>AP027109.1:19083857-19729482 GCA_028142955.1 Pinctada fucata
ATCTATTTAAAGAGAGCCAATTTCACGATAATGCTAGTTGTGTTACACCACCGACATACCGAGTAACACCATTGACATATTGCCATTTTTTCTGGAATTTGTCTTCTATGTCATAAATGAAAATTATGATTTTTAAGTGAAATACGATCAGTAGTATGTAATGTGTTCATCAAAGTTTCAATACCAAAGTTTTCGAGAATTTAACTTCTAAAAAGCATTATGTTTTGAATCCTGTTACACCAATGACCATCACATTATTCGAGAACCAGAAATGATTGTGAGATTGATGGGATGCAATCACGGAGAGAATAGATATTACGGCTGAAGGTGATCTTCACAAAGACTCTTTGTAACATCCACAAAAAATAAACACATTAACACTTAAACTTGATGGCACACCCACAAAAAATATGAAAATTGAAGGAAAAGAAAAACAAATAATTCATGAACCTTAACATCAATAAAATAAAGAGGTTTCATGTTGACTGAGGTGGCAACATCACACATATCAAACATACATGTAAATGACCGTGGTGGACACCAAAAGCATGTTCTAGTTAATAGGGTGGCACTGGTGTTATACACGTGAAGTGGTCTTATACGAATAAAGATTGTTGTTACGTGTGGTTTACAAGTATACCTTAGTAATTTAAATTCAACGAAATTCATATGACAGAATAGGTATGAGAGCACCGAACAGAACGGTTATAAATAATCTACACAACAAAAATACCTTATTTTCACTGTTTAAAACTATTATTGTGTTAGCCATTTTGACTCTTTGGAACTTTCTTACTGTTTACAGAAGAAAAAAATAAAAGACCAGATATTAACTTCTATGACCTCAGTAATCAAATTTAGTGCAAAATACGTGCACACCCAGAATATCAAATTCTTGTCAAGGTTGATCAATTCAAATAATTCCAGACAGATTTTGTTTTGGTTATTTTGAAGATAATTCTATGTTCTCAAACGAAGTAAATAACTGACATAAATATGCAAAAAAAAACAACCCCAAAACAAATAAACAAACATTATATTCTATATTGCAAAAATACTTTGTATATGGGTAATTACTTTTCCAAAAGTGGTGGCCGACACTTGTGACCCTACTGAAACTTCAAGTGTACCTACCATAAACGAAAACAGGTACATTGTTTTATATTTTTGCTCACTATCTTAGTCCATTGCAGAAAAAAAGTATTGAAAACTTGGCTAAAATGATGGACAGACGGACATACAGACTGACATACAGAGAGTAAGCTAATAGTCCCTCTCGGGTTTGTCAGTAGGAGGCTTATGAATTAAAACTGTTTTCTAATTGAAATTGTTACATTTTAAATTTACAATTCAGTATATCAGGAGAACAATTTTGGTAATAAGAACGCCTATACATAAGTCAATGGTGTTACAACTTGAATCATTGGTGTCACAAATTTGAGTATTTGAAAATTTATGATCTCGTGTAGACATTAGCTAGGATTTAAAAAATACAACAATTGAATTGTTTCTTTTTCCTCATACCAACACTTTTATTTTGTCATTTTCATTCTTTAACTCGAATATATTTCATCTTTAATATGACTTTGTCAGTGGTGTTATATTTCTTGTAATTGGTGTTACACTGCTTACAGAAAATAGAAAATATAGCTTAATACAGATCACTTTCATCCATTTTACTGCAAATAATCTTAAAAATGGACATTTTGTACTTTATGAACAAGTGTGGTATGTCCCTTTTGTATTTAAGGGCATGAAAAACATATGATAAATTTCGATGTCAGTGGAGTAACAAAATTGTCATTGGTGTAATCGTCAAAATCACTGGTGTAACAAGGGTTATATTTTGAATAACTTCCGTAAAAATTATGACATCTGATCTATTTTTATTGTTGAGAAAAGAATTTAATTCATTTTATACAAAATGAGGAACACTAATTCTAAGGAATATATCGGCTCCAATTTAAACTCATTAAATATCTTGTAGCTTCATGCATTTGTCCATATTTTGAGTTTGTATGCGCATAGAAATTTAAACTGATCATGAAAAACTAGCAGGAATCAAAGAAATAGATAGATTTATGAGCCGTTCACTTGATTACAAAGTTCCTTTCGTGCTGTTTGCATCAGAAGTCGAAATAATGGTTTAAAACATACGTTACACTACTGACACGTTTTTCTTAGTTGACATACTTTACGATTCTTAAAACTCTATTTGTCATGCTTATTTGTTTGCAAATTATATTGATTTGAAGTTGTGGTTACTTGTTTTTCTTGTCATCGAAAAATTATTTGAACAAGAGCCCCAGGGGGACACAACGCTCACCTGATATCCATGCACACTCTGAACATACTGACATTGAATAATGTTAGAGCCAGAGCCATAGTCAGAATTTTTTGGTCCATATGCCATAAGGCCACACCAATTTAATCTTTAGTTCTGCGTTACCTACCGCTCCTTATTTTTCTGATTTCAAATTTAAATATTTAAATTTAAATCCCGCACCTGAAACGGCAGCGACCGCTCCGTGAAAATTCCGGAACGTAATTATCCGTTTTTCTTCGTATTTTAACTGCTGAATTGCCGAAAACGAAAGTACACCGGCAAAATCCCATGGAAGAAATGGTACAATATTATTCCCTAGATGGCTTTTATGCCTTCAATGTGATTGTCTTGGGAAACATTCTGTTGAAATAGAGACATGTGATAAAAGAAGGTTTGTAAAGTATAACATAGATTTTGACAGGATCTAGATAATTCATTGTCAAATGGCCAGTAACTCGACCCAGGTGAATGTTTTACCTGTGAACAATTTATGAGACATTGTAAGGAATATCTGTATTGAATCATTAACTCTGAAAAAATTAGACTCACGGTCAAACATAGCAATAACACACAAAATATTTTCTAGTATCCGATGATGCAAATATCTATTTGGATTTCTTGATTTGGACACCCTTTGATTTGTTTAGATGTCTGACCAAATTTCTGCCTTGCTTTGTGAGGTCTAGGTCTCTGTCTAGAGATATCATGTTATCTTCCATGATACAAAACTGTGATTTTGAAAGACCTAGTTGCTAAAATATGTCATTTTCCAACATAACCCTTCAAACCCTTTTTGACCAATTTTCCACCGAATATGAGTGGTTTCCCCTTTCAAAATTTGGTTTCATTTTCCAAAAATATTAGTTTTATATTCCCGATTGATTTAGACTCCTAAAGTTTTCGTTTTGAAGTATAAATTATTTGCAATACCAATCTTCTGAAATTGAATTCAGTGATAGTTTCAATGCTTTACCTCTACTATGCCCAAATATTTTATTGAATGATTTTCAACAAGTTTTTGAGTGTTTTAAAATTGTAAGAAGTAGTTCCCTCTTCATCCCAAAATGTCTCATATTTTCCCTTACAAAAGGGTAGGGGTGGTTTTTGAAAATGGCAAAATAAAAAAAATCACTGCATTCAAATCTAAACATGTAGATATGCCCTCACACTGACTGAGAAAATCTGTACTTCCCCAGAGTCTTGTTTTGATTTAGTTACATGTCTCTCATTTGTAATATGTTTCATTTTACGGCCATTTGGTTTCTTTTCAAGCTAACAAACACACAGAAATCTTATTTTTCATAACAAATGATCAGTAAAGTGATATTTTGGTTCTGAAAAAATTGATATGTGAAACTGGAAACTGGAAATTAATCTGATTTTATCATCAAATGGTAAAAAAGGGTGAAAAAACTTGTTCGCTTGCTCGCTCGCTCCATGTTTTGGTCATTTGGAAATTTAAATATTTAAATTTACATCATCGCTCGCTCGCCCCTAAAATTATTTTAAGATTACGAAGAACTAAACATTAATTTGGTGTGGCCTAAATAATTAAAAAAATATCAGAAAAATTCCAAAAAAGTAAAATGCAATAAATCATGAGTGTGCAAAATGGAGAAATTAAGAAATGAATCTTATATTTTTTCTGTTGATGCAGGTATCACCCGAAAAATTGGACAGAAAACTGCATCAATGCGCGTAGCGCGTTGATGCAAAAGTTTTCTGTTCAATTTTTCGGGTGATACCTGCATCAACAGAAAAAATATAAAATTCATTTCTTATCATTTAATTGTGGAAAACAGACTGTTATCTTGGATCTAAAAACAATCAATCACCGCACTATATTTCGTAAGTCGGAAGGTTTTGCAGTGATACGCTGCCAAAACAAGTTATGGCAGCCGCCATGATTCAAACAGAGAACGATCGCCCTCTATATCTTTGGAATAAGGACCAGTTTGAGCAAATTCTACATGCACTGTTAACTTTTGAGTAAGTAGAAAAGAAATGGTACCCTTGAAATCATAAGCAAACATCAACAAATTGTATTTTCAGCAACGAGTTGATTCGTGTTTGAGGGAACCCCCAGTTCTAAAAATAGTGCTATAAATAGACTTCCGTGAAAAATTGTGTTGATCGATGAATCAACAAAATTTTTCAGCCAATCAGAATCTTCGTTTCTTGAAAATGACAATGGGAATTAAATGATATGAAAATGGAAAAAGAAAAAGGAAGGGGTTTTTTTGTATTCAGATGATTTAAAAGTGCTTTAAAAGCTTGCAAAATGCAAAAAATGAAAAAAAAAATTGGGATGCCAGTGCCTGAATTTGAACCCACAATCCTTGGGTCTATGTGCACGCACAGCATATCTAGATTAAAATATAAAAAAAAAATTCAAAAAATAAAGTTATAGCAAATAATGTATATAAAAGAATTGAGTAACTTAATCTGACAAACATGCAATAAATGAGTGCAGAAGATCATATATTTACTAAGTTATTAAAAGAAACAGTTAAAGAAAACTAATAAGAACACCCTAACATCTCTCTTTTTCGGGGAAAGGATGGACAACCTAAAGAGGCATCAGATAGGATGTCATCCTTAAGAAATATTAAGTGCAGAAAACCACTGTTAGATGGAGTAAATGAAAGAAAGATTAGTATTTACTCTGATTAGTTCATTAATATACAAGCCAATTAGAAAAAAAATATTATTTTGTCCAGTTCTTATTATATCATCTAATAGAAAAAAAAAATCTGTCAGCAGATGTTGTTACAGAAATTTTGACCCCCCCCCCTTTTTTTATACTCTATAGAATACAAGAATTATTATAAATTCAAATTGTACATGTTGTTAATCAAAAATGCTATCACACAAGCATTCATTAATTTAATTTTACCTAGGATATAGGTTTCAAAATATCAATATGAACTCAAGGGAAATTAATATGGAGAAAATGCCAAACTTCATAAAAAATTCCAAAGTTCAAAAAGTGGCAAAAATGGCATTAAAATTATTCAGGTAAGTTAAAAATAGCATTCAAAGCTTAAAATATGGATGAAAAATGAAAAATAAAGAAAAAAAAATTTTAAGGCCCAGCCGGGATTTGAACTCGCTACCTTGGGACTCATTGACAAAGAAAACATGCCTATTTACAGTATTAAAGAAATCATTAAAAATCTAAAAGTCAAGATATTGAGAAAATTCTTTCACTGTTACATTCCTTACAATAAATATGATAAATGTTAAAACAATCATTCATGGGAAGAACCATAAAATGCCAAAAATGATGAAAATGACCATCCTCCCTTCCTTTTTTACAGTATTAAAAAAATCATTAAAAATTCAAAAATAAACCTTTCAGCAAAATTCTTTCACTAAAGCATTCCTTTGCTTAACAAGAGGCCCAAGGGGGCCACATCGCTCACCTGAGGAGACTGTATGTATGTTTTCAATCAAAGTCAAAACCTGAAGGAAATCGCTTTTAGTGAAGCTTTGAGAAGGACAAGGTGTACAAGTTACTCCTGTAAAGTTTGGTGACATTCTGTGCAGTAGTTTAAGAGGATAAGTCAAAAATGTGTCATTCAAATAGAGCCTATAGAGGACATCTTGGATTTCAAATCGGCTCGAAAAAAAAAAACTAAGTAGAGGGCAATGAGTACTTGCGTCCTGTGAAGTTTCAAGAAATTGTGTGAAGCAGTTTCAGAGGAGAAGTTGAAAATGCGTCAGCCAATCAGAGCCTGTGGCGGCCATCTTGGATTTCCAATAGGCTCCAAAAACGTAAACTTGATAGAGGGTATGAGTACTTGCATCCTTTGAAGTTTCATGAAATTCTGCACAGCGGTTTCAGAGGAGAAGTCGAAAATTTGTCAGCCAATCAGAGCCTGTGGCGGCCATCTTGGATTTCTGATCAGCTCGAAAAACACAAACTTGGTAGAGAGCAATCAGTACTTGCTTCCTGTGAAGGTTTGTGAAATTCTATGCAGCCGTTTGAGAGGAGAAGTCGAAAATGTGTCAGTCAATCAGTCTGTGGCGACCATCTTGGATTTCCGATTGGCTCGAAAAACACGAACTTGGTAGAGGGCATTGCGTAGTTGCTTCCCTAAAGTTTCATGAAATTCTGTGCAGCGGTTTCAGATGAGAAGTCGAGAATGTGTCAGCCAATTAGAGCCTGTGGCGGCCATCTTGGATTTCCGATCGGCTCGGAAAACACAAACTTGGTAGAGGGCATTGAGTACTTGCTTCCTGTGAAGTTTCATGAAATTCTGTGCAGCGGTTTCGGACGAGAAGTAAAAAATGTGTCAGCCAATCAGAGCCTGTGGCGGCCATCTTGGATTTCCGATCGGCTCGAAAAACACAAACTTGGTAGAGGGCATTGAGTACTTGCTTCCTGTGAAGCTTCATGAAATTCTGTGATGCAGTTTTAGAAGAGAAGTCGAAAATGTGTCAGCCAATCAGAGCCTGTGGCGGCCATTTTGGATTTCCGATCGGCTTGAAAAACACAAATTCGATAGAGGGCATTGAGTACTTGCCTACTGTGAAATTTCGTGAAATTCTGTGCAGCGGTTGCAGAAAAGATATCGAAAATGTTAAAAGTTTACGTCGGACGGACGGACGATGGACGGACGACGCGCTATGACAATAGCTCACTTGAGCTTCGCTCAGGTGAGCTAAAAACAACAATACTTGTAGGGGACCATGATTTCTTCATTCCTACGAAGTTTAACGAAAATCTGTTCAGTGGTTCTGGAGAAGAAGTTGAATATGTATGAAAATCATCCCCCCCTTCTTCTTGAGTAATCTAAGTAACCCGAGAGAGATAGTTATACAGAAGCTAAAGCAAAATAACAGACCCCCTCCCCATCTTTTCACTGTGTTATTGATAATATTGATCTGTTCTTACATTAATATTTTGAGCTGCTCTCAATATTGTAATTTCAAAGTTGTATATCCAAGTCTTCACAAGATAAATTTGAAAATACTTATTCATCTTTTTAAAATTATTTAGTTTCCTTTTCCATACCTATTTAATAATTTAAAATATATAACATTCAAATGAATCGATAATCCAAAAATTTAAACCTCAAAAACATAAATCAATATTAAAGAAAGACAACTCTTGCATACATGAACATGTACCAACTTATACGAAACTAAAGTTACCAGGGTACCAGAACTTGAACTTACAAGCCTTGGGTCCATCTTCACAGTAAACATATCTATTCATGATTGAAAAAATACTCATAAAAATCTGTTCAGCAGTTCTGGAGAAGAAGTTGAATATGTATGAAAATCACCCCCCCCCCCTTTCCTTTTCACATAAGAAAATAATTCATAAAACATCAAAAAATTAAAATTTCAGTATAAAATACATATCAAAGCATTAAATAACTTAAATGTGATAAATGTGCAGTAAATGAATGTGTAAAATCATACACATATTGAGTTATTTAAAGAAATAGTGCAAAAATGTGCATTTCTGACGAAGTCCGAAAAGACGTCAAAAACGCGTCAAAAATTTGACTTCCGAGTGGAACCAAAAATAACGACACTTCTTAAGACATCTCTCTAGATCATCCTGATGCTTTCGGTTTGTCGATACGTGCTTCCGTTCTGAAGAAAAAGTTTGTCAAAGGATGGTACCCCATGTGACCTACTTTTGCCTCCGGTGGCGCCACCTGTTGATGGATCCGGACGAAAAACAACAACACTTGTAGGGGACCATGAGTACTTCATTCCTACCAAGTTTCATGAAAATCTTTTCAGTGGTTCTGGAGAAGAAGTCGAAAATGTTGAAAAGTTTACGACGGACGACAGACGACGGACAGACGACAGACGACGGACGCCGGACGGTGCGCTATGACAATAGCTCACTTGAGCTTTGCTCAGGTGAGCTAAAAAATATTCCTTAAAAATCCAAAAGTGGATATCTTGACAAAATTCTTTCACTTGTAGGGTACCATGCATGAGTACCTCATACCTACAAATTGTCATGACAATCTGAAGAGTGGTTATAGAAAAGAAGCAGAAAATGTATGAAAATCACCCCCCCCCCCCTTCCTTTTTACATAAGAAAAAAATTCATAAAAAATCAAAAAAAATAAAATTTAAGCATAAAATACATATCAAAGCATTAAGTAAGTTAAATATGATAAATATGTAGTAAATGAGTGTGTAAAATCATACACTTATTGAGTTATTTAAAGAAGTAGTGCAAAAATGTGCTTTTCTGACTAAGTCCGAAAAGACGTCAAAAACGCGTCAAAAATTTGACTTCGAAGTGGAACCAAAAATAACAACACTTCTTAAGACATCTCTCTAGATCATCCTGATGCTTTCGGTTTGTCGATACATGCTTCGGTTCTGAAGAAGAAGTTTGTCAAAGGAGGGTACCCCCCGTGACATACTTTTGGCTTTGGTGGCGCCACCTGTTGACAGATCCGGACGAAAAACAACAACACTTGTAGGGGACCATGAGTACTTCATACCTACCAAGTTTCATCAAAATCCCTTCAGCCGTTCTGGAGAAGAAGTCGAAAATGTGAAAAGTTTACGACGGACGACGCCGGACGACGGACGCCGGACGACGGACGGAAGCCGGACGGTGCGCTATGACAATAGCTCACTTGAGCTTCGCTCAGGTGAGCTAAAAATGGCTAAATTAAACTAAACTGGAGCAGAATTTTTCAATAAGAAAGAAAATATTAAGAGAAATATCAATTTTTGCATTAAAAATGCAATGTCGAAAAAGACGTCAAAAACGCGTCAAAAATTAGTTATTGGATTTTAACGAAATGAACAAACTTGAATCGTACATCCTTCTAGATCACTTAGATACAATTAGTTTTTCAATCCATTCAGTGGAACTGGAGAAGAAGATTTTTGAAGAGGGGTACCCTCTGGGGCCTATTTGACCCCGCCCTGGATCCACCCCTGAAGGGATCGGGCCGAAATGAAGAAACTTGGTAGAGGACCTTTAGTACTTCATGCATACCAAGTTTCATCAAAATCCCTTCAGCCGTTCTTGAGAAGAAGTTGAAAATGTTAAAAGTTTACGACGGACGGACGGACGACGGACGCCGGACGCCGGACGCCACACTATGACAATAGCTCACTTGAGCCTTTGGCTCAGGTGAGCTAAAAACAGACGATATTTTTCTGATTTTTCATGCTTCAGATTTGGCTGCAATTTTTGATAATGACCCTTATCTACGACGCTTTTGTGAAACTGGCTACTGGTGTACATATTGCGCAAGTATATTCATCACGCTCAGACGTTTTAAAAATCGCAAAAGCGCAACATAATTTACGCGCATTATTTTCATGACGTCGCATTAAGTTGTTCTTGTACATTTCAATGTTTCCTTCGTTACAGTAAAGCGCACTCAATATTTTCACGCTATATGTATTGATGACGTCATAATATATTGTTTGTATATTTGCAAAACTCCTGATGATACCAATGAAACCGGTTGAGTTTTAATTCGGCGTTTGTTATTTTTTCTATATATAAGAATTGACTGTTCAATTTTGACAGTTTATTGGAGTATGAAGTTTGGTTTGTCGCATCACAAATTGTGTAAAACCGCGTAGCGAAAACAATCAAATCTCAGCGCTGAATCAAATATATACAAAGCAGTTCTTACAGATCTCATTTTTATGTTTAAATGTTGCCAATCAACCACAAAAAGTCTATGAACAAAAATGAACTTCATCTAACGAGGAACAATAACTTTCTTTCAAAATTTAACAATGTTAATACAAGTGTATCACTTGTGCATGTGGGACAAAACAGTGGCTCCGTATACGTTATAGTTGTAGTTCATTCAAATAGAACCGATCTCTAAGTTCTGGTAGGTAGCTTTATCGATTTCTTTGTGACGTGCAGTTACATTTTGTGGTTCTGGGATCATACATAAAACGTCAGCCCACTTGTACCAGATGCAGTCATCTATTCTAGGCCAGAAGTATCTATTTTTCCCTACAGAGTGCATACACTTTACCTCTGCGCCATCACTATCAATATCTTGTATTTGTCCAGGATAGTAATGGTCGTCATATTTGATGACGCACCATTATCCGATAAGTGCAGGGTCTGGGGAAACGGTAAGTGCCGGACTCGAAGTCGTAGGTGTATTTCGCCATTTTTCTGATGATCAAATTAACCAATCAAAATGCATAGATTGGTGTAAACAAATTTATTTGGAAATTATATATATATATAGTATAAAGTTCAAGTCCTCTCGAAATTCCTCTTGCATATATCTTGAAGATATATATGCATATATCTTGCATATATATATATATAGTGTAATGGTTGTGATATTTATAGTTTAGGTACGGAATTCTTTTTCTATTTTTAGCTAGTTATATTGGGTATTTCCGGGAAACTAGCCCGGCCGGGGTACTTGCTATGACGTAATACCCCGGGCGGGGTTACGAAGTACACAATGTAACACAATGTGACAGCGCAGACGATTTCGATTGACTCTACGGAGCGGACGTGAAATTACATAATTGTAATTATCTTTATTTTATCTTAGGTTTGTGTTAATATTCGGCCAACAACCATTATGTTCTTCCTCGGAAATGATGTTTACTTATTTATATTCTCAAATTTCACTTCATTTAATCAATTTTACTTGTTATAAATAAATTGTTGACTTTACTCAAAGACTTATTATTTCAAGAATCTATAAGAATCCTGCAAGAATCCGAATTAACCCTAGACAACACTGATTGGAGCTAAAACGGGAATAAGAAAACCCCGTTACATTTTTTGGGAGCTCGTCCGTGGGATTCTTTTTATACGCCCGTCATTTGACGGGTCGTATTATGGTAAGGCGAAGTCCGTCCGTCTGTCCGTCCGTCCGTCTGTCCGTCCGCCTATGGAACGCAATAACTTGATTATGCGTCAACGGATTTTCATGAAATTCATACATTATGATTGGACTGTAGAGAGGAAGCCGCCTTTCGATTTTCAGGTTCATCCAATTTGTCGTTACAGAGTTATTGGACTTAGATTTTTAAAATACAGTGAAAATATACTAAAATAGTTAGAAATTATTTAAAAATCTATTTCTGGTCGAAATGTTTTGAAATTTTGTATACTTCAAGAAGAAAGGATGTTCTTTGACATATGTAACGGGTTTTTAATTTTTTTGTCGCATAATCGAGATATTGTGTGTAATGGGAAGGGGGGGGGGTTATATGCACATACATGTTAAGCTAAGGGCAAAATATAGGCGCATGGAACGCAATAACTTGAATATGCGTCAACAGATTTTTATGATATTCATACATCATGTTTGGACTGTGGAGAGGAAGCCGCCTTTCGATTTTCAGGTTCATTTGATTTGTCGTTACAGAGTTATGGGACTTAGATATTTTAAAATACAGTGAAAATATACTAAAATAGTTAAAAATTATTTAAAAATCTATTTTTTATCGAAATGTTTTGAAATTTTGTATACTTCAAGTAGAAAGGATGTTCTTTGACTTATGTAACGGTTTTTATACGCCCGTCATTTGACGGTTCGTATTATGGTATGGCGAAGTCCGTCCGTCTGTCCGTCCGCCTATGGAACGCAATAACTTGATTATGCGTCAACGGATTTTCATGAAATTTATACATTATGATTGGACTGTGGAGAGGAAGCCGCCTTTCGATTTTCAGGTTCATTCGATTTGTCGTTACAGAGTTATGGGACTTAGATTTTTAAAATACAGTGAAAATATACTAAAATAGTTAAAAATTATTTAAAAATCTATTTCTGGTCGAAATGTTTTGAAATTTTGTATACTTCAAGTAGAAAGGATGTTCTCTGACATATGTAACGGGTTTTTAATTTTTTTGTCGCATAATCGAGATATTGTGTGTAATGGGAAGGGGGGGGGGGGGTAATATGCACATACATGTTAAGCTAAGGGCAAAATATAGGCGCATGGAACGCAATAACTTGAATATGCGTCAACAGATTTTCATGATATTCATACATCATATTTGGACTGTGGAGAGGAAGCCGCCTTTCGATTTTCAGGTTCATTCGATTTGTCGTTACAGAGTTATGGGACTTAGATATTTTAAAATACAGTGAAAATATACTAAAATAGTTAAAAATTATTTAAAAATCTATTTTTGATCGAAATGTTTTGAAATTTTGTATACTTCAAGTAGAAAGGATGTTCTTTGACATATGTAACGGGTTTTTAATTTTTTTGTTGCAAAAGCGAGATATTTGTAATGGGAAGGGGTTGGGTTATATGCACATGCATGTTAAGCTTACGGCAAAATATAGGCGCATGGAACGCAATAACTTGAATATGCGTCAACAGATTTTCATGATATTCATACATTATGTTTTGATTGTGGAGAGGAAGCCGCCTTTCGATTTTCAGGTTCAATCGATTTGTCGTTACAGAGTTATGGGACTTAGATATTTTAAAATACATTGAAAATATACTAAAATAGTTAAAAACTATTTAAAAATCTATTTTTGATCGAAATGTTTTGAAATTTTGTATACTTAAGGTAGAAAGGATGCTCTTTGACTTATGTAACGTGTTTTTGATTTTTTGGTCGCATAACTAAGATATTTGTAATGGGGGGGGGGGGGGGTTATATGCACAAACATGTTAAGCTAAGGGCAAAATATAGGCGCATGGAACGCAATAACTTGAATATGCGTCAACGGATTTACATGGTATTTCAACATTGTGATCAGACTTTGAAGAAGAAGCCGCCTTTCGATTTTCAGGTTCATCGGATTTGTCGTTACGGAGTTATGGGACTTAGATATTTTAGATACAATGTAAAAATATACTAAAATAGTTAAAAATTCTTTAAAAATCTATTTCTGGTCGAAATGTTTTGAAATTTTGTATACTTCAAGTAGAAAGGATGTTCTTTCACATATGTAACGGGTTTTTAATTTTTTGTCACATTATCCAGAAATTATGTGTAATGGGGGGGGGGTGTGATATGCACATACATGTTAAGCTTAGGGCAAAATATAGGTGCATGGAACGCAATAACTTGAATATGCGTCAACAGATTTTCATGATATTTGTGCATTGTGATCAGACTTTGAAGAGGAAGCCGCCTTTCGATTTTCAGGTTGATACGATTTGTCCTTATGGAGTTATGGGACTTAGATATTTTGGTGTTGTGAAAAAATCCCAACGGGCGTATCTTGCTGCGTGAGCGTAGGCTTTATTATATTCTGGAATTTATCTGGAAATTATTTTCCAGTTTTCTCATGTTTTATATTTGAGATTTTTCATGGCGTAAACCTGCAGTCAACATGTCAAATTTACGAAGCATTTTGGGGAATTTTGCTAGTATATTTACTCCTAGTTTTGTAGGAAAACGGGAAAGATCTGAAAATAAAAACATGGACGATTCTGAAATCACACAAACGTGTGAAAATAGCGTGTTAGAAAATGGAAATAAGTTCTTACCTCGGGATACAAATGGACAGTCTCTTGTCCAAGAATCCACTCGCGTAGATTTTGCAGAAAATCAAGAGTCGAATGGGGGGATGGAATTTTCTGATTCAAAAGAGAAAACTTTGTTCTCAGAGTCAAAATCGTTTGAAAACGATATTTTCCATCTCAATTTCGTCCGACTGTGAATTATGAAGTCCACACGATTCACGAAGTCTTCCAAATATGATAAGTCAAAGACAAAACATAATTTTGACACGCTGACCAAAAACACAAACTGTAAACACAGAGAACGCGAAACTTTGTGACAAATTACTGGTCATTCGGACCAGTAATATGTTAAAGATTACTGGTCCGAACCAATTATTACCGGTCCGAAGAGTTTTTACCTTTTTTCTCAATCAGTGATGGGGAAGCCAAACTTGCTAACCTTCCACTTTCACTTCACTGGGCCATCTTTCTTCATGACAGGGTCTTTCCAAAATTGGCAAAAAATGATAAATTTTCGAAAGGCTTTGAAGACTATGTATGTACATGTACAATACTTTAGACGTTAGCACATTTTTTTTGTCGTGAAATTCCAAATTTTATCATTTCCAACGAGTAATCCACAGTGCACATGACCAATTTTCAGTCACCATCCTGTATTTTTCAAATCGTGTCCACGTATAGACAGCTACAGTATAGCTTTGGTGATATTAGGGTGTGACAGGCGGAATGGAAAATGTGGCCGGTCCAGGAATCGAACCCGAGACCTTCTGCTTACAGGGCAGACGCTCTTACCGACTGAGCTAACCGGGCACGATACCCGACCCGTCACACTCCACCCCGCCAAATTTTGAGGTTTCCCAAAATTGTTAACTGGAAACCTCACAAAGAAAGACACATAAATCCCTGGTTCTCCCCCATAGTTGCCCTAAATCACAAGCAACTCATAAGGTTCACTCTCACGGCACCAAATACTGTACATGTGACAGGCGGAATGGAAAATGTGGCCAGTCCGGGAATCGAACCCGAGACCTTCTGCTTACAGGGTAGACGCTCAAGATTACCGACTGAGCTAACCGGGCACGATACCCGAACCGTCACAAGGGATTAGGGAAGAGGAGGAGGGGGGCTGCAATTGACATTGTACAAATTTCATTACTTGAATGTGTACCCATTGAGATGATTGACTCGCCTCTTAAAATGACATGATAATTTTACGGACGAACGCATACACAAGTACCTTAACGTAGATCAGATACGTAAGTGGACATTGGAGATTTAAATTTCAGGCGCAGAACGAGGATAAGAAAGAATGTCAAAGAAAAATCAATATATTGTATCATAATAGCAAGGACTTATACACAGTTTATAAGTCTTTGATAATAGCATATTGTCAGTGAACAGAAGAATTTTGTGCTTCTGACTGGCCATGTACAGAAAGCTGTGATCCACACGTTACTGTCACCAGGTATTAATCTACGTTACAACGTAAATTTACACCAGTACAGGACTTTAAAAACGGACACCGTAGAATAATGCGTACCAGGGAGCAGCCGATTTTATGGGCCTTTTTGGTCAGAATAGGACTATTATATGTCGCAGGGCGCGTGGCCTTCCCATTCACTGGATAAATAAAGCATTTTAAACACCCAATGACCACATGAGTTGACCTATTTAATTATCTTCGTAAAAAAGAAAGTGAAACAGTTGAAAAATTGATACTGACATGGAACGTTTTTCATTAAGACTTTTTAAAACTACTTATTGAGAAAATATTTCTGGTCATTTGGACCGACAATTACAACATTTTCATCGGTCCGAGCAGATTTTTACCGGTCATGTCCGTCGGACCGACGAGGTTTCGGTTTCACTGTAAACATGATGATCGCGATGACTCTGCATATCACACACACAGTACAATGCAGTCGTATTCGAATTTCCCTGAAAATTCATCAATGGAACAAAATCAGATGACCACTTTATCTGAAAACGCGCACCTTCATGGTGATAATCCACATACAAGACGGTCAAAAATGACCGTGGAAAACTCACATTGTCGAGATTCGTACTGTCCCATCTTATCACATGTGACCTCTCCATCCGCATCTAAAGATAGCGAAAGTCACGTGACACGTGATGTATCCACAATACACAGAGGTACGGAAAGGGTTCGTCTTTTCAATAATGACGAAAAAGGAACATTTGTTCCTAGCGATTGTGATTTTAGGGGAAATAATAAAACAGATTCAGTCTGTAGTTTAGACAAGTCAAACAAATATGAAAATAACGTGTCTAGGAACGATAATGCCTTTAATCAGGGGCATAGCCGCAAACACAAGGAGCCGGATATTCATAAAGGCGATTCAAATGTTGAATGGCCCGACTATTTATGCCACTTTGAACAAGTCGCGTTTTGGAATAAATGGTCTGATTCCGAGAAAGCAATACAAATGACTATGAGTCTACGAGGAGCTGCGCAAAGAGTATTAAGCGAGCTCACAACTAAGGAACTAAACAGCTTTGATGAGCTGAAAAATGCGCTCACTCAAAGATTTTGTCCGACAGAGCGAGAGACCGCTCACAGGTGTGACTTCCGCGATAGGCGTCGTAAATCTGGCGAATCTGCCGCAGATTACGGATATGCTTTAAAACGACTAGCCTGTCGTGCTTTTCCTTCATTCATGCCAGAAATGCGCGAAAGTTTAATAATTGAACAATACGTATCTGGTCTTGGTAGTCAGGAGTTGAAGCGATATGTACAATTTTCGCATCCAAAAACACTTGACCGTGCGATCTCGCTCGCCATTGAATTCGAGGCCTTCGAAGGTGCCCAAGATAGCATTCGTAAGCCGAAGAATTCGGATAGTTCTGTGAGAGCTCTGCAAACTCCTAGTTCGAATAATTCGAGCAAAGAAATGGCCGATCTCGCTTTGCAAATAGGAGAAATTCAAAAGACTTTACAGTCTTTACAAAACAATCGAGGCAATAACCGAAGTAAGGAGGGCCATAAGAGAAAATACGGTGTTATCATTGTAGAGAGGAAGGTCACATTAGTAACAAGAGCCCCAGGGGGCACAACGCTCACCTGATACCCATGCACGCTCTAATTGACATACTTACATTGAATACTGATAGTGATAGTGCCAGTACCAGGATTTTAGCCCACAACCTTTCTAAAAAGATTTTTGCCGGATGCAGAGAAGTTTTTTTTCCAGACAACCTTTAAAAGTACAAAAAAGAAAAAATAGCCACATTTCAAAACAATAACTTTTTTACTGATTTGAAAAGATGGATTATGCGATCCAAAGTCATATACCCCGCTTGTATAGTTTGATTATGCAACATTAAAAATAAAATCATTTTGTAAAATTCCACATTAATGTGCAACAGAAACAGAATAAAACAATGAAATGATTTCATAAATTAAGTTTATTTAAAATTGAACACCAAACCTTTCATTATTAATAGCTAGTATGCCAGAAAATAATAAAGCCTGTGTTTGTGAAACACGAATGCCCCGCGGTGGCATCTTTGTTGGTATTAACACCATTTTCTGTTAAGTATGTGAGAGGTCAGGGTCAGAGTAATGTTGGTATCAATGGAAAGATCTTGTCACAAAAAAATACACATGTACAATATGAAAGCCCTATCACTAACCATTCAAAAGTTATGCCCAATGTTAAAGTTTTTGAAAAGTAGGTCAAAGGTCAAGGTCACGAGGTCAAAAATTTTGGTATCAATGGAAAGGTATTGTCACAAGGAATACACATGTGAAATATGAGAGCTCTATCACCTTCCATTCAAAAGTTATGCCCAATGTAAAGTTTTTCGGACAAACAGGCCAAAAACTATATGCCTCCGTATCTTTGATTCCGGAAGCATAAAAAACAAAGACTTTTCGGTTTTGCCTTTATTCATATTAAATTATACAGAAATCTATGAATGAGAGCTTTTGAATAGTATTGATTTCATCTTAATACATGTAACGTACAGTCAAAATCGTGTTAATCCAATTAACACAGACAAGTTGTTAGCGGACAATATTAATTCAAGTGAGTTGTGCAGAAATTGAGCCAATTTATTTTCCAAACAGCAGTGTACGGTGTATCAAACCTCATGACCCAGTGAAGCCACTTGGACAAATTATTTTCGGTAAATATGCTGAAATGCGGCGCTTGGAAACGTATTTTTAGCATATTGAATCAATAGTCGTGATAAATTTAACTTCGAACTTGATCTTGTCTTTTATGCAATCTACAGATAGGTTTGAAAATATGCAAAATTCGGAACATTTTCGATGAGGATGCAGAGTTCCTGTAAAAAAAGTGAAATTTGCGAAAAAAGGACATGCATGAACCCCCCTCCCCCTTTTTCTTTACATTTTTATGCGTGCCAAAGATTCGCAATCAAAAAAGACCAATTTTACATACTTCCGGGCATTTCAAGTCAGTCAAAATTTTTAGTGTGCACCTTTTTATTTCCTGTAGTTACCCCTACTAAAGGGGCAAGGAGGTATTGAACCAATCAAATCTGTAACACAAGATATATGGCGACTATGTTTACCATAGATACAGAAATAAGACAGAGAAAATAATCATTAAATAGGGAAATTGTTCTGAAATATGCATGTATGAAAAAAAAAGCAATCCAAGGAATGCTTGTGTCGCCTGCGTAGCGGATTTTTTTTTATTGAAATTAGGTCAAATATCAAGGGCAAGGTCACTAGGTTAAAAATTATGGAATGTTTAGAAAGGTCTTTTCATAAGGAATAGAAATGTGAAATATCAAAGCCCTATCACTTACCACTCAAAAGAAATAGCAAATCATAGATTTGTTGAAAAGTAGGTCAAATATATAGGGCAAGTGCACGAGGTAAAACATAGGTAATCACAGATTACGAAGCTCACCTCGTGACAGCAAAATTCAATTCAAACATATTTCTTAGTACATCTATATTGGCTTTTAAAGGCAAAACAACTCAAGCAGAAAAAGTAGGTCAAGGTCATTTTATGAAAGTTTGATCAAAGATACATCCAATATGCAAGTTTGATACATGTAGCAGTTATACTTTGCTCAATATTGGCTTTATAGAGCAAAATCACTCAAGCGGAAAAAGTAGGTCAAGGTCATTTTATGAAAGATTGATCAAAGATACATCCAATATGCAAGTTTGGTACATGTATCACTTATACTTTGCTCAATATTGGCTTTTAAAGGCAAAATCACTCAAGCGGAAAAAGTAGGTCAAGGTCATTTTATGAAAGTTTGATCAAAGATACATCTAATATGCAAGTTTGTACATCTACCACTTATACTTTGCTCAATATTGGCTTTTAAAGGCAAAATCACTCAAGCGGAAAAAGTAGGTCAAGGTCATTTTATGAAAGTTTGATCAAAGATACATCCAATATGCAAGTTTGGTACAAGTAGCACTTATACTCTGCTCAATATTGGCTTTTAAAAGCGAAATCACTCAAATGGAAAAAGTAGGTCAGATGCTGCATCCGATGCATGGGTCCATCTCGGCATCCAAAGATGAATCACTTGTGCAAGTTTGGTTACTGTAGCATTAGTACTTTGTCAGATACTGCGCTTCCCCAAACTTCTTATCCAAATCACTCAAGCGAAAAATGTAGGTCAGATGCTGCATCCGATGCATGGGTTCACCCCAGCATCCAAAGATGAAACACTTGTGCAAGTTTGGTTACTGTAGCATTAGTACTTTGTCAGATACTGAGCTACCCCAAACTTCTTAACCAAGTCACTCAAGCGGAAAATGTAGGTCAGATACTGCATTCGATGCATGGGTTTACCTCAGCATCCAAAAATGAATCACTTGTGCAAGTTTGGTTACTGTAGCATCAGTACTTTGTCAGATACTGAGCTACCCCAAACTTCTTAACCAAGTCACTCGAGCGGAAAATGTAGGTCAGATGTTGCATACGATGCATGGGTTCACCTCAGCATCCAAAGATGAATCACTTGTGCCAGTTTGGTTACTGTAGCATTAGTACTTTGTCAGATACTGAGCTACCCCAAACTTCTTAACCGGACGCGGACACGGACGCGGACGCGTGGGGTTATAGCATAAGCTCACTCAACTTCGTCGAGGTGAGCTAAAAATGATGGTATGTGAAGAAAGGTCTTGTCACATAGAACTAGTGTTGTATAATCGGACAAATTTCATAATCGATTATCGGTTTATAATCGGAGAGGATTTTAATCGATTATTTCGATTTAATCGGAAACAATTCTTTCTTGTTTTTACAGAAAATAATATGACAAGTAATGAATAAACTTCACTAAATCTTATGCTTATATACATGTACATAGCAAAATGTCTAGAAAGAACTCCAACCACAGAATGAAAAAAAAAACTGTCTAGTAAATGAAATATTTTGTCAAGATCACAGCATTAATGAAGTCAAAACAAATATGTATTTGTAAAAGTCGACAACTTTATACGGCAGATGCAGGGATAGGGGGGGGGGGGGGGGGTTCCATACTACCCAAGAGTTCATTCAAGGAATGAAGCAATATATTCGTGGAGTTTAGGCTAACAATACTGTGAAATTCACTGACCTTGTCCCTTACGAAGGTCAGCTCAGGAGTTCGGCGTAAAACCTAAAAAGTTTTTTTTTTCTAGACGAGTAGATATTGACGTAATCGCAGGCCCATATCGCATCTGACGTTGAAGTTTTCTATAAGAGTACTTATCACTACCATTAAATTCAATGAGAATCCTAATTCCATCCATTGTGTGCCTTAGAAAGAATTATTTACGCTACGTCCGGAACTTTAACTCGTAGAGACGATCGTTGATCCACTTTCGTTTTATTCGTACTTGTCATACGCGAATTCAACAGAAAACTATGTCATTCTTTTCCACGTTGAATATTTCCGATTATAATCGATTCTTAGAAACATAATCGATTAATCGAAATCGAAGGGTATTAGCGATGATGTCGCCGATGTCGGCGATAATCGTTACAACACTACATGGAACGCACATGTGAAATATCAAAGCCTATCACTCAGCAATCAAAAGAAATAGCCAATCTGAGATTTTTTGAAAAGTAGGTCAAATATCTAGGTCTTGGTCATGAGGTCAAAAGTTATGATATGTGTAGAAAGGCCTTGTCACAAGAAGGAATACACATATGAAATATCAAAGCTCTATCACTTACCAATCAAAAGATATAGCAAATCTTAATTTTTTTGAAAAGTAGGTCAAATATCTAGGTCAAGATCATGAGGTCAAAATTATGGTATGTGTAGAAAGGTATTGTCAAAAGGAATATACAAGAGAAATATCAAAGCCCTATCACTTGCCAATCAATAGATATAGCCAATCTTGGTTTTTTTTTAAAAGTAGGTCAAATATCTAGGTCAAGGTCATAAGGTTAAAAAATATGGTTTGCGTAGAAAGGTCTTGTCACAAAGATTACACATGTGAAATATCAAAGCCCTATCACTTGCCAATCAAGAGATATAGCCAATATTAGATTTTTAGAAAAGTAGGTCAAATATCTACATCAAGGTCACAAGGTCAAACATTATATGTGTAGAAAGGTCTAATTACAAGGAATACACATGTGAAATATCAAAGTCCTATCACTAATCAATCAAGAGATATAGCCAAATTTAGATTTTTAGAAAAGTAGGTCAAATATCTAGGTCAAGGTCACAAGGTCAAAATTATGATATGTGTATAAAGGTCTTGTCACAAGGAATACACATGTGAAATATCAAAGCCCTATCACTTACCAATCAAAAGTTATGGGGTGTGACACCCAGGTGTGACAGACAGACGGAGGGACGGATGGACGGACAGACTAACAACGGACAAAGTGATCCCTAAGTGTCGCTGTTCTTCGCAGGCGACACAAAAAGTCAACATCTTAAAAATAAATTCAGAGTATATTTGATAGCGTATGTGGCCAAGTTAATTCGAAGTATGAAAATAAGTACACAAAGCCAAACTAGCTATAGCTTGTCTTATTTAAAAAAATCATTAAAAATCTAAAAGTTGATATTTTGACAAAATTCTTTCACAGTTTCATTTCTAGCGATAAATATAAAAATAAAAAGAGAAAAAAAAAACTGAAAAAGGGAAAAAAAATTGTTGGGGTCCCGCCGGGGTTTGGAGCTACTCCCCATGGGTCCATTTGGCATGGAAAACATACATTTTACCTATGAACAATCTTAAAAAATATTCCTTAAAAATCCAAAAGTGGATATCTTGACAAAATTCTTTCACTTGTAGGGTACCATGCATGAGTACCTCATACCTTCAAATTGTCATGACAATCTGAAGAGTGGTTATAGAAAAGAAGCAGAAAATGTATGAAAATCAACCCCCCCTTCCTTTTTACATAAGAAAAAAATTCATAAAAAATCAAAAAAATAAATTTTAAGCATAAAATACATATCAAAGCATTAAGTAAGTTAAATATGATAAATATGTAGTAAATGAGTGTGTAAAATCATACACTTATTGAGTAATTTAAAGAAATAGTGCAAAAATGTGCATTTCTGACAAAGTCCGAAAAGACGTCAAAAACGCGTCAAAAATTTGACTTCGAAGTGGAACCAAAAATAACAACACTTCTTAAGACATCTCTCTAGATCATCCTGATGCTTTCGGTTTGTCGATACATGCTTCGGTTCTGAAGAAGAAGTTTGTCAAAGGAGGGTACCCCCCCGTGACATACTTTTGGCTGTGGTGGCGCCACCTCTTGACAGATCCGGACGAAAAACAACAACACTTGTAGGGGACCATGAGTACTTCATACCTACCAAGTTTCATCAAAATCCCTTCTGCCGTTCTGGAGAAGAAGTTTAAAATGTGAAAAGTTTACGACGACGGACGACGGACGACGGACGCAACACTATGACAATAGCTCACTTGAGCCTATGGCTCAGGGAGCTAAAAACTGCCCGCAGAAACAAAACGGAAACGCACATTCAAACCAGGCATTATCTGGTAACGATGACAACAGGGCAGATAATTTAAACAAGAACGGGCTGGGCTCGAGGCCGTAAATTCAGCCCAACGAGAGAAGTTAAATAAAGTAGAAAATGGGCCAAATGATGATGCTTCTTACCGACTGTCTGCGATCTCTCAACATTGTTGGTTCATTAAAATCCAAATAGGTTTGGATATATTTGATATGCTTGTAGATACCGGATCGTCCTTGACCTTGATTTCTGAAAACACGTTCAGATCTTTGTCAAATGATTATGACCTTGATGAGGCAGACACTCGTTTATGTACGGCAGACGGAAATCGACTTTCCGTAAAAGGTAAAACGGAATTAAAAATGTCCGTGAACGGACATGAAGTAACGGCTTCCGTAATAGTCGCAAACTTAGGAAATTTGTCGGGAATAATAGGGCTTGATTTTCTTGCCGAGTACGAAGCTATTATAGATGTAAATCAAGGGAAACTCTATTCACCCTATTTAGGTGACGTTGTCTTGAACAGGGAGAATGAATTGCACAAAAGGTGTGCAAAGGTGCATCTAGGTGAAACTGTAAATATTCCCGCAAGGAGTGAATTGGTTGTGTCCGGTGAAATACGAGGTGATTTCCAAAATGGGACGGATGCTTTAATCGAGCCTTTGCTTGATATCAAGGGGGACAAATATTACTGCCAAGGTCAATATCGAAGCCGGTGGGGTCAAAGGTCACCATGTCTTTATTAAATCCGACAACACAGACCGTGATAATCAAGAAAAATGTTGAGGTCGCGTCTTTGCAACCTATTGAAGAAATCGAAGATTTCCGTAATTCCGGTAAGGGAGACAATTCTGATGATACTATCAGCGCTATCCCATCTCATTTGGAGCCGCTTCTGAGAAATGTCTCAGAAAAATTATCACATCAGGAAAGAGAAGAGCTGTCTATGGCTCTGATAAAGTACGCTGACGTATTTGTTAGCCCTGGAGGTACATTGGGTCGTACCCAAATTGTAAAACATAGAATAGATACCGGAAATTCTAGGCCAATAAAAATGCCGCCTCGTAGGTTAGCGATGAGTCAAAAGCAAATCGCAGAAAATGAAATTACAAAAATGTTGAAAGACGGCGTAATAGAACCAAGCAATTCGCCTTGGGCAGCACCTATTGTGCTGGTAAGAAAACGCGACGGATCCACCAGATTTTGCGTCGATTATCGCAAATTAAACGCAGTGACTACAAAGGACGCATACCCTTTACCGCGTATTGACGAATCACTAGATGCCTTAGCTGGAGCGAAGTACTTTTGCACCCTAGATTTAGCCAGCAGATATTGGCAGGTCGTCATGGACGATTCGGATAAACAAAAGACCGCTTTCGCGACACATAAGGGTCTCTTTCAATTTAAGGTCATGCCTTTTGGTCTGTCAAACAGTCCAGCAACCTTCGAACGGCTAATGGACATTGTTCTCTCCGGATTACATTGGGAAAGGTGCCTTGACGATATAATTGCGTTTGGAGTAATTTAACATTCCAAGAAACCTTGGAAAATCTGTCGACAATATTTGAGCGCCTGCGTTCTGCTAATTTAAAACTAAAGCCTAAGAAATGCGTATTATTTCAGGATGAAGTTGCCTATCTTGGGCATGTCGTGTCGGAAAAAGGTATCAAATGCAATCCAGAGAAAATTTCGGCTATCGAAAATTGGCCGACGCCGATTACCATTACCGACGTCAGAAGCTTCCTTCCTAGGGATAGCCTCGTACTATCGTAGGTTTATTCCCGATTTTTCGTCAGTAGCGTACCCACTAACCCGTCTTACACAGAAAAACAAGAAATTTGAGTGGACAGACAATTGCGAGGACGCCTTTCTTACGCTTAAACGCTTGCTGACGTCAGCACCTATCTTAACGTATCCCACAAGTCAGGATTTATTCGTTCTGGACACAGACGCTAGTTCCTTCGGGATTGGCGCCGTCCTATCCCAGGTGCAAAACGGAGAAGAAAAGGTCATCGCGTATGGTAGTAAAACTTTATCAAGGTCTCAAATAGGTTACTGTACAACCTACCGTGAACTGCTCGCTGTCGTTACATTTGTTAAGCAGTTTAGGCATTATCTTTATGGCCGACCATTTTTACTCCGTACCGATCACGCATCGCTCATTTGGCTTAAAAACTTTAAAGAACCTGAAGGCATACTTGCTAGGTGGATTTCGCTTTTGGAAACGTACAATTTCCAAATACAGCACAGAAGAGGTTCTCTTCACGGGAACGCAGACGGGCTATCTAGAAAGCACAGGAAACGCTGTAAACGTGTCGAATGCATACAATGTTCGAAAGGGAATGAATGTAAAGTTAATGTGGTGACTTCAGATACCGTAACGTCTATTGAACAAGAATTCACATCTGACAGAACACAAGAAAGTAACTGGATCGAACAATGGAATGAAAACTTTCTATGTGAAAGTCAGAATAATGATCCTACGATCTAAACGGTCAAAGAGTTAAAAGTAACAAACGCACAAAAGCCAAAACAAACTTTCCCCAATCAAGAAATAAACGTTTTATTACGGCAATGGGACAGATTATGTCTCAAAGACAATATTTTATACCGGAAGTGGGAAAATGAAGGTGGCGACACCTCTTTTCAATTAATAGCTACACGAAACATAAGAAAAGAAATAATGCAAATTTTGCATGATAAACGTACCGCTGGTCACCTAGGACGCGAAAAGAACTCTCGCTGCCGTTAGGCGTCGCTTTTATTGGCCAGGAATGACCGATGACGTAAGCAGATGGTGTAAAACATGTGTACCATGCGCGAAGCAGAAGTCAGACCCTGGTCTTGGCAAATCTCCTATGCAGCACGTGACCGTATACGGGCCTATGGAGTGTCTTGTGATAGACATTATGGGACCCTTACCGGAAACAGGAGACAGAAATCGTTTCATCATGGTAATTTGCGACTATTTCTCCAAATGGAAGGAGTCCTTTGCGTTACCTGATCACACCGCTCAGACTGTGGCAGACAAATTAGTGACAGAATTTATATGCAGGTTTGGGGTTCCGCATCGCATACATACCGACAAAGGGAGGGAATTCGAATCTGATCTTTTCAGAGAGATGTGCATCCTCTTAGGTATATCAAAGTCGCGCACTACGCCCTATCACCCACAGTCTGACGGTATGATTGAAAGATTCAATAGAACTTTACAACAGATGCTCTCGATGTTCGTGGACGAAAACCGTACAAATTGGGATGACCACTTACCTTATGTCATGATGGCTTATAGGTCCTCGGTCCACGATAGTACGAAATGTACACCAAACTTACTCCTCCTAGGTAGGGAAATCAACATGCCTATAGATGTTGTATTCGGTAAACATCCTGGTTGTTCCCATGGGAACATGTGTCCGCAAATTTATGTGGAATGGATCAAGGACGCTATGCAACGCTCTTTTGAAGTAGCGCATGAAAACCTTATGTCGAGTTTCAAAAAACAAAAACATTATCATGATGTTAATCTAAAGCCAAGAAGCTTTGCGATAGGAACCATAGTTTGGCGCTTCTATCCACCAAAAGCCAACCAAAAACAAAGCTCTGGTTGGACCGGACCCTACAGTATAATGCGAAAAATCAGTGACATAACATACGAGGCCGCTTACGTCCCTACTGGGAAATCCTACATTTTAAATGTAGATCATCTTAAACCTGCAGATATTACAAGGGAATCACCTTACTGTGATGAAACCGATCCCGCATCACACTCCGAAATTGAAGAATTAACTGAAGGGTCCCACAATGAGGATGAAATACCTCAGAATACCGAAATGTCCGATGTACCTATGATGTCAGCTAGTCCACCTTTATCTCCACCGACCAGCCGTTTTACAAGAAGAGGACGCCTTATTAAACCTCCTGTTAAATTCTCGCCATAGATACCGATATCCCTGCCCCGAGTAAAAAAGAAAAAAAAGGGGGGGGGGGGGTTAAAAAAAAATTCATAGAGTCCGATATGGGAAGCAATAGTGGAAAGAAACAATTGAGTTTCTGTGATGTTTTTATCCTTAATTTTAGCGATAGGTACATTTATGTACACCATGGGTTTAAGTACTTTCGGTGGTGTATCTATCCTGGGTTTATTATTGCATAATGCAGGTGTTATAATTGGGTTAGGATGTATGGTTGCAGGTAGGCGCCATGGAGAATCACAGAATGTATGTTTCTGTATTGCTATGTTGAACTTATATGGATGTTTTTATTTACAACAGACAATGGAAGACGCATTAGATCTGATGGTTGATGATTGCATTGGAGCAGCAGCAGATAGAATTCTTCTATCACCCTGGATTGATGTCCTGCCCCATTGATGGCTGTAACCCAGACCTGAAATTTTACTCGAAGGGCAAATGGCAGCGACATTGGGAGGAACAACATACACCGTCCTCCGTAAAGTACTTATGCTCAGTGAAGGGATGCGGTACCACATATAAACGGAGAGCAGACATGAGGGCTCATATAAAGCTGCGGCACGAGAGGGATGTTGACCGGGCAGAGCATGTGTTGAACAAATGTGAGAAGAAGATCATGGAAAACAGGGGTTATATTAACCCTGGATTCTTCACCTATAGAGGAAGGACCCAGAGGGCATCTTCAGCAGCCACGGAGGAGGTCCCATCTACGATGGATATACCTGCACCTGTAGTGCAGAAGACTTCACAGGATGCAGTGCAGGATAAGGAGGAGGTTCCCGAGAAGGCGGCGCAGGAGATGATGCAGGAGGCGATGCAGGAGACAACACAGGAGGTGACGCAGGAGGTGTCACAGAAGGCGACGCAGAATGTGATACAGCAGAAGGGTCTTCCAGTCTGGTCCAGGATGCCCATGTTGACCAGAGGATCGTGTGTGCGAGAATTAGCAAAAAGGAAGTGACCACCCAGACGACATGTCTGGATTATGCCACCACGACGTTAGTGATTCCACCACCCCCAGACAATGCCACTGAGTTACAGCTCCACATAATGTGGCTGTGCAATCTGATGGATCAGACTGGAAGAGCCCGTGAACTGGCCAAGAGGAAGCTCGATAAGATGACAGAGGATTCCAGAGATTCACTTGAACAAGAGAGGAAGCGACGAAGGGAACTCGAAGCCGAGAACCAGGAGCTGAAGCGCCAATTGACTGAAATGGACTGGAGATCCACCTTATTCTCAGGATTGGAAGAGTGAACAGTGATGGACTTTATTCTGTGAACCGTGATGGACTTTATTCTGTGAACCGTGATGGACTTTACTCTGTGAACTATGATGGACTTTTTGTGATTTATGCCCTGTTCACACGAGTGCGCATTAAATCTAATATTCGCATAAGATTTGATGCGCTTTACTCTAATGCGAATTAGATTCGCATTGCGTTCACATGACACATTCTAATGCGCATTAGATTTTGGTACATTTGCACTGAGAGCCGTATACTTTAGATAGTAAAAGGGTCGAATGCACGCCGGTATGTTGTTTTGCTCATTACCTTTTCGTAAGTTGGGCTTATGCATGCATTTAATGACGTCATTGTGAGATAAAATGACGTCATTATATAATGTTACTCTACGTAAGTTAAGAGACGCAGTACAGTTACTTAGAGGGTTCATTGTGAATGAAATCAAGTATTTTTACCTCTTATTCTATGTTTCGAGGTCCAAGGGTGATTAAAAGTGCCCAGTTATGATGGAAATGTACTGTAGAATTCTAGTAAATCATATACGCATGCGCCAGATTTAATGCGAATAAGATTCGCTTTGCGTTCACACGGCAAAATCTAATGCGCATTAAATCTAATGCGAATTAAACTAATGCGCATTAGATTCCTCGTGTGAACGCAGCTAAAATCTAATGCGCATTAAATTCGATTTAATGCGCATTAAACCCGTCGTGTAAACAGGGCATTAAATAGACTCTAAATTTTGATGGACTGTTACTGTTAAGTGCTTTTGATTGTTATTGTTATTGCTTGTTTCTAATATGATAAACTATTACTTGTTATATTACTATTTTTATGCATTTTATAAGAGAATACAATGGATTTATTTACATGCCAAAGCATCCATTTTACTTATATAAATCAGATAGTATTGTTACAGGTATATTGGTGTACATGTATGGTTAACTTATGGAAGAGGATGTTTTTGCATTGCTGTGTGTATTAATATGGATAAAATCTGAGTTATATTTTTTCTATATAGTGACGTACACTGAGCCTTTAACTTATGGTAATTTACCACATGTTGTCTATGAATAATACTATCTATTTTTGTTTAAATTATTTCAGAGAATTATATGATTGAATATCAAGATTGATATTTGTAACGTGTACATTTATTTCTTTTATGATAGACTAAT
This sequence comes from Pinctada fucata, assembly GCA_028142955.1. NCBI lineage: Eukaryota > Metazoa > Mollusca > Bivalvia > Pterioida > Pteriidae > Pinctada > Pinctada fucata. The sequence goes on from AP027109.1 coordinate 19,112,970, forward strand.
GTGTTATAAATGAGTTAAATACCCACATTAGGTCTTAAGGGGGGAGGAGTGTAATGGTTGTGATATTTATAGTTTAGGTACGGAATTCTTTTTCTATTTTTAGCTAGTTATATTGGGTACTTCCGGGAAACTAGCCCGGCCGGGGTACTTGCTATGACGTAATACCCCGGGCGGGGTTACGAAGTACACAATGTAACAGCGCAGACGATTTCGATTGACTCTACGGAGCGGACGTGAAATTACATAATTGTAATTATCTTTATTTTATCTTAGGTTTGTGTTAATATTCGGCCAACAACCATTATGTTCTTCCTCGGAAATGATGTTTACTTATTTATATTCTCAAATTTCACTTCATTTAATCAATTTTACTTGTTATAAATAAATTGTTGACTTTACTCAAAGACTTATTATTTCAAGAATCTATAAGAATCCTGCAAGAATCCGAATTAACCCTAGACAACACTGATTGGAGCTAAAACGGGAATAAGAAAACCCCGTTACAATAGTATTAAGTTCAAGTCCTCTCGGAATCTTTTCCACTGAAGAGCCCGAATGGCGAAAACGTTTTGGGAAATAAAGTATGAATCATTTCTGAATCTTTCTATATATCTATATACGAATTATGACATTTTTTTCTATATATATGCACCATGGTTGTCTGTTTCATTCTTCTTTTCTGAAATTGCTTTTGATGACGTTAAAATTTATCTCACCGCGGATGAATTGTGACGTCACGAGTGTTAATACACGAATTGCAGCACGTTCCTGTCAATAGTAACATCTCAGGGAATTACATTTGTTGTGCATATATATAGAAATAAACACAATGCCTCCGCATAAGAAATGTCTCTTTTCTGTAAATTTCTTTAAAGAAAAACTGAAAATACCAGCCTAAAATGACTTTGAAACTTAGAATCAATTCATCTGATTATGTGATACACGACAAGTGGCAGTTTTCATTTTACATAGCGGTCGAATAAGGTCGAGCATTATGGAATAAAGAAGAGACCATAGAAATAGATAGTTTACAATATAATGTACCCCAAAGGAGTTTGAGAAAAGATTTGATTCTCTCAATACCAAAATTCCTAAAACCATCTCTTTGATCATACTGGAAACGAATTACAATATTGAATATTCCAAATTATCTCCCCCCCCCCCCCCTCCTTCCCGACAATCCCAAAACTTTGAAATATTTTTTTCATTATCAGATCCTGACATTATATGAAAAAAAGATATCAAATTAATTTATGATGACAGAATTATTCCATAATGCTCGACCTTATTCGACCGCTATGTAAAATGAAAACTGCCACTTGTCGTGTATCACATAATCAGATGACTTGATTCTAAGTTTCAAAGTCATTTTAGGCTGGTATTTTCAGTTTTTCTTTAAAGAAATTTACAGAAAAGAGACATTTCTTATGCGGAGGCATTGTGTTTATTTCTATATATATGCACAACCGATGTAATTCCCTGAGATGTTTCTATTGACAGGAACGTGCTGCAATTCGTGTATTAACACTCGTGACGTCACAATTCATAAATCTAAAGAAACATGCCGCGACGGCTGTTCTAACCTGCAAACTGAACCTGCGGTGAGATGAATTTTAACGTCATCAAAAGCAATTTCAGAAAAGAAGAATGAAACAGACAACCATGGTGCATATATATAGAATAAATGTCATAATTCGTGTTTTGTTACGGGTATACAACACACATCAAGTGCATTTATCGCATGAAATGCGCTTACGCGCATTACATGTACTATAAATGCACTTGCTGTGTGTTGTATACCCGTAACAAAACACAAATCAAGACACTTATTCTCTATAAACAAACATGCTACGACTCGAAAGTACGCGAGCGCGATGGAACGTTGTATTTCCCTCTGTTTACATAGTTGCCATGAAAAACCGGAAGTAGGCTTGGATGACATTTCTGCAGTCACGTGATAGGCAGTGCGTTATTTCAAAACGATAACGGTCAATCCGTGTAACTCGAAAATCGCCTATTGTGACGTCATTTTACATATTAAACAGATTTCGCGGAAAATGCAATTATAAAAGAGGTTACTTTATTATGACAAAATTAAGACAAAATGCTCACTGAATATTGAATTTGTTCTGCAGTGGATGTATGTAGCATGTACGGGGTTGTTTAAAACTGTAAAGAGAAGTTGGAGTCAACGTTTCTTTTATTAGTATACAACTTTTAATCACCTTTATACATGTGATAGATATACATTGTACCTAAGTATATGAAGTAATAATGTGCACTTCAAGTTTTCTCTTCATTTTAAATTGAAACGAAATACCAAAAAAAAGAGAGAAAATTTTAATTTTGATTGTCCAACAGCCCTAACATGACGCTGTTCTATATAGCCATAGATATATCAAAACAGAGTACTTAATCATTAACTAGTGCGATATGAAAAAGCACATATCTTTATGCTACAAGTTTTACGTGAAGATTGACCGTCGAGCGTACTATGACGTCACAGCATAAATGTGCACGATAAAAATCTGACGGTGAAACTTGTGTACGCATCTCTCTGTGACGAAAGCTTCCCCGCGAACTACGTTAAATGGCAATATCCAGCATCTCCGCAGCAATTCTGTCTGCGAGGGGACGAAAGTTTTTGACAGCATAGTAGTACATTCTCATTCTTTGATTCAGCATTTTTACCCAATAAGATATATGTACATACGCGTTACCATAAGGGCGAGCTTCGCTAGCAAAGGCCCTTCGGCCTTTGCAGCGAGCTCCGCTCGCTATAACTTAACGACTTTGTAGTGTTGTGACGTCAAAAGATGACGTGTAAGTGTACGTCATACGTACACGTTGACGTCACTTGTAACTAAACCTCTCTATTGATCTAAGACTTAAAATAGGTCGGAAATGGACCTGTCCCATTTTACTTAACCTGATTGCTCAAGTATGAAATATGGGTCATATGCAGCATCTGTATCATGCATTGCATTAAGCATCCTTAGATGCATCATAGACAAGTTTGGTTCATGTAGGACTTAAAAGTGAGGCAGAAATTGACACGTCCCATTTCACTTAGCCTGGTCACTCAAGTGTGAAATTTGGGTCAGATACCGCCTCCATACCATGCATTGTAGTAAGCATCTTTAGATGCATCATCCCTTCAAGTTTGGTTGATGTAGGACTTGATAGTAAGGTGGAAATGGACCAGTCCCATTTTACCTAACCTGGTCAATCAAGCTTGAAATGTGGATCAGATGCAGCATCTCTACCATGTACTGCAGTAAGCACCCTCAGTTTTATCACCCACACAACTTTGGATGACCTAGGACTTAAAGTAAGGCGGGAATGGACCTGTTCCATTTTACATAACCTACTCACCCAAGCATGAAATGTGGTCAGATGCAGCCTTTGCCCCATGCATTGTAGTAAGCATCCTCAGATGTATCATCCATGAAAGTTTAGTTGACGTAGGACTTACAGTAAGGCAAGAATGGACCTGTCCAATTTTACCTAACCTGCTCACTCAAGCATGAAATGTAGGTCAGATGCTACATCCGTACCATGCATTGTACGTAGTGAGCATCCTTAGATGCATCATCCATGCAAGTTTGGTTGATGTAGGACTTACAGTTTGGCGGGAATGGACCTGTCCCGTTTTGCTTAACCTATTGTGCGGATGCTTGAACTCCGACGACAGGGAGAGAGCATAAGCCCCCCCCCCCCCCCACCCCTCTACTTCGTCAAGGTGAGCTAAAAATGGATAATAAATGATGAGGCTAGAAACAAACTCCAGATGAATAAGAAATATAATTTACAATGTACATAATAAAAGTCTTTTTAGAAAATTCCTCAAATTAAATCTAATTGAAAAAATATAAATAACGTTCTTTGAATACTGTAGTCATATCTCCTTTTTATTACAGTTTGGTCAATGTGACAAGAACCCCTGTTTTATGGAGCACAGTTCTGAATTACAAATAGATTAGACATGTGCAAGAGCGCGACTGCATAACACAGCTACCTTGTTACTGAATGAAAGTGCCGAGTTTCTTTTTTATTTCAAAGAAAATATTAAGGCATAAATTCTATTATATCTAATATGACAGTATATTTTTAGTATTATTTCCTAATGCACTTAATGTTAAGCAGAAAGTATTTTTCATTCCAAGCACATATCATTACTAAATTGGTTTTTTTTTTGTTGTTTTTTTTTTTTTTTTGTTGATATTGAATTTTGTTCTCCTACTTAAAATGAATCAAGTATGTCACCTCAAATTCATTGGGAGGGTTAAACAAGTACTATAAGGATTGCCATATATAATATCTTATTAGTTAATATGTTTGTTATGATATTCAATGTTTAATTTATTGGCCAAACACAATACACATTGGTATAAACTGGGTTGGATTATTTTAATACAAACACTGCAATTAAAACACTTTATTAGCCATATTAAATATAAACCCAGGCCAGAATGATCTATCATCTTGGCATGCCATGTCTGATGAGTAAAACGCCAAACTTTAAGAGCCACAACTCCACTATGTAGGAAATACCTGGTAAGACGCCACAGTTGCGGCAAAGATCTGTGTTATAAAAAAATAATCCATTCCGTGAAACTGATAAGATTCTACAAATTATCAGTGTCACTTCTAAGCATTGTAAAAGTTTAATTTCCTGATTATCTCCTTAATACTATTAGAAGATTCCCGTTGTTACATAAACATGTCATTGAAACAAGAATATGTCTCATAAATCAGTCGGAAAAAATCCTGATGTCAATAGTGAGTGGATGATAGCACCATAAGACCATACAAAGGGCTTTTCAACTCAATAACAACATTCATAACAAATATAACAACAAGTAACTCAAGGTCCTCCATGTATCATACTAAATTACCCCCCCACCCCACCGTGTTATGAGGAATGATATCAGGTGCCCATGGAGATTAAGTATCTCCTGCGTGTTGGCTACACCTGTCATAATGCTCAATATGCCGTGTCAGTTTAAGGACTTCAAAAATGAAATATGTCCAATACAATGTTTCAAAGTTCACAAGAAACAATGTTTACTCCAGAACGTCTTTCAGCATACTAGATAATAAGTTGTCATCTAATGAAACTATGTCACAATACAACGATATTTAATTTGTGCAGAGTGTGTAGTTACTTTGGTGAATACAGTCACCTCCAATAATAATGACCATTCCCATCCTCTTTACATAAATTAATTCAGTTGTTTTTCACAATTTAGGGATTTCATTATAAATGGATCAGACTGTACATGGTAAGTTAACAAGGAGAACAACAGGAACAAATATGTAATGTAATGATTCATCAAACATGTTAACTAAGTTGTCATGTTAACCAAGTTGTCATGTTAACCAAACTGTCAAACAATACGATCCTACCATATATGGACATTATCATCAAGTATTCCTGAAATATTTGAGAAACGATCACAAGCATGTCAGTCAGTAGAAGTTAAAACCTAACAACTGTACAGGGTTTAATACCATGGACATTTATAGGCAAGTTTTGACCTTATTATACCTGACATGCCAAATCTTGAAGCCTATGAAGAAAATTTATACACTATTCACTAACTATGGTTATTTAAGCCGGGCTTCCACTTTTGCGAATGTAGAGGAGAATGAGCTACGATCAGAGGCGAATGAACAATCGTGTCAGATTCTTGTCTGTTCTCATGAAGTTTTTCTTGGCGCGATAGGCAGATGATAGCGCCGCGAATGCAACAAGAATATGCTACGCGTCCGCTACGATAGTGAGGCGAGTGTGATAAGAATAGGGAAAAATGCGGCACGAATGTGCCACGATGAAAAGACACTGAGGCAAATGCAGGAGATTGAGACAAGACTTTAACCCGATAGCGCTGCGATGCAGGAAATTAAGACACAACTTTAACCCGATAGCGCTGTGATGCAGGAGATTGAGACACGACTTTAACCTGATAGCGCTGCAATCATGACAAGAATGTGACAAGTCTCAGCAAAACCAAAATCATTTGACATATCCAAGAGCATCAATTCCCTTTGCTGACTTTGATGACATATTTCTCTTGAAAGGCATTGTCAAAGTTTTCAAAATATTGATCTGCACACTTTTACATCAACTCTGAGATAATTCTTCTTGTCGCTGTCATGTGTGTATGAAGTACTACCGTGGCTGATTGGCGTTGGGTTTTTTTCATTCGCGTCACATTCGTGTCGCATTCGCATCACATTTGTGTCAGATCCTTTCTTAACGGGGCTCTGTCGGTGCTCTATCGTGGCTCATTCTCCTCCACCTTGGGAACAAGAATGCACGCGAATGTGATGAGAACGCACCGCGAATGGAGGAGAATGCAACGTGAATGAGCTGCGCTTGTGCCGCGAGTGTGAGGCAAATAAGAATTCAGACGCGAATGTTTTAAACAGTTTGAAATATTCGAGTCGGTGCCGCGAATAGAGGATAATGTAGGAGAATACGACACTATGATGAGACAAGAATGCCAGCGATTGAGAGGAGAATACGCTACGATTAAATAAAATCACCTAATCGTAGCTAGACTATCGCCTCTGCATTCGTGACAGTGGAAGCCCAGCTTTAAAAATTCCATAATCCATGTTCAACATGAAATCAAAATGGAAAGTGTTTGCAAGCACGCCAAATTTGACCATTGTCACTATGACTAAGTAAACAGTTAGGGATCTTTAATCACAGTTGAACCAGCATAGTCCTAGCATCATCTTTGGATATGGTCATTATCCATATTTGTCATTCCTCTCCACTGGCATTCTTATAGAAATTATTTTTTTATTGATAAGAACAAAATTTCAAAGAAAAAAATTTTGGTAAATCATTTAAACAATTCATCAGAAATCAACTAAAAAGCAAATCTAAGTCATTTTCTCCATCCATCTGATGTCTCTATCAAAAAGGGATAAATGATGGTCGCCAGCTTTTGTAAAATCTCTAGGACATAAACACTTAACATGTGGTTCCTACTTGGCCCGAATTCTGCTCTATAACCACATTTTTTCTTTCAAATCATCTTGGCTAAAAAAAGTCGTTTTTATGCAGTAAGGCTGACACATTTTGATTTTTTTTCTCATTTCTCACACTGTGTATATCATATTTCAAACATTGTGTAACACCATATATGTTCTTACTGACTTCCATATTGTATAGCATAAAATGTATTTTGAGTGCATTGTATGATACATAGTACAATTACATCTATGTACAAATCAATCTAAAGTCTTTCAGCATGCATATATCAATGTATTAACAACATCAAGGCTACATTCTTTGATCTATACGGTGTACTTTTAAACAATTAAGGCATGCTGACTTTGATTTAGATATATAGTATGTGTACAGTGTTATGACGTACCTCTTCTTGCTTGTAGAAGTATGTGAGATCACCCTGAACTGATAGTTTAACAGAATCTGGAGCTGAAATACACAAGGCAATAATTGTAATAATAAATCATATTCATAAGCTGGAGCTGAAATACACAAGGCAATAATTGTAATAATAAATCATGTATATAAACCGGAGCTGAAATACACAAGGCAACTATTGAATAAATAAATCATAATATACTCTTCTGGAGCTGAAAAACACAAGGCAATAATTGTAATAAATCATATTCATGAACTGGAGCTGAATACATAAGGCAATAATTGTAGTAATAAATCATATTCATAAACTGGAGCTGAAATACACAAGGCAATAATTGTAATAATAAATCATATATATAAACTGGAGCTGAAATACATAAGGCAATAATTGTAATAATAAATCATATTCATAAACTGGAGCTGAAATACATAAGGCAATAATTGTAATAATAAATCATATTCATAAACTGGAGCTGAAATACATAAGGCAATAATTGTAATAATAAATCATATATATAAACTGGAGCTGAAATACACAAGGCAAGAATTGTAATAATAAATCATTTTTTATAAACTGGAGCTGAAATACACAAGGCAATAATTGTAATAATAAATCATTTTTTATAAACTGGAGCTGAAATACACAAGGCAATAATTGTAATAATAAAATTTAATCATTTTTTATAAACTGGAGCTGAAATACACAAGGCAATAATTATTGTAAGGATAAATCATATTCATAAACTGGAGCTGAAAAACACAAGGCAATAATTGAAATAATATACAATTATGGACTTTTAACTCATTGTATATGATGTGACATTAACGTAATGTGAAAATATTGACTGAGGCAAAGCCGAGGTCAATATTTTCAAAGTAAGTCAATATCACATCATATATGCTGAGTTAAAAGTCCATAACTGTTTCATTCTATAATTTCTTATTTGATTCACAATAAATAACGTCGCCATTTGCAGAAGTTAGTTGGGGCATTTCAAGTCTATTTTTAGACCATGGTATATGGGGATTTATTCAGGAGCGTTGACGACGTTATCAGCCAATCACAGCGCCGCTATTCATGTTTTATAGAATAATAAATCATATATATACTCAGCTTCAATGCTCCTCAAGGAAGACAATATGGTCCTTAACAGGATACGTCAGTAAAACCTATCTGGTGAATGGTGATACAAGACACTAGACCATTAACTTTACTGCCTATCTTTCATAAATGAAGTGAATAAAGACAATACAATCGTAGAATCTCCTCACAATGGCATCTTATAGATTGCTGAGAGAAATAATTTTAAGCAAAGTCCACAGTAACCTTGACCTTTGACCCTTTACCTTGAAAATCAATATTTGTCCTCTATGTGATCAAAAGGTTCACAGTGACCTTGGCCTTTAACCCTTGACCTTGAAATTCAATAGGGTTCATCCTCTCCCCATGGGAAACATTTGTTGAAGATTTGATGTTTCTATGATGATTGCTTTGTCTTCTATGCTGTTCCTTTGGATTATAAGCCAAAGTCCACAGTTACCTTGACCTTTGACCTTGAAAAACAATAAGGCTCATCCTCTAACCATGGAAAGCAGTTTTGAAAGGTTTGATGACTCTATGATCATTACTTTGTCTTCTATGCTGTTCACAAGAATCAAGATATGCACAAACTAACACACATTTACCTGAAACCCACTACATATGGTGTAATACCTGTATCCGACTACACTATGACACAGTCATTAGATAGAGAAAAAATAGCAATCCAAGGAATGCTTGTGTCGCCTGCGAAGCGGTTTGATTATTATTCTAGAAAGTGGTCAAATGAAATTCATTTGAAATATCAGACCTCTTAATTACAATTTAAAAGATATGGTCATTCTCAAATTTTCAGAAAAGAGTGTCAATCATCTACGTCAAGGTCACTACGTAAAAATTGGTAACAAAAAGGTATCATCATAAGAAATATTAAAGACCTATCACCTACCAATTAAAAGATATATTAAACCTTAATTTCTTAGAAAAGAAGGTCAAATAGCTAGGTCAAGGTCAAAAGGTTAAAAGAAAGATCTTGTCACAAGAAATTCACATGTGAAATACTAAAGCCCTATCACTTACCAATCAAAAGATATATACAATCTAATTTTTTTTGAAAAGTAGGTCAACTATGTAGGTCAAGGTCAATAGGTCAAAAATTATGGTATGTGTAGAAAGGCGTTGTTACAAGGAATACACATGTGAAATATCAAAGCCCTATCACCTACCAATCGAAAGATATAGCCAATTTTACTTTCCTTGAAAAGTAGGTAAAATATCTAGGTCAAGGTCACAAGGTCAAATATTATGGTCTGTGTAGAAAGATCTTGTCACAAGAAATACACATGTGAAATACCAAAGCCTTATCACTTACCAATCAAAAGATATATACAAAGTGTACAATCAAATTTCTTTTTTTTTGAAAAGTAGGTCAAATATGTAGGTCAAGGTCAATAGGTAAAAAATTATGGTATGTGTAGAAAGGTGTTGTTACAAGGAATACACATGTGAAATATCAAAGCCCTATCACTTACCAATCAAAAGATATAGCGAATCTTATCTTTTTTTCAAAAGTAGGTCAAATATCTAGGTCAAGTTCACAAGGTAAAAATGATGGAATGTGTAGAAAGGTCTTGCTACAAGGATTGCATGTGTGAAATATCAAAGTCCTAACACTTACTAATCAAAAGATATATCCATTCTTAATTTTTTTGAAAAGTAGGTCAAATATGTAGGTCAAGGTCACTAGGTCAAAAATTATGGTATGTGTAGGAAGGTCTTGTCACAGGGAATGCACATGTGAAAAATCAAAGCCCTATCACTTACCATTCAAAAGTTATGGGCTGTGACACCCAAAGTGTGACAGACAGACAGACGGACGGACAGACAGACGGACAGACGGACAACGGACAAAGTGATCCCTAAGTGTCGCTATGCTTCGCAGGCGACACAAAAAATGTCATATTTATGTTTAAATGCCCCTCCTTTCTATTGCAATGAACTTGAAATCCTGAAAAAACGCTCCATAAACCAGAAGTCTGTGACGAGACTGTAGCTCTCCTGGTTGTTTTGTTTTATTCACTTATTGACAAGTGAATAAGATACATAACACATAAATATCAATTACCATTTTTTAAACCAAAGACAATAGGGAGCAGGCACTCTAACAAATTATAAGTTGTACAACAAAACAATATATCCATTAGAATATCCCTCATATCCCTAATTAATAATATCCGAAATATGGTATATTGTATTTACATAAACAAGAGCCCCAGGGGGCACAACGCTCACCTGATACCCATGCACGCTCTAATTGACATACTGACATTGAATACTGATAGTGCCAGTACCAGGATTTTAGCCCACAACCTTTCTAAAAAGATTTTTGCCGGATGCAGAGAAGTGTTTTTTTTTCAGACAACCTTTAAAAGTACAAAAAAGAAAAAAATAGTCACATTTCAAAACAATTACTTTTTTACTGATTTGAAAAGACGGATAAAGTGGTCCAATGTCATATGCCCAGCTAGTATAGTTCAATTATGCAACATCAAAAATAAAATCATATTGTAACATTCCACATTAATGTGCAGCAGAAAAAGAATAAAACAATGAAATGATTTCATAAATTAAGTTTATTTAAAATTGAACACAAAACCTTTCATTATTGATAGCTAGCATGCCAGAAATTATAAAGCCTGTGTTTGTGAAACGAGAATGCCCCCAGTGGCATCTTTGTTAGTATAAACGCCATTTTCTGTCAAGTATGTGAGAGATCAGGGTCAGCGTAATATTGGTATCAATGGAAAGATCTTGTCACAAGGAATACACATGTACAATATGAAAGCCCTATCACTAACGTTTCAAAAGTTATGCACAATGTTAAAGTTTTTAAGAAGTACGTGAAAGGTCAAGGTTATGGTCATGAGGTCAAAAATTTTGGTATCAATGGAAAGGTATTGTCACAAGGAATACACATGTGAAATATGAAACCTCTATCACCAGCTTCCATTCAAAAGTTATGCCCAATGTTAAAGTTTTTCGGAAAACAGACAGACAAACAGACAGACGGACAGGCCAAAAACTATATGCTCCCGAATCTTTTATTCCAGGGGCATAAAAAACAAAGATTTTTCGGTTTTGCCTTTATTCACTGAAATCTATGAATTATGCTTTTGAATAGTATTGATTTCATCTCAAATACATGAAACGTACTGTTAAAATCATTTTGATCCAATATTTATCAATTCAAGTGAGTTGTGAAGAAATTGGGCCAGTTTGTTTTCCAAAAAAGCAGTGTATGTTGTATCAAATCTCATGACCCAGTGAAGCCACTTGAACAAATAATTTTCAGTAAAATATGCTGAAATGCGGCGCTTCTTGCCTATGCATATTTCAACAGGCGAGAAGGAGCGTTGCATTTCAGCATACGCTGTTCAACAACCCAAGTGGTTTCTTTAGGTATCGCAGTTTGAAACAAATTAAAAGGCCCATGAAATTGTTAAGCTTGTCCAACTAGCAGACCTACGACATCGTTATTTACTGTTAACTAATTGTTTTACCTCATCATAGGTCTGTTAGCGGAGAGAGTTCATGAAATGTATCGGTTGCATCGGATTTGCCGACAAAAAAGTTATTTGGTCCGATAAAAACTCATCATGTATCTATTATTTGAACAGATAAAAATTCCCAAATGTCTTAACACAGGAACCTGGTCGTTTTATGAGAGAAAATGTTTTATTACTCAAAACCTCAGGCCTCTGTGTTCCTCTTAGAAATATTATACATACAAGATGACGAACACAGTGGCTTAAGGTTGTGAATAATAATTTATTTTCTCTTATAAAATAACAGCTTTCTGTGGTCCAACATTTCATTGACATTGGAAGATTTCAGGAACTCTGAACTGAATTATTTATTTTCAAGAATTTCAGATATTAAATGTCCTATGCATTCTCAAAATCCAGAGGAAGAGATTACTCATTAGACGTTTCTTCAAGAAATCAGTCCGTAAATTACTTCATCTAAGAGAGTCTAAGACAGAGGAAATTCGAGCAAATTTTATATATGATAACAAGTACATGCAAGTGTTCCAAGTACATGAATGATAACTATTACGAAAGTGTTCCAAGTATAAAAATCTATTCCGTTTGCACTGTATCTATTGAAATGTATCGCAGTACTAAAGGTATCACATTACTACATGGGGAATCCCCTTCGGGTACAGGATACAGATATGCATGTCTAGGTCATTATCTAGATCATTGTCCAGGTCATTATCCTGTCAAATAGTTCCGATTATTTTCTTATTATTTTCAACAATTGGTGGAAAATACACACAATGTTTATCTTGAATTGTCTTCCCGTGATTGTTTACTAGATAGATGAAATAAAATTTTGAATATAGTTTAAAGTGTGTGAGACATCTACATGTGTGGAAGAATACGTGTGAAAATGGGTCCTCAGATCCAGATCATAAAATTCGAATAATTCCGGTCCGGAACCAGGTGCATGGCTTTGAAAAAAATATTTAAAAAGTTGTGTACTTTTAATCTTTACGGCATTTTTTTCTATGTAATTCAAATGAAATTTCTAAACATTCAAAAGTAGAGTCAATGTGTTTAAGCCGGTGCGAATTGAGAATTTTTCTCCTATTTTTGGTAAGAAAGTACTTGAAAAATAACTGGGATCTGGATCCTACACGGCATAAAAAGGCTTATGTTCCCGACTTTAAAAATAAAATTCTAAACAAGTATAAAGAATTTAAATAATTGAATCATATCACATAGAAGGTCAATCAATAAGACATTGGAGCATGTGTCACTTGTTGAATTATCAGCTGTAACTATGGATGAAAGGTCGATCTAAAAATGGAAAACATACATTATACCTATGTACAATCTTAAAAAATATTCCTTAAAAATCCAAAAGTGGATATCTTGACAAAATTCTTTCACTTGTAGGGTACCATGCATGAGTACCTCATACCTACAAATTGTCATGACAATCTGAAGAGTGGTTATAGAAAAGAAGCAGAAAATGTATGAAAATCACCCCCCCCCCCCCCTCTTCCTTTTCACATAAGAAAAAAATTCATAAAAAATCAAAAATATAAAATTTAAGCATAAAATACATATCAAAGCATTAAGTAAGTTAAATATGATAAATATGTAGTAAATGAGTGTGTAAAATCATACACTTATTGAGTTATTTAAAGAAATAGTGCAAAAATGTGCATTTCTGACTAAGTCCGAAAAGACGTCAAAAACGCGTCAAAAATTTGACTTCGAAGTGGAACCAAAAATAACAACACTTCTTAAGACATCTCTCTAGATCATCCTGATGCTTTCGGTTTGTCGATACATGCTTCGGTTCTGAAGAAGAAGTTTGTCAAAGGAGGGTACCCCCCGTGACATACTTTTGGCTTTGGTGGCGCCACCTGTTGACAGATCCGAAAAACAACAACACTTGTAGGGGACCATGAGTACTTCATACCTACCAAGTTTCATCAAAATCCCTTCAGCCGTTCTGGAGAAGAAGTCAAAAATGTGAAAAGTTTACGACGGACGACGCCGGACGCCGGACGGACGCCGGACGGTGCGCTATGACAATAGCTCACTTGAGCTTCGCTCAGGTGAGCTAAAAAGGGGAAAAAATTTTTGTTGGGGTCCCGCCGGGGTTTGAAGCCACTCCCCATGGGTCCATTGGGCATGGAAAACATACATTATACCTATGTACAATCTTAAAAAATATTCCTTAAAAATCCAAAAGTGGATATCTTGACAAAATTCTTTCACTTGTAGGGTACCATGCATGAGTACCTCATACCTACAAATTGTCATGACAATCTGAAGAGTGGTTATAGAAAAGAAGCAGAAAATGTATGAAAATCACCCCCCCCCCCTCCTTTTTACATAAGAAAAAAATTCATAAAAAATCAAAAAAATAAAATTTAAGCATAAAATACATATCAAAGCATTAAGTAAGTTAAATATGATAAATATGTAGTAAATGAGTGTGTAAAATCATACACTTATTGAGTTATTTAAAGAAATAGTGCAAAAATGTGCATTTCTGACTAAGTCCGAAAAGACGTCAAAAACGCGTCAAAAATTTGACTTCGAAGTGGAACCAAAAATAACAACACTTCTTAAGACATCTCTCTAGATCATCCTGATGCTTTCGGTTTGTCGATACATGCTTAGTTCTGAAGAAGAAGTTTCTCAAAGGAGGGTACCCCCCGTGACATACTTTTGGCTTTGGTGGCGCCACCTGTTGACAGATCCGGACGAAAAACAACAACACTTGTAGGGGACCATGAGTACTTCATACCTACCAAGTTTCATCAAAATCCCTTCAGCCGTTCTGGAGAAGAAGTCAAAAATGTGAAAAGTTTACAACGGACGACGCCGGACGCCGGACGGACGCCGGACGGTGCGCTATGACAATAGCTCACTTGAGCTTCGCTCAGGTGAGCTAAAAAGGGGAAAAAATTTTTGTTGGGGTCCCGCCGGGGTTTGAAGCCACTCCCCATGGGTCCATTGGGCATGGAAAACATACATTATACCTATGTACAATCTTAAAAAATATTCCTTAAAAATCCAAAAGTGGATATCTTGACAAAATTCTTTCACTTGTAGGGTACCATGCATGAGTACCTCATACCTACAAATTGTCATGACAATCTGAAGAGTGGTTATAGAAAAGAAGCAGAAAATGTATGAAAATCACCCCCCCCCCCCTCTTCCTTTTTACATAAGAAAAAAATTCATAAAAAATCAAAACAAGAGCCCCAGGGGGCACAACGCTCACCTGATACCCATGCACGCTCTAATTGACATACTGACATTGAATACTGATAGTGCCAGTGCCAGGATTTTAGCCCACAACCTTTCTAAAAAGATTTTTGCCGGATGCAGAGAAGTGTTTTTTTTTTCAGACAACCTTTAAAAGTACAAAAAAGAAAAAAATAGTCACATTTCAAAACAATTACTTTTTTACTGATTTGAAAAAAACGGATAAAGTGGTCCAATGTCATATGCCCAGCTAGTATAGTTCAATTATGCAACATCAAAAATAAAATCATATTGTAAAATTCCACATTAATGTGCAACAGAAAAAGAATAAAACAATGAAATGATTTCTCAAATTAAGTTTATTTAAAATTGAACACAAAACCTTTCATTATTGATAGCTAGCATGCCAGAAATTATAAAGCCTGTGTTTGTGAAACGAGAATGCCCCTGGCGGCATCTTTGTTAGTATAAACGCCATTTTCTGTTAAGTATGTGAGAGGTCAGGGTCAGCGTAATATTGGTATCAATGGAAAGATCTTGTCACAAGGAATACACATGTACAATATGAAAGCCCTATCACTATAACCATTCAAAAGTTATGCCCAATGTTAAAGTTTTTGAGAAGTACGTGAAAGGTCAAGGTTATGGTCATGAGGTCAAAAATTTTGGTAAATACACATGTGAAATATGAAACCTCTATCACCAGCTTCCATTCAAAAGTTATGCCCAATGTTAAAGTTTTTCGGAAAACAGACAGACAAACAGACAGACGGACAGGCCAAAAACTTTATGCTCCCGAATCTTTTATTCCAGGGGCATAAAAAACAAAGATTTTTCGGTTTTGCCTTTATTCACTGAAATCTATGAATTATGCTTTTGAATAGTATTGATTTCATCTCAAATACATGAAACATACAGTTAAAAGGGTACCTGTAAAGTGCGAAACGAAACAAAAACGAAACGAAACGAAACGAAACAAATTGAAACGAAACGAAACAAATCGAAACGAAACAAATCGAAACGAAACGAAACAGATCGAAACGAAACGAAACAAAACGAAACGAAACAGATCGAAACGAAACGAAACAGATCGAAACGAAACGAAACAAAACATAAAACTTAAAGAAAATGAGAAAAAGTGGAAAAATCGCCGAGAACGAATATTTCATCTATCTTATATATCTTATTGAAGGGTCAGGGATACCACTCTCCTCCTGTCGCCCCCTCCCCGTGGGGGGAGGGGGTCTTGGGTGGTCAAGACAAATTTTTAAACTTTAAAGTGTAAATTGGTGCAATAGTGAAGTTATTTGGGTTATTTCCTTTTTTAAACCTTGAAAAAGGAAATAGACCTGTTTAGATGAAAAACTAAGGTGAGCGAAGCGAGACTGAAGTATTTGAAAAATGAATTGAAAATTGCGGCAAGCTAAGCGATCGGGAAAACATTTTCAAGGTTTATATAGATGAATTTCGTGGTCATTTTTAAAATTGAGATTATGTGCATGAACGCATAAGAGCAAGATTATTTATATTAAAAGTAATTTCCTATTTTTTGGGGGTTACTGTTACCCTCCCAATCATCTGTCCCTCCTCTCGCCCCCTTCTTCCCTCCTCCCACCCTTTCTCTCCCCTCCCTTTGTCCCTGTCCACCCTCTCATTATTGCCTTCAACCGTTAGTTCTTGTGACTGGAGGGTTTTTTAAAGAATCAAAGTTGACGATTAAAACATAATATATACAGTATATGCACAATTGCATTTTAAAGGAGAGTGAATGGGATGAAGAACCTCGTCATAGACGGAAAAATATTATTTAGCAGGGGGAATCTAGTGCAGAGGAAACGGAACTGTTCCATTATGTGTATTTGAAAATTTTATCAGAAAAATGAGAACAATTAAAAACTGGGGGGGGGGGCACATTTCGTTTGAAAAAAATAAGATTTTTTTCACAGAATTCCTGAAATGTGCCCCCACCCCGTTTTATGATCTCATTACGGTGTCATGGTGTGGTTTTCTATCCCCTCCCTTTTCTTCCTCTTAAATACATGAATGGCATTTGACATTTACTTTTTTTAATTGTCAACTTTGACTCTTTCAAGAAACCCTCTCGGCACTAGTTACAAGTGTAGAACTCTTGGATTAAGGCAATATTACATGCTGATCTTGTCTTGAAATATTCGTTCTTGGCGATTTTTCCTCTTTTTCTCATTTTCTTTAAGTTTAATGTTTTGTTTCGTTTCGTTTCAATCTGTTTCGTTTCGTTTCGATCTGTTTCGTTTCGTTTCGTTTCGATCTGTTTCGTTTCCTTTCGATTTGTTTCGTTTCGTTTCGATTTGTTTCGTTTCGTTTCGTTTCGATTTGTTTTGTTTCGTTTTTGTTTCGTTTCGCACTTTACAGGGACCCAAGTTAAAATAGTTTTGATCCAATATTCATCAATTCAAGTGAGTTGTGCAGAAATTGTGCCAGTTTGTTTTCCAAAAAAGCAGTGTATGTTGTATCAAACCTCATGACCCAGTGAAGCCACTTGAACAAATAATTTTCAGTAAATGTGCTGAAATGCGACGCTTCTTGCCTATGCATATTTCAACAAGCGAGAAGGAGCGTCGCATTTCAGCATACGCTGTTCAACAACTCAAGTGGTTTCTCTAAGGTTTCGCAGTTTGAAACAAATTAAAAGGCCCATGAAATTGTTAAGCTTGTCCAACTACATTTTTGTAGCAGACCTACGGCATCTTTATTTACTGTTAACTAATTGTTTTACCTCATCATAGGTCTGTTACACGGACAAGTTGTAACGTAAAGTAGCGGAGAGAGTTCATGAAATGTATCGGTTGCATTGGATTTGCCGACAAGAAGTTATTTGGTCTGATAAAAACTCATCATGTATCTATTATTTGAACAGATAAAAATTCCCAAATGTCTTAACACAGGATCCTGTCGTTTTATGAGAGAAAATGTTTTATTATTCACAACCTCAGGCCTCTGTGTTCCTCTTAGAAATATTATACATACAAGATGACGAACACAGTGGCTTCAGGTTGTGAATAATAATTTATTTTCTCTATTAAAACAACAGCTTCTGTGGTCCAACATTTCATTGGAAGATTTCAGGAACTCTGAACGGAATTATTTATTTTCAAGAATTTCAGATATTAAATGTCCTATGCATTCTCAAAATCCAGAGGAAGAGATTACTCATTAGACGTTTCTTCAAGAAATCAGTCCGTAAATTACTTCATCTAAGAGAGTCTAACACAGAGGAAATTCGAGCAAACTTTATACATGATAACAAGTATATGCAAGTGTTCCAAGTACATGAATGATAACCATTATGAAAGTGTTCCAAGTATAAAAATCTATTCCGTTTGCACTGTATCTCCTGAAATATATCGCAGTACTACTTTGCGGTTTGTATTGCAATGAAGCACCTAGCAGAATACGATGCGCCTTGATGAATTGATGCATATCTAGGTCTCACTGGGGTAAATCGCCTTCGCGGAAGCCTGTAATAGGGGAATATAGTTCCTAAGGGATAGAACGCTGGCGCTTTTGAATACAAATAAAGTATGAAAACAACTATTTTTGTGCGTAAACTTTATATCATGTTTGAGGAAATTTTATATTCTATCAAATGAACTATACTTGATACGGAATGAGGCACTATATTTCGTGGAAGGATGCGATATGTATAGGGTAGTATGAGAGCACTGGGTGAAACTGAGAGGTGCTTTTAAAATCGTCCTCAATTTTCAAGGCCAAATTGCTCGAAAGATGCAGCGTGACTTTTTTTGCAGACTTATATGAGAAAAAAGTTTGAAATCTTGACTATGCATGTGTGAAAGCGTTTTTTATTCTTTTTCCTCTGAGCTGAGATATCGGCGATCAAAGTTGACAAGTTACTATAGAAACATATAGGGATTTATTTACCCCAGTGAGACCTCTAGGTCATTGTCCTGTCAAATAGTTCCGATTATTTTCTTATTATTTTCAACAATTGGTGGAAAATACACACAATGTTTATCTTGAATTGTCTTCCCGTGATTGTTTACTAGATAGATGAAATAAAATTTTGAATATAAGTTTAAAGTGTGTGAGACATCTACATGTGTGGAAGAATATGTGTGAAAATGGGTCCTCAGATCACAAAATTCGAATAATTCCGGTCCGGAACCAGGTGCATGGCTTTGAAAAAATATTAAAAATGTTGTGTACTTTTAATCTTTACGGCATTTTTTTTTTTGTGATTCAAATAAAATTTCTTCATTCAAAAGTAATATCAATGTGTATAACCCGGTGCGATTTGAGAATTTTTCTCCTATTTTTGGTAAGAAAACATACATTATACCTATGTACAATCTTAAAAAATATTCCTTAAAAATCCAAAAGTGGATATCTTGACAAAATTCTTTCACTTGTAGGGTACCATGCATGAGTACCTCATACCTACAAATTGTCATGACAATCTGAAGAGTGGTTATAGAAAAGAAGCAGAAAATGTATGAAAATCACCCCCCCCCCCCCTTCCTTTTTACATAAGAAAAAAATTCATAAAAAATCCAAAAAATAAAATTTAAGCATAAAATACATATCAAAGCATTAAGTAAGTTAAATATGATAAATATGTAGTAAATGAATGTGTAAAATCATACACTTATTGAGTTATTTAAAGAAATAGTGCAAAAATGTGCATTTCTGACTAAGTCCGAAAAGACGTCAAAAACGCGTCAAAAATTTGACTTCGAAGTGGAACCAAAAATAACAACACTTCTTGAGACATCTCTCTAGATCATCCTGATGCTTTCGGTTTGTCGATACATGCTTCGGTTCTGAAGAAGAAGTTTGTCAAAGGAGGGTACCCCCCGTGACCTACTTTTGGCTGTGGTAGCGCCACCTGTTGACAGATCCGGACGAAAAACAACAACACTTGTAGGGGACCATGAGTACTTCATACCTACCAAGTTTCATCAAAATCCCTTCAGCCGTTCTGGAGAAGAAGTTTAAAATGTGAAAAGTTTATGACGACGACGGACGACGACGGACGACGACGGACGCAACACTATGACAATAGCTCACTTGAGCCTATGGCTCAGGTGAGCTAAAAAGGGAAAAAAAATTTTGTTGGGGTCCTGCCGGGGTTTGAAGCCACTCCCCATGGGTCCATTGGGCATGGAAAACATACATTATACCTATGTACAATCTTAAAAAATATTCCTTAAAAATCCAAAAGTGGATATCTTGACAAAATTCTTTCACTTGAAGGGTACCCTGCATGAGTACCTCATACCTACAACATGTCATGACAATCTGAAGAGTTGTTATAGAAAAGAAGCAGAAAATGTATGAAAATCAAACCCCCCCCCCCTTCCTTTTTACATAAGAAAAAAATTCATAAAAAATCCAAAAAATAAAATTTAAGCATAAAATACATATCAAAGCATTAAGTAAGTTAAATATGATAAATATGTAGTAAATGAGTGTGTAAAATCATACACTTATTGAGTTATTTAAAGAAATAGTGCAAAAATGTGCATTTCTGACTAAGTCCGAAAAGACGTCAAAAACGCGTCAAAAATTTGACTTCGAAGTGGAACCAAAAATAACAACACTTCTTGAGACATCTCTCTAGATCATCCTGATGCTTTCGGTTTGTCGATACATGCTTCGGTTCTGAAGAAGAAGTTTGTCAAAGGAGGGTACCCCCCGTGACCTACTTTTGGCTGTGGTGGCGCCACCTGTTGACAGATCCGGACGAAAAACAACAACACTTGTAGGGGACCATGAGTACTTCATACCTACCAAGTTTCATCAAAATCCCTTCAGCCGTTCTGGAGAAGAAGTTTAAAATGTGAAAAGTTTACGACGACGACGGACGACGACGGACGACGGACGCAACACTATGACAATAGCTCACTTGAGCCTATGGCTCAGGTGAGCTAAAAAGGGAAAAAAAATTTTGTTGGGGTCCTGCCGGGGTTTGAAGCCACTCCCCATGGGTCCATTGGGCATGGAAAACATACATTATACCTATGTACAATCTTAAAAAATATTCCTTAAAAATCCAAAAGTGGATATCTTGACAAAATTCTTTCACTTGTAGGGTACCATGCATGAGTACCTCATACCTACAAATTGTCATGACAATCTGAAGAGTGGTTATAGAAAAGAAGCAGAAAATGTATGAAAATCACCCCCCCCCCTTCCTTTTTACATAAGAAAAAAATTCATAAAAAATCCAAAAAATAAAATTTAAGCATAAAATACATATCAAAGCATTAAGTAAGTTAAATATGATAAATATGTAGTAAATGAATGTGTAAAATCATACACTTATTGAGTTATTTAAAGAAATAGTGCAAAAATGTGCATTTCTGACTAAGTCCGAAAAGACGTCAAAAACGCGTCAAAAATTTGACTTCGAAGTGGAACCAAAAATAACAACACTTCTTGAGACATCTCTCTAGATCATCCTGATGCTTTCGGTTTGTCGATACATGCTTCGGTTCTGAAGAAGAAGTTTGTCAAAGGAGGGTACCCCCCGTGACCTACTTTTGGCTGTGGTGGCGCCACCTGTTGACAGATCCGGACGAAAAACAACAACACTTGTAGGGGACCATGAGTACTTCATACCTACCAAGTTTCATCAAAATCCCTTCAGCCGTTCTGGAGAAGAAGTTTAAAATGTGAAAAGTTTATGACGACGACGGACGACGACGGACGACGACGGACGCAACACTATGACAATAGCTCACTAGAGCCTATGGCTCAGGTGAGCTAAAAAGGGAAAAAAATTTTGTTGGGGTCCTGCCGGGGTTTGAAGCCACTCCCCATGGGTCCATTGGGCATGGAAAACATACATTATACCTATGTACAATCTTAAAAAATATTCCTTAAAAATCCAAAAGTGGATATCTTGACAAAATTCTTTCACTTGAAGGGTACCCTGCATGAGTACCTCATACCTACAACATGTCATGACAATCTGAAGAGTTGTTATAGAAAAGAAGCAGAAAATGTATGAAAATCAACCCCCCCCCCTTCCTTTTTACATAAGAAAAAAATTCATAAAAAATCCAAAAAATAAAATTTAAGCATAAAATACATATCAAAGCATTAAGTAAGTTAAATATGATAAATATGTAGTAAATGAGTGTGTAAAATCATACACTTAGGCCATACCAAATTAATTAAATGTTCTTTGGATTTTCTTGTGAATAAAAGGGTGCGAGCGGGCGAAAATATAATTATTTTATTTTTTTTAGGTTTTGCAGTTTTTAAGGTGCGAGCGAATGAAATAATTCTATTTTTGATATAGGTTACCCCAGAAATACATTTCTGATGTTTTCCGTACCCAAAAAGGAATCCCCATATGAATCCGGTGACAAGAGAGCCTGGCACATAGCAGTACGGAAAAGATTTTCGAACATTCCCCCCTCCTTGACTTCAGTGCTATGTATACGGGACAAAAACTTTGCTCCCAACAATTTTTTTTCAACACAAGAAGTATCATTGTCTTTGAATTTTGCACAATCTGAGACTTCTAGAAGCTGTAAGATTTGCAGAAATCAGAACCGACCCTAAAAAATTCTTGAGCCAGAAATTACATGGTGCGGGCGAGAATTTTATTTTTATAATATTATTTTTTGAATTTTGAAAAATATGGTGCGGGAAATCCAAAGAACATTAAATTAATTTGTTATGGCCTTATTGAGTTATTTAAAGAAATAGTGCAAAAATGTGCATTTCTGACTAAGTCCGAAAAGACGTCAAAAACGCGTCAAAAATTTGACTTCGAAGTGGAACCAAAAATAACAACACTTCTTGAGACATCTCTCTAGATCATCCTGATGCTTTCGGTTTGTCGATACATGCTTCGGTTCTGAAGAAGAAGTTTGTCAAAGGAGGGTACCCCCCGTGACCTACTTTTGGCTGTGGTGGCGCCACCTGTTGACAGATCCGGACGAAAAACAACAATGAGTACTTCATACCTACCAAGTTTCATCAAAATCCCTTCAGCCGTTCTGGAGAAGAAGTTTAAAATGTGAAAAGTTTACGACGACGACGGACGACGACGGACGACGGACGCAACACTATGACAATAGCTCACTTGAGCCTATGGCTCAGGTGAGCTAAAAATAAAATTTAAGCATAAAATACATATCAAAGCATTAAGTAAGTTAAATATGATAAATATGTAGTAAATGAGTGTGTAAAATCATACACTTATTGAGTTATTTAAAGAAATAGTGCAAAAATGTGCATTTCTGACTAAGTCCGAAAAGACGTCAAAAACGCGTCAAAAATTTGACTTCGAAGTGGAACCAAAAATAACAACACTTCTTAAGACATCTCTCTAGATCATCCTGATGCTTTCGGTTTGTCGATACATGCTTAGTTCTGAAGAAGAAGTTTGTCAAAGGAGGGTACCCCCGTGACATACTTTTGGCTTTGGTGGCGCCACCTGTTGACAGATCCGGACGAAAAACAACAACACTTGTAGGGGACCATGAGTACTTCATACCTACCAAGTTTCATCAAAATCCCTTCAGCCGTTCTGGAGAAAAAGTCAAAAATGTGAAAAGTTTACGACGGACGACGCCGGACGCCGGACGGACGCCTGACGGTGCGCTATGACAATAGCTCACTTGAGCTTCGCTCAGGTGAGCTAAAAAGGGGAAAAAATTTTTGTTGGGGTCCCGCCGGGGTTTGAAGCCACTCCCCATGGGTCCATTGGGCATGGAAAACATACATTATACCTATGTACAATCTTAAAAAATATTCCTTAAAAATCCAAAAGTGGATATCTTGACAAAATTCTTTCACTTGTAGGGTACCATGCATGAGTACCTCATACCTACAAATTGTCATGACAATCTGAAGAGTGGTTATAGAAAAGAAGCAGAAAATGTATGAAAATCACCCCCCCCCCCCTTCCTTTTTACATAAGAAAAAAATTCATAAAAAATCAAAAAAATAAAATTTAAGCATAAAATACATATCAAAGCATTAAGTAAGTTAAATATGATAAATATGTAGTAAATGAGTGTGTAAAATCATACACTTATTGAGTTATTTAAAGAAATAGTGCAAAAATGTGCATTTCTGACTAAGTCCGAAAAGACGTCAAAAACGCGTCAAAAATTTGACTTCGAAGTGGAACCAAAAATAACAACACTTCTTAAGACATCTCTCTAGATCATCCTGATGCTTTCGGTTTGTCGATACATGCTTCGGTTCTGAAGAAGAAGTTTGTCAAAGGAGGGATCCCCCCGTGACATACTTTTGGCTTTGGTGGCGCCACCTGTTGACAGATCCGGACGAAAAACAACAACACTTGTAGGGGACCATGAGTACTTCATACCTACCAAGTTTCATCAAAATCCCTTCAGCCGTTCTGGAGAAGAAGTCAAAAATGTGAAAAGTTTACGACGGACGACGCCGGACGCCGGACGGACGCCGGACGGTGCGCTATGACAATAGCTCACTTGAGCTTCGCTCAGGTGAGCTAAAAAGGGGAAAAAATTTTTGTTGGGGTCCCGCCGGGGTTTGAAGCCACTCCCCATGGGTCCATTGGGCATGGAAAACATACATTATACCTATGTACAATCTTAAAAAATATTCCTTAAAAATCCAAAAGTGGATATCTTGACAAAATTCTTTCACTTGTAGGGTACCATGCATGAGTACCTCATACCTACAAATTGTCATGACAATCTGAAGAGTGGTTATAGAAAAGAAGCAGAAAATGTATGAAAATCACCCCCCCCCCTTCCTTTTTACATAAGAAAAAAATTCATAAAAAATCAAAAAAATAAAATTTAAGCATAAAATACATATCAAAGCATTAAGTAAGTTAAATATGATAAATATGTAGTAAATGAGTGTGTAAAATCATACACTTATTGAGTTATTTAAAGAAATAGTGCAAAAATGTGCATTTCTGACTAAGTCCGAAAAGACGTCAAAAACGCGTCAAAAATTTGACTTCGAAGTGGAACCAAAAATAACAACACTTCTTAAGACATCTCTCTAGATCATCCTGATGCTTTCGGTTTGTCGATACATGCTTCGGTTCTGAGAAAGAAGTTTGTCAAAGGAGGGTACCCCCCGTGACATACTTTTGGCTTTGGTGGCGCCACCTGTTGACAGATCCGGACGAAAAACAACAACACTTGTAGGGGACCATGAGTACTTCATACCTACCAAGTTTCATCAAAATCCCTTCAGCCGTTCTGGAGAAGAAGTCAAAAATGTGAAAAGTTTACGACGGACGACGCCGGACGCCGGACGACGGACGGACGCTGGACGGTGCGCTATGACAATAGCTCACTTGACCTTCGCTCAGGTGAGCTAAAAAGGGGAAAAAATTTTTGTTGGGGTCCCGCCGGGGTTTGAAGCCACTCCCCATGGGTCCATTGGGCATGGAAAACATACATTATACCTATGTACAATCTTAAAAAATATTCCTTAAAAATCCAAAAGTGGATATCTTGACAAAATTCTTTCACTTGTAGGGTACCATGCATGATTACCTCATACCTACAAATTGTCATGACAATCTGAAGAGTGGTTATAGAAAAGAAGCAGAAAATGTATGAAAATCACCCCCCCCCCCCTTCCTTTTTACATAAGAAAAAAATTCATAAAAAATCCAAAAAATAAAATTTAAGCATAAAATACATATCAAAGCATTAAGTAAGTTAAATATGATAAATATGTAGTAAATGAGTGTGTAAAATCATACACTTATTGAGTTATTTAAAGAAATAGTGCAAAAATGTGCATTTCTGACTAAGTCCGAAAAGACGTCAAAAACGCGTCAAAAAATTTGACTTCGAAGTGGAACCAAAAATAACAACACTTCTTAAGACATCTCTCTAGATCAACCTGATGCTTTCGGTTTGTCGATACATGCTTCGGTTCTGAAGAAGAAGTTTGTCAAAGGAGGGTACCCCCCGTGACATACTTTTGGCTTTGGTGGCGCACCTGTTGACAGATCCGGACGAAAAACAACAACACTTGTAGGGGACCATGAGTACTTCATACCTACCAAGTTTCATCAAAATCCCTTCA
The DNA here is from genome assembly GCA_028142955.1 of Pinctada fucata. Classification (NCBI taxonomy): domain Eukaryota; kingdom Metazoa; phylum Mollusca; class Bivalvia; order Pterioida; family Pteriidae; genus Pinctada; species Pinctada fucata. The sequence continues at coordinate 19,139,272 of AP027109.1, forward strand.
GCCGTTCTGGAGAAGAAGTCAAAAATGTGAAAAGTCTACGACGGACGACGCCGGACGCCGGACGGACGCCGGACGGTGCGCTATGACAATAGCTCACTTGAGCTTCGCTCAGGTGAGCTAAAAAGGGGAAAAAATTTTGTTGGGGTCCCGCCGGGGTTTGAAGCCACTCCCCATGGGTCCATTGGGCATGGAAAACATACATTATACCTATGTACAATCTTTAAAAATATTCCTTAAAAATCCAAAAGTGGATATCTTGACAAAATTCTTTCACTTGTAGGGTACCATGCATGAGTACCTCATACCTACAAATTGTCATGACAATCTGAAGAGTGGTTATAGAAAAGAAGCAGAAAATGTATGAAAATCACCCCCCCCCCCCCTTCCTTTTTACATAAGAAAAAAATTCATAAAAAATCAAAAAAATAAAATTTAAGCATAAAATACATATCAAAGCATTAAGTAAGTTAAATATGATAAATATGTAGTAAATGAGTGTGTAAAATCATACACTTATTGAGTTATTTAAAGAAATAGTGCAAAAATGTGCATTTCTGACTAAGTCCGAAAAGACGTCAAAAACGCGTCAAAAATTTGACTTCGAAGTGGAACCAAAAATAACAACACTTCTTAAGACATCTCTCTAGATCATCCTGATGCTTTCGGTTTGTCGATACATGCTTCGGTTCTGAAGAAGAAGTTTGTCAAAGGAGGGTACCCCCCGTGACATACTTTTGGCTTTGGTGGCGCCACCTGTTGACAGATCCGGACGAAAAACAACAACACTTGTAGGGGACCATGAGTACTTCATACCTACCAAGTTTCATCAAAATCCCTTTAGCCGTTCTGGAGAAGTCAAAAATGTGAAAAGTTTACGACAGACGACGCCGGACGGACGCCGGACGGACGCCGGACGGTGCGCTATGACAATAGCTCACTTGAGCTTCGCTCAGGTGAGCTAAAAAGGGGAAAAAATTTTTGTTGGGGTCCCGCCGGGGTTTGAAGCCACTCCCCATGGGTCCATTGGGCATGGAAAACATACATTATACCTATGTACAATCTTAAAAAATATTCCTTAAAAATCCAAAAGTGGATATCTTGACAAAATTCTTTCACTTGTAGGGTACCATGCATGAGTACCTCATACCTACAAATTGTCATGACAATCTGAAGAGTGGTTATAGAAAAGAAGCAGAAAATGTATGAAAATCACCCCCCCCCTTCCTTTTTACATAAGAAAAAAATTCATAAAAAATCAAAAAAATAAAATTTAAGCATAAAATACATATCAAAGCATTAAGTAAGTTAAATATGATAAATATGTAGTAAATGAGTGTGTAAAATCATACACTTATTGAGTTATTTAAAGAAATAGTGCAAAAATGTGCATTTCTGACTAAGTCCGAAAAGACGTCAACAAGAGCCCCAGAAGGGCACAACGCTCACCTGATACCCATGGATGCTCTAATTGACATACTGATATTGAATAAGACGTAAAATTGATAGTGCCAGTATCACGATTTGAGCCTACATTCTTTCTAAAAAGATTTTTGCCGGATGCAGACAAGATTTTTTTTTACAGCCTTTAAAAGTACAAACAAGAAGAAATAGTAACATTTCAAAACATTATCTTTTTTACTGATTTGAATAGACGGATAATGTGATCCAAAGTCATATGCCCAGCTAGTGTATAGTTCAATTATTCAACATCAAAAAAATCATTTTGTAAAATTCCACATTAATGTGCAGCAAGTGATGAAGAAACAGACAAAAAGAATAAAACAATGAAATAAACTTAATACTCTGGTGTATGCTGCTTTTAGGGAAACAAATTAATAGGCCCAAAGCTTGTCCAACTAGCAGACCTACCACATCGTTATTTACTGTTAACTATGTTTCGCCTCGTGATAGGACTGTTACATGGACAAATTATTAGCTGACAGAGTTCATGAAAAGTATCAGCTGCATCGGATTTGCTGATAAAAAATCATTTGGTCCGATAAAAACTCATGTTCTATCTATTATTTGGACAGATAAAAATTCCCAAATGTCTGACCACAGGAACCTGTCGTTTTATGAGAGAAAATGTTTTATTATTCACGACCTTCAAAGCCTAGCTCTTGTGTTCATCTTTAGAAATGTTGTATACATACAAGATGTCGAACACAGTGGCTTAAGTTTGTGAATCATAATTTATTTCCTCTTTTAAAACAACAGCTTCCTGTGGTCCAACATTTCATTGAAAGATTTCAAGAACTCTGAACTGAATTATTTGTTTTCAAGAATTTAGATATATCAAATGTCCTATACATTCTCAAAATCCTCGGGAAGAAATTAATTACTCATTTGTTTTCAAGAATTTCAGATATATCAAATGTCCTATACATTCTCAAAATCCTCGGGAAGGGATTACTCATTAGATGTTTCTTCAAGAAATCAGTCCGTATACAATTCATCTAAGAGAGTCTAAGACAAAGGAAATTCGAGCTAAGTTTATAAATGATGACAAGTATGGAATTGTTCCAAGTACATGAATAATAACAAGCATGAAAGTGTTCCCAGTATATGCACATTAAATAAAATCTATTAAATACCGGCAGTACTATTTTGTTTGCACGATAGATCATCTATTAATCTCCTGAAATTAATCTGCATGTGCACGTGTACAGTACTAACACGGTGGGTAATCTCGCAACGCAGAACAATTTATTTTTCTATATTTTTGCGCAAAATAGATAATTTATTACAAAAAGGAAAATGTGATGCAGTGTAACAACGCCCTAACTATGAGTTGTATCCAAAATAAGGTGGATATTATAGCTTTTTATAATGCACAAACACGATCGGCGTTCTACTTTCACTTTCATCTACACCAATCATGCCGATAGATTTTCGGCTTTATAAAAGCAAATTACCTCTCTTACTTTCGATAAAACTTGTATCTAAGGCATCCTTACACTGCATCACATTCCCCTTTTTGTGAAAAATAATTTGTAATACACGAAAGTTTAGATAAACCTAGTGTTCTGCGTTGCGAGATTACCCACCGTGACTATTAAATGGGCGTGGAGGAATTAACCAATCAAATCTGTAACACAAGATATATGGCGACTTTGTTTACCATAGATACAAAAATAAAGCGGAGAAAATAATCATTATATAGGGAAATTGTTATATAATATGCATGTATGGAAAAAGTCAACATCTCAAAAATAAATTCAGAGTATATATTTGATTGCATATGTGCCTGAGTTATTTCGACGTACGAAAATAAGTACACAAAGCCAAACTAGCTTGTCTGTTTAAAAAATCATGAAAAATCTAAAAGTTGATATTTTGACAGAATTCTTTCATACTTTCTGTTCTAACGATAAATATAAAAAAAAGGAGAAAAAAAAACTGCAAAAGTGGGGTCCTGCCAGGGTTTGAACCACTACTCTTGGGTTCATTGGGCATGGAAAACCTACATTGTACCTATGAATGTTTTTCCGTAAAAATCCAAAAGAGGATATCTTGACAAAATTCTTTCACTTGTAGGGAACCATGAGTACCTCATACCTACCAAGTTTCATGACAATCTAAGAAAAAAAGTAAGTTAGATATGATAAATATGCAGTAAATGAGTGTGTAAGATCATACACTTATTGAGTTATTTAAAGAAATAGTGCAAAAATTTGCATTTCTGACTAAGTCCGAAGAGACGTCAAAAAAGCGTCAAAAATTTGAGTTCGGAGTGGAACCAAAAATAACAACACTTCTTAAGACATCTCTCTAGATCATCCTGATGCTTTCGGTTTGTCGATACGTGCTTCCGTTCTGAAGAAGAAGTTTGTCAAAGGAGGGTACCCCCCGTGACCTACTTTTGCCTGTGGTGGCGCCACCTGTTGAGGGATCCGGACGAAAAACAACAACACTTGTAGGGGACCATTAGTACTTTATACCTACCAAGTTTCATCAAAATCCCTTTAGCCATTCTTGAGAAGAAGTCGAAAATGTGAAAAGTTTACGACAGACACACGACACACGACACACGACGGACGCCGGACGGATCGCTATGACAATAGCTCACTAGAGCCTTTGGCTCAGGTGAGCTAATAAGGGAAGAAAAATTTTTGTTGGGGTCCCGCCGGGGTTTGGAGCCACTCCCCATGGGTCCATTGGGCATGGAAAACATACACTATACCTATGTACAATCTTAAAAAATATTCCTTAAAAATCCAAAAGTGGATATCTTGACAAAATTCCTTCACTTGAAGGTTACCATGCATGAGTACCTCATACCTACAAAATGTCATGACAATCTGAAGAGTGGTTATAGAAAAGAAGCAGAAAATGTATGAAAATCAACCCCCCCCCCCTTCCTTTTTACATAAGAAAAAAATTCATAAAAAATCAAAAAAATAAAATTTAAGCATAAAATACATATCAAAGCAATAATTAAGTTAGATATGATAAATATGCAGTAAATGAGTGTGTAAGATCATACACTTATTGAGTTATTTAAAGAAATAGTGCAAAAATTTGCATTTCTGACTAAGTCCGAAGAGACGTCAAAAAAGCGTCAAAAATTTGAGTTCGGAGTGGAACCAAAAATAACAACACTTCTTAAGACATCTCTCTAGATCATCCTGATGCTTTCGGTTTGTCGATACGTGCTTCCGTTCTGAAGAAGAAGTTTGTCAAAGGAGGGTACCCCCCGTGACCTACTTTTGCCTGTGGTGGCGCCACCTGTTGAGGGATCCGGACGAAAAACAACAACACTTGTAGGGGACCATTAGTACTTTATACCTACCAAGTTTCATCAAAATCCCTTTAGCCATTCTTGAGAAGAAGTCGAAAATGTGAAAAGTTTACGACAGACACACGACACACGACACACGACGGACGCCGGACGGATCGCTATGACAATAGCTCACTAGAGCCTTTGGCTCAGGTGAGCTAATAAGGGAAGAAAAATTTTTGTTGGGGTCCCGCCGGGGTTTGGAGCCACTCCCCATGGGTCCATTGGGCATGGAAAACATACACTATACCTATGTACAATCTTAAAAAATATTCCTTAAAAATCCAAAAGTGGATATCTTGACAAAATTCCTTCACTTGAAGGGTACCATGCATGAGTACCTCATACCTACAAAATGTCATGACAATCTGAAGAGTGGTTATAGAAAAGAAGCAGAAAATGTATGAAAATCAACCCCCCCCCCCTTCCTTTTTACATAAGAAAAAAATTCATAAAAAATCAAAAAAATAAAATTTAAGCATAAAATACATATCAAAGCAATAATTAAGTTAGATATGATAAATATGCAGTAAATGAGTGTGTAAGATCATACACTTATTGAGTTATTTAAAGAAATAGTGCAAAAATTTGCATTTCTGACTAAGTCCGAAGAGACGTCAAAAAAGCGTCAAAAATTTGAGTTCGGAGTGGAACCAAAAATAACAACACTTCTTAAGACATCTCTCTAGATCATCCTGATGCTTTCGGTTTGTCGATACGTGCTTCCGTTCTGAAGAAGAAGTTTGTCAAAGGAGGGTACCCCCCGTGACCTACTTTTGCCTGTGGTGGCGCCACCTGTTGAGGGATCCGGACGAAAAACAACAACACTTGTAGGGGACCATTAGTACTTTATACCTACCAAGTTTCATCAAAATCCCTTTAGCCATTCTTGAGAAGAAGTCGAAAATGTGAAAAGTTTACGACAGACACACGACACACGACACACGACACACGACGGACGACGGACGCCGGACGGATCGCTATGACAATAGCTCACTAGAGCCTTTGGCTCAGGTGAGCTAATAAGGGAAGAAAAATTTTTGTTGGGGTCCCGCCGGGGTTTGGAGCCACTCCCCATGGGTCCATTGGGCATGGAAAACATACACTATACCTATGTACAATCTTAAAAAATATTCCTTAAAAATCCAAAAGTGGATATCTTGACAAAATTCATTCACTTGAAGGGTACCATGCATGAGTACCTCATACCTACAAAATGTCATGACAATCTGAAGAGTGGTTATAGAAAAGAAGCAGAAAATGTATGAAAATCAACCCCCCCCCCCTTCCTTTTTACATAAGAAAAAAATTCATAAAAAATCAAAAAAATAAAATTTAAGCATAAAATACATATCAAAGCAATAATTAAGTTAGATATGATAAATATGCAGTAAATGAGTGTGTAAGATCATACACTTATTGAGTTATTTAAAGAAATAGTGCAAAAATTTGCATTTCTGACTAAGTCCGAAGAGACGTCAAAAAAGCGTCAAAAATTTGAGTTCGGAGTGGAACCAAAAATAACAACACTTCTTAAGACATCTCTCTAGATCATCCTGATGCTTTCGGTTTGTCGATACGTGCTTCCGTTCTGAAGAAGAAGTTTGTCAAAGGAGGGTACCCCCCGTGACCTACTTTTGCCTGTGGTGGCGCCACCTGTTGAGGGATCCGGACGAAAAACAACAACACTTGTAGGGGACCATTAGTACTTTATACCTACCAAGTTTCATCAAAATCCCTTTAGCCATTCTTGAGAAGAAGTCGAAAATGTGAAAAGTTTACGACAGACACACGACACACGACACACGACACACGACACACGACGGACGACGGACGCCGGACGGATCGCTATGACAATAGCTCACTAGAGCCTTTGGCTCAGGTGAGCTAATAAGGGAAGAAAAATTTTTGTTGGGGTCCCGCCGGGGTTTGGAGCCACTCCCCATGGGTCCATTGGGCATGGAAAACATACACTATACCTATGTACAATCTTAAAAAATATTCCTTAAAAATCCAAAAGTGGATATCTTGACAAAATTCCTTCACTTGAAGGGTACCATGCATGAGTACCTCATACCTACAAAATGTCATGACAATCTGAAGAGTGGTTATAGAAAAGAAGCAGAAAATGTATGAAAATCAACCCCCCCCCCTTCCTTTTTACATAAGAAAAAAATTCATAAAAAATCAAAAAAATAAAATTTAAGCATAAAATACATATCAAAGCAATAATTAAGTTAGATATGATAAATATGCAGTAAATGAGTGTGTAAGATCATACACTTATTGAGTTATTTAAAGAAATAGTGCAAAAATTTCCATTTCTGACTAAGTCCGAAGAGACGTCAAAAAAGCGTCAAAAATTTGAGTTCGGAGTGGAACCAAAAATAACAACACTTCTTAAGACATCTCTCTAGATCATCCTGATGCTTTCGGTTTGTCGATACGTGCTTCCGTTCTGAAGAAGAAGTTTGTCAAAGGAGGGTACCCCCCGTGACCTACGTTTGCCTGTGGTGGCGCCACCTGTTGAGGGATCCGGACGAAAAACAACAACACTTGTAGGGGACCATTAGTACTTTATACCTACCAAGTTTCATCAAAATCCCTTTAGCCATTCTTGAGAAGAAGTCGAAAATGTGAAAAGTTTACGACAGACACACGACACACGACACACAACGGACGACGGACGCCGGACGGATCGCTATGACAATAGCTCACTAGAGCCTTTGGCTCAGGTGAGCTAATAAGGGAAGAAAAATTTTTGTTGGGGTCCCGCCGGGGTTTGGAGCCACTCCCCATGGGTCCATTGGGCATGGAAAACATACACTATACCTATGTACAATCTTAAAAAATATTCCTTAAAAATCCAAAAGTGGATATCTTGACAAAATTCCTTCACTTGAAGGGTACCATGCATGAGTACCTCATACCTACAAAATGTCATGACAATCTGAAGAGTGGTTATAGAAAAGAAGCAGAAAATGTATGAAAATCAACCCCCCCCCCCCTTCCTTTTTACATAAGAAAAAAATTCATAAAAAATCAAAAAAATAAAATTTAAGCATAAAATACATATCAAAGCAATAATTAAGTTAGATATGATAAATATGCAGTAAATGAGTGTGTAAGATCATACACTTATTGAGTTATTTAAAGAAATAGTGCAAAAATTTGCATTTCTGACTAAGTCCGAAGAGACGTCAAAAAAGCGTCAAAAATTTGAGTTCGGAGTGGAACCAAAAATAACAACACTTCTTGAGACATCTCTCTAGATCATCCTGATGCTTTCGGTTTGTCGATACGTGCTTCCGTTCTGAATAAGAAGTTTGTCAAAGGAGGGTACCCCCCGTGACCTACTTTTGCCTGTGGTGGCGCCACCTGTTGAGGGATCCGGACGAAAAACAACAACACTTGTAGGGGACCATTAGTACTTTATACCTACCAAGTTTCATCAAAATCCCTTTAGCCATTCTTGAGAAGAAGTCGAAAATGTGAAAAGTTTACGACAGACACACGACACACGACACACGACACACGACGGACGACGGACGCCGGACGGATCGCTATGACAATAGCTCACTAGAGCCTTTGGCTCAGGTGAGCTAATAAGGGAAGAAAAATTTTTGTTGGGGTCCCGCCGGGGTTTGGAGCCACTCCCCATGGGTCCATTGGGCATGGAAAACATACACTATACCTATGTACAATCTTAAAAAATATTCCTTAAAAATCCAAAAGTGGATATCTTGACAAAATTCCTTCACTTGAAGGGTACCATGCATGAGTACCTCATACCTACAAAATGTCATGACAATCTGAAGAGTGGTTATAGAAAAGAAGCAGAAAATGTATGAAAATCAACCCCCCCCCCCTTCCTTTTTACATAAGAAAAAAATTCATAAAAAATCAAAAAAATAAAATTTAAGCATAAAATACATATCAAAGCAATAATTAAGTTAGATATGATAAATATGCAGTAAATGAGTGTGTAAGATCATACACTTATTGAGTTATTTAAAGAAATAGTGCAAAAATTTGCATTTCTGACTAAGTCCGAAGAGACGTCAAAAAAGCGTCAAAAATTTGAGTTCGGAGTGGAACCAAAAATAACAACACTTCTTAAGACATCTCTCTAGATCATCCTGATGCTTTCGGTTTGTCGATACGTGCTTCCGTTCTGAAGAAGAAGTTTGTCAAAGGAGGGTACCCCCCGTGACCTACTTTTGCCTGTGGTGGCGCCACCTGTTGAGGGATCCGGACGAAAAACAACAACACTTGTAGGGGACCATTAGTACTTTATACCTACCAAGTTTCATCAAAATCCCTTTAGCCATTCTTGAGAAGAAGTCGAAAATGTGAAAAGTTTACGACAGACACACGACACACGACACACGACACACGACGGACGACGGACGCCGGACGGATCGCTATGACAATAGCTCACTAGAGCCTTTGGCTCAGGTGAGCTAAAAACGCGTCAAAAATTTGACTTCGAAGTGGAACCAAAAATAACAACACTTCTTAAGACATCTCTCTAGATCATCCTGATGCTTTCGGTTTGTCGATACATGCTTCGGTTCTGAAGAAGTTTGTCAAAGGAGGGTACCCCCCGTGACATACTTTTGGCTTTGGTGGCGCCACCTGTTGACAGATCCGGACGAAAAACAACAACACTTGTAGGGGACCATGAGTACTTCATACCTACCAAGTTTCATCAAAATCCCTTCAGCCGTTCTGGAGAAGAAGTCAAAAATGTGAAAAGTTTACGACGGACGACGCCGGACGGACGCCGGACGGTGCGCTATGACAATAGCTCACTTGACCTTCGCTCAGGTGAGCTAAAAAGGGGAAAAAATTTTTGTTGGGGTCCCGCCGGGGTTTGAAGCCACTCCCCATGGGTCCATTGTGCATGGAAAACATACATTATACCTATGTACAATCTTTAAAAATATTCCTTAAAAATCCAAAAGTGGATATCTTGACAAAATTCTTTCACTTGTAGGGTACCATGCATGAGTACCTCATACCTACAAATTGTCATGACAATCTGAAGAGTGGTTATAGAAAAGAAGCAGAAAATGTATGAAAATCACCCCCCTTCCTTTTTACATAAGAAAAAAATTCATAAAAAATCAAAAAAATAAAATTTAAGCATAAAATACATATCAAAGCATTAAGTAAGTTAAATATGATAAATATGTAGTAAATGAGTGTGTAAAATCATACACTTATTGAGCTATTTAAAGAAATAGTGCAAAAATGTGCATTTCTGACTAAGTCCGAAAAGACGTCAAAAATGCGTCAAAAATTTGACTTCGAAGTGGAACCAAAAATAACAACACTTCTTAAGACATCTCTCTAGATCATCCTGATGCTTTCGGTTTGTCGATACATGCTTCGGTTCTGAAGAAGAAGTTTGTCAAAGGAGGGTACCCCCCGTGACATACTTTTGGCTTTGGTGGCGCCACCTGTTGACAGATCCGGACGAAAAACAACAACACTTGTAGGGGACCATGAGTACTTCATACCTACCAAGTTTCATCAAAATCCCTTCAGCCGTTCTGGAGAAGAAGTCAAAAATGTGAAAAGTTTACGACGGACGACGCCGGACGCCGGACGGATGCCGGACGGTGCGCTATGACAATAGCTCACTTGACCTTCGCTCAGGTGAGCTAAAAAGGGGAAAAAATTTTTGTTGGGGTCCCGCTGGGGTTTGAAGCCACTCCCCATGGGTCCATTGGGCATGGAAAACATACATTATACCTATGTACAATCTTAAAAAATATTCCTTAAAAATCCAAAAGTGGATATCTTGACAAAATTCTTTCACTTGTAGGGTACCATGCATGAGTACCTCATACCTACAAATTGTCATGACAATCTGAAGAGTGGTTATAGAAAAGAAGCAGAAAATGTATGAAAATCACCCCCCCCCCCTTCCTTTTTACATAAGAAAAAAATTCATAAAAAATCAAAAAAATAAAATTTAAGCATAAAATACATATCAAAGCATTAAGTAAGTTAAATATGATAAATATGTAGTAAATGAGTGTGTAAAATCATACACTTATTGAGTTATTTAAAGAAATAGTGCAAAAATGTGCATTTCTGACTAAGTCCGAAAAGACGTCAAAAACGCGTCAAAAATTTGACTTCGAAGTGGAACCAAAAATAACAACACTTCTTAATATGGATTCTATGTAAAAACCTAAAAAATCCGACATGTTTGGCCACGACATATCTCAGATTTTGGATATCTTTTGTGTAAAAGGTAAATATGATGTCCCCAGAACGAATTGACCTTCCATTTTTTTCTCCGACGTTCCGTTGCCATGGTAACCAAGGTTTTGTATAAAAACACCTTTAAACAAGGCATTTTTATGCATCCCGTTACCATGGAAACAAATGTTGAATGTATATGTAATTTTCCGAAAAGATTATTTAAATCCTCTTAAGTTGATACAATTTGATTTTTCGATTCTCCTTCTTTCTGTGTGTCATGTAAATTCACTTCAATTTCAAGAAAAATTGCTTATTAAAAATGAGCCATTTTCGGCCAATTTAGGCCTTATTTTACCTATATTTTACTTACTTTTGACAAGAGTAATAATGCAATTGCACAAGATTTGAAATACAGTTGACTATTTCCTGAAGAGTATTATCCTAGGACTTCATGGGAATCGAAGGAAATTTATCTAGAAGTGAGATTTTTCTGTTTACATGCCTTTGAAATAGGTTACCATGGCAACATTTGGTACGAAGGTGTAAATACCTGTCATATGTAAAAAGCTAATTTCTACAGATGTATGCCTGCTATTGTTACAAAACTTGGTATGTAGATGTATTAAAGACCATTTGATGCTATCATGACCTTGAGAAAATGTCAAAGTCATTTGCTCAATTTTCAAGGTCATTTAAAAATATATGCTATTTTGTGGTTTTTCACTTAAAAGAGACCTGATTAACAGCAAACAGTATGGAACCTTGGCAAAACAATCAATTATCGGTAAAAGTATGATAAATGTATTATTTGTTGGGATGAGTATCACATTTATCAGAGTCCAATGAAGACCCCAAAAAATGTCACATATTTTAAGAGAAAATTTTAGAAAATCGCAATTTTAGGCTCTTTTGAAAGTATGTCATACATAGAAGTGAAATACAATTTAAGAAAATTGTGATGAATTCTACTTCTTTTGATCGGTTGTTCAACTGTAAATATTTAAACTCAAAATATCTAATGAAATAAGTAAGAGAAATCAATTTAAATTAATTGGAAATCCTGATTTTTGTCTTAATTTTAGTCTAAATTTAGAAATGACCTTGAGATTTGGACTGATGACCTTGAAATGATTTGAAGGTCAATTGATAATGATAAATATAATTTGTATAATGGTATGCTATTTCATAATCATAGGACTCAAACATGAGGAAAAACAATGTTTTTAAATATGCGGTATATGGTAATATGGATTCTAAGTTGCTATAGCAACGGATTTTGATTGGCATTCATGACAAAATGGTGAGTTTCACCATAGATTTTATTTCTTGATTTTTCCCAGCTATAGACATTTATTTTGGCAAGGTGATGTTAAATACCCATAACATTCACCAAATAATGGTTTTCAACCTTCAAAATAATCAAAAACAGGCCAAAAATGACCCTAAAATTAGACCTTATTTTTGCTAAATTTTCACATAATTTGACTGAATATCAACAACTACCTGATAACCCCCTCCCCCGAAAAAGTTATTCTTGTCAGAGTTAAACTTACAAAGAAAAGTTTTTGTGTTCATAAAGTAAATTTTGACCATGGTTTCCATAGAAACAGAATGCCACAATATGTCTTATCTCTCATATTTATGGGGGTGTCAAAAAGACTGACCCCGTTACCATGGCAACCGTTGTTCAAATATAACAATATGGTTTGTTTTCATTGTTTTTACATTAAGTATGATAATTACAGAAAGTTTCATCAAAATCCATGACATGCCGTGGCCAACTGTTTTAGGTTTTTACAGAGAATCCATATTAAGACATCTCTCTAGATCATCCTGATGCTTTCGGTTTGTCGATACATGCTTCGGTTCTGAAGAAGAAGTTTGTCAAAGGAGGGTACCCCCCGTGACATACTTTTGGCTTTGGTGGCGCCACCTGTTGACAGATCCGGACGAAAAACAACAACACTTGTAGGGGACCATGAGTACTTCATACCTACCAAGTTTCATCAAAATCCCTTCAGCCGTTCTGGAGAAGAAGTCAAAAATGTGAAAAGTTTACGACGGACGACGCCGGACGCCGGACGGAGCGCTTTGACAATAGCTCACTTGAGCTTCGCTCAGGTGAGCTAAAAAGGGGAAAAAATTTTTGTTGGGGTCCCACCGGGGTTTGAAGCCACTCCCCATGGGTCCATTGGGCATGGAAAACATACATTATACCTATGTACAATCTTAAAAAATATTCCTTAAAAATCCAAAAGTGGATATCTTGACAAAATTCTTTCACTTGTAGGGTACCATGCATGAGTACCTCATACCTACAAATTGTCATGACAATCTGAAGAGTGGTTATAGAAAAGAAGCAGAAAATGTATGAAAATCACCCCCCCCCCCCCCTTCCTTTTTACATAAGAAAAAAATTCATAAAAAATCAAAAAAATAAAATTTAAGCATAAAATACATATCAAAGCATTAAGTAAGTTAAATATGATAAATATGTAGTAAATGAGTGTGTAAAATCATACACTTATTGAGTTATTTAAAGAAATAGTGCAAAAATGTGCATTTCTGACTAAGTCCGAAAAGACGTCAAAAACGCGTCAAAAATTTGACTTCGAAGTGGAACCAAAAATAACAACACTTCTTAAGACATCTCTCTAGATCATCCTGATGCTTTCGGTTTGTCGATACATGCTTCGGTTCTGAAGAAGAAGTTTGTCAAAGGAGGGTACCCCCCGTGACATACTTTTGGCTTTGGTGGCGCCACCTGTTGACAGATCCGGACGAAAAACAACAACACTTGTAGGGGACCATGAGTACTTCATACCTACCAAGTTTCATCAAAATCCCTTCAGCCATTCTGGAGAAGTCAAAAATGTGAAAAGTTTACGACGGACGACGCCGGACGGACGCCGGACGGTGCGCTATGACAATAGCTCACTTGAGCTTCGCTCAGGTGAGCTAAAAAGGGGAAAAAATTTTTGTTGGGGTCCAGCCGGGGTTTGAAGCCACTCCCCATGGGTCCATTGGGCATGGAAAACATACATTATACCTATGTACAATCTTAAAAAATATTCCTTAAAAATCCAAAAGTGGATATCTTGACAAAATTCTTTCTTTTGTAGGGTACCATGCATGAGTACCTCATACCTACAAATTGTCATGACAATCTGAAGAGTGGTTATAGAAAAGAAGCAGAAAATGTATGAAAATCACCCCCCCCCCTTCCTTTTTACATAAGAAAAAAATTCATAAAAAATAAAATTTAAGCATAAAATACATATCAAAGCATTAAGTAAGTTAAATATGATAAATATGTAGTAAATGAGTGTGTAAAATCATAAACTTATTGAGTTATTTAAAGAAATAGTGCAAAAATGTGCATTTCTGACTAAGTCCGAAAAGACGTCAAAAACGCGTCAAAAATTTGACTTCGAAGTGGAACCAAAAATAACAACACTTCTTAAGACATCTCTCTAGATCATCCTGATGCTTTCGGTTTGTCGATACATGCTTCGGTTCTGAAGAAGAAGTTTGTCAAAGGAGGGTACCCCCCGTGACATACTTTTGGCTTTGGTGGCGCCACCTGTTGACAGATCCGGACGAAAAACAACAACACTTGTAGGGGACCATGAGTACTTCATACCTACCAAGTTTCATCAAAATCCCTTCAGCCGTTCTGGAGAAGAAGTCAAAAATGTGAAAAGTTTACGACGGACGACGCCGGACGCCAGACGACGGACGACGGACGGACGCCGGACGGTGCGCTATGACAATAGCTCACTTGACCTTCGCTCAGGTGAGCTAAAAAGGGGAAAAAATTTTTGTTGGGGTCCCGCCGGGGTTTGAAGCCACTCCCCATGGGTCCATTGGGCATGGAAAACATACATTATACCTATGTACAATCTTAAAAAATATTCCTTAAAAATCCAAAAGTGGATATCTTGACAAAATTCTTTCACTTGTAGGGTACCATGCATGAGTACCTCATACCTACAAATTGTCATGACAATCTGAAGAGTGGTTATAGAAAAGAAGCAGAAAATGTATGAAAATCACCCCCCCCCCCTTCCTTTTTACATAAGAAAAAAATTCATAAAAAATCAAAAAAATAAAATTTAAGCATAAAATACATATCAAAGCATTAAGTAAGTTAAATATGATAAATATGCAGTAAATGAGTGTGTAAAATCATACACTTATTGAGTTATTTAAAGAAATAGTGCAAAAATGTGCATTTCTGACTAAGTCCGAAAAGACGTCAAAAACGCGTCAAAAATTTGACTTCGAAGTGGAACCAAAAATAACAACACTTCTTAAGACATCTCTCTAGATCATCCTGATGCTTTCGGTTTGTCGATACATGCTTCGGTTCTGAAGAAGAAGTTTGTCAAAGGAGGGTACCCCCCGTGACATACTTTTGGCTTTGGTGGCGCCACCTGTTGACAGATCCGGACGAAAAACAACAACACTTGTAGGGGACCATGAGTACTTCATACCTACCAAGTTTCATCAAAATCCCTTCAGCCGTTCTGGAGAAGAAGTCAAAAATGTGAAAAGTTTACGACGGACGACGCCGGACGATGGACGCCGGACGGTGCGCTATGACAATAGCTCACTTGAGCTTCGCTCAGGTGAGCTAAAAAGGGGAAAAAAAATTTGTTGGGGTCCCGCCGGGGTTTGAAGCCACTCCCCATGGGTCCATTGGGCATGGAAAACATACATTATACCTATGTACAATCTTTAAAAATATTCCTTAAAAATCCAAAAGTGGATATCTTGACAAAATTCTTTCACTTGTAGGGTACCATGCATGAGTACCTCATACCTACAAATTGTCATGACAATCTGAAGAGTGGTTATAGAAAAGAAGCAGAAAATGTATGAAAATCACCCCCCCCCCTTCCTTTTTACATAAGAAAAAAATTCATAAAAAATCAAACAAGAGCCCCAGGAGGGCACAACGCTCACCTGATACCCATGGGTGCTCTAATTGACATACTGACATTGAATAAGACGTAAAATTGATAGTGCCAGTATCACGATTTGAGCCTACATTCTTTCTAAAAAGATTTTTGCCGGATGCAGACAAGATTTTATTTTTACAGCCTTTAAAAGTACAAACAAGAAGAAATAGTAACATTTCAAAACATTATCTTTTTTACTGATTTGAATAGACGGATAATGTGATCCAAAGTCATATGCCCAGCTAGTGTATAGTTCAATTATTCAACATCAAAAAATCATTTTGTAAAATTCCACATTAATGTGCAGCAAGTGATGAAGAAACAGACAAAAAGAATAAAACAATGAAATAAACTTAATACTCTGGTGTATGCTGCTTTTAGGGAAACAAATTAATAGGCCCATGATACTGTAAAGCTTGTCCAACTAGCAGACCTACCACATCGTTATTTACTGTTAACTATGTTTCGCCTCATGATAGGACTGTTACATGGACAAAATATTAGCTGACAGAGTTCATGAAAAGTATCAGCTGCATCGGATTTGCTGATAAAAAATCATTTGGTCCGATAAAAACTCATGTTCTATCTATTATTTGGACAGATAAAAATTCCCAAATGTCTGACCACAGGAACCTGTCGTTTTATGAGAGAAAATGTTTTATTATTCACGACCTTCAAAGCCTCTTGTGTTTGTCTTTAGAAATGTTGTATACATACAAGATGTCGAACACAGTGGCTTAAGGTTGTGAATCATAATTTATTTCCTCTTTTAAAACAACAGCTTCCTGTGGTCCAACATTTCATTGAAAGATTTCAAGAACTCTGAACTGAATTATTTGTTTTCAAGAATTTCAGATATATCAAATGTCCTATACATTCTCAAAATCCTCGGGAAGAAATTACTCATTTGTTTTCAAGAATTTCAGATATATCAAATGTCCTATACATTCTCAAAATCCTCGGGAAGGGATTACTCATTAGATGTTTCTTCAAGAAATCAGTCCGTATACAATTCATCTAAGAGAGTCTAAGACAAAGGAAATTCGAGCTAAGTTTATAAACGATGACAAGTATGGAATTGTTCCAAGTACATGAATAATAACAAGCATGAAAGTGTTCCCAGTATATGCACATTAAATAAAATCTATTAAATACCGGCAGTACTATTTTGTTTGCACGATAGATCATCTATTAATCTCCTGAAATGTATCACGTGTACAGTACTAACACGGTGGGTAATCTCGCAACGCAGAACAATTTATTTTTCAATATTTTTGCGCAAAATAGATAATTTATTACAAAAAGGGAAATGTGATGCAGTGTAACAACGCCCTAACTATGAGTTGTATCCATGGATATTATAGCTTTTTATAATGCACAAACACGATCGGCGTTCTACTTTCACTTTCATCTACACCAATCATGCCGATAGTTTTTCGGCCTTATAAAAGGATATTACCTCTCTTACTTTCGATAAAACTCGTATCTAAGGCATCTTTACACTGCATCACATTCCCCTTTTTGTGAAAAATAATTTGTAATACACGAAATTTTAGATAAACCTAGTGTTCTGCGTTGCGAGATTACCCACCGTGACTATTAAATGGGCGTGGAGGAATTAACCAATCAAATCTGTAACACAAGATATATGGCGACTTTGTCTACCATAGATACAAAAATAAAGCGGAGAAAATAATCATTATATAGGGAAATTGTTATATAATATGCATGTATGGAAAAAGTCAACATCTCAAAAATAAATTCAGAGTATATATTTGATTGCATGTGTTATTTCGACGTACGAAAATAAGTACACAAAGCCAAACTAACTTGTCTGTTTAAAAAATCATGAAAAATCTAAAAGTTGATATTTTGACAGAATTCTTTCACACTTTCTATTCTAACGATAAATATAAAAAAAGGAGAAAAAAAACTGCAAAAGTGGGGTCCTGCCGGGGTTTGAACCACTACTCTTGGGTATGGAAAACCTACATTGTATCTATGAATGTTTTTCCCGTAAAAATCCAAATGAGGATATCTTGACAAAATTCTTTCACTTGTAGGGAACCATGAGTACCTCATACCTACCAAGTTTCATGACAATCTAAGAAAAAAAGTAAGTTAGATATGATAAATATGCAGTAAATGAGTGTGTAAAATCATACACTTATTGAGTTATTTAAAGAAATAGTGCAAAAATTAGCATTTCTGACTAAGTCCGAAGAGACGTCAAAAAAGCGTCAAAAATTTGAGTTCGGAGTGGAACCAAAAATAACAACACTTCTTAAGACATCTCTCTAGATCATCCTGATGCTTTCGGTTTGTCGATACGTGCTTCCGTTCTGAAGAAGAAGTTTGTCAAAGGAGGGTACCCCCTGTGACCTACTTTTGCCTGTGGTGGCGCCACCTGTTGAGGGATCCGGACGAAAAACAACAACACTTGTAGGGGACCATTAGTACTTTATACCTACCAAGTTTCATCAAAATCCCTTTAGCCATTCTTGAGAAGAAGTCGAAAATGTGAAAAGTTTATGACAGACAGACGACAGACGACACACGACAGACGACACACGACGGACGACGGACGCCGGACGGATCGCTATGACAATAGCTCACTAGAGCCTTTGGCTCAGGTGAGCTAAAAAGGGAAAAAAAATTTGTTGGGGTCCCGCCGGGGTTTGAAGCCACTCCCCATGGGTCCATTGGGCATGGAAAACATACACTATACCTATGTACAATCTTGAAAAATATTCCTTAAAAATCCAAAAGTGGATATCTTGACAAAATTCTTTCACTTGTAGGGTACCATGCATGAGTACCTCATACCTACAAATTGTCATGACAATCTGAAGAGTGGTTATAGAAAAGAAGCAGAAAATGTATGAAAATCACCCCCCCCCCCCTTCCTTTTTACATAAGAAAAAAATTCATAAAAAATCAAACAAGAGCCCCAGGAGGGCACAACGCTCACCTGATACCCATGGGTGCTCTAATTGACATACTGACATTGAATAAGACGTAAAATTGATAGTGCCAGTATCACGATTTGAGCCTACATTCTTTCTAAAAAGATTTTTGCCGGATGCAGACAAGATTTTATTTTTACAGCCTTTAAAAGTACAAACAAGAAGAAATAGTAACATTTCAAAACATTATCTTTTTTACTGATTTGAATAGACGGATAATGTGATCCAAAGTCATATGCCCAGCTAGTGTATAGTTCAATTATTCAACATCAAAAAATCATTTTGTAAAATTCCACATTAATGTGCAGCAAGTGATGAAGAAACAGACAAAAAGAATAAAACAATGAAATAAACTTAATACTCTGGTGTATGCTGCTTTTAGGGAAACAAATTAATAGGCCCATGATACTGTAAAGCTTGTCCAACTAGCAGACCTACCACATCGTTATTTACTGTTAACTATGTTTCGCCTCATGATAGGACTGTTACATGGACAAAATATTAGCTGACAGAGTTCATGAAAAGTATCAGCTGCATCGGATTTGCTGATAAAAAATCATTTGGTCCGATAAAAACTCATGTTCTATCTATTATTTGGACAGATAAAAATTCCCAAATGTCTGACCACAGGAACCTGTCGTTTTATGAGAGAAAATGTTTTATTATTCACGACCTTCAAAGCCTCTTGTGTTTGTCTTTAGAAATGTTGTATACATACAAGATGTCGAACACAGTGGCTTAAGGTTGTGAATCATAATTTATTTCCTCTTTTAAAACAACAGCTTCCTGTGGTCCAACATTTCATTGAAAGATTTCAAGAACTCTGAACTGAATTATTTGTTTTCAAGAATTTCAGATATATCAAATGTCCTATACATTCTCAAAATCCTCGGGAAGAAATTACTCATTTGTTTTCAAGAATTTCAGATATATCAAATGTCCTATACATTCTCAAAATCCTCGGGAAGGGATTACTCATTAGATGTTTCTTCAAGAAATCAGTCCGTATACAATTCATCTAAGAGAGTCTAAGACAAAGGAAATTCGAGCTAAGTTTATAAACGATGACAAGTATGGAATTGTTCCAAGTACATGAATAATAACAAGCATGAAAGTGTTCCCAGTATATGCACATTAAATAAAATCTATTAAATACCGGCAGTACTATTTTGTTTGCACGATAGATCATCTATTAATCTCCTGAAATGTATCACGTGTACAGTACTAACACGGTGGGTAATCTCGCAACGCAGAACAATTTATTTTTCAATATTTTTGCGCAAAATAGATAATTTATTACAAAAAGGGAAATGTGATGCAGTGTAACAACGCCCTAACTATGAGTTGTATCCATGGATATTATAGCTTTTTATAATGCACAAACACGATCGGCGTTCTACTTTCACTTTCATCTACACCAATCATGCCGATAGTTTTTCGGCCTTATAAAAGGATATTACCTCTCTTACTTTCGATAAAACTCGTATCTAAGGCATCTTTACACTGCATCACATTCCCCTTTTTGTGAAAAATAATTTGTAATACACGAAATTTTAGATAAACCTAGTGTTCTGCGTTGCGAGATTACCCACCGTGACTATTAAATGGGCGTGGAGGAATTAACCAATCAAATCTGTAACACAAGATATATGGCGACTTTGTCTACCATAGATACAAAAATAAAGCGGAGAAAATAATCATTATATAGGGAAATTGTTATATAATATGCATGTATGGAAAAAGTCAACATCTCAAAAATAAATTCAGAGTATATATTTGATTGCATGTGTTATTTCGACGTACGAAAATAAGTACACAAAGCCAAACTAACTTGTCTGTTTAAAAAATCATGAAAAATCTAAAAGTTGATATTTTGACAGAATTCTTTCACACTTTCTATTCTAACGATAAATATAAAAAAAGGAGAAAAAAAACTGCAAAAGTGGGGTCCTGCCGGGGTTTGAACCACTACTCTTGGGTATGGAAAACCTACATTGTATCTATGAATGTTTTTCCCGTAAAAATCCAAATGAGGATATCTTGACAAAATTCTTTCACTTGTAGGGAACCATGAGTACCTCATACCTACCAAGTTTCATGACAATCTAAGAAAAAAAGTAAGTTAGATATGATAAATATGCAGTAAATGAGTGTGTAAAATCATACACTTATTGAGTTATTTAAAGAAATAGTGCAAAAATTAGCATTTCTGACTAAGTCCGAAGAGACGTCAAAAAAGCGTCAAAAATTTGAGTTCGGAATGGAACCAAAAATAACAACACTTCTTAAGACATCTCTCTAGATCATCCTGATGCTTTCGGTTTGTCGATACGTGCTTCCGTTCTGAAGAAGAAGTTTGTCAAAGGAGGGTACCCCCTGTGACCTACTTTTGCCTGTGGTGGCGCCACCTGTTGAGGGATCCGGACGAAAAACAACAACACTTGTAGGGGACCATTAGTACTTTATACCTACCAAGTTTCATCAAAATCCCTTTAGCCATTCTTGAGAAGAAGTCGAAAATGTGAAAAGTTTATGACAGACAGACGACAGACGACACACGACACACGACAGACGACACACGACGGACGACGGACGCCGGACGGATCGCTATGACAATAGCTCACTAGAGCCTTTGGCTCAGGTGAGCTAAAAAGGGAAAAAAAATTTGTTGGGGTCCCGCCGGGGTTTGAAGCCACTCCCCATGGGTCCATTGGGCATGGAAAACATACACTATACCTATGTACAATCTTGAAAAATATTCCTTAAAAATCCAAAAGTGGATATCTTGACAAAATTCTTTCACTTGAAGGGTACCATGCATGAGTACCTCATATCAACAAAATGTCATGAAAATCTGAAGAGTGGTTAAAGAAAAGAAGCAGAAAATGTATGAAAATCACCCCCCCCTTCCTTTTTACATAAGAAAAAAATTCATAAAAAATCAAAAAAATAAAATTCAAGCATAAAATTCATATCAAACCAATGATTAAGTTAGATATGATAAATATGCAGTAAATGAGTGTGTAAAATCATACACTTATTGAGTTATTTAAAGAAATAGTGCAAAAATTAGCATTTCTGACTAAGTCCGAAGAGACGTCAAAAAAGCGTCAAAAATTTGAGTTCGGAGTGGAACCAAAAATAACAACACTTCTTAAGACATCCCTCTAGATCATCCTGATGCTTTCAGTTTGTCGATACGTGCTTCCGTTCTGAAGAAGAAGTTTGTCAAAGGAGGGTACCCCCTGTGACCTACTTTTGCCTGTGGTGGCGCCACCTGTTGAGGGATCCGGACGAAAAACAACAACACTTGTAGGGGACCATTAGTACTTTATACCTACCAAGTTTCATCAAAATCCCTTCAGCCATTCTTGAGAAGAAGTCGAAAATGTGAAAAGTTTACGACAGACAGACGACAGACGACACACGACACACGACACACGACGGACGACGGACGCCGGACGGATCGCTATGACAATAGCTCACTAGAGCCTTTGGCTCAGGTGAGCTAAAAACGGAAAAAAAATTTGTTGGGGTCCCGCCGGGGTTTGAAGCCACTCCCCATGGGTCCATTGGGCATGGAAAACATACACTATACCTATGTACAATCTTGAAAAATATTCCTTAAAAATCCAAAAGTGGATATCTTGACAAAATTCTTTCACTTGAAGGGTACCATGCATGAGTACCTCATATCTACAAAATGTCATGAAAATCTGAAGAGTGGTTAAAGAAAAGAAGCAGAAAATGTATGAAAATCACCCCCCCCCCCCTTCCTTTTTACATAAGAAAAAAATTCATAAAAAATCAAAAAAATAAAATTTAAGCATAAAATTCATATCAAAGCAATGATTAAGTTAGATATGATAAATATGCAGTAAATGAGTGTGTAAAATCATACACTTATTGAGTTATTTAAAGAAATAGTGCAAAAATTAGCATTTCTGACTAAGTCCGAAGAGACGTCAAAAAAGCGTCAAAAATTTGAGTTCGGAGTGGAACCAAAAATAACAACACTTCTTAAGACATCTCTCTAGATCATCCTGATGCTTTCAGTTTGTCGATACGTGCTTCCGTTCTGAAGAAGAAGTTTGTCAAAGGAGGGTACCCCCTGTGACCTACTTTTGCCTGTGGTGGCGCCACCTGTTGAGGGATCCGGACGAAAAACAACAACACTTGTAGGGGAACATTAGTACTTTATACCTACCAAGTTTCATCAAAATCCCTTTAGCCATTCTTGAGAAGAAGTCGAAAATGTGAAAAGTTTACGACAGACAGACGACACACGACACACGACACACGACGGACGCCGGACGGATCGCTATGACAATAGCTCACTAGAGCCTTTGGCTCAGGTGAGCTAAAAAGGGAAAAAAAATTTGTTGGGGTCCCGCCGGGGTTTGAAGCCACTCCCCATGGGTCCATTGGGCATGGAAAACATACACTATACCTATGTACAATCTTAAAAAATATTCCTTAAAAATCCAAAAGTGGATATCTTGACAAAATTCTTTCACTTGAAGGGTACCATGCATGAGTACCTCATATCTACAAAATGTCATGAAAATCTGAAGAGTGGTTAAAGAAAAGAAGCAGAAAATGTATGAAAATCAACCCCCCCCCTTCCTTTTTACATAAGAAAAAAATTCATAAAAAATCAAAAAAATAAAATTTAAGCATAAAATTCATATCAAAGCAATGATTAAGTTAGATATGATAAATATGCAGTAAATGAGTGTGTAAAATCATACACTTATTGAGTTATTTAAAGAAATAGTGCAAAAATTAGCATTTCTGACTAAGTCCGAAGAGACGTCAAAAAAGCGTCAAAAATTTGAGTTCGGAGTGGAACCAAAAATAACAACACTTCTTAAGACATCTCTCTAGATCATCCTGATGCTTTCTGTTTGTCGATACGTGCTTCCGTTCTGAAGAAGAAGTTTGTCAAAGGAGGGTACCCCCTGTGACCTACTTTTGCCTGTGGTGGCGCCACCTGTTGAGGGATCCGGACGAAAAACAACAACACTTGTAGGGGACCATTAGTACTTTATACCTACCAAGTTTCATCAAAATCCCTTTAGCCATTCTTGAGAAGAAGTCGAAAATGTGAAAAGTTTACGACAGACAGACGACACACGACACACGACAGACGACACACGACACACGACGGACGACGGACGCCGGACGGATCGCTATGACAATAGCTCACTAGAGCCTTTGGCTCAGGTGAGCTAAAAAGGGAAAAAAAATTTGTTGGGGTCCCGCCGGGGTTTGAAGCCACTCCCCATGGGTCCATTGGGCATGGAAAACATACACTATACCTATGTACAATCTTAAAAAATATTCCTTAAAAATCCAAAAGTGGATATCTTGACAAAATTCTTTCACTTGAAGGGTACCATGCATGAGTACCTCATATCTACAAAATGTCATGAAAATCTGAAGAGTGGTTAAAGAAAAGAAGCAGAAAATGTATGAAAATCACCCCCCCCCCTTCCTTTTTACATAAGAAAAAAATTCATAAAAAATCAAAAAAATAAAATTTAAGCATAAAATTCATATCAAAGCAATGATTAAGTTAGATATGATAAATATGCAGTAAATGAGTGTGTAAAATCATACACTTATTGAGTTATTTAAAGAAATAGTGCAAAAATTAGCATTTCTGACTAAGTCCGAAGAGACGTCAAAAAAGCGTCAAAAATTTGAGTTCGGAGTGGAACCAAAAATAACAACACTTCTTAAGACATCTCTCTAGATCATCCTGATGCTTTCAGTTCGTCGATACGTGCTTCCGTTCTGAAGAAGAAGTTTGTCAAAGGAGGGTACCCCCTGTGACCTACTTTTGCCTGTGGTGGCGCCACCTGTTGAGGGATCCGGACGAAAAACAACAACACTTGTAGGGGAACATTAGTACTTTATACCTACCAAGTTTCATCAAAATCCCTTTAGCCATTCTTGAGAAGAAGTCGAAAATGTGAAAAGTTTACGACAGACAGACGACACACGACAGACGACACACGACACACGACGGACGCCGGACGGATCGCTATGACAATAGCTCACTAGAGCCTTTGGCTCAGGTGAGCTAAAAAGGGAAAAAAAATTTGTTGGGGTCCCGCCGGGGTTTGAAGCCACTCCCCATGGGTCCATTGGGCATGGAAAACATACACTATACCTATGTACAATCTTAAAAAATATTCCTTAAAAATCCAAAAGTGGATATCTTGACAAAATTCTTTCACTTGAAGGGTACCATGCATGAGTACCTCATATCTACAAAATGTCATGAAAATCTGAAGAGTGGTTAAAGAAAAGAAGCAGAAAATGTATGAAAATCACCCCCCCCCCCTTCCTTTTTACATAAGAAAAAAATTCATAAAAAATCAAAAAAATAAAATTTAAGCATAAAATTCATATCAAAGCAATGATTAAGTTAGATATGATAAATATGCAGTAAATGAGTGTGTAAAATCATACACTTATTGAGTTATTTAAAGAAATAGTGCAAAAATTAGCATTTCTGACTAAGTCCGAAGAGACGTCAAAAAAGCGTCAAAAATTTGAGTTCGGAGTGGAACCAAAAATAACAACACTTCTTAAGACATCTCTCTAGATCATCCTGATGCTTTCAGTTTGTCGATACGTGCTTCCGTTCTGAAGAAGAAGTTTGTCAAAGGAGGGTACCCCCTGTGACCTACTTTTGCCTGTGGTGGCGCCACCTGTTGAGGGATCCGAACGAAAAACAACAACACTTGTAGGGGACCATTAGTACTTTATACCTACCAAGTTTCATCAAAATCCCTTTAGCCATTCTTGAGAAGAAGTCGAAAATGTGAAAAGTTTACGACAGACAGACGACACACGACACACGACAGACGACACACGACGGACGACGGACGCCGGACGGATCGCTATGACAATAGCTCACTAGAGCCTTTGGCTCAGGTGAGCTAAAAAGGGAAAAAAAATTTGTTGGGGTCCCGCCGGGGTTTGAAGCCACTCCCCATGGGTCCATTGGGCATGGAAAACATACACTATACCTATGTACAATCTTAAAAAATATTCCTTAAAAATCCAAAAGTGGATATCTTGACAAAATTCTTTCACTTGAAGGGTACCATGCATGAGTACCTCATATCAACAAAATGTCATGAAAATCTGAAGAGTGGTTAAAGAAAAGAAGCAGAAAATGTATGAAAATCACCCCCCCCCCCCTTCCTTTTTACATAAGAAAAAAATTCATAAAAAATCAAAAAAATAAAATTTAAGCATAAAATTCATATCAAACCAATGATTAAGTTAGATATGATAAATATGCAGTAAATGAGTGTGTAAAATCATACACTTATTGAGTTATTTAAAGAAATAGTGCAAAAATTAGCATTTCTGACTAAGTCCGAAGAGACGTCAAAAAAGCGTCAAAAATTTGAGTTCGGAGTGGAACCAAAAATAACAACACTTCTTAAGACATCTCTCTAGATCATCCTGATGCTTTCGGTTTGTCGATACGTGCTTCCGTTCTGAAGAAGAAGTTTGTCAAAGGAGGGTACCCCCTGTGACCTACTTTTGCCTGTGGTGGCGCCACCTGTTGAGGGATCCGGACGAAAAACAACAACACTTGTAGGGGACCATTAGTACTTTATACCTACCAAGTTTCATCAAAATCCCTTTAGCCATTCTTGAGAAGAAGTCGAAAATGTGAAAAGTTTACGACAGACAGACGACACACGACACACGACACACGACAGACGACACACGACGGACGACGGACGCCGGACGGATCGCTATGACAATAGCTCACTAGAGCCTTTGGCTCAGGTGAGCTAAAAAATAAAATTTAAGCATAAAATACATATCAAAGCATTAAGTAAGTTAAATATGATAAATATGTAGTAAATGAGTGTGTAAAATCATACACTTATTGAGTTATTTAAAGAAATAATGCAAAAATGTGCATTTCTGACTAAGTCCGAAAAGACGTCAAAAACGCGTCAAAAATTTGACTTCGAAGTGGAACCAAAAATAACAACACTTCTTAAGACATCTCTCTAGATCATCCTGATGCTTTCGGTTTGTCGATACATGCTTCGGTTCTGAAGAAGAAGTTTGTCAAAGGAGGGTACCCCCCGTGACATACTTTTGGCTTTGGTGGCGCCACCTGTTGACAGATCCGGACGAAAAACAACAACACTTGTAGGGGACCATGAGTACTTCATACCTACCAAGTTTCATCAAAATCCCTTCAGCCGTTCTGGAGAAGAAGTCAAAAATGTGAAAAGTTTACGACGGACGACGCCGGACGGACGCCGGACGGTGCGCTATGACAATAGCTCACTTGAGCTTCGCTCAGGTGAGCTAAAAAGGGGAAAAAATTGTTGTTGGGGTCCCGCCGGGGTTTGAAGCCACTGTTGTGGGTCATGTATTATTTTAGTTTTACTTTATGTGTAGGTACACATGTACTTAGTCATGTTATTTGTTGATTTCATAATAATTCTTTCTAGATTTTACTATGTCATGTTTATCTCATTAGAGAATATTCCAGTATGTTCTTTGTTACATCATTATCATCACATGACTGTGATTTCTAGAATTTACTCTTTTGTTAATCATTAATTTGTAATGAGTCATTGTTCTAGAAGCTTCTGGTAAATTCATTGTTATTAAGTATAAATACCTCTGAGGAACTGTGATGAGGGGACATTCGTACACATTCGTAGACACGATTCATTCATCTATTCTGATATACTGGGACACTTTATTTGTTGAGACTTTAATCCATTTAACAACGTTTGGACACTGATCTTTCGAGAACGTTTGTGATTACCGGAAACTATACATTCGATAGACTTTGTGGACTTTGTGGACCGTAACGGACACTTTGATCCGGACATTGTATTGTAAGTTGTAATCATTTTAAATATATATATTTTGTACATAATTAAACTTGTTAATTTATATTCTGTCTTTGTCTGATTTTTGCTGGCGTTTTGGGGTATTCTGACCCATAACAGAATTGGGGGCTCGTCCGGGATAGAAATCTCTGCATATTTGCACTTTAATGTAAAGTTAATTTTTGAAAAAAGAAAATATTTTTCTCAATAATTATTTTGCCAGCAGAAATCAATCATGGTATTTTCGGTCACTGAATTTTTGAAATCGCCGACTGTAGATGAGTTCGAATCACTGAAAAAAGATGATTTGATTGGTTTAGGTCTTCACTTGAAGTTAGATGTAAAATCTTATATGAGAAAACAAGAAATTAGAAATATTGTGGCTAAAAAGCTTTTAGCTGAGGAAATCTTTTCGTCATACGATTTTCCTGTTGAACCTGTTTCAAGCGAAACCAAAATGTCAAAATATGAGTTTGAATTAGAGAAAATGAAAATACAATTACAATTTGAAAAAGAAGAAAAAGAAAGACAATTTGAAAAAGAAGAAAAAGAAAGACAATTTGAACGAGAGAAACAGGAACGTATGCACGAGAGAGAACTCCAGTTTGAGCTAGAAAAGTTAAAGTTAGAGAAAGGCGCTAAGGAAAATCCTGTTCCTTCGCCTGTCAAGTCTGAATTCGATGCCGCCAAAAACATCAGATTAGTACCAAAATTTCAAGAAAAGTCCGTGGACAAATATTTTCCACATTTTGAGAAAATCGCGGCCAATCTGAAGTGGCCACGCGATTTTTGGCCAACTTTATTACAAAGCGTACTTATTGGCAAAGCGGCTGAAGTGTACTCGGCGCTCAGTATTGCTGAGAGTTCAGACTATGACAAGGTCAAGGACACGATTTTGAGAGCATATCAGTTAGTACCTGAGGCGTACAGACAAAAGTTAAGAAAGTACAAAAAATTTGAAAATCAAACATATGGTGTTGAATTTGCTCGAGAAAAAGAAGATTTATTTGATCAGTGGTTTCGATCTAAGAAAATTCCCAATTCATTTGACAATTTGCGTCAGATCATTCTTATAGAAGAGTTCAAAGAGTGTGTACATCAAGATTTAAGAACTCATTTGGAAGACAAAAATGTTAAAACTCTTGAAGAAGCCGCTGTTTTGTCTGATACGTATGCTCTCACTCATAAGAAAAATTTTGTGTCAAAAACTCAATCTAGCGATAGTGCTAAAACGTCAGATTTTCCAAAGAAAAATTTACAAGAGGCTCAGTCGTCCATTAGTTCCCAGTCACCATCTCAAGGTGGTTCTACGTCCGGTCCTAGGTCCGAGCGTTCTGAGGCATCCCCAGGGGTGGGGTCGCTTCCTACATGCAATTATTGTAAGAAAAAAGGTCATGTTATTGGTGAGTGTTTGAAGCTTAAGAAGAAAAAAGAACTTAAGTCACAGGCCTGTGTGTCTGTTAGAAATGATAGGAAAGCCTTAGATTCGATTTGTTCTGACACTCCTGAGATTCAGGGTTCTAAGTCCAGTTCTGATGATTTTGTGGAGGATCATTATAAGCCCTTTTTGTCACAGGGATTTGTTTCACTCAGTGATTCTAGCGAAGCATTGCCTGTTCAGATTTTGAGAGATACTGGTGCTGCCCAGACTTTATTGTTAGAGGGTTCATTGCCTTTGTCTGAGCACACTTTTACTGGTAGGTCAGTTTTATTACAGGGTGTGGAGCTAGGCGTCATTGATGTTCCCCTTCATAAAATTTATTTGAAGTCAGACTTAATTACTGGACCTGTTATCGTAGGTGTTCGACCTACTCTTCCCGTTCAAGGCGTTTCCTTGTTGCTTGGCAACGATTTAGCTGGCGGCAAAGTTGTAGCCGATCCGATTGTTTGTGAGAAAATCACGTCCGATGTCGTGTCCGATGATGAAGACGACGACTTGTATCCAGCCTGCGCTGTTACCAGGGCGATGGCCAGGAACAGACTGAAAGAGGCTGAGAGTACTTCTGCA
The DNA here is from genome assembly GCA_028142955.1 of Pinctada fucata. Classification (NCBI taxonomy): domain Eukaryota; kingdom Metazoa; phylum Mollusca; class Bivalvia; order Pterioida; family Pteriidae; genus Pinctada; species Pinctada fucata. The sequence goes on from AP027109.1 coordinate 19,169,103, forward strand.
CTTAAAGAGGACCATCCCTCCGAAAATATAGACCTTTCTGACACATTCATGTCTACCATTGATGACAGCGTACATGAGACGTCAGTACCACTTCATGTTGACAAGTCTCCGACAGTACCTGGTGATGATTCCCATCCGCCATTAGACAGGGGTACAGATGCCTTAAGCCGTGAGCAGCTCCTCTCCGAGCAAACTAAAGATCCGGAGATCATCCGACTAAGCAAGAGGGCCCTTCCCCGAGATGAAGCGGACAAAGTCGGAGAGTGCTTCTACATACAAGATGGCATCCTTATGCGGAAATGGAGACCACCCGATGCACCCCCTAATGACGTGTGGCGGGTCGTTCACCAGATAGTGGTTCCAGTAGCGTATCGCGGGGACATCATGAGTTTAGCTCACGACACACCCATGGCAGGTCATTTAGGTGTCAACAAGACTTATAATAGGATATTAAGTCACTTTTACTGGCCTAAGTTGAGAAAAGATGTGTCTGAGTTTTGTAAGTCTTGTCATAGTTGTCAGATGGTAGGTAAACCCAATCAAGTTATACCACCTGCTCCCCTCCAACCCATTCCAGCCTTTGAGGAACCTTTTAGTAGGGTGTTAGTTGATTGTGTAGGTCCTTTGCCTAGGACTAGGTCAGGGAATCAGTACTTATTGACAATTATGTGTACTTCGACTAGGTTTCCTGAAGCCATACCTCTTAGGAATATTAAGGCGAAGACCATAGTTAAGGCCCTTACAAAGTTTTTCAGTTTCGTAGGTGCTCCCAAGGCTATTCAGTCAGATCAGGGTTCGAATTTTATGTCAGGGTTGTTTCAGAAGGTTATGCATGAGCTAGGTATCAGGCAGTATAAGTCTTCTGCGTACAATCCTGAGTCCCAGGGGGCACTTGAACGCTTTCATCAAACCCTTAAAACTATGATGAAAACATATTGTCACCAGTATGGAAAAGACTGGGATGAAGGGGTTCACCTCGTGTTGTTTGCGGCACGAGAAGCGGTTCAGGAGTCCCTGGGGTTCAGTCCCTTTGAGCTAGTTTTTGGGCATACGGTCAGGGGGCCATTGAAGTTATTGAAGGAAAAATGGTTGACTGAGACTAGCGATTTGAATCTCTTAGACTATGTGTCTAATTTCAAAGAGAAATTATATAATGCTTGCAAATTGGCTCAAGAAAATCTCAAAACATCTCAAATGAAAATGAAAACATGGTATGACAAAGATGCTAGAAACAGAGTTTTTAAACCAGGCGATAAAGTTCTTGTATTTTTGCCTATCCCTGGTCATCCTTTGCAAGCTAGATATTTCGGTCCTTATGAGATTGAGAGTAAAATTAGTGATGTTAACTATGTGGTTAAGACACCAGGTCGGCGAAAAGAAAAAAGAGTGTGTCATGTTAACATGTTGAAAGAGTATTTTGATAGAAGTGACCGAAATTTTGTAAAACCAGTTTCCACTTTGGCCAATGTAAATACATTAGAAAATTGTGTTGAACCTGAATGTAATGAAGAGACTGTCGAAAAAGACTTCGCTCAAAGTGTCCGTTTGAAGAATTCCGAAATTCTGACAAATCCGGAAGTGAAACTCGGACATTTGACCGTGCATCAAAAAGAGGAAGTGCACCAATTAATGCGGGAATATACAACCATCTTTCCGGACGTTCCAAAAAAGACGAATGCGTCTCATCATGATGTCATTGTAGGTGATGCGTCACCTATCAAACAGCATCCCTATCGGTTAAACCCGATAAAGCTTCAATACATGCGGAAAGAAATTCAATACATGCTCGAAAATGACATTATTGAACCCAGCAATAGTGATTGGAGTTCCCCATGTATTCTGGTTCCGAAGCCAGACGGAACTTACCGATTGTGTACGGACTTTAGAAAAGTCAATTCAGTCACCAAAACTGACTCTTATCCGATCCCACGAATCGATGACTGTATAGATAAAATTGGCAGAGCAAAATTTGTCAGTAAATTTGACTTGCTTAAAGGCTATTGGCAGGTCCCGCTTACTGAGAGAGCCAGAGAAATATCGGCATTTGCGACTCCAGACGGGCTATACCAATATAAAGTAATGCCCTTTGGTATGAAAAACGCACCAGCCACATTCCAGAGGATGATTCATTCGCTCTTAAATCATCTCGAAGGATGCGAGGCGTACATCGATGACGTGATCATCTACAGCGACACCTGGGATGATCATCTCCGAATCATGCGTACCTTCTTCGACATACTGGCGAAAGCAAACCTCACAGTGAACCTTGCGAAAAGTGAATTTTGTCATGCGACTGTAGAATATTTGGGTCACAAAGTAGGTCAAGGTTTTGTTACTCCTATCATGGCCAAGGTGGAAGCTATTTCAAAGTTCCCGATTCCTACCAATAAGAAAGAGATAATGAGATTCTTGGGAATGGCAGGATTTTACAGAAAATTTTGTCCAAATATCTCGTCAGTTGTTGGTCCACTTACCAATCTGTTACAAAAGAGAGTGAATTTTGCATGGACCAATGACTGTGACGGATCTTCAAATCAAATGTGTTCTTATGAAAAGTCCTGTCCTGTCAGCTCCAATTTTTGATAAGCAATTTAAGCTTACTGTTGATGCCAGTGACGTAGGAATCGGGGCTGCTTTGTTTCAAGAAAATGATGATGGTGTAGATAGAGTTGTTTGTTATTTTTCAAAGAAATTGACAAAATGTCAAAAGAATTACTCTACTATTGAAAAAGAGTGTCTTGCATTATTGTTAGCTTTACAACATTTTGATGTTTATTTGAATGTTACTTTACATCCCATTCTTGTATATACTGACCACAACCCTCTCACATTTCTGCACAAAATGTCAAACAAGAATCAAAGACTTACAAGGTGGAGTTTATTGTTGCAAGAGTACAATATCATCATTAACCATATCAAGGGCAAAGACAATGTGATTGCAGATGCACTATCGAGAGTTTCATGAGTGATTTTTTGCAGAATTTACCACCCAAGTTTTCATTGACATTCAAACTTTTTTTTAAGGGGGGAGGTGTTGTGGGTCATGTATTATTTTAGTTTTACTTTATGTGTAGGTACACATGTACTTAGTCATGTTATTTATTGATTTCATAATAATTCTTTCTAGATTTTACTATGTCATGTTTATCTCATTAGAGAATATTCCAGTATGTTCTTTGTTACATCATTATCATCACATGACTGTGATTTCTAGAATTTACTCTATTGTTAATCATTTGTAATGAGTCATTGTTCTAGAAGCTTCTGGTAAATTCATTGTTATTAAGTATAAATACCTCTGAGGAACTGTGATGAGGGGACATTCGTACACATTCGTAGACACGATTCATTCATCTATTCTGATATACTGGGACACTTTATTTGTTGAGACTTTAATCCATTTAACAACGTTTGGACACTGATCTTTCGAGAACGTTTGTGATTACCGGAAACTATACATTCGATAGACTTTGTGGACTTTGTGGACCGTAACGGACACTTTGATCCGGACATTGTATTGTAAGTTGTAATCATTTTAAATATATATATTTTGTACATAATTAAACTTGTAAATTTATATTCTGTCTTTGTCTGATTTTTGCTGGCGTTTTGGGGTATTCTGACCCATAACACCACTCCCAATGGGTCCATTGGGCATGGAAAACATATAGTATTCCTATGTACAATCTTAAAAAATATTCCTTAAAAATCCAAAAGTGGATATCTTGACAAAATTCTTTCACTTGTAGGGTACCATGCATGAGTACCTCATACCTACAAATTGTCATGACAATCTGAAGAGTGGTTATAGAAAAGAAGCAGAAAATGTATGAAAATCACCCCCCCCCCCCCTTCCTTTTTACATAAGAAAAAAATTCATAAAAAATCAAAAAAATAAAATTTAAGCATAAAATACATATCAAAGCATTAAGTAAGTTAAATATGATAAATATGTAGTAAATGAGTGTGTAAAATCATACACTTATTGAGTTATTTAAAGAAATAGTGCAAAAATGTGCATTTCTGACTAAGTCCGAAAAGACGTCAAAAACGCGTCAAAAATTTGACTTCGAAGTGGAACCAAAAATAACAACACTTCTTAAGACATCTCTCTAGATCATCCTGATGCTTTCGGTTTGTCGATACATGCTTCGGTTCTGAAGAAGAAGTTTGTCAAAGGAGGGTACCCCCCGTGACATACTTTTGGCTTTGGTGGCGCCACCTGTTGACAGATCCGGACGAAAAACAACAACACTTGTAGGGGACCATGAGTACTTCATACCTACCAAGTTTCATCAAAATCCCTTCAGCCGTTCTGGAGAAGAAGTCAAAAATGTGAAAAGTTTACGCCGGACGACGCCGGACGCCGGACGGTGCGCTATGACAATAGCTTACTTGAGCTTCGCTCAGGTGAGCTTAAAAATGCTACACCCATTTTCCAAGATCCTAGGGGCCAGGGGGTGCTGCTTGAAATGAAACATCAATGACACAACAAGACTATAGATCCGTCATATTGCATAAAGAGTAAACAATCCATCACTAATAGCTTTAGAAGTGTTGAGAGCACAATTATATAGGTGGAAATTACCACACCAATTGTCTAAGACCGTGGGGGTCAGGGGCTCAAACAAAATATCAGGTGCACAACTAGACCACAGGCCCATTTTATTGCAAAAAGAATTAAGTCTCCATCATTTATAGTGTCAGAGGAGTTGCGAGCACAAGATTACATAGAGTTATATAGAAGAAAATGACCACACCCTTTTTCTAAGACCCTGGGGGTCAGGGGCTAGAACAAAATATCAGGTGTACAACTAGACCATACACCCATCATATTGCAAAAAGAATTAAATCTCCATCATTCATAGTGTCAGAGGAGTTGCAAGCACAAGTTTACATAGAGTTACAGACCCATCATATTGCAAAAAGAATCAAGTCTCCATCATTTATAGTGTAAGAGGAGTTGCGAGCACAAGATTACATAGAGTTAAATAGGAGAAAATGACCACGCCCATTTTCTAGGACCCTGGGGGTCAGGGGCTCAAACAAAATATCAGGTGCACAACTATACCATACACCCATCATATTGCAAAAGAAGTAAAGTCTCCATCATTTATAGTCTCAGAGGAATTGCGAGCACAAGATTACATAGAGTTATATAGGAGAAAATGACCACACCCTTTTTTCTAAGACCCTGGGGGTCAGGGGCTCAAACAAAATATCAGGTGCACAACTAGACCACAGACCAAGTGTAATGCAAAAAGAGTTGCATTTCTATCTCTTACAGTTTCAGAGGAGTTGCGAGCACAAGAATTTTTTTACGGACGGACGGACAGACAGACGGACAGACGCCGGACGACGGGGTATCGCATAAGCTCGACTGGTCTATGACCAGTAGAGCTAAAAAGTTACATTATGCATGGATATGACTACAACACACACACACCTTAATCTGACTACATCCCACTCACACACCTGTATTACACTACATTTCACACACACCTCAATCTGACTACATCCCACACACACACACCTGTATTACACTACATTTCACACACACCTCAATCTGACTACATCCCACACACACACCTGTATTACACTACATTTCACCCACACCTTAATCTGACTACATCCCACACACACACCTGTATTACACTACATTCGCACACAATTTAACCCCACTGCATTTATTGTTTAATACACCTGTTTTTCACTATAATTAAGTCCTATTATGTATACATAAGAAAGGGCGCTCTTCTTGTGACCTTCTCTAGCTGGACATATGTAAGGAAGTGATTCCTTTTGTCAATCAAGGCTATTTTCATTGTGTCAAGGTCGGTCATTTAGAAATTATCACGAATGGCTTAGCTTATTATTGTCTGTAAATTCATTTTCCACATTATCTTGAGCTTTAACTCAAAATGACTTTGAAGAGGCTCATGCACTCAGATAACCAATATCCTGCAGAAATGAGCAACTTGTTTGTGAATTTTCATCAAATTCTTCAGAAAGATGTTTAGCATTATAAGAACTTTCTTGCTTCTTAAATATATTGTAACAACTTTACAAGTGGCATTGACCTTCAACAGCTCTTATGATTTCAGAAAAACATAAAATGACCTTGATTAATCTTTGTCCTTTTGGGGAAGCATGAAAAGATTCTGATGAACAAGGTAAAAGATTTGTTTCTTAAGGTGGGTCCCTACTCGTGAATTTAACAGATGAATTTTGTATTTTAAGGTTATTTTCTATTCATAATAGTCAAAATGACATAATGAACACAGACATAGATAGGTAATTTTGTTTTCATTAAAGATACAGTACATTAAAGAAAGGTACCCTAACACTTAATAAAGCCTACGCTCACGCAGCAAGATACGCCCATGGGGATTTTTTTCACAACACCAAAATATCTAGGTCCCATAACTCCATAAGGACAAATTGGATGAACCTTAAAATCGAAAGGCGGCTTCCTCTTCAAAGTCTGATCAAAATGTACAAATATCATGAAAATCTGTTGACACATATTCAAGTTATTGCGTTCCATGCACCTATATTTTGCCCTTAGCTTAACATGTATGTGCATATAACCCCCCCCCCCCCCCCATTACACATAATTTCTGGATTATGTGACAAAAAATTCAAGAACCCGTTATATATGTGAAAGAACATCCTTTCTACTTGAAGTATACAAAATTTCAAAACATTTCAACCAGAAATAGATTTTTAAATAATTTTTAACTACATGTATTTTAGTATATTTTCACTGTATTTTAAAATATCTAAGTCCCATAACTCTGTAACGACATATGGAATGAACCTGAAAATCGAAAGGCGGCTTCCTCTCTACAGTCCAATCAAAATGTATGAATATCATGAAAATCCGTTGATACATATTCAAGTTATTGCGTTCCATGCGCCTATATTTTGCCCATAGCTTAACATGTATGTGCATATAACCCCCCCCCCTTCCTATTACACACAATATCTCGCTTATGCGACCAAAAATTTAAAAACCCGTTACATATGTCAAAGAGCATCCTTTCTACCTTAAGTATACAAAATTTCAAAACATTTCGACCAGAAATAGATTTTTTAAATAATTATTAACTATTTTAGTATATTTTCACTGTATTTTAAAATGTCTAAGTCCCTAACTCTGTAACGACATATCGAATGAACCTGAAAATCGAAAGGCGGCTTCCTCTCCACAGTCAAATCAAAATGTATGAATATCATGAAAATCCGTTGACGCATATTCAAGTTATTGCGTTCCATGCGCCTATATTTTGCCCTTAGCTTAACATGTATGTGCATATAACCCACCCCTCCCCCTTCCTATTACACACAATATCTCGGTTATGCGACTAAAAAATTAAAAACCCGTTACATATGTCAAAGAACATCCTTCCTACATGAAGTATACAAAATTTCAAAACATTTCGACCAGAAATAGATTTTTAAATAATTTTTAAATATTTTAGTATATTTTCACTGTATTTTAAAAATCTAAGTCCCATAACTCTGTAACGACATATCGAATAAACCTGAAAATCGAAAGGCGGCTTCCTCTCCACAGTCCAATCATAATGTATGAATATCATGAAAATCCGTTGACGCATATTCAAGTTATCCCGTTCCATGCGCCTATATTTTGCCCTTAGCTTAAAATGTATGTGCATATAACCCACCCCCCTTCCTATTACACACAATATCTCGATTATGCGACTAAAAAATTAAAAACCCGTAACATATGTCAAAGAACATCCTTCCTACTTGAAGTATACCAAATTTCAAAACATTTCGACCAGAAATAGATTTTTAAATAATTTTTAAATATTTTAGTATATTTTCACTGTATTTTAAAAATCTAAGTCCCATAACTCTGTAACGACAAATCGGATGAACCTGAAAAACGAAAGGCGGCTTCCTCTCCACAGTCTGATCACTATGTATAAATTTCATAAAAATCCGTTGACGCGTATTCAAGTTATTGCGTTCCATAGGCGGACGGACGGACAGACGGACGGACGGACGGACTTCGCCATACCATAATACGTCCCGTCAAATGACGGGCGTATAAAAATTGAGAAATATCAAATATCCATCATATGCTTTTGAACCCTCCAAATTCAGTGATATACGAATATGTTTATTTGTTCGTTTTATTTTATGATGACAAGTCATATAGAAGAAATACAACACATAAAATGATATTGTAACATAATTCTAAGTATGATATATCTCCAAACATTAGGGTACCCCCTTATAATTTCATAACATTTTTGACCAAGAATATGTACTAAATCCAACTTTTTGCATAAAACAACAGATGAATTTTTTTCATTTTGTAATATTTTATGAAATTATGTATGTAGATGAAGAAAAAATCACATACAGGTACACAGTTTTTGAAATGATCAAGGTATGGCTCCAAACATAGGGGTATCCCCTTATAATGTTATCATATTTTCGACAAATAATATATAGTATATCACATTTTTGTGCAAAAAACAACAGATGGAATTTCTTTAAATTGGATCATTTTATACGATCATGTATATAGATGGTTTAAAAATCGCATACAGGTATACAATTTTATAAATGATCAAGATATGGCCACAAACATAAGGGTACCGGGCCCTTATAATTTCATCACATTTTCAACTAAGAAATTATACTATATGATTGGTGTGGACATTGATAGATTGCAACATCTTTTGCTTCTTTTGGCATTTAAGATCTTCTGTCTGTGTTTTTCAATGCGCTGGCTCGTCACTCACCAGCCATTCAAAAACGTTATACGCAGACTGCTGCATATAAGGAAAAACCTATAACGGTTCGAGTAGGGAGCCACCTTAAGTCTTGACCTTTTGTTATCTTGATCTTTCCTAAATGAGCTTTGTACAAAAGACTCTTGTTCCTAAACACATTTTTGTGAAGTATCACAAGTATGTTTTCTTGGAGCATATAAAAGATGGAACTCATTTTGTGAATGATATGATACATACTATGATTGTTTGTATAATATATACATATATATATATATATATATATATATATATATTGAAGACCCAAAGATAAAAAGATATTCATTAAACTTGTATGAGCTATTTAATGACTTATGTATATAAACAGCTCAGGCAAGTTAAAAGGAATTCACTTTTATATGAAGTTCTAATCAGTTTTGAACTCCGCCATCCAATGAGAATGCTCTGATGGGATATGGAGCTGTAATTATGGAGACATCATTTCGCTTTGTACTTTGAATTAAAGAAAATATTTCTTTTTTTTCAATTTTATTTCAATACCTGCAACATAACACAAGCTTAAACTCTAACATAATATTCTTTCCAGAGGGAAGCCCTGGATGATAACAAATACATGTAACTTGTATGAGCTATTTAATGACTTATGTATATAAACAGCTCAGACATTGTCCCTCTGGAAGAAATATTATGTTAGAGTTTAAGCTTGTGTTATGTTGCAGATATGTCTGAGCTGTTTATATACATAAGTCATTAAATAAAAAAGATCGTCGTTTTCTACATTTGATAAAGGCCAAGGGGCTGAAAATTTGTGTATTTGAGTGTTTGTGTTTTTATTTATTTTCTGACATAATAATCATAAGAAACATGGTTATTAACTACACTGCCATCCATAAATTAGTTGTTCATGTTGCAATTAGAAAATGACCAATTTCAAATTCATTGCTGCATATTTCTGAAGATTGACATTATTGAATTCATTTAAAACAAATCTTACCAAAATATTAACATGTTTTGAATTTTTCATCTTTTTTTTATATAAAAATGACAATTTTTGAAAGAAAATTATGCTGATGAAAAAAGTTTCTATATGCATTTTTTATTATCACAATTCATAATTTTGAATTATGTGAAGCCAATTATTGTGAAGTACAGAATGGAAAATATGAAGAATTTAGAATGATGTTCTTGTTCGTATAGTTATTTATGGATGACAGTGTATGTCAAGAATTAACCTATACAAAATTGAAGACATAACCCCCCTCCCCCCCCCCCCCCACCCACACCCACACACACACGAAAATAAAAATCTTCGAAGACCATGGCTCTTAGATAATTGGTTGTTTTAATGCATTAGAAGATCAAAATTCAACTGTAAAGGTAAACGTATTAATATTTTAGGGGCTCAACAAGATGTTTCAGTAATTAGAAAAACTCAGAAAGGTACAAATAATTAGAAGGTTCAATCTACCAAATACAATGTAGTTAGAGCAGAATTGATGTTCAACCTTCCCTATACAACTTAAATATACTATGAGTAATAAAAAACAATACCAATTTTCATAAACATGTTCTTTCTTTTTACATAATGGGGTGTACTATAGACACACATGACATTGAAACAAGAGCCCCAGGGGGGCACAACGCTCACCTGATATCCATGCACACTCTGAACATACTGACATTGAATAATGTTAGAGCCAGAGCCATAGTCAGAATTTTTTGGTCCATATGCCATAAATAATTAAAAAAAATATCATAAAAATTCCAAAAAAGTAAAATGCAATAAATGAGTGTGCAAAATGGAGAAAATGAAAATGGAAAAAGAAAAAAGAAGGTTTTTTTTGTATTCAGATGATTTAAAAGTGCTTAAAAAGCTTGCAAAATGCAAAAAATGAAAAAAAAAACAGAAGTCTCTGATGAGACTGAAGCTCTCCTGGTTGATTTGTACATATACACTCAAGAGAATGAATGCTGGACTTCACCTTGCCTAATACCACTTTTTTCATCGACCCAATATATTTCTGTATCCCCCCTGCAAAACACTCTATAACGAATTTATCCCGCTGAATCGCTTTGGTTTGTGTATGTTACGTCAACATATTCTAAAGCATTTTTGTGACGTCAAAAGCATAAAGCATCTTAGTAGAAGCAGGATATCAAAATAATATTCTATTAGTAAAATAATGCAACATAATATTTGGTTCTTCTCGACCAATCAGATTGCAAGAAATTTGCCAGAGGCGGGATAAATGTGTATCAAGTTTTTTTTTTTATTAGAACCAACAATCACATGCCAATGCATATCCATCAATTCCTAATTAATATTTTTCATCAAAATTCAGAGCAAAATTTTTTTTTTTTTGAAAAAAACGGAGTCCCCCCTCCCAAGAATATCAAATGGACCGTGCCTTAGATTTCTCTAGAATGTGAGAGAATTACTAAAAACGTGTATATACAACATGTATAACATACCATATGTATCAAAACTAAAATAACAGATGTTTTTATTTTTCAAAATATGTGGGTCAAAGGTCAGTGATGGGGTCAAAGGTTAAAAATTTGGCTCCAAAAGATGACCTTCTCAAGGTTCATAGACATGCAATATATGACAGCTCTATTATCTTATACCCTTTCATCAGAATTTAGTTGAATGGAATGATATACTGACAGTCGGATGGATAGACAAACAGATGAACAGACAGACCTACCACTATATGCCCTTTGATAAAATTAAGACTAAAGGCATAAATAACCTCTCATTTGAGCTGAAATAGTATTGCATAGGATACTCTATTATAAGAGATATTTCCTTCTTTCTTATACTGACCAGTGAAAATACTTAGATCAAGTAATCAGGCAGTTTCAGATTGAAATTAAATATAATAGGACATGTGGCCTACCGAGTGAAATTTTAAAAGTATCGGCCATTTTGTTCTAAAACCTAAAAAGGTTTTAGGCTATTCATTTAGTAAATGTAAAACAATGTAAATAGAATATTGAACGAAGAACATGAACTTTTAGGGCGAATGTGGTATTAATGTAGACAGAAGCTAATTATTAAAATATAATACAAAATATTTTTACATACCGGGATGAAATATTTGATCCTCTATAGAAAACATTTCTACCATATATCCCAGTTCAGAAAAATATTTCAAAATCTGCATGAGGTTGAAATTATGTTTTTGATTGGTCAAATTTTAAAAGGACAAAATGACTCGAGGTCCAATTGACAAAAAGGCCTGAAACATTAGTTTATTACCATTAATTTATGGCAGGAACAGGTATCGTACCCAGATAGCTCAGTTGGTAAGAGCGTCTGCCCAGATAGCAGAAGGTCTTGGGTTCAATTCACGGTTCGGTCACATCTTTTCCTCTCCTGTTACAGAATTGGCACCAAACTAAATGACTCAAGGTGAAGTGGAGTTTTGTGTGAGGTTTCCAGTGCATGGAAACCTGAAAAATTGGTAGAGAGGAGTGTGGCAGGAACGGGCATCGTGCCCAGATAGCTCAGTTGGTAAGAGCGTCTGCCTTGATAGCAGAAGATCTCGGGTTCGATTCCCGGTACAGTCACATCTCTCCCTCTCCTGTTACAAATTCAACTTCTATAACTTACACAAGCACCTTTCATTTGGCAATGTGAAGGATACATTATTGCTATTTTATTTGATAAAATGATCAATCTTTGTGATTCTGGTGTTTCCATTTATCAGAAAGCACAGCTCAAGTCCGTGATCACTTAGGACATTCTACTCTTGCAACAAAAAGTCTCACTACTCTCTCTAAAAATCTTACACCTTAAACAATTAAAAAATAAGAAAGAAATACATGCATTTTGATTGTTTGTTATCTTTCTTGCACTGTATAAACATAACAGAAAAGGTTTTGAAGTTGATTGATTGATCAGAGGAAATTCCGAAACTATCCCCTAGCGTTTCTATAGAATTGAAGATAAAATCCTGGATCAGGCCCCAAATAAAATATGAGAAAAACTAAATTACAGACTCATCTATGATAATATTGTCAAATGGCAATAAAGGAAAATTTTGGTAGAAGTTTTCCTGGGTTGAAATATTTTTGTATGAGTCGGCTTTTACAAATGATTTTTTTTAGTATTTTATTTTAATTTTTTTTAAATTTGATTAGCACATAGTAGATATGCCAATAAGGCATCTCTTGTTATATTATCTTCTATTAAAACATGTGTCACTTGCTTTAATGTAAACATTATGAAAAATTTTATCAAACCACACAGTTTTACATCCCATTGGGGGTGGTACTCCAAGCAGTGGAGGAGTTTATAAGAAGAAAGAAAGATGTAAGAGTTACCTCCCCCCTCTCCCCCCCCCCCCAAAAAAAAGTTTACACAAGCACAATATTCCTTTCATTTGGCAATGTGAAGGATGCATTATTGCTATTTTATTTGATAAAATGATCAATCTTTGTGATTCTGGTGTTCCCATTTAACAGAAAGCACAGCTCAAGTCTGTGATCACTTAGGACATTCTAGTTACCTCCCCCTCTCCCCCCCCCCTCAAAAAAAAAACTTACACAAGCACAATATTCCTTTCATTTGGCAATGTGAAGGATGCATTATTGCTATTTTATTTGATAAAATGATCAATCTTTGTGATTCTGGTGTTCCCATTTAACAGAAAGCACAGCTCAAGTCTGTGATCACTTCGGACATTCTACTCTTGCAACAAAACTTCTCACAACTCTCCCCAAAAATCTTACACCTTAAACATGTTAAACAAATAAAAAATAAGTGAGAAATACATGCATTTTGACTATTTGATATCTTTCTTGCACTGTATAAACACTATAGAAAAGATTTTCATGTTGATTGATTGATCAGAGGAAATTCCGAAACTATCCCCTAGCGTTTCTATAGAATTGAAGATAAAATCCTGGGTCAGGTCCCAAATAAAATATGAGAAAAACTAAATTACAGACTCATCTATGATAATATTGTCAAATGGCAATATCTTTGTTTATTTATAGTTTCTGTCACTTATGTACTCTAAATGCATGTAGATAGGGTAAGAGAAAATAGCCATATACCCATTTTCCAGAATCCTAGGGAACAGGGACTGAAGTAAAATACTGTAATGACATCTAAACTGCAAACCGATAATATTTTGGAATAAATCAATTAACTATTATCCATAAATTCTTGGAAATTAGCTATCATGAGATCACATGTAGTTTAATAGAGAGAAAACAACCACACCCATTTTCTAAGACCCTTGGGGTCAGAGACTCAAACAAAATATGAGGTGGACAACGAGATTACAGACCCATCATATTGCATAAAGAATTTAGTCTCCATTATTTATAGTGTCAGCGCTGTAAGCATAAGATTATATGGAATAATATAAAAGAAAATGGCCACACCCTTTTCTAAGACCCTGGGGGTCATTGGCTCAAACAAAATATCAGGTGCACAACTAGACTACAGACCCATCATATTGCAAAAAGAATTATGTCTCTATCATTTATAGTGATAGAAGAGCTATCCGGACAAAATTACATAGAATTTAATGACCACGCCCATTTTCTAAGACCCTGGGAGTCAGGGACTGAAACTGCATGTCAGGTGCACAACTAGACCATGGACCAAGTAAAATACAAAAAGAATTAAGTTTCTATCTCTAACAGTTTCAGAGGAGTTGTCCGGACAAGAATTGTTTACGGACAGACGGACAGACAGACAGACGGACAGACGGACAGACGGACGGACGCCGGACGAAGGGTGATCGCATAAGCTCGACTGGTCTGAGACCAGTAGAGCTAAAAATTGGGATGCCAGTGCCTGAATTTGAACCCACAATCCTTGGGTCTATGTACACGCACAGCATATCTAGATTAAAATATAAAAAAACAAAAAATTCAAAAAATAAAGTTATAGCAAATAATGTATATAAAAGAATTGAGTAACTTAATCTGACAAACATGCAATAAATGAGTGCAGAAGATCATATATTTACTAAGTTATTAAAAGAAATAGTTAAAGAAAAATAATAAGAGCACCCTAACATCTCTCTCTTTCGGGGAAAGGATGGACAACCTAAAGAGGCATCAGATAGGATGTCATCCTTAAGAAATATTAAGTGCAGAAAACCACTGTTAGATGGAGTAAATGAAAGAAAGATTAGTATTTACTCTGATTAGTTCATTAATATACAAGCCAATTAGAAAAAAAATATTATTTTGTCCAGTTCTTATTATATCATCTAATAGAAAAAAAAAATCTGTCAGCAGATGTTGTTACAGAAATTTTGACCCCCCCCCTTTTTATACTCTATAGAATACAAGAATTATTATAAATTCAAATTGTACATGTTGTTAATCAAAAATGCTATCACAAAAGCATTCATTAATTTAATTTTACCTAGGATATAGGTTTCAAAATATCAATATGAACTCAAGGGAAATTAATATGGAGAAAATGCCAAACTTCATAAAAAATTCCAAAGTTCAAAAAGTGGCAAAAATGGAATTAAAATTATTCAGGTAAGTTAAAAATAGCATTCAAAGCTTAAAATATGGATGAAAAATGAAATAAGAAAAACAATTTTTAAGGCCCAGCCGGGATTTGAACTCGCTACCTTGGGATTAATTGACACAGAAAACATGCGTATTTACAGTATTGAAGAAATCATTAAAAATCTATAAGTCAAGATATTGAAAAAATTCTTTCACTGTTACATTCCTTACAATAAATATGATAAATGTTAAAACAATCATTCATGGGAAGAACCATAAAATGCCAAAAATGATGAAAATGACCACCCCCCCCTTCCTTTTTTACAGTATTAAAAAAATCATAAAAAATTCAAAAATAACGCTAACGCGCATTACATGGACGATAAATGCACTTGCTGTGTGTTGTTTACCCGTAACAAAACACAAATTCAGACACTTATTCTCTATATGAAGTGCAAATACATAACAAAGTCAAAGACCCATTTTGATGCAAAAGAATTATATTTTCTATCATTTAGGCAAAAACAAAATTAATCATTAGTTTCTCAGGCACTTTTGTTCAAATTATGATGAGGAAGGGAGGGTTTTTATTAAATTGGATTCAACACATGAACAAAATAAACTAAAGAAACAACATGAATAATAATCATGATGCCAGCGACGATGCTCTTATAAAGTTTGTGCAAGGTACATCCTTCACTATATCCACCGATGATCGACCAAGGGAGGATTTGAGTGGCGCCAGCCACGATTTGCACCGAGACCACATTAATGTTTCACTTGTTTTTACGCTTTAATATTCGGTCAGTTGAATGCTTTACGCAAATGTAAAACATGGAAAAAACAAAACGAACCGCAGGTTCTGGAAAAGTGCTAAAAATTCTGGATGCTGCGCATATTTTTGTGATGTTTTGGTGCCTGAGAAACTAATAATTAATTTTTTTGGCCTTATGGCTTCAAAGTTTAATATTTATGAAGGGCAAAATTACCACACCCTTTTCTTCTACAATTGGAGTCAAGAGCAATAACAAAATATAAGGTGAAAAATGTTATGATCGCTGAGCGATATAGTCCCCTACCGGCGGCATATATTTATGTCCTGCAACTCTGCCTATGAATTACTCTTCAATGAAACATATATGAGTTTAAATTAAACTTACTGTCTGTGCAGCTCAGTTCTGAGGTTTTATCTGCTTTATCGATTCGAAAAAGAGGTCAAGCGTGACGAAAGTTGAACTTGCTCTGTAACTATCCAAGACCAAGCTGTGTATCAAATTTCATCTGAATATCTTCATCCGTTGCAGAGAAAAAAGTCCAGAAGACTGACAAAAACTGAATTTTCCAAGTTATAGAGGGGCATAACTCCTCGAAAAATAGGTCAAGCCTGACGAAAGTCAAACTTGCTCTGTAACTATCCAAGACCAAGCTGTGTATCAAATTTCATCTGAATATCTTCATCCGTTGCAGAGAAAAAAGTCCAGAAGACTGACAAAAACTGAATTTTCCAAGTTATAGAGGGGCATAACTCCTTGAGAAATAGGTCAAGCCTGACGAAAGTCAAACTTGCTCTGTAACTATCCAAGACCAAGCTGTGTATCAAATTTCATCTGAATATCTCCATCCGTTGCAGAAAAAAGTCCGGAAAACTGACAAAAACTGAATTTTCAAAGTCATCAAGGGGCATAACTCCTTGAAAAATGGGTCAAGCGTGACGAAAGTCAAACTTGCTCTGTAACTATCCAAGACCAAACTGTGTATCAAATTTCATCTGAATATCTCCATCCGTTGCAGAAAAAAGTCCGGAAAACTGACAAAAACTGGATTTTCCAAGTCATCAAGGTGCATAACTCCTTGAAAAATGGGTCAAGCGTGACGAAAGTCGAACTTGCTCTGTAACTATCCAAGACCAAGCTGTGTATCAAATTTCATCTGAATATCTCCATCCGTTGCAGAAAAAAGTCCGGAAAACTGACAAAAACTGGATTTTCCAAGTCATCAAGGTGCGTAACTCCTTGAAAAATGGGTCAAGCGTGACGAAAGTCGAACTTGCTCTGTAACTATCCAAGACCAAGCTGTGTATCAAATTTCATCTGAATATCTCTATCCGTTGCAGAAAAAAGTCCGGAAAACTGATATTCGGACAGACGGACAGACGGAGGGACAGACGGAGGGACAGACGGACGGACAGACGGATGGACAGACGGACGGACAGACAGACAGACGGACAGACAGACCGAGAGGAAACTAAGAGTCCCCTTCGGCGTTGCCGGTAGGGGACTAACAATAAAGCCAATCATAAATCAAAAAGAATCACATTTCTATCATTTATAGTTTCATTTAAGCTGCATAGGGAAACTGCATAGACTTAATTATATAGATGAAACCCTAACTTCTGTCCAAGCTTGAGCATGTTGATGTACATCTTGAACGCAGTTATCTAGCTTGGTTATATTTTCCAGTCATTAAAATACCAAATTTGAAAAACTATCATTCCCCTTCAACAAGTGGGTAGGGGACTAATAATTTGCATCATAGTAAAATTTGTTTGATCTGCTTTTTTCAATTTCTAGGTCTCAACTTAAGAAATAATTAACAAAACCCCTTGAACTCTGCAATATACATGATATATATATATATACAAATGTGGAACATTTGTTTACATAAGACTTGTAAATATTTCGTGATTTCAGATGATCAAACACAAAAGGGAGAATGTACTCTTCAAAAATATTTCCAGAAAATAATTCTTTTCAAAGATTGTACATATTATATACATAACATGAGTTAAAGAAGATCCTGACATATAATCTCAACAGCACTCACAATAGAGCACATATATCAAATAATTATGTAATCAAAGGTTTTTAAAGAGATGGAATGACTGCATAATTCAAGAAAACCCTTTTAACAAATTTGTTCACTTCCACAACAATCATTTCTTAAAATTAACTCTAGCAACTGCAAAATTTAGCAGTTTGGGTCAGAAATGTAGTTGTGTATATTACATTGTACTTGACCTTGATTTCTGACCAGGTCATAATATCAAAATGGTAGGGTTGCACTCAGAAATATTAATATTTACTTAATTGAGAAAATTTACTTATAGTCCAGTCATTCTACATCTTCACCTCAAACTAATTGCAACAGAAATCATTTTTATGAAATTTGTTGTGTAGTATACTTATAATGATCATAACAAAAATCGAGAAAAATCGAGATAGGGGCAAGTGACCATTTTGCGAAACAAAGGTCACATATTCACGTTCAACGCAGTATGTTACAAAGCGGCTTCCATAGACACAGAAGAGTTCACAAAGGGAGATACATGTAACGCAAAATTATTATGCAGATGTTGCATGTTGTTTGCGTTCTCTTTGAAGTATTTCTAGCCTTAGTTTTCACTTTCTTTTAAGTTTTGACTTATTTTACTTTTCTAAATAATAAGAATAAAGAATATTTTTGATTATCTGAGTGCGAACGAAGATCAACGCATACATGTATACAGAAGTCGGAATATGACAGGCACTGTTTTAATTTAAAAAGTACATGTATCAAACATAATAAAAACATTTTTTTGTATCAGTTCTATGAATGGGAGACCTATTATATACAGCATTTTAATCTTAAAATGGCAAAAGTTTGATTCTTGTAATGAAAATTCATGTTCTTTCCTAAGCTCTGCGAGTGACGAAAAAATGTATGGAAAGCCGTTCTTGACAACAATTTGTTGTGCTATATTAAAATGGACCTGTCAGATATACGATTTATAAATTATTAATTTTTGACCTAATTTGTCGTCCCAAATATAAAAAACAGATTATAGATAGATTAATGAAATATGGAAAGCAGATGTCATCATCAATTTACGGATGCAAATGATAAAACATAGGTAATCACAGATTACGAAGCTCACCTTGTGGCAGCAAAATTCAATTCAAACATATTTCTAAGTACATGTATATTTGCTTTTAAAGGCAAAATCATTCAAGCGGAAAAAGTAGGCCAAGGTCATTTTATGAAAGTTTATCCAAACATACACCCAATATGCAAGTTTGGTACATATAGCACTTATACTTTGCTCAATATTGGCCTTTAAAGGCAAAATCACTCAAGCAGAAAAAGTAGGTCACAGTCATTTTATGAAAGTTTGATCAAAGATACATCCAATATGCAAGTTTGGTACATGTAGCACTTACACTTTGCTCAATATTAGCCTTTAAAGGCAAAATCATTCAAGTGGAAAAAGTAGGTCAAGGTCATTTTATGAAAGTTTGATCAAAGATACATCCAATATGCAAGTTTGGTACATGTAGCGCTTATACTTTGCTCAATATTGGCTTTTAAAGGTAAAATCACTCAAGCGGAAAAAGTAGGTCAAGGTCATTTTATGAAAGTTTGATCAAAGATACATCCAATATGTAAGTTTGGTACATGTAGCACTTATACTTTGCTCAATATTGGCTTTTAAAGCAAATCACTCAAGCGGAAAAAGTACGTCAGATGCTGCATCTGATGCATTGGTTCCTCTCGGCATCCCAAGATGAATCACTTGTGCAAGTTTGGTTACTGTTGCATCAGTACTTTGTCAGATACTGAGCTACCCCAAACTTCTTAACCAAGCCACTCTGAGCTATCCCAAACTTCTTAACCAAGTCAATCAAGCGGAAAATGTAGGTCAGATGCAGCATCCAATGCATGGGTTCCTCTCGGCATCCCAAGATGAATCACTTGTGCAAGTTTGGTTACTGTTGCATCAGTACTTTGTCAAATACTGAGCTACCCCAAACTTCTTAACCAAGCCACTCTGAGCTACCCCAAACTTCTTAACCAAGTCAATCAAGCGGAAAATGTAGGTCAGATGCAGCATCCGATGCATGGGTTTCTCTGGGCATCCCAAGATGAATCACTTGTGCAAGTTTGGTTACTGTAGCATCAGTACTTTGCCAAATACTGAGCTACCCCAAACTTCTTAACCGGATGCGGACGCGGACGTGGACTTTGACACGGACGCGGACACGGACGCGGACGCGTGGGGGTATAGCATAAGCTCACTCAACTTCATCGAGGTGAGCTAAAAACGTGGCAAACCAAATACATTTGTATATTGAGTCAAGAAAGAAATACGCGTATTTAAAGAGAATCAGACGTATACATACACGTTTATTCATAAATGACTAGGGCATGCGTTCTGTTTGGGGGAATGGTACCCGTACACTAGAAAGGGGGGATTTACAACATTTTTCTAATAAAGGGGAAATTGTTCACTATACTTCTGTTTGATGTTTACTACTATAGTGATAGGATCAAAAACAGAATTATTATACTAGATTTTGACATAGGACATATTTATTCTATAGCCGCGATAGCTTGATTAACCTTGCATTATATAAAAGCACAAATGCGAAATTTTGTTTACTTTCTTGTAGCAAAGTATCCTGGTATAATGGGGGGGATTTCCCCCTCATTTTAGGGTAAAACTACTACATGTATGTATTTGGGGGGGGGGGGGGTATTTCGGCCCCATTTTTGGATGATCGAGTGCCCTCCAATGAAACCCCTTATAAAATCTAGTTATATATCGCTATGTCCATTTATAAGTCATAAGTGCACGCATCACATTTCTTAACATGAACCTTTCTCTGCAGTACCGGTCAAATTAACCGTTGGCGTCATTTCATTTGACTTTGTCCGATGCAAATGGGCGTTGTTGTGTTGTATCTTAACAAATTTCTTTATGGCGGATATCGTACGTTGTATTCGGGAAGATATGCGTCTTTTAGTATATCAAATTTACATAAATTTCTTTTCAGCACATAAACTTTTAAAACTATAGCTGAACCGAAGAGTGGATCTAACAGGGAACGGTAAATCTTGATCATGTGCGAATAAGCGGCATTTCAAATCGGCGGCATATTCACAGAAAAAGCAGTTAATACTGAATGCAGCTTAAAAAACCAATATTTTCTTAATCAAGTAAAATTATTTTCTTATTTTACATTGGTTTTAATAATGTTTCACAATTTTTAGCTCAACAAAAATAGAAATATACTAAATTTTCAAAAATAGACGACATCAAATACTGAAATGGGAAGTTCTGAATCGACAGTTTATTTCAGCCCAATATCTTTCGATTACAGCGATATTTTTTCATCCTTTTTTGTAACTTCTACCTTTTATGGCACTATGAAAATGACATTCAAGATTACGTGAAAATATGTTATCCTTTGCGACGTCATATTGTCAACGTCCGTGATGTCAAAATGTTGATAGATGAATAATTGACATCTATTGATTTTTATTCCGACTCGGATTTTAACGAAATTTTGTATGCTGAAATCCTTGAAAGAGAGTTTCTAAATAATTCACATCTGCTTTTTAGTATACTAATAGGCCTTAAACTTAACGAATGGTGCTCGATTTCGTTTCACATTCTTTCTCATTCTCTCCATCATGTATTTTTTCACTTATTTGTTATTCATAGTTAAACAAGAGCCCCAGGGGGCACAACGCTCACCTGATACCCATGCACGCTCTAATTGACATACTGACATTGAATACTGATAGTGCCAGTACCAGGATTTTAGCCCACAACCTTTCTAACAAGATTTTTGCCGGATGCAGACAAGTTTTTTTTTTCAGACAACCTTTAAAAGAACAAACAAGAGAAAATAGTCACATTTCAAAACAACAACTTTTTTACTGATTTGAAAAGATGGATTATGCGATCCAAAGTCATATGCCCAGCTAGTATAGTTCGAATATGCAACATCAAAAATGAAATCATTTTGTAAAATTCCACATTAATGTGCAACAGAAACAGAATAAAACAATGAAATGATTTCATAAATTCAGTTTATTTAAAATTGAACACCAAACCTTTCATTATTAATAGCTAGTATGCCAGAAAATAATAAAGCCTGTGTTTGTGAAACACGAATGCCCCGCGGTGGCATCTTTGTTGGTATAAACACCATTTTCTGTTAAGTATGTGAGAGGTCAGGGTCAAAGTAATGTTGGTATCAATGGAAAAATCTTGTCACAAAGAATACACATGTACAATATGAAAGCCCTATCACTAACCATTCAAAAGTTATGCCCAATGTTAAAGTTTTTGAAAAGTAGGTCAAAGGTCAAGGTCACGAGGTCAAAAATTTTGGTATCAATGGAAAGGTATTGTCACAAGGAATACACATGTGAAATATGAAAGCTCTATCACCTTCCTATCAAAAGTTATGCCCAAGGTAAAGTTTTTCGGACAAACAGACAGACGGACAGGCCAAAAACTATATGCCCCCGTATCTTTGATTCCGGAAGCATAAAAAACAAAGACTTCGGTTTTGCCTTTATTCATATTAAATTATACAGAAATCTATGAATGAGAGCTTTTGAATAGTATTGATTTCATCTTAATACATGTAACGTACAGTCAAAATCGTGTTAATCCAATTAACACAGACAAGTTGTTAGCGGACAATATTAATTCAAGTGAGTTGTGCAGGAAATGTATTTTTAGCATATTGAATCAATAGTCGTGATAAATTTAACTTCGAACTTGATCTTGTCTTTTATCTTTTATGCAATCTACAGATAGGTTTGAAAATATGCAAAATTCGGAACATTTTCGATGAGGACGCAGAGTTCCTGTAAAAAAAGTGAAATTTGCAAAAAAAGGACATGCATGACCCCCCCCCCCCCCTTTTTCTTCACATTTTTATGCGTGCCAAAGATTCGCAATCAAAAAAGACCAATTTTACAGACTTCCAGGCATTTCAAGTCAGTCAAAATTTTTAGTGTGCACCTTTTTATTTCCTGTAGATACCCCTACTAAAGGGGCAAGGAGGTATTGAACCAATCAAATCTGTAACAGAAGATATATGGCGACTATGTTTACCATAGATACAGAAATAAGACAGAGAAAATAATCATTAAATAGGGAAATTGTTCTGAAATATGCATGTATGAAAAAAAAGCAATCCAAGGAATGCTTGTGTCGCCTGCGCAGAGGATTTTTTTTTATTGAAATTAGGTCAAATATCAAGGGCAAGGTCACTAGGTTAAAAATTATGGAATGTTGAGAAAGGTCTTTTCATAAGGAATACAAATGTGAAATATCAAAGCCCTGTCACTTACCACTCAAAAGATATAGCAAATCATAGATTGTTGAAAAGTAGGTCAAATATATAGGGCAAGTGCACAAAGTAAAACATAGGTAATCACAGATTACGAAGCTCACCTCGTGACAGCAAAATTCAATTCAAACATATTTCTTAGTACATGTATATTGGCTTTTAAAGGCAAAACCACTCAAGCAGAAAAAGTAGGTCAAGGTCATTTTATGAAAGTTTGATCAAAGATACATCCAATATGCAAGTTTGGTACATGTAGCAATTATACTTTGCTCTATATTGGCTTTTAAAGGCAAAATCACTCAAGCGGAAAAAGTAGGTCAAGGTCATTTTATGAAAGTTTGATCAAAGATACATCTAATATGCAAGTTTGGAACATCTAGCACTTATACTTTGCTCAATATTGGCTTTTAAAGGCAAAATCACTCAAGCGGAAAAAGTAGGTCAAGGTCATTTTATGAAAGTTTGATCAAAGATACATCCAATATGCAAGTTTGGTACATGTAGCACTTATACTCTGCTCAATATTGGCTTTTAAAAGCGAAATCACTGAAGTGGAAAAAGTACGTCAGATGCTGCATCCGATGCATGGGTCCATCTCGGCATCCAAAGATGAATCACTTTTGCAAGTTTGGTTACTGTAGCATTAGTACTTTGTCAGATACTGAGCTACCCCAAACTTCTTATCCAAATCACTCAAGCGGAAAATGTAGGTCAGATGCTGCATCTGATGCATGGGTTCACCTCAGCATCCCAAGATGAATCACTTGTGCAAGTTTGGTTACTGTAGCATCAGTACTTTGTCAGATACTGAGCTACCCAAAACTTCTTAACCAAGTCACTCAAGCGGAAAATGTAGGTCAGATGCTGCATCCGATGCATGGGTTTACCTCAGCATCCAAAAATGAATCACTTGTGCAAGTTTGGTTACTGTAGCATCAGTACTTTGTCAGATACTGAGCTACCCCAAACTTCTTAACCAAGTCACTCAAGCGGAAAATGTAGGTCAGATGCTGCATACGATGCATGGGTTCACCTCAGCATCCAAAGATGAATCACTTGTGCCAGTTTGGTTACTGTAGCGTTAGCACTTTGTCAGATACTGAGCTACCCCAAACTTCTTAACCGGACGCGGACACGGACCCGGACGCGGACGCGTAGGGTTATAGCATAAGCTCATTCAACTTCGTCGAGGTGAGCTAAAAATGATGGTATGTGAAGAAAGGTCTTGTCACATGGAATGCACATGTGAAATATCAAATCCTATCACTCAGCAATCAAAAGAAATAGCCAATCTAAGATTTTTTGAAAAGTAGGTCAAATATCTAGGTCTTGGTCATGAGGTCAAAAGTTATGATATGTGTAGAAAGGCCTTGTCACAAGAAGGAATACACATATGAAATATCAAAGCTCTATCACTTACCAATCAAAAGATATAGCAAATCTTAATTTTTTTGAAAAGTAGGTCAAATATCTAGGTCAAGGTCATGAGGTCAAAATTATGGTATGTGTAGAAAGGTATTGTCAAAAGGAATACACAAGAGAAATATCAAAGCCCTATCACTTGCCAATCAATAGATATAGCCAATCTTGGTTTTTTTTAAAAAGTAGGTCAAATATCTAGGTCAAGGTCATAAGGTTAAAAAATATAGTATGTGAAAAAAGGGCTTGTCACAAGAAATACACATGTGAATTATCAAAGCCCTATCACTTACCAATCAAAAGATATAGCCAATCTTAGATTTTTTGAAAAGTAGGTCAAATATCTAGGTCAAGGTCATGAGGTCAAAATTATGGTATGTGTAGAAAGGTATTGTCAAAAGGAATACACAAGAGAAATATCAAAGCCCTATCACTTGCCAATCAATAGATATAGCCAATCTTGGTTTTTTTTAAAAAGTAGGTCAAATATCTAGGTCAAGGTCATAAGGTTAAAAAATATAGTATGTGAAAAAAGGAAATACACATGTGAAATATCAAAGCCCTATCACTTGCCAATCAAGAGATATAGCCAATATTAGATTTTTAGAAAAGTAGGTCAAATATCTAGATCAAGGTCACAAGGTCAAACATTATATGTGTAGAAAGGTCTAATCACAAGGAATACACATGTGAAATATCAAAGCCCTATCACTAATCAATCAAGAGATATAGCCAATATTGGATTTTTAGAAAAGTAGGTCAAATATCTAGGTCAAGGTCACAAGGTCAAAAATTATGATATGTGTATAAAGGTCTTGTCACAAGGAATACACATGTGAAATATCAAAGCCCTATCACTTACCAATCAAAAGTTATGGGGTGTGACACCCAAGTGTGACAGACAGACGGACAGACGGAGGGACGGATGGACGGACAGACGAACAACAGACAAAGTGATCCCTAAGTGTCGCTGTGCTTCGCAGGCGACACAAAAAGTCAACATCTTAAAAATAAATTCAGCGTATATTTGATAGCGCATGTGGCCAAGTTTATTCGAAGTATGAAAATAAGTACACAAAGCCAAACTAGCTATAGCTTGTCTTATTTAAAAAATCATTAAAAATCTAAAAGTTGATATTTTGACAAAATTCTTTCACAGTTTCATTTCTAGCAATAAATATAAAAATAAAAAGAGAAAAAAAACTGAAAAAGGGGAAAAAAAAATTGTTGGGGTCCCGCCGGGGTTTGAAGCCACTCCCCATGGGTCCATTGGGCATGGAAAACATACATTATACCTATGTACAATCTTAAAAAATATTCCTTAAAAATCCAAAAGTGGATATCTTGACAAAATTCTTTCACTTGTAGGGTACCATGCATGAGTACCTCATATCTACAAATTGTCATGACAATCTGAAGAGTGGTTATAGAAAAGAAGCAGAAAATGTAAGAAAATCACCCCCCCCCCCCCCCCTTCCTTTTTACATAAGAAAAAAATTCATAAAAAATCAAAAAAATAAAATTTAAGCATAAAATACATATCAAAGCATGAAGTAAGTTGAATATGATAAATATGTAGTAAATGAGTGTGTAAAATCATACACTTATTGAGTTATTTAAAGAAATAGTGCAAAAATGTGCATTTCTGACTAAGTCCGAAAAGACGTCAAAAACGCGTCAAAAATTTGACTTCGAAGTGGAACCAAAAATAACAACACTTCTTAAGACATCTCTCTAGATCATCCTGATGCTTTCGGTTTGTCGATACATGCTTCGGTTCTGAAGGAGAAGTTTGTCAAAGGAGGTACCCCGTGACCTACTTTTGGCTGTGGTGGCGCCACCTGTTGACAGATCCGGACGAAAAACAACAACACTTGTAGGGGACCATGAGTACTTCATACCTACCAAGTTTCATCAAAATCCCTTCAGCCGTTCTGGAGAAGAAGTTGAAAATGTGAAAAGTTTACGACGACGACGACGGACGCAACACTATGACAATAGCTCACTTGAGCCTATGGCTCAGGTGAGCTAAAAAGGGAAAAAATTTTTGTTGGGGTCCCGCCGGGGTTTGAAGCCACTCCCCAAGGGTCCATTGGGCATGGAAAACATACATTATACCTATGTACAATCTTAAAAAATATTCCTTAAAAATCCAAAAGTGGATATCTTGACAAAATTCTTTCACTTGTAGGGTACCATGCATGAGTACCTCATACCTACAAATTGTCATGACAATCTGAAGAGTGGTTATAGAAAAGAAGCAGAAAATGTATGAAAATCACCCCCCCCCCCCTTCCTTTTTACATAAGAAAAAAATTCATAAAAAATCAAAAAAATAAAATTTAAGCATAAAATACATATCAAAGCATTAAGTAAGTTAAATATGATAAATATGTAGTAAATGAGTGTGTAAAATCATACACTTATTGAGTTATTTAAAGAAAAAGTGCAAAAATGTGCATTTCTGACTAAGTCCGAAAAGACGTCAAAAACGCGTCAAAAATTAGTTATCGGATTTTAACGAAATGAACAAACTTGAATCATACATCCTTCTAGATCACATAGATACAATTAGTTTTTCAATCCATTCAGTGGAACTGGAGAAGAAGATTTTTGAAGAGGGGTACCCTCCGGGGCCTATTTGACCCCGCCCTGGATCCACCCCTGAAGGGATTGAGCCGAAATGAACAAACTTGGTAGAGGACCTTTAGTACTTCATGCATACCAAGTTTCATCAAAATCCTCCAAGCGATTTCAGAGGAGAAGATGAAAATGTGAAAAGTTAACGGACGGACGGACGACGGACGACGGACGCCGGACAATCCGGTATGACAATAGCTCACTTTGAGCCTTTGGCTCAGGTGAGCTAAAAAGGGAAAAAAAATTTTGTTGGGGTCCCGCCGGGGTTTGAAGCCACTCCCCATGAGTCCATTGGGCATGGAAAACATACATTATACCTATGTACAATCTTAAAAAATATTCCTTAAAAATCCAAAAGTGGATATCTTGCCTTTTAGTACGGTGACCAAGCCTAAAAAAGTGCTCTATTTTAGGAGTTTAATGTCCACTCCTAGTGCAAGGCTATATTTGGTATCAAATGAAAGGTTATGGTCTAAGGTTTACGATTTGACATGTCGTCAAAACTTTTACGGGTGCCTACTACGTCAAATTTGACGTTGAAATGACGTAATAAAAATGGTGGAAAATTCTCATAATTTGAACGCTGATGTAACTCTTTTTTTCAGATTTTCTGAAATGTGACAATTTCACCCGCAGAATCGAAACATCCTACCGATTCCTAATTTAGAAGTCGTTTAAATTCACTTTCATTCACACTCGAAGACAATTTTTGATCAATACTACAATTTTAAAAGGAATCTTTTGACAGCTCTTTACTTCTGAATTTTGATTTCGAATACTTTATGTTCTTGAGGATTTTTAATATATTTTTTATATATTTATCTGTTTCGATGGTACGTTAGATTTTTTTTTTATCAATATACCAATAAATATTTCTTCCAATTATGACAAAACGCTAATTGGTCCTTTCAGTCAACGTGCAATTATAGCGATTAATAGAGATAAGTAGTGTATGCTCGTCATGCGTTCTTTCGTTGTTAATACGTTTTCATGCATGATGTCGATTTGTGCATACCCCTTGATCATCCGAAACCCATCGTGTGTTTAGCATAAATCGTCTTTCCAGATAAAAACATGCTTCAAAGAAATTTCCATTGCAAAAATGAGGGTTTATTTTGTTGCATAAAAGGCCTTTTTGGGGTGAAAAACATGATTTTAAAGGAAATATCACAGAAAATAGGAAGCAATGAATATATCATTTGTATTCATCGTAAAATAAAAAAAATTGAAAGATGCGATTTCAAAAAAAAAGAAGTTGGAATGCTCTTTCGAATAATATAGATTTTACATTTTAACTCCTAGGTAAAATTGCAATTTGGTCTCAAAAGGTTTGATTTATGTGAAAAACTGGCAATGCATAAATCTGTGAAAAGGACCAGAGCCATGAATTGCGAAATTGGCTTACTTTGCCATAACGCTTTTCTTTGATTTATACATGTACTTTGATAATACCAAATTTCTGAACCTTATATGACTACGCCGTGATAAAGCAAAATATATATATTCATGTGAAGTGGAGTATGGTTTACTGTTTGCGACGTCATTTGACGTCGTTTTGCCGTTGTTTGGGTAAATACAGTGCATTGATCAGTATCAATTTACCAAAAGAAATGGAAATATATATAGCTACATTGAGGAAGTGAGTGTTTGAAGGATCAAAGCATGTTCAAAAAATCAACATAGATGCAGAACCATATGCATTCACTTATGCACGGTCGACTTGACGTCTGTTGTTACGTTTTGTTTACATGACCGTCGGTCTGTGAACGTACGTCGTATAAGATTTGATTCAAATCAGGTTGAAAGGGCACTATAAAATACCACTAGCAGTTGAAGGATAAACAAATACTTGTTACTGTTAGGCGGATCGATGATTTTTTCAAAGGTTGAAGAGGTGTTTGAGAACTTTAGATATTTTAGGAAGAAGGAAGATGATTTCATATTAATATACACAAAATGTATCAATTTGCCTTATATCGCAATATTATATAACCAGGATGTAACGTCGATTCTGATTGGCTGGAGCGCGAGTCATTATTTTCCGATAATGACCGCTGACGGAGGATAATGACTCGGTGTGGTATTTGTCCTTATTTCAGTATTTACGATTAAAATCAATATATTGATTTTGTTTAATTTTAAAAGTTTAGATACACTTTTCACAAAAAAAGTGCAATCAATTATTTAAAAGTTCTTAATTAAAATTATGTCTTCATATTGATTTGAATCCTTATTTTAATCATATGTAGTCTTACAATTCGTTATATAATATAACAAATAAGGACTTGGCCTTGGTCATTATGTCATTATAATGACCCGATGAGATTTTAAATATTGACCTCGGCCTTCGGCCTCGGTCAATATTACAAATCTCATCGGGTCATTATAATGACATAATGACCTCGACCAAGTCCATATTTGTATAATAATATTGCATATTTCGCAAAGATCATGCGTTATTTCGCAATTCTTTTACGTTATTTCTAGGAGGTATTGCAATTAATCGCAATAGATATCATTATAGTTATGCATTATGTGAATGGTTGTCATCATCAACAAACAGGAAATACTTGCCTGGCATGTACATCAATATATACATGGAGACAAACACCGAATTTGACAAGTTTCCATGGAGCTGTTGCGACGGGTGTTGCATGCAATCAGGACGCTAACCTCCCCCCGGGCACCTGGACTCACTTCGGAATGTTATTCGTTCCGAAGTTCGCAACCGTTACTATGGGAATTCTAATGATTATGCCTTGCCTTCTCTACCTTGAGACTGAATAACTCATAGGTACTTTAATGTTTAATATTGCAATTATATTGCGTGATATTGCAAGAATAACGCACTATTTCGCAATATTATTTCGATTTTTTTCAGAAGTATTGCATAAGATCACAATGTTTTGCGAATCTATAATATATTTTTGCGATATCACGCACTATTATTGCTTTTTCACACAATACTTTTGTGAAATAACGCAACATAAATCATACTATATTACGCAATATTATTGCGATACAATACAATATTATTGAAACTTTATTGCAATATATTACAATTCTGTTGCGATATGATTGCGTTATTAGGCAATAAAATTGCGCTCTTGCGCATCAACATTGCGCTTAAACTCATTATCCTATAAACTATAGATAGCGAATCTCTTAGTTGGCTGATGACGTCATCGACTCTCCTGGATAAATCATCGTATACCAAGGATAACCCCACTAACATCTGCAAATGGCGTCGTTATTTATAGTGCTTCATATATGAAATTATAGAATAAAACACATATGGACTTTTAACTCGGTACATATGATGTGATATTGACTTACTAAGAAAATATTGACCGAGGCGAAGCCGAGGTCAATATTGTCATAGTAAGTCATAATCACATCATATACAATGAGTTAAAAATCCATAATTGTATAATATTGTTGGTTAACAACGCAATGTTATAGCAATAAAATGCAATTTCATTGCGGTAAAATTGCGTTATTAGGCAATAAAATTGCGCTATAACGCCATATCATTGCGACATAACACAACCTTTTTGCAATATGATGCAATATTATTGCGATAAAATTGAGATACGCAATATATAAACCCAGTATAACACAATACCATTGCGATATTACGCAATTCTATTTGGATATAAAGCAATACTTTTGCGAAATAAAGCAACACGTTTATGATATTACACAATGTCATTTGATTTGATTAAATACAGTTGCAAAATAACGCAAAACTATTGCGAAATAGCGCAAAATTATTGCAAAATTTTTGCAAAATAACGGAATAAATAATTTTCAGATTACAGATCACAATTAATTTTGAATGTTCGTTGATCACAATCAATTTTGAATGTTCGTTGACCACGCAAATAGTTCCTGATTATTTCAATCCCTCGTCTTCTTACGTTTAATTTCTACGACTCTTTTTACACTAGATGATTCGTTTTTTACGTCAATGAGTCGCAGATGAGTTGAAAAAAAAATATTCTAGCATGTTGATTGATACTGCATCATCCTAATCGCGGAATGCCAGATGTGTTATGAGGCTCTAGAATTGATAGATTGTAGAACATTAGAGCCACAGATACCACCTTTCGGGTTTAAAAAGATATTAAAAGTCTACTAAGCGACAGATTTTTGCATGAATCCATTTCTGATCTTATTTTGATACTATCTAGCAGATATAAAAGTTTCAAGCAAAACATGGTGGTGCGATTCGAGTATTTAATCGTCATATTAGTATAATTTACAAAGGAATATATAGGAAAAAATAATTGGGGTCTGATACCTTCAATGAAAGCAAACGGTTCGGTGAATTTACAGTGGTTAGCGCGGTGAACTGCAAATACCTAGGTCGTGGGTTCGAATCTCACCGTCGTCGATCATTGCAAACCATTGTAACCTTGGGCAAGTTACTTTACAATACGTTGCACTCTCTCCACCCAGGAATAAACTGGGTACCTGGCATCTAAGACGAGCTTGTAATATGAATGAAAAGCATTTATTTAGCGCCTAAACGGCAGCTCTGCTAATGCACTAGATTGTACAGGTCCTGCCAGGGAGGTGATTGTAGAAGTCGCGTGAGGCTCAGGCGAACGAGACTATAAACCCTACCTTTACCTTTACCTATTTACAGTGATTTTAAAAAAAATGTTAGTTTTGCATGAAAGTCAACATTTTGTGCCCCAAGAATTTTTATTTTGTGCTTTAATGTGCCAATATGAATCAAAATATGATGCCCGAATTACATAAGAAATAAGGTGAAATTTCAACAACATATTTAGTTGTGGTACATCTTAGATTTTAGATAATTATATCGATATGTAAAGGGACGGAAAGGGAGAAACAGGTATTATGGGAAGGTATTACCCGCCAAAGTAATGGCAGGAAACAACTCAATTTTACAAATTAACGAATACTCTACAATATTTCCGGCTCCTTTCGCTCGCAAAAATATAAGATAAATTCCTGGTTTTCATCATCATTCTTTTTTGATCTCCTATAGAATGAATAAATTCTTGAAAACCATCGGCTATCTTTGCTCGCCAGCATATATATATTTTTAAAATGCAAGGACGAAAACACACTATTTTGCGTTAGTTTTTTTAATCCTCTAAATCCCATCCCCACCCATTTAAACATTCTGGAACCGCCAATGTCCACTGAGTTTTGAGCATGTGTTCAGAAACCTGTGTTTCCACCGTAAAAATTGAAGAAGAATTTCTTGCTAATTCATTTAATTTTTTTCTAACTTAGAAAAAATATAACTTTATACTCTAAAAATCTCCAGTCTCGTTTTGCCGCCGGATCACATAGCATCAAATTTTGATTACTATTGTTCTACTAGGAATGACTGAATTGTACCAAATGTATTGTACAAATATATTGTACAAATATACACTTCATTTCTTCAAAATTTCCTGCTCGCTGCGCTCATCGCCAGAAAATATCCATAAAGAAATATTTCTAAAAGTAAATTGAAAAAAATAATACAATAGAAGAATTCAAAGAATAATGATATGAAACACTTGGCAATCATTATTTATGTCAACTTATAGTTTTGAAGACACTGTTAAAACACATGTCTATGGCAGATACAGTGACAAAGGAACAAAATAGGTCAACAGACCGGAATTATATTTGCAAAGCTTCCAGATATGTGCATTTATGTATTTTGCGTATACAGGGTTTTGTTTTAAGTACTTCAGTAGCACATTTATATAAGAAAATTGTGGAATTTTAATGAAAATTAGGACGCGTCTAAAAATAGATTTATGACGTCACTGATACACTAAACGCCATCAAATATATTTCAAGAATTAAGATTCTTTGATTTCATGCGAATTTTGTCCAAAAGAAAGTTTTTGTTTGCTTATTTAATTTGAATTAAACAGTTTTAAAATCCCTAAGAGGAATCAAGTACGATAAACGTAATTTGACCCCTATGACCTTTGACCTCTAAATAAACAACGAAGGCACCCCAAAATATTTTGACGACATCTCAATTTTGAAAGTTGAGACTCTATTGTTTCATTTGGTATACAATTTAGCCTTGCACTAAGAATGGAAATTAAATCTTATTTTTTAGGCTCTTGGTCACCCGACTATTTGGCTCAGGTGAACTAAAAAAAACAACCGTATGAAAGCAATTTGTTGTCAATTCAGATAATACTATTACATGTAGGCCCAAATTTATTGAAGATTTGTTAATTATTATTTTCTTTTTGTTTACTTTCATATTGTATTTAAAAATTACATACATGTACATGTAATTAACCTGAAATCCAAGGAATGAAAACACACAAATGCTGTTATCTGATAGAAATATAACGAATTCTAATTTTTCATCACTACCTTTTTTTTTACATGGGCCGTAATAGGTAATTTCATACATATAGTTACTCATTTTTTTATAGACTTTACAGATCGCCAAAATCTTCCCAGCAATTCTCGATAATCGATAGTGAAATTTAACTGTTGGTTATCATCTGTAACTAAGATAAACAGACTTTTGATTGATATAAAATTAAAGGGGCTTCAGCACTGTCACAGAGTACATATATAATAACTATAACCCAACACCTATAATACATAAACAAATTTGTTATAGTGGCGAGGGGGGGGGGAGTATTTATTCTGTACTCGTTGTGTACTGTAGCCCCTGTGATTAAAGTACATGAAATCTGTATTCAAATGATATCAGCAAAATCAGACAAAAACGACTATGACGCTACACATTTTAATATGTTTACAAGCCTTGGCAAATATAAAGTCCTTGACATCTAGTTAATATCAACGATTTCGTTGTCTTTTAAAAGTCGTCGAACTGAAATAAATTCCATCTTTTGAGTTCAACGTAAACAATTTCCACCTTACATTTATATTGATTTTGATGGATTTTGTCTATAAATTCTTAAAATTGTTTTATTTATTATTTTTCTTTACAATTTTTTCAAATCTATTTCTCACAAGCGGTATGCAGTTTGATTATTACTTTATAGTAAATGCTATTATTTTGAACGTTAAAACAATATATTTACATGACTAACCTAAGACTGTTCTTTTACCATGTCAAATTTGATTGTAATATTCTAACAATCGATGGCAAAAGATGCTTTCTCTTCTACAAACAGAGGGCGCTGCGATAGAAAAGTTGGGAATCAGCCTCTTGTTATGTGATTGTTTATCTGATCATTCTGATTCTGGTATACCTACGCGAAATATCCCGGAGAAATATCTTTCGTCTTTGACTTTATTGTGCTCCAAAAATAAATTTTTACAAATAAACATTCACAGAAATAAGTCATTTTTGCACATATATTAGGTTTTTAGCCCCACAAAAATACTATAGAAATTAAATTTCAGTAATCACTTGATATTCATATTCATTCATGATAAGAAACACTATTCTGTCAAACCTTAAATGTGTCAATTTATGCAGGTTTACAGAAACAGAAATTATTTTCTCAAAATAAGAGGTTTTTGCACAAAAAAATTAAATATTTTATCCACTATTGACTTAAATAAAATGCAATAACAATTCATTCTGCTAAATTTCATAAGATGGTTTATTTTCTATATGAAAACAGCTTTAAATCTATGATTTTAGCTAAGATAATGGAGTTATAGAATTTCCCAAGAAATGTGTTATTTTTGAATGAAAAACAGGCATTTTACCCAAAAATGAAGTAGAAGATATAACCATTTTGTTTCAAACATGTCATTTATGATTGAAACTAGATAATCTATAGTTGAAAATACATTCCTGCTATCATTTTAAGAAATTTTATAGATTAGAATGATTATTCTCCAGAAATCAGCCATTTCTGAATGGAAAAATATGTTTTTCCCAAAAAAACTTTTGAATTATGAAAGAAATGTCAGTAAAACTTATGTTATCTGAAAGAATGTGAAAATGTTCATTAGATAATAGCTTTCAATTATTGACTTGATTATGGATAAGGGATTTTTAAATTAATAAACAGAAATATGAGATTTCCAATTGAAAACACAGGTTTCTGTATAAAAATGACAATTTCGAGGATTTTACCAAAAATGAAGAATACAAAATATGTGTCATCTGAAAGATATTTTTTTAAAGCATCATTGAATGATCATATAAATACTCAGGAACTGAGAAGCAGGAAGAAATTAAAATTTCCTCAAATTTCTGTGAAATTTTGTTTTAAAAATCGAGTTTTTACCCCAAAACACACAGTAAAAGTAGAATTTGGAACTGAAAACTTATTTTATCTGAAAGAGCACCAAAATTACTATATTATTACGTTTTCCAATCTTAAAAATCTTCATTTAAATAAAAGTAGTACTGTAACATTATTTCCTATTTTCAGTGATTTTCGACTAAAATTCCACGTTTTCCCCTCAAAACAAGCACTTCCCCTTTGTTGTAGGCTCTCGATTTTTGATACACCTTAGAACACACAAACATTTCTGTTGCAATTAGTTTGAGGTAAGGCTATATTTTTGGCTAGAATGACTGGACTATTAAATACCACAGTGACTGTTCATGACAGCATAAATACACTGGAAAGAACTAGTTTAATTCCATATTTCAAAGTAAGATTGACTTAAAGTTAAATATTTTGAGATTTGAATCTCGGGTATTAGTTCTGCAATTTATGATAATAAAAGCACAGTGACCTTGATCTTTCAAATGTGACCTTGGTAAAAGATTATAACACAACCTTTGGACCTGTGTAACAATTTTGTGAAATAAAATTCAAATGCTCGAAGTTGTCCATTCAAGATTTCACCATTTATTTTCACTGTTCCTGTGAAACTGAAGAAAAAGGCATTGAACACCTTAAAAAATATACATCAACTTTGAGGAAATCTCTTAAGCATTTGTTTTTTTCTTGATACAATCAAATTTCTTGTTGCATGTATGATTCTCTGCCAAGGATACCTAGCAAGTAATGGTTCATTCCTAATAGCATTCAGACAAGGAAGTTGTCCAGGAGTTTTCTCCTCACGAATGAATTTTCCCGTCTGGCGTTTGATTGCTTCCTTCTCCGGAGTTGTCCAGACATGTCTTGTTGCAGAAGTTCCTTGAAAACAAAAGGAAAGATTCTCATTTATGTTAGTTTTTTTAACTTGCCTATGGCTGAGCCGAAGAAACAACCTTATCCACCACAAATATACTATAATTCAAAGAGGGGCATAACTCTTCTAAACAAAGTGACATCAGAGATGACAGAGCTCACATAACATTGTCACATGACCAGCATCTGTACCTACATTGCATAAAGTATTTCCAGATGCATCACCCGCACAATAAGGCTGCTAGAATTGAAGACCTTACATGGTCACTCAAGTGTGAAATGTAGGTCAGATGAAGTACCTGTACAATGCATTGCAGTATTAATTGAAAAGATGGAACAGGGGATACAAATTTTGGTACTAAAAGATGCATCTTCTCAAAATACATACATATGCAAAATATGAAAGCACTATCATCATGATCATCTCTACTTAAAGTTTTATACTCTTTTATTGAAATCGGGACAGAACGATCGCTAAATGCCCATTCAGTCAAATGACTGGATGCATAAACAAGAGGCCCAAGGGCCACATTGCTCACCTGAGAACATTGGAAATCTTACCCTAGCAGGATTTGAATGTGATATATAGTTGTACAATTCTTATCATAAGCTTAGCTATATGCAACAATGAATAAGTGCATGAAGTCATTTTTAAAAAATAGGGGAAAATATGGGAAAAAGCTATGTTAAAGTGCAAAAACATGTAACAGAATAACAGGTGCCACCTGTTGACGGATCCAGACTAAAAAATAATTGCCAGAGTCACCTAATGCTCAACTGCATAGCATAATGTCTTTAATGAGTCTTTATGACAGCCAATTTCTTAAACTTACTTTTTTTCCCAATTTACTTATACACAATTGTATACTCATGTAGCACCTATACTTTGCTCAATATTGGCTTCTATAAGCAAAATCACTGAAGCAGAAAAAGCAGGTCAAGATTATTGTATGAAAGTTTGATTAAAGATACATCCAATTTGTAAGTTTGGTTCATGTAGCACTTATAGTTAGCACAATATTGTCTTTAAAAGCCAAAATCACTCAAGCAGAAAAAAAGTAGGTCAAGGTCATTATGTGAAAGTTTGATAAAAGATACATTCAATATGCAGGTTTGGTACATGTAGCACTTATACTTTGCTAAATATTGGCTTATAACGGCAAAACCATTCAAGCGGAAAAAGTAGGTCAAGGTCACTTTATGAAAGTTTGATCAAAGATACATCCAACATGTAAGTTTGGAACATGTAGCACTTATACTTTGCTCAATATTGGCTTCTAAAGGCAAAAATCACTGAAGTGGAAAAAGTAGGTCAAGGTCATTTTATGAAAGTCTGATCAATTATATATTCAACATGTAAGTTTGGAACATATAGCATTTAAACTTTGCTCAATATTGGCTTTTAAAGGCAGACTATTGCTATCTAATAACATTTATCTTATCATCTGAAATAATTTTAAAAATTCCTACCCCAGGGGCTACATTCCCATCTGGTAATATTAAACAAAGTATAATTAAACATTAAGAAAAAAAGAACAACAAGAGCCCCAGGGGGCACAACGCTCACCTGATACCCATGCATGCTCTAATTGACATACTGCTATTGAATACTGATAGTGCCAGTACCGGGATTTTAGCCCACAACCTTTCTAAAAAGATTTTTGCCGGATGCAGAGAAGTTTTTTTTTCCAGACAACCTTTAAAAAAATAGTCACATTTCAAAACAATAACTTTTTTTAAGTCATATGCCCAACTAGTATAGTTCAATTATGCAACATCAAAAATAAAATCATATTGTAAAATCCCACTTTAATGCGCAGCAGAAAAAGAATAAAACAATGAAATGATTTCATAAATTAAGTTTATTTAAAACTGAACGACAATACCTTTCATTATTGATAGCTAGCATGCCAGAAATTATAAAGCCTGACAGGCTGTGTTTGTGAAACGAGAATGCCCCCGGCGGCATCTTTGTTAGTATAAACGCCATTTTCTGTTAAGTATGTGAGAGGTCAGGGTCAGCGTAATATTGGTATCTATGGAAATATCTTGTCACAAGGAATACACATGTAAAATATGAAAGCCAACTAACCAATCATAAGTTATGCGCAATGTTTAAGTTTTTGAAAAGTACGTCAAAGGTCAAGGTTATGGTCACGAGGTCAAAATTTTGGTATCAATGGAAAGGTATTGTCACAAGGAATACACATGTGAAATATGAAACCTCTAAGACTATCACCAGCTTCCATTCAAAGTTATGCCCAATGTTAAAGTTTTTCGGAAAACAGACAGACAAACAGACAGACGGACAGGCCAAAAACTATATGCTCCCGAATCTTTTATTCCAGGGGCATAAAAAACAAAGATTTTTCGGTTTTGCCTTTATTCATATTAAAGTATACTGAAATCTAAGAATGCTTTTGAATAGTATTGATTTCATCTCAAATACATGAAACGTACAGTTAAAATCGTTTTAATCCAATATTTATCAATTCAAGTGAATTGTGCAGAAAATTGGGCCAATTTGTTTTCCAAAAAGCAGTGTACGGTGTATCAAACCTCATGATCCAGAGGAAGAGATTACTCATTCGACGTTTCTTCAAGAAATCAGTCCGTAAATTACTTCATCTAAGAGAGTCTAAGACAGAGGAAATTCGAGCAAACTTTATACATGATAACAAGTATATGCAAGTGTTCCAAGTACATGAATGATAACCATTATGAAAGTGTTCCAAGTATAATGCACATTAAAAAATAGTTGCCAGAGTCACCTAATGCTCGACTGCATAGCATAATATCTCTCATGACAGCCAATTTATTTAAACTCCCTTTCTCAGGCAACAACATATATCAAGTCACATAAAAAATCTAAACTCTACTTTGCTCAATATTGCCAATTTAAAGCAAAATCATTGAAGCAGAAAAAGTAGGTCAAGGTCAGATTTCAATAGTCTAACCCAAGATGCATCCAATATGCAAGTCTGGTGCATGTACCACTTATAGTTTGCTCAATATTGGCAATTTAAAGCAAAATCACTGAGGCAGAAAAAGTAGGTCAAGGTCAGATTTCAATAGTCAAACCCAAGATGCATCCAATATGCAAGTCTGGTGCATGTAGCACTTATAGTTAGCTCAATATTGCCAATTTAAAGCAAAATCACTGAAGCGGAAAAAGTAGGTCAAGGTCATATTTCAATAGTCTAACCCAAGATGCATCCAATATGCAAGTCTGGTGCATGTAGCACTTATACTTTTCTCAATATTGGCTTTTAAAGGTAAAATAATTCAAGCGGAAAAAGTAGGTCAAGGTCATTTTATGAAAGTTTGATCAAAGATACATCCAATATGCAAGTTTGGTACATGTAGTACTTATACTTTGCTCAATATTGGCTTTTAAAGGTAAAATCATTCAAGCGGACCAAAGTAGGTCAAGGTCATTTTATGAAAGTTTGATCAAAGATACATCCAATATGCAAGTTTGGTACATGTAGCACTTATACTTTGCTCAATATTGGCTTTTAAAGGCAAAATCATTCAAGCGGAAAAAAGTAGGTCAAGGTCATTTTATGAAAGTTTGATCAAAGATACATCAAATATGTAAGTTTGGTACATGTAGCACTTATACTTTTCTCAATATTGGCTTTTAAAGGCAAAATCATTCAAGCGGAAAAAAGTAGATCAAGGTCATTTTTTGAAAGTTTGATCAAAGATACATCAAATATGTAAGTTTGGTACATGTAGCACTTATACTTTGCTCAATATTGGCTTTTAAAGACTTTATTGCTATCTTAACATTTACCTTATCATCTCAACATTTCCCTTATCATTTGAAATAATTTTAAAAATCCCAACCCCAGGGGCTATATCCTCATCTGGATATATTAAATGATGTATAATTAAACATTTGCAACAAAAAAAACCAACAGAATATGAATATAGGAAAGGTAAATGTGTAATCTTAACATTTACCTTATCATCTAGTTCGGACGACGCCGACGCCGACGCCGAAGCCGACGCCGAAGCCGAAGCCGACGCCGGGGGTATTGCAATAGCTCTTTTGCACTAAAGTGCAGTCGAGCTAATAAAAATCTATTCCGTTTGCACTGTATCTCCTGAAATGTATCGCAGTACTAAAGGGTTGTGGAGGAATTAAATGGATCAAATCTAAAGTACAGCGACTTTGTTTACAGTTACAGTTATAGGTCAGAGACCACTAAAAGGCCGGCTCTGATTGGAGAAAAACCTGTAGGGTGAGGGGGCCTGTTATTTTAAATGTGACAGAAGATGTGATTGGCTATCAATTCTATTTTCTTTTGGTATATTGTTTGAATATGATATATATAGGTAAAAAATAAGTGCAATTAAAATGTCGATACCCGGATATTTCCCTAGCTCCCGATCCGCTAAAGGGGACGGGCGCGGGAAAATTTGAAAATTCTCTGCGGGGTACCTTGTGACGCAAATAGTGCGAAAAAGAGCAGGTCATGCTATATTTTTTAATTTAGTTTCGTATAAAGCTTGAATCAATGAACAAATCGGTATATAACATGCATGGCCAGCAATGTTAGTATAGACGTTATAAGGTATTTCGTTAACATTACGGCCTATGGAAAATGATTTGGTTGTCTCTGACCTAGAAGGTGTAACTACAGTTAATCATTTTAGCAGGGAATCCCTTCCCTTTTGACTGGTGAACCGGTCTGAATAAAAGGTGTCACCTCATTGGTCATAACTATTGAAAATTTAAAAATAGCAAATTAAATTAATGTATGATTCCCTGCTGTGTGTAGAAATTGAGTTTTGAACATGATTTTGCCTTTTATGTAATCAATAGATCGATTTGAAAATATATAAACATAGTGTAATCAAAGATTACGAAGCTCACCTCGCGGCAGCAAAGTTCAATTTAAACATATCTCTAAGTTCATGTATATTAAGAAAATCACTCAAGTGGAAAAAAGTAGGTCAAGGTCATTTTAAGAAAGTTTGATCAAAGATACATCCAATATGCAAGTTTGGTTCATGTAGCATTTATTCTTTGCTCAATATTGGCCTTCAAAGGCAAAATCACTCAAATAGAAAAAGTAGGTCAAGGTCATTTTATGAAAATTTGATTAAAGATACATCCAATATGCAAGTTTGGTACATGTAGCACTTATACTTTGCTCAATATTGGCCTTATAAGGCAAAATCACTCAAGCAGAAAAAGTAGGTCAAGGTCATCTTATGAAAGTTTGATCAAAGATACATCTAATATGCAAGTTTGGTACATGTAGCACTTTAACTTTGCTCAATATTAGCCTTTAAAGGCAAAATCACTCAAGCGGAAAAAGTAGGTCAAGGTCATTTTATGAAAGTTTGATCAAAGATACATCCAATATGCAAGTTTGGTACATATAGCACTTATACTTTGCTCAATATTAGCCTTTAAAGGCAAAATCACTCAAGCAGAAAAAGTAGGTCAAGGTCATCTTATGAAAGTTTGATCAAAGATACATCTAATATGCAAGTTTGGTACATGTAGCACTTTAACTTTGCTCAATATTAGCCTTTAAAGGCAAAATCACTCAAGCGGAAAAAGTAGGTCAAGGTCATTTTATGAAAGTTTGATCAAAGATACATCCAATATGCAAGTTTGGTACATATAGCACTTATACTTTGCTCAATATTGGCCTTTAAAGGCAAAATCACTCAAGCGGAAAAAGTAGGTCAAGGTCATTTTATGAAAGTTTGATCAAAGATACATCCAATATGCAAGTTTGGTACATGTAGCACTTAAACATTGCTCAATATTGGCCTTTTAAAGCAAAATCACTCAAGTGGAAAAAGTAGGTCAAGGTCATTTCATGAAAGTTTGATCAAAGATACATCCAATATGCAAGTTTGGTACATGTAGCACTTATACTTTGCTCAATATTGGCCTTATAAGGCAAAATCACTCAAGCGAAAAAAGTAGGTCAGATGCTGCATCCGATGCATGGGTTCACCTCAGCATCCCAAGATGAATCACTTGTGCAAGTTTGGTTACTGTAGCATCAGTACTTTGTCAGATACTGAACTACCCCAAAAACTTTAACCAGATATGACAAAGTCATTCAACTGGAAAATTCAGGTCAGATGCTGCATCCGATGCATGGGTTCACCTCAGTATCCCAAGATGAATCACTTGTGCAAGTTTGGTTACTGTAGCATCAGTACTTTGTCAGATACTGAGTTACCCCAAAAACTTTAACCAGACATTGACAAAGTCATTCAACCGGAAAATGTAGGTCAGATGCTGCATCTGATGCATGGGTTCACCTCAGCATCCCAAGATGAATCACTTGTGCAAGTTTGGTTACTGTAGCATCAGTACTTTGTCAGATACTGAACTACCCCAAAAACTTTAACCAGATATGACAAAGTCATTCAACCGGAAAATGTAGGTCAGATGCTGCATCCGATGCATGGGTTCACCTCAGTATCCCAAGATGAATCACTTGTGCAAGTTTGGTTACTGTAGCATCAGTACTTTGTCAGATACTGAGTTACCCCAAAAA
The DNA here is from genome assembly GCA_028142955.1 of Pinctada fucata. NCBI lineage: Eukaryota > Metazoa > Mollusca > Bivalvia > Pterioida > Pteriidae > Pinctada > Pinctada fucata. The sequence continues at coordinate 19,212,167 of AP027109.1, forward strand.
CTTTAACCAGACATTGACAAAGTCATTCAACCGGAAAATGTAGGTCAGATGCTGCATCTGATGCATGGGTTCACCTCAGCATCCCAAGATGAATCACTGGTGCAAGTTTGGTTACTGTAGCATCAGTACTTTGTCAGATACTGAGTTACCCCAAAAACTTTAACCGGACGCGGACGCGGACGGGGACGCGGACGCGGACGCCGGGGTTATAGCATAAGCTCATCTCAACTTCGTCGAGGTGAGCTAAAAATTAGCAAATTTTCAATTCGGAAGGAGGGGTCATTAAACAAGTGAATTTTGCAGAAAAGGTATGCATGACCCCCTTTTTTCTTTCGTTTTTATGCGTGCCAAAGATGTCCTAGGCCAAAAATATTCCTTAAAAATCTAAAAGTGGATATCTTGACAAAATTCTTTCACTTGTAGGGTACCATGCATGAGTACCTCATATCTACAAAATTCATGACAATCTGAAGGGTGGTTATAGAAAAGAAGCAGAAAATGTATGAAAATCACCCCCCCCCTTCCTTTTTACATAAGAAAACAAGAGCCCCAGGGGGGCACAACGCTCACCTGATATCCATGCACACTCTGAACATACTGACATTGAATAATGTTAGAGCCAGAGCCATAGTCAGAATTTTTTGGTCCATATGCCATAAATAATTAAAAAAAATATCATAAAAATTCCAAAAAAGTAAAATGCAATAAATGAGTGTGCAAAATGGAGAAAATGAAAATTGAAAAAGAAAAAAGAAGGTTTTTTTTGTATTCAGATGATTTAAAAGTGCTTAAAAAGCTTGCAAAATGCAAAAAATGAAAAAAAAAATTGGGATGCCAGTGCCTGAATTTGAACCCACAATCCTTGGGTCTATGTGCACGCACAGCATATCTAGATTAAAATATAAAAAAAAAAAATTCAAAAAATAAAGTCATAGCAAATAATGTATATAAAAGAATTGAGTAACTTAATCTGACAAACATGCAATAAATGAGTGCAGAAGATCATATATTTACTAAGTTATTAAAAGAAATAGTTAAAGAAAAATAATAAGAGCACCCTAACATCTCTCTCTTTCGGGGAAAGGATGGACAACCTAAAGAGGCATCAGATAGGATGTCATCCTTAAGAAATATTAAGTGCAGAAAACCACTGTTAGATGGAGTAAATGAAAGAAAGACTAGTATTTACTCTGATTAGTTCATTAATACACAAGTCAATTAGAAAAAAAATATTATTTTGTCCAGTTCTTATTATATCATCTAATAGAAAAAAAAAATCTGTCAGCAGATGTTGTTACAGAAATTTTGACCCCCCCCCCCCTTTTTATACTCTATAGAATACAAGAATTATTATAAATTCAAATTGTACATGTTGTTAATCAAAAATGCTATCACACAAGCATTCATTAATTTAATTTTACCTAGGATATAGGTTTCAAAATATCAATATGAACTCAAGGGAAATTAATATGGAGAAAATGCCAAACTTCATAAAAAATTCCAAAGTTCAAAAAGTGGCAAAAATGGCATTAAAATTATTCAGGTAAGTTAAAAATAGCATTCAAAGCTTAAAATATGGATGAAAAATGAAAAATAAAGAAAAAAAATTTTTAAGGCCCAGCCGGGATTTGAACTCGCTACCTTGGGACTAATTGACACAGAAAACATGCCTATTTACAGTATTGAAGAAATCATTAAAAATCTATAAGTCAAGATATTGAAAAAATTCTTTCACTGTTACATTCCTTACAATAAATATGATAAATGTTAAAACAATCATTCATGGGAAGAACCATAAAATGCCAAAAATGATGAAAATGACCACCCCCCCTTCCTTTTTTACAGTATTAAAAAAATCATAAAAAATTCAAAAATAAATTTTTCAGCAAAATTCTTTCACTAAAGCATTCCTTTGCTTAAAAATGGCTAAATTAAACTAAACTGGAGCAGCATTTTTCAATAAGAAAGAAAATATTAAGAGAAATATCAATTTTTGCATTAAAAATGCAATGTCGAAAAAGACGTCAAAAACGCGTCAAAAATTAGCTATTGGATTTTAACGAAATGAACAAACTTGAATCGTACATCCTTCTAGATCACTTAGATACAATTAGTTTTTCAATCCATTCAGTGGAACTGGAGAAGAAGATTTTTGAAGAGGGGTACCCTCTGGGGCCTATTTGACCCCGCCCTGGATCCACCCCTGAAGGGATGGAGCCGAAATGAACAAACTTGGTAGAGGACCTTTATTACTTCATGCATACCAAGTTTCATCAAAATCCCTTCAGCCGTTCTTGAGAAGAAGTTGAAAATGTTAAAAGTTTACGACGGACGGACGGACGACGGACGCCACACTATGACAATAGCTCACTTGAGCCTTTGGCTCAGGTGAGCTAAAAATTCATAAAAAATCAAAAAAATAAAATTTAAGCCTAAAATACATATCAAAGCATTAAGTAAGTTAAATATGATAAATATGCAGTAAATGAGTGTGTAAAATCATACACTTATTGAGTTATTTAAAGAAATAGTGCAAAAATGTGCATTTCTGACTAAGTCCGAAAAGACGTCAAAAACGCGTCAAAAATTTGACTTCGAAGTGGAACCAAAAATAACAACACTTCTTAAGACATCTCTCTAGATCATCCTGATGCTTTCAGTTTGTCGATACATGCTTCGGTTCTGAAGAAGAAGTTTGTCATAGGAGGGTACCCCCCGTGACCTACTATTGGCTGTGGTGGCGCCACCTGTTGACGGATCCGGACGAAAAACAACAACACTTGTAGGGGACCATGAGTACTTCATACCTACCAAGTTTCATCAAAATCCCTTCAGCCATTCTGGAGAAGAAGTTTAAAATGTGAAAAGTTTACGACGACGGACGACGACGACGACGGCCGACAGACGCAACACTATGACAATAGCTCACTTGAGCCGTTGGCGTAGGTGAGCTAAAAAGGGAAAAAAATTTTTGTCGGGATCCCGTCAGGGTTTGAAGCCAATCCCCATGGGTCCATTGGGCATGGAAAACATACATTATACCTATGTACAATCTTAAAAAATATTCCTTAAAAATCTAAAAGTGGATATCTTGACAAAATTCTTTCACTTGTAGGGTACCATGCATGAGTACCTCATATCTACAAAATGTCATGACAATCTGAAGAGTGGTTATAGAAAAGAAGCAGAAAATGTATGAAAATCACCCCCCCTTCCTTTTTACATAAGAAAAAAATTCATAAAAAATCAAAAAAATAAAATTTAAGCCTAAAATACATATCAAAGCATTAAGTAAGTTAAATATGATAAATATGCAGTAAATGAGTGTGTAAAATCATACACTTATTGAGTTATTTAAAGAAATAGTGCAAAAATGTGCATTTCTGACTAAGTCCGAAAAGACGTCAAAAACGCGTCAAAAAGGCATTGAGTCACTAACTGTCTAATTTGGCCTGAATTTTCGAAAGTAATCAACTTTCATTAATTTCTCTCGACTTGACTTTTTTCTAAAGAGGAACGTTCAAACTCTCAAGTGTAGTACGATTTTTCCATAACTGGATGTCCTCCGGTGCATAACATGGCATCAAACCTGTAACGGTTTCATTATTTCCGGTAATTTTCGCTAAAAATCTACAAATTTTCGAGAAATTCGCTTTCATTGGAGGCTTCGCCGCTAAATTTTATTGTGTAGAAAAATAGAATATCAAAAGAAAAATGAAAATCGGTGAAAAAATTTATCGGCAAGAGACCCAATAACATCATAAAAAAATCTTGAAAACTTGCATACACACTCAGCATTATACAAGAACATAGAAGCGACGAGATGTAGCCATCGATTTGAAAGAGTAAAACGGTAAGTTGTGTTTATTTATTCACATATATTGGATTTTCACCTTTTAGAATGTAAATTGATGACATTGCCTGTTAACATTGTCTATAATTCTGTCTTTTTGGTTGTTTTTTGTCTTTTTTGTCGTCTGCCGCTAGCAGTGCGCTGTACATAGACGCTGATCATAGTTTATGATGATGTTTTTATCCAAAATAGATAATGTTTTCAAAGTGAATCCACGTTATAATTAGAAAGTTCTTTTTGTACTCGTGTAACGAAATATATTAGAGACCTATGTGCGGTTCTAAATATAGCGCAATAAACTTTATAATATACATCTTTTTCCGACAACTATGTTCCGCGGTGGCGGAGTGGTTAACGTTTTCGCCTTTCAACTCGAGGATCCCCGGATCGAATCCCGTCGATGACATAGATTTTATTTTCTTCTGAAATATCTTTTGTAAGAGTTTGAAAGTAATGATAAAACATTTGTAATGTAGTAAAATGGGGGTACTTGACCTTTAACACCGCGTAAGGATATGCCAATATGGGGGCATGAAAGGTCAAGCTAAGCGGTAAGCCAATCAGAGACAACCGCGGTAGTGCACGAGCTTATACGCTCGCTCTTTGGATCCAGCTTGACGGGTAGGCAGACGTGTTTTGAGAGAGAGTGGGTAAAAAGATATGGGGAAGGGCAGAATAGTCGAGGAACACTAGAGAACCACAGACAGACGTCACTCACGCACCAGAAGGACGGGGCAGGTGCGAATAGAAGAAATAAGACGGGGAAACTGCAGGGTGAGACGCCTTACTATACATGCTGAGCTGAGCCGGTGAGTACCACCTTTATATATCTAGTAGTAAGGCGCCAATTTTCTACATTGGCGCCCAACGAAACCACCCATTTTTAAAGAATTTATTTCTAGGAAGGAGAGAAGGAGAAGAAAGTAAAAAGTCAAGGTTTTCAGCAGTTTTCCCGAACTTTGTCAAATTTTGTATGACGTCACAAAATGGCGGACGAGTCGATGTAAACAAACCTGTCGATGAGAAAATCAGTGTGTTCCTCCAAGATAAACGATATTTCTGAGTTGTCATCATTATTTTAACAACATTTATGAATTTATGCAACAGGTTTTATACGATACGATCGATGACAAGTACGAACTTTGATGCAACTTCCAAAAACTAGTGTCACATGTCCGTCGGGGTACAGAAAAAATTAAAGTCAAGAGTCTATCACGAAACCAACATCTAGAGAGCATCTGTCTGTTATTGAGTTTGTCTGTCTAACAGTCCACATTGGAGAATTGATAGAGAAGTCGACGCTGGAGTGAATTTTCACTGGTAAGGAGAGTGACCTGTGTTCATTGTGTACATTGTTTATACCATTGTTGTAATAAAGAAAAATCCTGCTTTAATTTGTTGTTACAATGTTTAGAAGTTACATCGTGAGCCAATTTAGAGACGAGGATCTGGAAAACACTATATCGAGCACATTGCCACCGAGTTCGAATACTGGCAACATGTCACACGCATACGAAGAAGTAATTGATTCGACATCACAGTCCATAAACAGTACAATCAGCAGTTTTGACGAGAAACAGGGGCAATGTCAACTTTTGCCCTCCGATACACAAAGGTCAAAGAAATTGGATCTAGTTTACGAAATAGAAGTACATGGTACCTCTGTTTATGAATGTACCTATGTAAGGATGGAATCTGGCGAGTTAGATTTAGTTGACAGACAAGAAGTTAGGCATATAGATTGTGTAGACAAACCGTCAGTAAGTAATTCAGATTTTACGAGGAATGCAGGAGATGAGATGCGAGGGGAGAGTCTAAGAGACGAGAGTAGGTCACAGGAATCAAGCGGAATTGAGAGTAGGTCACAGGAATCAAGCGGAATTGAAAGTGGGTCACAGAAAACAAGTAGAAGTGAAAGAAGGTCACATCAGAATTGGAATCCAAGTGAGGAAAGTATGTTGCAGGGATATAGAAGTCCGAGTAGAGAAAGTAGGTCACCGAAATCAAGTAGAAGTGAAAGTAGGTCACACCGGGATAAAAGTCCATGTGGGAAAAGTATGTCGCAGCGGAATAGTAGTCCAAGTGAAGAAAGTAGGTCACGAGAATCAATAAGCAGTGAAAGCAGGAAAAGAATAATATCAGATCATGATTTGGAAAGAATGGCATATAATTTGGCTCAAGAATTCATACGAATGAGAAAAATGGAAGAGAAAGAGGAAAATAAAAAAGAAAAGGTAGAAAAATGTGATGCGTCCACTAATACTGACTCAGACTCTGATTCAAGTACAAGTTTGTGTAATGCCATCAGTTTGCAACCAAAGTCATCAGATGTTAGTATAGAGGTCAAGGCTATGTCAGTGGACAGTGGGAGTCGGGAAGAAGCGAAATACAGAAAAAGAAGAAGAAAAAAGAAATTTGCTGAAAATATAGAGAACATACATGGCAACTCTAATGACATAGGGGCTATGGGAGTTAGCCCATCGTCATCATTCATTAGAGGGGAAATAGGGGCTATGGGAGTTAGCCCACCGAAATCCATTCTTAGAGGCCATGGTACGAGGGAAAACAGAAGGGACAGAGATCATAAACATGTGTGGTGGAAGGATGACTATGAGAGATCAAGATCATTAAATGACAGATCTGTTCCTAAAAGGAGAAGGAGGAGGAGAAGGAGAAGAAGAAGAAAGTGTCATCAAAAAAGTAGAGGAAGAACACCATTCTCAAATCGATACTATTCATATTGGGGATGTTTTGGATGCGGAGACCTATACCATTTTATTAGAGACTGCCCATATGTACCTAGATGTTTTCATTGTGGAGATACATCTCATTTCATCCGAGATTGTTGGAGATATAAGCAGGTAGTTCGTGATCAAGTACTGCATGAGAGTCGAAGGTTAGAGAAACAAGCTAAATCTGATAGGGACAGGGAAGAAAAGGCGGAAAACATACAAAGAGAGGCTGGAATGGACGAAACTTTTCCACTTAAAATAGTAAGATCCAACGACAAGATAGACGACGAAATAAGGACAGACGTACAAGCTAAGAGAACCAACCAGGAAGATATACATGTCAGTACAAACCAGGAAGTAGAAAAGAGTAATGGTGAAAAGACAATAAGTGTAAACGAAGATCGAGTAAAGAAACGTAGAGTAAAAGAGCTGGATCATAGGTTGCCCAAGGTGAAGGTTAGAAATTGGTTTGTAAGTGAGGACGATAGTGAAGAAAGTAGTGACGAGGAAGAAAATATGGTAGCCCAGACAGGTCACAAAGATCAAAAGAGAGGTGACGCAGATGATGAGAAGTGGAGTTCAGAGTGTAACATGTTAGCATGTCCCATGTTTGAGATTGGGTCCAAGTTACGATGTATAAAACACCAACGGGAATTGAGGGCACCTGGGAATCCGGTAGTGCCCACCGTACATCATCAGTAATACATCAAAGAAGAGAAGAAGGGAGGAGTGTAGAGGTAGAGTGTAGAGATAGAGGAAATGAGTAGTAGTAGTAGTAGAGGAAAAATTTTGGTTATTTTTAAATCTGGCCATTTTTCTTGTCATTTTTGAGTATGTAAGGCGTAGGAGGGCGCATTGTCAAATAATGATAGGAAAAGAGAGAGAGTAGGTAGTGTAGATTAGATTGGACTTGGAAGTTGTTAGGAGGCGACAATTTTGGTCATCTTGGATCTGCATTTTTATGTATTGGTGGTATGTAAGGCGTGGGAGGACGCATTGCCAAATACTGTGTGGGTAGTTGTAGTAGTGGAGGTAGTTGAGAGTGGAAGGGAGTAGTTGAAGTAGTGGAGGTAGTTGAGAGTGGAAGGGAGTAGTTGAAGTAGTGGAGGTAGTAGTTTTTTTTTGGTAGTAGAGGTAGTGGAGATGTAGTAGTAGAGGTAGTGGAGATGTAGTAGACGTATACGTAGTGGTAGGGGAGTTGTAGTAGAGGTAGTGGAGTTGTAGAGGAAATAGGGAAGAGTGGTAATTGACTGTAGTTTTAGTAGTGGTGGTTGGGCAAGGTAAGTTCTATCACGTAAAGCCCACTGGGACTGGTGGGTAGAGATCGACGTAAGCCCTGGTCATTGACTGCCAGCTGGGAGAAAGAAAGAAGTGGTGAGTGGTCTCAGAGAAGATGGAGATGAAAGTTACAAGAACTTAGATTCGAGGTTCCTGGAGATGGCAAGGAGGATCAGAATAAGGACTCGAAAAGAGGTGTAGACGTGGGGAATGAACGTCTGTAGAGTGTTGGAGTAGTGCCTTACAGTAGTAGAGGGGGTGATGGTGGAAATTATATAGGAGAAGAGGAGAAGGAGTGCAGATTATGAGATCAGAAGAAAGAGTGGAGCTCAGGAGTAGATGGGAGGAGATAGTGGAGAAGTGGAGTAGAGGAAGTTGAAATAAGAGAAGAGGAAGGAAGTAGAGTAGTCGACTGTAAAATTATACCCGGGAATGGAGGAGAGTAGAGGAATACCGGTAAATTAGAGATCAGCAGAGTAGAGGAAGGAAGTGGAGATATAGGTTACCGGTAAGAGAAAGGAAGTTGAGATAGTCGAGAAGGAGAAAAAGAATCTAGATTACAGAGTGGCATTTTGAGCCATCCGTTTACAGAGTGGCATGGTATAGCCATCCGTAAATGTTAACAGAAATTAGAAGATCCTAATTTGGAGAACATCAACAGAGGAGATAGTACTTGTAGTATAAAGCGCTTTTTAAAATGCACATTGTAAATACAGATTGTCATGGTTTTGTTATGTAGAGAACTGTGATATTGTTGCACATGGGTAGAAATGTACGATGTAATGTATTTTTGGTATTCTTTTTATATATTTGATCAACGCTTGTCATTTAAAGGTGGGGAGAGTGTAGAGGAGAGGATTTTTGAGAGTTATTCCCCTTTTGTTGATTGTGATTGACAACTTGAATTTTGATTTTGATTTTTTGATTTGTGCAACAATTATTGTATGTGAATATTTTAATAGCCCCGGTTTTAGACGTAAGTTTGGTAGATGTTAGTAATGTGTACGAAGTTGTGTAAAGTTTTTGAGAATGAGTGATTTTTGTTTGTGACATTGTAGAGATTTTCAGTACAGAGAAATTATTTGTGTGAATTGTGTAGATAGTGCTCTGATATGATGCAGACTCAGTGCTATGGAGTTGTGTAGTTAGATTTGGTGATAAAGTGTTGGTGCAGATATGTTGTGGAGGATTATTGTGGTGAGTGGAGTAAGGAGGTAGAGTAGAGTCATTGGGAGAAAAAATTGACTTTCAGTAGAGGATTTTGAGGTTGGAGATGTTGTTTTTAGGATTTTTGTGATAACTGCATAGAATTGAGGGATTATTGTATGGAGATTGAGTAGCAGTGAGATTTTTGATTTTTCTGTACTGAATTGAATTGTGTAATATTTTTGTGGTGTGCTATATATATAAAAAGCTATAAAAAAAAATAAGTGTTGTGATGTGCTATGATTTATTACTGGTGTGATTTTGATGATATTTGGATGATGGATAGCAGGGCATGGAGAGAGATTTGTAGTTGTGAGGCCCATTGTAGTGATTATGCCAGTATTATATGTGAAGAATGACAGTAATTGTGGAGTAAAAGGTTGATATATGAGAAGTACTGTATTGTAGTGTTTAGTGAAAGTAGATATGTTGTAGTGTGGAGAGAAGTTGAGGTACAACTTGGTGATGTTCTTAAGTTTTAAGTTAGTTAAGATATGTAAATATGAAAAGCAGAACTGTGATAGTGCATGGGTGGTGTTCTGTCTGGAAAGAAGATCAGTGAAGAAGAAGAAGTTAGAAGCCTGAGAAGATTACACAGCAAAATTACTCAGTATATTAGAGATTTGGGGAAAACTGAAATTCAAAAAAGTTACTGATTGGCAGGATGCAGATTTAGGGGATGCTTAAAGCTTCCCACCGGTATAGTGAGCTGAAGCCGGGAACTTAAAAGAAGCAGCTGAGAAGACCATCCAATTCCAGTTACAAGATCTGTGGAATACCACTCCCCTCTTATAAAGAAAGTTGGGGGGAGTGTAGTAAAATGGGGGTACTTGACCTTTAACACCGCGTAAGGATATGCCAATATGGGGGCATGAAAGGTCAAGCTAAGCGGTAAGCCAATCAGAGACAACCGCGGTAGTGCACGAGCTTATACGCTCGCTCTTTGGATCCAGCTTGACGGGTAGGCAGACGTGTTTTGAGAGAGAGTGGGTAAAAAGATATGGGGAAGGGCAGAATAGTCGAGGAACACTAGAGAACCACAGACAGACGTCACTCACGCACCAGAAGGACGGGGCAGGTGCGAATAGAAGAAATAAGACGGGGAAACTGCAGGGTGAGACGCCTTACTATACATGCTGAGCTGAGCCGGTGAGTACCACCTTTATATATCTAGTAGTAAGGCGCCAATTTTCTACAGTAATAACAAAACATAAATTGAGGACAGGAATTTTTAAAAGTAGAATGAGAAGTTCAGATGCATGTTAGTCTCAGACTCATAGCTAGAAAGAGAATCTGTTACCTAGATAGAGAAGTTTAGAAGATTTTAGCCTCTTAGCTATGTTCAGAAGTCAGAGTTTTAAGTTGCAAATGATTATATGAAATGTAGCTGGTGTTATATTCTTTATCAACGTTTATGTATTCGTTTGACTTATTATTTCGGTTTTTAAATATAGAGCGATTAAGTTTATGTAATATTATTTTCACGTAAAAGTCGGTCCTCAGTGGCCGAGTGGTTAACGTTTTCGCCTATCATCTCGAGGGTCCCCGGATCGAATCCCCTAATGTCAATTTTTTTTTTAGATTTCTTTTGTGGGAGTTTGAAAGTAATGATAAATTATTTGTGATGAAAAAACAAAAATTGAGGGCAGGAATTTGTAAAAATAGAAAGAAGTTTAGATGTAAGTCCTAGCTAACTTCAGTCTCGGAAATCAGAGTTTAATTCGCAAATAATTTTTAAAATTATTCCATTTAATTCTGGATTCTTTATAGATATGAATTCAATGATAAAAAGTGAAAAATTCAAAACCCAACACACAATTCTGACGTTTTTATGACTTTTTTCCCAATATAACATCCACTGTGCTCAATGTAAGCTTCACTTTAAACTATTAAAATAGAATCTGGCTTATGGTAATAGAATTTCCAATAAAAATGAGGTACATATTGTTTGTATTATCAAATCGCTTTAATTTCATTGAATTTTTAAATACTGTTTAAAAAATGTAGAGTTTGCAAAATCGCGATCGTCCTATTTTTCGAGTGCGTTGAGAGGATTATATACCGTAAATTGTATAATTGTGAATAATAAAGTGATATATTTTGAGTACCTTATCAAGTCATGATTGTCATTTGTATCACTATATACATTACTTCCAGATGCTAGGCAAGGCCCCTAGGTTCTATGACTGTTTCCAATGTGGGAGAAGGACGAAACCAAAAGATCGTTTCCGCATTTCCAAGGACCACAAACAAGTGCTTAGCAAACTATCTGGTAGGACATCAAGCGAACATCATTTCATTTGTAATAGATGTCGTCACGTATGCCGTTCATACATAAAACAGAAAAATGACAGGTATAGAAAAACAGATAATTTTGAAACAGAAAACAGGACTGCCAGTGTTCCTCTTAGCCCACCGTCGGTTGTGTTGCCTTTTCCATGTACATCCAGGGGCCATTCATACTGTTGTATATGCAAGAAACCTGGACCAAAGTTGATTGTGGTTCCAACAGATGTACGTCATCGAATTTTTATCACCAGAGAGGTAATTATACCGGCAGGGTCTCGTTGTTGCCCTGTCCATCTGCAGGGTACCATAGATGATCTTAAGCCAGCGACAGAGAAAACAACTCTTAGTAGAACTACCATCACACACCTCATCAAGTTTCTTAGAGATGAGGTCATCAGACAGGAGCGTACCAGACTGGACTTTAACAGCCTATCTAACGCTGAACACATGGACCTGTTAGGTATCTCACGTGAATCGTTGGTAGATATGGAACGTTACATCGAGGGTAGAGTACGAGCAACACCAGCGAGGTCCGTCCGTACAAGTTTGGCAATTTTCTTAATGAAAATGAGGGGTGGAGAGTCGAACAAGGTATTATCAACGCTATTCAATGTCTCCAAGTCCAGTGTCCGTAGGTGCATTAGGTCAGTGCGATCAGCATTGATGTCAGGCGAGTTTGTGCGAGAAAACCTTGGCTTCCAGCACATAACACGTGAGAAGGTAATCAGAGACCATACAAGGGAAATAGCCAAGACCCTGTTCAGTGAAGACCCAGACCGCCAAGTAATCCTCGTTTTAGACGGCACTTACATCTACATCAACAAAAGTGGTAATTTCAAGTTCCAGAGACAATCATTTAGTTTACACAAGGGCAGACCTCTAGTTAAGCCAATGGTGATCGTTTCAACGACCGGCTATTTCATATCAGTAATGGGACCCTACTTGGCCAGGAATAATGATGCTTCAATCCTTAACCATATTCTTGAAACCAACGTGGAGGACATACGAGGATGGATCCAGGAGGATGACGTTTTTATTGTGGATCGTGGTTTCCGCGACTCGGCGGCATATCTTGAAAAATTGGGAATTAAAGCAGAGATGCCAGCGTTTATGACCAGAGGCGAGAGTCAGATGTCAACGGACAGTGCAAACACGAGCCGTCTTGTCACCAAGGTAAAAGGAAATATATGCCAAGTATGATTAAGCAAAAAAAAAATAAAAATAAAAATCAAATCAAATCAAAAAGAACAAAACAAAACATAACAAACAAACAAACATGCACGTGTATAGTTAGAGTTAATGTTAGAGTTCATTTCACGATCAAACTTATTTGTGAATTTTTTTTTTTCATTTTATACGTTCTCACTTATAATGATCAATAAAAATTCAACATTTTGCAAAATTCTATGTCACGAGCAAGCTTGCTAAATGTAATTATTAGGACTCCTTCGGGACACATTTGTAAGCGTCCGTATAATTCTAATACAAAAGTGATTTACTGAGCAGTTCATATAGTATGTAGAAGAAATTTGCTATTTGATTTTAAGAAGGCAATACATCGAATAACAACATTCTTACTATGTTGTCTTTAAATAGTGATTTACACAAATTGTATCATTAATTTTAGATCAGATGGGTTGTGGAATCTGCTAATTCCCGGATTAAGCAATGGACGTATCTCAGTCGCATCCTTCCATCACACCAAATTCCCTTTATCGGCGACTTTGTAAGGATTGTGTGTGCAATTAGCAACAGGTACATGTAAAACAGTAATATATCTCAATCAGTACAGTACATTATTTGATACTGTATGACGTTTTCCGACAATGACCTTGACCTTGACAAGATATCGATATTGTGCACACACTATGTATTCAAGTTAAAGTTACATATACAATTTTTACCTTTATTCAAAAAAATTGTTGGCGTTTGAAATCAGATTTTTTTTTATAAAAAAGTGTGTTACATGTACGATCGTTCAATATGTTAGATAATAATATTTAGTTGAAAAAAAAACCGGAAAATACTATAATTGAGTTTGCTTTTGTCCAACCCCTATTAAAACCGTTATGATTATATTAAATGATTAATACTGTGAAGGTAAAATACAAAATCAATAGAATCAATAGGTATTGCTCACCATGCAGAGAATAATAAATAAAATAAGAGTCGAATGTGTTTTATATGATTAAAACTAGTTGATGTAAATATACATGTAAAAAACCACAGAAACAACTACCGCTGACAATATTTTGCATTTGGAATAATTTTTACGTGTATATGTAGCTTTATAACTTTTTCATATTTTAGATATCTGAAACCATTATCATGTGCCCCTTCCGACGAAGATCAGGCCATCGGATGTAAGATGCTACATTTGTCACACCAAGCCAACCGTCTGAAGGATTATGTGGAGGAAAATCATTTGGATCGGAGGACAGCATGCTGGAGGCCCATTGAGGACGTGGAAGATTTCCCTCGTCTTGATGAAGAGCAACTACGGTCTTTGACATGCGGCACATACCAGCTACGACTCAGTCCAAATTACGCTCAGGAACACTTAGAAGGGGACTGTGCCATTAACATCCATAAAGAGGAGCCCAGATTGCTACGTGTTCGATTACAGAGCCGACACGTGTCATCCCGGACGTACCAACTTTGGATCAGATATGATGAGGCTAATGTTGTGGCTTGGTACTGTAAGTGTAGGGCAGGGGCTAGAGTAGTGGGCATGTGCGCACATGTAGCTGCCATTGTGTGGTACATCGGCTTCGCTAGGCACAGGCATCAAGATCAGAGCATTGGTGTGCGAAACTGGGGTGAATATGTTGAGGATGCAGCAAACATGCCACTTCCTATCGATGAGTCAGACAGCGATGACTCTGGCGAAGCTAGCGATACAGAGGAGTGAATTCGAGCTCTTCATACACATTTTGCTCTTGTCTGACCGATGTAATTACTGTGAAAGACATTATTTTTGTCCATGACCTCGAGTGTAAAAAGAAAACTTAACTCAAGCGAGATGTATAGTTAACGTTATTTTTTATTTAATGGAATTTGCAATTACAAACAACCTAATTTGATGGAAAAGGGAAGGGGGGGGGGGGGGGTTGACATTTTGACTGCAGTTTTATATCATGTTAACAAAAAACCTTTTGCTATGACCCCCCTGTGGACATGTTTTGAATTTTCTCCCGTTTATAGTTTTGTTGTTGTCGTTTTTTCGTTGAATTGAAAAATCGAATGTTTAACTGTGTACTTATTATCTACAAAGATGTTCAGTAGTTTGAAATATAAATACATTAATTCGTTCAATTTGTGTTAATACTTAATGAATTCTATATTCTTAAAAGTATGAAAAGTAGTAGCTTGAAAGTTCCAGGAACCCCATATCGTACCTGCTCCTTTGCTAGAAGACCACTCCTCTTTTTCTGCTGTGAGCCTGTCTTTTTACTCATGTGTGTATTTGTAATTGGAGATCCTATGTTCTATCATTATTTAATCACATTAATATTAAAAATAATCGTTCACATAATACAAGTATGTATAGCAGACTTCATGAAGCGATTAAAATTTCAAGATAATTGTAATCATTCAAAACTACCTCGTTCTTGTTTACTTTTTAAAAATATTAAAGCGCATGTTCGAAATATACCGAGAGATAAAAACAAACAAACAATAGATATCCATAAAGAGGCGTAATACTATGCCCCCCACTGTCCGTCGCCATACACTACATGCTTAACACGGCTGCATCATATTTAAATATATACATCGTTTCAAAATTATGTTATCTGCCGAAAAGAATGTTTGCGCCTATTCACAGGTCACTATCAATGTTATTTTCACTACATATTACAAGGTGAAAAAAAATCATAATCAATCATCGATATTTTACCATTTTTCCTCGAATGCGCCTGCCGAAAAGTAAAAAGTAAATACATGTTGCACGCTATAGGGTTATTTCTATCACACTATTTTATTTGTTTTATTATCTATTTTTATCAAAGAAAAAAAAAAAATACTTGACATTCAGCAAATAGATTAGAAAAAGATATGCGTATTATCAATGATATAATTAATGTGCTCTGGAAGACCGAAAACATGCCGGAACGTTAGACGACGTTACGTGACGTCATGCAAAAAAACATGGTAGACAAGGTATATTCTAACAGCAGAGTGTGCAAATATGCAATGTTTGAAGTCATTAATATTCTGTAAAATAAAAGTTGATAACCTCAGGTTCTTAAATATAAATTTTAAAAAGAATCTGACACCAGGCCGATTTTGGGGTTTCGTGGCTCAATGCCTTTGACTTCGAAGTGGAACCAAAAATAACAACACTTCTTAAGACATCTCTCTAGATCATCCTGATGCTTTCGGTTTGTCGATACATGCTTCGGTTCTGAAGAAGAAGAAGTTTGTCATAGGAGGGTACCCCCCGTGACCTACTATTGGCTGTGGTGGCGCCACCTGTTGACGGATCCGGACGAAAAACAACAACACTTGTAGGGGACCATGAGTACTTCATACCTACCAAGTTTCATCAAAATCCCTTCAGCCATTCTGGAGAAGAAGTTTAAATTGTGAAAAGTTTACGACGACGACGGACGACGGACAACAGACGCAACACTATGACAATAGCTCACTTGAGCCGTTGGCTCAGGTGAGCTAAAAAGAATATGAATATAGGAAAGGTAATTGTGTGATCTTAACATTTGCCAGTTAATCTAGTTCGAATGACGCCAACACCAACGTTGGGGGTATTGCAATAGCTCTTTTGCACAAAAGTGGAGTCGAGCTAAAATTAACTACACTTGTAGGGGACCATGATTACTCCATTCCTACCAAATGACCAAGTTTCACCAAAATCCCTTCAGTGGTTCTGGAGAAGAATTCCAATATGTATGAAAAAACCCTCCCTCTTTCCTTTTTTTTACATAAGAAAAAAATTATGAAAATCAGAAAAATAAAATTTTCAACTAAAATCACTCTAAAACCATTGAATAACTTAAATATGACAAATATGCAGTAAATGAGTGCACAAAAACACCCATATATAAAGTTATTTGAAGAAACATTTCGATGGGCATTTCTGACAAAGTCCGAAAAGACGTCAAAAACGCTGCAATAATTTGACTTTGGAGTGGAATTTAAAATAACAACACCTCTAACACATCTCTCTTGATCATCCTGATGCTTTCGGTTTGTCGATACATGCTTGGGTTCTAAAGAAGAAGTTTGTCAAAGGAGGGTACCCCCTGTGTCCAGAGATGTTGAAATTAACCGGTCCGACCGGTAAAACCGATAAAAAATTGCAATGACCGGTTGGTTTTACGTATCTATCGGTCCGAATGACCGGTAACGACCGAGACGCGAATCACAGTTGGTCGAGTTGCCTAATTCATTCTTAGTCTGTTAAACGCTTACTTTTATGTAGATACGTCTCTCGGATGCATGCGTTTTAATAACGCCGATGCCCTTGATCCAAAATGGCAGCCCCGTGGCCCATAAAGTTTGTATCGGGGGCAAAACCGGGGCAGAAACGTCCAAATAAAGAAGAAAATTCGTCAAACAAGAAACAAAAGTATGAAGTTAACCGCCCCCCACGCGAATTTAAGCCGGCATGGCTGAAAAACCGAACATGGTTGAAGCACGGTCAAAACGGAATGACCTGTTCCGTATGCATATCCTCGGGTATTAGTGCTGGTCGGACAGTGAGAGCGAGCTTGAGCAGGACGAGGACGAGAATAATGAAAACATCAAACTAATTGTAAGAGAACTAGAAATGGAATATAATTAAATAAAAAAATCTCAGAAAAAAGATAAAACATTTGTCTATGTTTACAAATAAGTATTTGTTTGATAAAATAACTATGAAAAGTTGTTTTATCTGAAAATTCAAAAAGAATGTGTCGGTCCTGTGAAAATGTATTTGGACCGGTTAATTTAGTGGAGTTACTGGTCCGAATGACCGGTTGACTTGAAAAAATTTCAACATCTCTGTGTGTCAAAGGAGGGTACCCCCTGTGACCTACTTTTGCCTGTAGTGGCGCCATCTGTTGACGGATCTGGCGATAAACAACAACATTGGTAGGGTATCATGAGTTTTTCTTCCAACCAAGTTTCATCAAAATCCCTTCAGTGGTTTTTAAGAAGAAGCCGAAGATGTGAAAAGATTACGGACAGCCGACAGATAATGGGGAATGACAATAGCTCACTTTGAGCCTTTGCCTCAGGTGAGCTAAAAATATATTGCATTGTTGTTGTTGAATGAATTTACCTCTTTGTAATTTTTTTTGCCATCTGCTTTTCTGTTTTCTTTCCCTTTGTTCCCTTTGCCTGTGAATCACTCTCCTCACATTGGTCATACAGGTCTGAATCATTCTCTCCATACTGGTCATGCTGGTCTTCCTCTTCCTAGGAGTCCTCTTCACTTTCTACCACTTCTGTAAATCAATATTATGTATACTTTCATATCATCATACAAATATCATGTACAAACAATTGACCCAAGGTATTCTTTCTTAACATCCCCCTCTCCAAAAAAAATAATAATAATAAATCACAACATGAGAAGAACCAAAATGAGGTAAAGCCACACTTCTTCACACCAGATTTTGATCAGATATGTGTTGCAATCGAACTTCACAAACTTTGAAAAGGAAGCTTGATTATCAATTTAACATATGTTCAATATCCATCTGCTTAAGACGAAAACTTTGTCCCCTGTAATATATATTGCATGTCAATTAACAAATTTTTCAGCTCATCCGAGGAAAAGGAGGGCTACATTGTATTGTTGTCATACAGGATTGTTTGCTGACTCACTCTGTCTGCTGACTTATCATATTTTTCGAACTCCTCCTTTGAAATCACTTGGATAAATTTGATGCAATTTGTTCTATAAGTTCTAAAAACCAACCACTTCTGTATGAGGTTGGTGGAATATGAGTTTTTTTCCAAAGATTTAATATATATTCTAAAAATAGCTGTTACCGATGCTTTGCATTGAAAGGCACAAAATGATTTCAAAAATCTTTTCTGTTTTTGCAGGCGAAAGGAAATTTAAGTAAAAACTATTTTTCAAGCTATAAACAAAAACAACCCCTTTCATGACAACAACAGTAATTAAGTAGTAAATTATGATGACAAAATGTACACAATATTTTATGGGGCTAATGACCATGACTCGAGACCAGAGGGTCCTCAGTGACCATCAGTACAAAATGATGTTGGTAACAACTGAACATCATATGCTCTTATCAGTCAGGGGTGCCACTTCAACAAGTAATTGTTGCACGGTCTACGTTGTAGACGGTAATTTACACCTTTCCAGACGGTGCAATATTTTTCATTGTGAAGCAATGATTGAATTAATGATTGAAGTAATCATTGAATGATCAACTGAGCCGTTAACTGTCCTTAACTGACCTGACGTCCGTTGCCTCCCGTTTTTAATATAAGACATGACAAAAAAAAGGGGGAAACGAATGTTCCCTTTAGCATATGAACAATGTAACTAAAATTGTTTTCACAAGAAAAAAATCCCATGATTGAGGTTTGAACTACTATTTTCAATGTCACGGGCGGATCTAGATTTTTTTCCAGGAGTCGGGTCCAGTCCGTTAGTGATAGGGGTCCAACCTTTGATTTTGAAAGAAAATAGGGAAAAACGGGACTAAATCATTTTTTTTGCAAATTCCAGCGTGGGATGGCCGGGTGGGGGGGAGGTAATACAAATGTACCTGACTCCATGTCCACTCTATATTCATGCGTTTTAAAATGTTTCAATCTGCATAGGATCAACTATCAACGAAACCAGACAAAACTCGTAATATTTAGATTGAATAGCGGAATATTCTCGTGAATATTAGTTGGAAAACTTGTACAGGGGAATCCTAAACCACAAACTCCGTACCTATGTAGTCTATTTACTTTAAAAACTTCAAATATCAATTTCCTTTTTGTTTTAGGGTTTTTTTTTTTGTTAATTTTTTTTTCTCTCATTTAACTCATAGACCGGACCAAATTCTTTTAATTTCCTTTCCGTTATTTTCTTTGAAATAAACTTTTAAAATGCATAAAATTCTCATCTATTTACTAACCATGAGTAGTTTTCTCCTACTTGGAATGGTGACTTATATTTAGTCAATCATCGGTGATAATTGTTTGATGGCCTAACAATTGCCGTGCAACAAGTGGGTTATTCAACTGCTCCTCGGGCTACGCCCTGGGAGACAGTAGAATAACCCTTACTTAAAAAATTACTTCTACAAGTAATTATCTGACTGATATCAAATGTACCCATGATTTCACATAAAAAGTTAAATAATGTCTTATTTCCTATGGCAAGTAAGAAAATACAGCAGTAGAAGGCAAGAGCACTTCCATTATTTTCAAAAGGAAATAACTTTTTCAGAAGAAACTGTTTGAGTTAAGAAAGATAGCCGAAATTGTAGTCGATTTTCACTTAAAAAGTTGCAAATTTGTGCAAGTTTGTAACCTTGTAGATTTTTAAACAGAATTTTCATCCCAATAGCAATAATTTTTCCTGAAAATTCAGACTTTCCTTTTCAAAATAAAATTTAAATATAAATTACGATAATTGCTTAAAGCTTTACTCCTTTCATTTAAAGATAAGCCTCTTTCACTAAATACCGGTATTACTTAAACAAGTAATTTTAAGGGAATGGTTTTACCTTGATATTTCTGTTACTGAAGCAGTATTACTGATATGAGTAGCCCTTATAACAATTAAAAGCTTGAGAACTTTAAATGTGTATGCTACAATCATTACAAACCATCCATTGCTTTACTTTTTATGTATATTACTTGTATAAGTAATATGTTGCATGGACATCACAAGTAAATCAGTTACTTTTAGAGGTAATCATTTTAGAAGGCAAAATTAGAAAGTTACTTGAAAAGGTAATTTTTTTTTTTAATTACTTGTTGAAGTAGCACCCCTGACTGCTTATAGTATTCTTAAAAATGTTTTGTAGGTCAACTGCTCTGTAAAGCTTATGTTCATTGTTTACGATACAACATTATGTAAAGATGACAAAATTTTGAAAACAATATGATCATAACAACATAAACATTATTTTGATGGTACATTTTCATCAACACAGAACATTATGATGAATTTGTTTGTGAAATATGAACCCCCTTTCACTTATACTTAATAAAAAACTAATGTTTTTTTAGAACTTCTGAACTAATTAATTGTTTTAGTTTCAGGGCTCAATGCAAAGGTCAATTACGGCCTCAATTTGATGTTCGAGGTCCACGTCCCCAAGTTAAAATTCTCATGATTGAAATGTAGCAAATGCTATTATAAAGTATGTATTTCTTAAATCTGAGAACTCTTATTATAAACTTATACTTGGAGAGGAATCTGATGTTCGAACTTCGTAAGATAAAGAAATAGACAAAGCATTGTTTTGCATTGAGTATAAATGTAAAACATCTTTAAATTCAATAGCATCATTTGAAACCTGATAAATTTACAGCATGGACCAGACATGCACGTTTATTATGTCCAAAAGTGTACCAAAAGACGTAGCAGAATGGGTGGGATATGTTGCTACAGGACCCACGTAAAACTTGCTGAGAACTTCATGGATCATGCAAGAAATTCAAATGTTCCATTGCAAAGTTTGATATGAAAATTTTTGAAAATTTACCTTTATCATCAAGTTTGATGTCATCCAAATCCTTTCCTTGAAATTGGCTTATAGTCCCAGAATTCAAACTGTGAAGGACCTTTGAAACTTATGCTACTTGCAAAGCATCTTCCGGTAACCTGTAGTACTGCCTATGTACTCTAATGTTGTGACCCTGGAATGTAGCCAATATATCTTGGGAGGTTTCGCTTAAGTTCAATATTTGTGCAAGAGTTGCTAATTGCTTTCGCAGCTTTGTTGATGTGATAGATTTTGTATCTTCAATCCCAACTTCGATGGAATATTTTCTGAGGCAATCACTTTCTCTAAAGGGTAGCTTTGATTCACCAGGTTTGGAAAACAGCATATCATCCCTGATTTTTGCTTTGTCACGAACTGAGATGAGTGTATTTATGCTCTTTTTTCATATCCTCTGTTAAAAGGACAGCTACTTTCCTCCCCCTTTTCCCTTTGATTTCAACCCTGGTATGGCTGTTGCAGAGGGTTTTTTCAAACTCGCTCAAAGTGCTCATGACAACGGGATCAGGTTTTCCATTCCTGTTTTCAGAGCAAGCATTTCTAAAACTTTTGAGGGTCATTCTTTCTGCCTCTCCACTTCGCCTCCTATTGAATAGTATTACTAATGCTACTTCACTTCACCTCCTATTGAATAGTATTACTAATGCTAGACACATTTGGGCTAATTTGGAATAAAATTCACATGTAAAATTCTCTTTCATGTCTGCACAAACAGCTTTGATTTCACTGGCTAAATACTTGTGCAGCTTTACAACATCTTCCACTAATGGTAGGAGCAATGGCTTGTTGTATTTCTTGTCTCCAAGAGAAGTGAGGGCTTGCCATGAAATTTCATCATTCCAGTCATCCTTGTATTGATCCATGAAGTTCTCAGCAATTGAAATCTTCTTTGTGTTGTCTTCTTTCCGTCCTTCAGATCTCAAATATCTTGCACATTTGTTTAGACTTTGGCCTATTTTCAAGGCAAGAGATGGTGTTTTGTATGATCTAGTTGATCAGTCATATCCACAGACATCTTTTACACAATGAATCATAAGATCCCAATTCTTTCCCAAGAGAATGTCATCCAGGCAAACTATTTCTTTAGATGCTTGTTTACAGCTAAGGAGCAACCGACCAAGCTCTCTGAGTTTCTGGGATATGTAATGGATTATGTGAGGATCACTTCCAACCCTATCTAGAAGCCTCTTTCCATAATCTGAGATCCTGTGGTCTGAAGAAACTGCTAACTTCATCTCATCATCCCTCATAACAGCAAGTACCTTTTCAGATAAATCTGAAAATCCACAATTTTTCAATGGCAATAGAAGCTTTCCATTTTTAATAGGATTGGAAATAGTAGAATTTTCATCTTCTTTACAAACACAATATTGACTATGCCTCCAAGTTCTGTTCTCGAGTAGAATGCTTTGCATTTTTGACAAGGTACTAAATTATTCACATCTCCGTCACCTACTCTCCTCTTAGGAATAATCAAACCACTTTAGTACTGCAATGTTGTGTGCAAAATCTCCTTTATTTAAAATTTCTTCCCACAGTTTTCTCCTCTCTTTGCTTTTTTTAGGATGCAACAATATCTTTGAAACTTCAAATTCATACCTATGAGAAAGTTCTAAATGTCTGGCCATATTCGCCAGAACTTTTTTGCAATAAAAACAAGCATGCACCTTGTTCAGGACAGTTCCTTGTGTGTTTTTCTTTATTCCTTGAAGACAAATCACCTTTTCTTTTCGGGGAACTGCGACAACTTCACTGTCATCACTGAATTGCTCGCTATCAGAGACATGATGACCTAAATAGAACATATAAATCATCAGATCATGTGCAACTTCCGCAACTTATCTGAATCTTTTGTATTTTCTGACCTAAAATAGAAATGCCTTTGATAAACACAAGGGACTATGCTTAAATGATAACTTGCATGTGAATAAACTTTAAGATTTAAATTCTTAGCTTTAACTATAAAGTATACTTCTTACACAAAGGGATACTACACAATAATGCAGAAATAAATAAATTTTTCTTAAGAATGAAAAATAAATTTAGAGCATCAATCAGTTGAAGTATTAATTCTTAAAATGCTTAAGGAATTAGAAAAATATTGGCGATAGCAAACTTTTTTTTCAATATTGACACGATTCTGGCATTTTCAGGCCTTTGATCTTTCATTATTTTACATAAGTACCATACCTTATCTAATGAAATCAAGAGCATTAAATTTAAAATAATAGAACACCTTTGAAAGTTGTGTTGAGAGTATATGTATTTCACTTACTTCTTACAGTCATTTCATAAATTTTTCAATCCAATAATTAAAAGGTTCATAAAAATGATAAACTATAAGTCTTTGATGAGACTGATGCTCTACTGTCCTCTTTACTAGTATATCAGTATCATATGCAAAACTAGACCATGGACCACTCATGTTTCACAAAAAAATTACTTTCTTTTAGAGATTCTGAGAGATAGGGATCACGAGATTATATATAGAGAGGTACAAGGGCTAATTTATATGTTAAGAGCCTTGGATTCTTTGGGATACAGAATGTATTCTGGTGATAGATTATCTCCAAAAAGGACAAACAATCAATTGCACATACTATGCTTCACTTCTGACACAGTTATGGGAAAGCTAGCTAGTTAAAGCGGTGTTGTTCCATCACGATAATACTTCTGTTCACAAGTCTGTCACTGCAATGGCTGCCATTCATGATTGTGGCTTTAATTTGATTGAGCATCTGCCTTATTCACCTGATCTTGCTCCATCAGACTTTTATCTATTCCCAAGCTATTTCTGGCACCCACTTTCAGTCCGATGATGATGTCATACTTGCAGTGGATGGCTTTCTGACCAGTCAAAATTAGGAGTTCTTTAAAAGGCCTTCAAACATTTATGGCAAAGGGGTATACATTCTGAAGGGGATTATGTAGAAAATTAATGCAAAATGTCTGATAAAATTCAAATCCATCAAAACGAGGCTCACAACATATCAATCAGCCCTGGTACATAGCAGAAATTCTAGGACATTGGGGGTCAGGAATCAAATAGAGTGTTGGGTGCAGAAGAAGATATCTATTGCTAGAAGTTTTAACTCTTTATTATTTATCATTTACATGTATATACTGAGCAAAAATAGTTTTCCCTATATACTTAATATGGACTGTTACAATTAAGTCTTTGAAGCAGCAGAACACCCCTTAATCTGATTTTTAAAGAGACGATACATGTATATTGTTTGTTAATTAATTTATTCAATTCTTTCATATTCCTGACGAGATAAAACCCTGAATGAATCCAACATTATGATTAAAATAAATGGGGGTACACTTGTTAAACTGCTTATAACATGAGCATTTCTTATTTCAATACAATGAAATTATGGGACAAGTCTATCCACTGTATCAGGCTATCACCTAATGTGTCCAGCATTGTGCATGACCGCCTCTGGGCTTCCAGTGGCCTCTTAGCAAAATTCTCTTTAATTACAGGCCACTTTGCTGATTCAAAATCATTAGATTTTAAATGTTTTCCTTGATAAAATGTTTAAGAAACTGTCCTTGCTTATTGATAAACACTTTTCTTTTGAAAGCAGTCAACCATTTTTCCCTTACAGTAAGAAAATTCCGTGTTTTGTCACACTTCAATGCATTCCATGTCTAAGCGGTAAAATGTAATAATTCTAGTGTCTCTGGAGTACATTTCAATATTTTGAGGAATACAAGATTCATCTGTATGTGATACATCTTCTCGATACAAGTGTACATAATATCTTAGGCCATGTAAAATAAATTCTATGTTTCTCAGATAATTGGGTCTAAAAAAGTGGCAAGGTAGGTAGGGTTTTTATTTTTTGTTTTTTTATCAAGAGTGCTCTTATTATTCATGTAAGGCAAAGAAGTTGTCTGTCCAAAAAAATTTATGGCTTTCTCGTGTAAATAAGTTAATTTCCTATAAGTAAACAAGAGGCCCAAGAGGCCCAAGGGGGCCACATCGCTCACCTGAGGGGACTGTATGGATGTTTTCAATCAAAGTCAGTTTAAGAACTGAAGAAAATCACTTTTAGTGAAGCTTTGTGAAGGACAATGTGTACTTACTTCCTGTAAAGTTTGGTGACATTCTGTGCAGTAGTTTAAGGGGTAACGAGTGGCTGGTAAGCGAGCTAACTCGCACAGTCAATCACTTCGTTTCAATCCGTGTTTAACTGTTTTCCCGTTAAAGTCAGAGTCAAATTTTACAAATTATCGGAACTCTTTAACAAAGAGATACATAAAAGGTTGCGGTTTGACTTGCACCAAAACGTTTTCGCACTGGAAATATTCGCATTTGACAACCCTCAACTAGTTAAACACGGGAATGCACGCACACCAAGGATGAAATCCAAATGACTTGATAGCTAAATACTGAGAATATTCACTTAAAATTTTACGGTTAAACAAAAAGACCAGGGCATCTATTTTTTGATATAGCATAGTTTTTATCAGATCTGGTGCTCTGGATCTTATTCTTTTTCCCGATGATTTCCTCAAAATTGCATTCCCCTTACCTTAAATTTAATTTTATTTGGCTGATTTTTCTCGTCTTTACGTATGAATTTTATAACAACATTAGGTTAGAGAACACCACCCCCCTCATTTGCTTGGACCCCCCCAGGTGAGCTAAAAAACCTATTCCTTCTGAGAACGGGGAGTCGTAGCTCTTCTGTCTTAATGGAAGAAGCTAATCGATTCAAAATTTGATATACGAAGTATGACATGTTTTGATTGCCGTGAGTATTTAGTAGAATCGCGTAAGAGACTCGACGGCTGTTACAGTATTTGCTCACATCTTGTTTAAACCCAGTTCAAATTAAATACGACCCCTCACTTGCTCGGATGGATCCGTTCATATGGTAAATAAAAATTTGGCCCATAGCGTATATCTCCGGAAGTCAAGTCTGGATGAAGTGTTCAGCATAAACCACCGTCTGATAAAATAACGTACACGGCCCGGGTACAATATACATCCTTTTATTCACAGATTTAAGGATTTAACTACGTTTCTCTTGCATTCGTCGGCGGTCCTTGCTTATACTTTTCACAACGTGAATGTCATCATTAATAGATTCGGAAGTATTACTATTGTTCGGCATAGGTATTTACATATGCTGTATGAAAACTATATGCTGTATGAAAACTATATGAACGTTTTAATACATGTAATACTCGATGTATTAAACACGAGAATAGCCAGCCGTCCAAGTGTCTACGTTTATAGTATATCCTATACAATTCCCTTTAAACGACGCGTGGATAAAGTCTTTACCCGTAACGTAAATACGGAACGCGCCGTGATTTATACAGGTTTTTTCAAGTATCTATTCATCGGGTACAGTTTTGACGATTTTAAAGGACAATAAACATGTTCAATGAAATAAATGGATATTTCGTTTTTAATCGGCGATCGAGGATGAGACACGGCGTATATTTTTTTTTTGAAGTTGCAATAAAAACGTCTCGTCGGTGGCAAATTATAGCGCGCAGGGGTGTCTGAGAAACATAGATTTTATTTTACATGGCCTTACTGTCACACTTGTTGGATGTCAAACATATTTCTCGTGACTGTAACTTCATCATTTTCAGTGGCTCTGTACTGAAGACTACCAGACCAATGAGAATCGACCTATGGTTACCTGATAAGCATAAGAAGCGAAGGTTTAAAACAAAATAGCTGCGCCCATAGAAATCTGTAAAACATGCCCTTGCGAAATAAATATGAGGGACAGGCATATAATTTTCAGCAATACATTTCTTATGTTTCATAGATAATGTATGTCAGGTACTTGATTTTGTACACAATTGAATACATATTATCAAAATATGTGTGCTCATTGGCTAGTCTTGACAACTTTCAAGGGACATACATTTTGAATGTTCACTAGGCGGCACTTAGAAAATTGTAGGAAATATAAAATTTCTAAATTTAAATCCGACAAGGGGGAGTAAGATATTACGTACACTTGTCTCGAGAAAATGTATGTGATATAGCCCTTCAAAACTAACTTTGCTTGCTCAGTATACTTAAAAGAAACATTATTGCCGGCATCTTTATCAGTAATATAGCTTTTATCTTAATAAGAGCACTTCAATCTCCAAGGTCCAAATCACAAAGTAAACAATCATGAAATCATCTTGTCACAAGAAAAGTAAATGTACAGGTTCTTGTATACATGTACAGTACTTGAATAGAAATGAAATATGTTTCCCTTCACTAAATACCTACTGGACTCACATGTAGTATCCTCAAGCTGATTCTTTTCTACTTCCAAATCTGTTCCAAGCTGATTCTTTTCTACCTCCATCTCTTTTTCTGTACAGGCAATTCCTAGAATCATAATGACATTTTGTGTATGACATAGACAGAGCAATTGGATTCTTGTAGAGTTATGGTGAAATTAAAAGTATTTGCTCATGTTGCTTTAGTGAAAAGAATATCGTGGGATTCAAAACTTGAAATATTTACTAAGTTCTACCTGAAACACGAGTTATTGCATTAGAGCAAAATATTGATATTCATAGAGATTTGCTTTATTTCAATGTTGATACTCATCCTTCACTGCTTAGAATTTAAAGACATGTTTGAACAGTGTCTATCATAACCCCATGATTGACCTTGGCCTTTGACCATAAAAGATTCAAATTTGAAGGCATTTTCCTCTCATGACCCTTTATTATGTATGAAGTGTGATAGCTATACAGAAACACGTAATAACAGATTAAAAAGCCCACCTCATAAGTATTTTGGGTTTTAAAGGCAAATAAATAAAGTGGAAAAGGTAGGTCAAGGTCATGTTATGAAAGTTGATCGAACATACATCCAAAATACAAGTTTGATACATGTAGCACTAAAACTTTGCTCAATATTGGCTTTTCAATGAAAAATCACTCATGGAAAAAAAGTAGGTCAAGGTCATTTAACGAAAGTTTGATCATGCATAGGTCAAGGTCATTTAACGAAAAATTGATCAAAGATAAATCCAATATGCAAGTTTGGTACATGAAGCACTAACACTTCACTCAATATCGGCTTTTAATAGAAAAACACTAAAAAAAAAGGTCAAGGTCATTTTATGAAAATATGATCAAAGATACAAGAAATACACAAGCTAAATACATGCAGCACTTATACTTTGCTCAATATTTGCTTTTAATTCAAGGTCAAATAGTCACTAAAACATCATTAAGGTTGCGAAAGCCAATATTTCCTGTTTACCTTCAGAAAAATGATCCGACTCGGAGCAAGAGCCATTACTGCTTTCTGAATCTGACATTTTCTCTGGGTTGTAATCTGGATCAACCACTGAAAAAAAAAATTCATAGTTTTTGTATGGAAGACTTATCAGGGAGAATATAATTTCTTAAGAAAGCCATTCAAACTAGTATGTCTGTTTCGTGTCTACATGTGCCTAGGTTTTGAGCATACGTCCATGAAAAATAAAGCCTACGTTCACGCAGCAAGATACGCCCGTTGGGATTTTTTCACAACACCAAAATATCTAAGTCTCATAACTCCATAAGGACAAATCGGATGAACCTGAAAATCGAAAGGCGGCTTCCTCTTCAAAGTCTGATCACAATGTACAAATATCATGAAAATCTGTTGACGCATATTCAAGTTATTGCGTTCCATGCACCTATATATTGCCCTTAGCTTAACATACATCTATATGTGCATATAACCCCCCCCCCCCCCCCCCCCCCCCCTTTACACATAATTTCTGAATAATGTGACAAAAAATTTAAGAACCCGTTACATATGTCAAAGAACATCCTTTCTATTTGAAGTATACAAAATTTCAAAACATTTTGACCAGAAATAGATTTTTAAAGAATTTTTAACTATTTTAGTATATTTTTACATTGTATCTAAAATATCTAAGACCCATAACTTCGTAACAACAAATCGGATGAACCTGAAAATCAAAAGGCGGTTTCTTCTTCAAAGTCTGATCACAATGTAGAAATATTATGTAAATCCGTTGACGCATATTCAAGTTATTGCGTTCCATGTGCCTATACTTTGCCCTTAGCTTAACATGTATGTGCATATAACCCCCCCCCCCCTCCCATTACAAATATCTCAGTTATGCAACAAAAAAAAAATCAAAAACCCGTTACATATGTCAAAGAACATCCTTTCTACTTGAAGTCTACAAAATTTCAAAACATTTCGACCAGAAATAGATCTTTAAATATTTTTTAATTATTTTAGTATATTTTCACTATATTTTAAAAATCTAAGTCCCATAACTCTGTAATAACAAATAGGATGAACCTGAAAATCGAACGGCGGCTTGCTCTCCACATTCCAATCATAATGTATGAATATCATGAAAATCCGTTGACGCATATTCAAGTTATTGCGTTCCATGTGCCTATATTTTGCCCTTAGCTTAACATGTATGTGAATATAACCCAACCCCCTTCCCATTACACACAATATCTCGGTTATGCGACAAAAAAATTAAAAACCCGTTACATATGTCAAAGAACATCCCTTCTACTTGAAGTATACAAAATTTCAAAACATTTCGACCAAAAATAGATTTTTAAATAATTTTTAACTATTTTAGTATATTTTCACTGTATTTTAAAAATCTAAGTCCCATAACTCTGTAACGACAAATCGGATGATCCTGAAAATCGAAAGGCGGCTTCCTCTCCACAGTCCATTTATAATGTATGAATTTCGTGAAAATCAGTTGACGCATATTCGAGTTATTGCGTTCCATAAGCAGACGGACAGACGGACGGACAGACAGACGGACAAACGGACGGACTTCGCCATACCATAATACGACCCGTCAAATGACGGGCATATAAAAACCAGCATCAATAAACTGTGGATCTTAAAAATAAAATTCTTGTCCTTTCTCAGATCATACTTAACTAAGGTGTATTGGTTTGTCATCTCAGTACTTGGATGAATTAGTACATAATACAAAATTTAATTCTCTAGTTTGATTCTATTAAGAAAGATGCATGCTTTTATGTTTTTGAGCATGTATATGTAGGTAGGTTTTGGCGTTATCAGTGTATCCTAAACATAGAAATTGGAATGGCTTAACGAGTTTTCCATTTTTTATTTGTACAGATATTGGTCTATTTTTGCCCATATGATATAAATTAGCATTATGATGCTCTGAAATTCCTATATGAACAGTATATATGATGTCAAGGCTCATTGAATTGTATTCTGGTTTCCATAGAATGTGATGATGTCAAAGTAAATTTAAAGATACCACAACAAATGGGAAGTACATATGTTACTCTGTTTATCCAATAGACAAAATAAAACACTGAATCAGTACTTCTTTAAAATTTCATTTCTTTAGTGTAATTATCATGCATGTTGTTGAATTTTAACTCAGCAGAAAAACATTCTTTACCCTTTGACATCACACACTCAAGTTGAAAGTTATTATTTTTCAAAGATATTCAAACCTTTTTTTGAAGTTTGATTTTCTTTTTTCAAACCTAAGGAAAGGAATAAATCAACAATCATAGCACCGTTATATACATGTATAAAGCATTATGATGTCACCAAGTAATGTCATATTTACATTATTTATAAAACGTGGGCAAAATTGCTAGAAATGGAGAAGTTTGATGTGTCCACATGTGTTCCAATCCTCCAACCTAGGTTAATCAAATTTGTCAAATGTAATTGATAGTTTATTTTGTTGCTTTAACTACGCAAGCAAGGATTTGTACACATGTAGTAAAATATTATCCAAACACATAATGTCCAGCAAAATTTACCATGGAAGATTTTATGTAATTATTGCAGTACATCAGAATCCGAATGATAAAAAGTTTGACTCACATTGTACTATGCTTTTTTTATCGAAATTTTTTTCTTATTTTGCTCCTACAATACCATGTCAAAATGTATCAGATTCATTATAAACACAAGCCATTATACCTCATGATACAGCTACTTTGAAAGTCTGATATAAACAGACGCATTATATGAAAGTGAATATGCGTACCATGGGACAAAGTGATTGGATATCAATTGATCCTATGTGATTTGTATGTGTATGGGATGCAGGAGACACAGAGGTATATTTATCCCTGAATATGTAGGGTTTTGCTGCAATTTCACAGAAAATTGTTGATTTGGGAGTTTTCAGAGGTCTTATAGCTACTGATAAATGCTTTGTTTCCAAATTCTTAACTAAGAATTTAGTAAAGGACTTTAAAAAACATCAAATCAGAATGAAAATTTCAATTAATTCCAATATTAAGCAGGGGCTTTGTGGCCAAACATCTGTACACAAATCTGTTCTTAGCACTTACTCTTTCGATCAATTTTAATACATTGGAAAATATGCCCAATCAAAGCTTTTTTTCTCTTTAAATATCTAATCAGCAGAGTATATCTAATACACTGCCATCCATAATTAGTATACACCATTTCTGATCATGTCGCTGCTAGAAAATTAATAGTTTGAATCCATGGCTGTATAATTCTGAAGATGAACCTTATAGAAATAATTTGTTACAAACTTGACCAAATATTTACATTTTTTGAATTTTTATTCTTTTTTACATAGAAATGACAATAACAAGAAAATTGTGCTGATGTTACCGGGGTGGATTTGGTGGAGTGTAAGAGAAAACCAAAGTCCGGTGGATAAAGTTTGGATCCTTTATTACTGACTGTATAATTAATAACAGTCCAGTTTATGGAACCAGACTGGGAATTATGATAAATTCGTCTTGGCTATCATCAAATTCTCCAGCCAACTACATGATGGTTGAAATACTACAAACAATATAAAATTTGATACAATATTCGTATGGGTAAATTAAAATAAGGTAAGTATGAAAACAGCTTACTAAACGATAGCAAACTGATCTATTCCAAAAATATAACTCATAAAGTCTGAGAGACCATACAAAATATATCTTCGACTCAGAAAAAGGTGAGTATTCAAAAAGTTCATAATATACGGATTTGTAACAGAATTACTCTTTCATAAATTACTTAACTAAATAAAGCTATCTTTTGTTCATCTCATATTCTCAAAGTTAAAATAACGTTAATTTCAGAAATAAAAAGGAAAGTGGAAAATGGAGAAAATAAAGGAAAGTAACTTACAGTGTTCTGCACCAGGTAAGTATACAAGTGAATGTAGGTACTGTATTTAATTGTGTGAACAACTCAAACTCCGAGAAGACAATCATAAATTCAATATAATGTCCGTCTGATTAGCTCGGGGCTCAGGACAAATCTGACCGAGCGAGAGTCTTAAACAAAGGCTTGGGCGCTAGAATATTCGTAACCAATGAAAAGGTGTCATTTAGTCATATGTCTTAAAGAAAGTCGGTAATTGGTTAGTATGTAATTAGTTAAGTGACGCAGTGTGCACAATGCGGCATTTAAATCGCTATATTAATTAAACGGAAATGAATCGCGCGCATGACCGGGACTCGCGTACTATTTAACAGGATGTACGTATCTAAATAAGGGATAAAAACGGACGTAAATATAAATAAATAAATACGGGTCCAAACTCACTCTACCACACTGATGAAAAAAGTTTCCATTATGCATTTTCATTATCACAATTCCTAATTTTGAATTATGTGAAGCAAATTATTATGAATCCCTTGAGCTCATAATGGAAGAAATAGGATAAAATTATAATGAATTTACAATGATTTCCATGAATGTATAGTTATTTATGGATGGCAGTGTACTTTAAATCAATACCTGAATCTACATCTGTTAGGTCCTCCTCTATCAGATCATCCATCAGATCTTCCTCAGAATCTGAAAATATCATTTAAATATTAGTGTGTATGACTTGCTGGATTTCTGTATTAAATATGGAAACTAAGCTTCTTCTGCAATAGGAGCTCGACTCTTGTATCATTGTCAATGAAATGAACAGTAACCTTGAAATTTAACCAACACTGACCCTAGCCCTAAGTTTACATTTTGTTCCTGGTGAGCATAGCAACCATAATCTATATTAGGTCATCTGTATTGTGGACGCAGTGGAAAATGTTTTGAGGGTTGAAACATTTGTCTGTCATTTATCGTTTCAAGGTTATGCACATTGCTGGATAGACACCTGCATCCAAATAATCCTGGATTTTTTTCTTTTGATTTTTGGTCAAAGTACATGTATGTTTTGAATACCTATTAGCAAAACTGAAACTAAAATCAGCATGATCATACATTGGATTAATGGTCATGATTAATAATTTACATGGTGGGAACATTTTGAAATGCTGATTTATGAGGAAAATCTAATCAGACGACCTGTAGATTATGCAAGACGTTTTTGAAATACGCAGAGAATACAACCAAGTTTTCTTATGTTCTGTTCAATTAAGAAATGACTGTATTACGTTTGGTGTTCATGGGTGTATAATTCAAG
Organism: Pinctada fucata; assembly: GCA_028142955.1. Taxonomy (NCBI): domain Eukaryota; kingdom Metazoa; phylum Mollusca; class Bivalvia; order Pterioida; family Pteriidae; genus Pinctada; species Pinctada fucata. The sequence goes on from AP027109.1 coordinate 19,245,663, forward strand.
TTGGCCACGTGCAAATCAGAAAATTTACACGTGTCCAACCAGAATTATACACCAAAAAACACCAAAAGTAATACAGTCATCTTATATTTACATTCATTCTAATTATAGGTCATTTTTACTTGCAAGCACATCGCACATTTTGCCTGTAACAGCGTTAAATATATTTTTATATTGGTAAATTCTCCCTTCATGCAAAACTTAAAAGTGACGTCACAATAGCAACCAAAGTTATTGGAATATAATTGTAGTTGCCTAATGGGCATTTAACATGGGGAATCTACTAGTAATGTAAATGTTTGTTCATTTAAAGTATTGCAAACATCTTAATTCATTATCTAAACCTAATTTCAGGTGTGTATGAAGTTGGATCCCTATATCAATCACTAATGTAGGGATTCATATGGGGTGTGTATAAAGTTGGATTTTGTATCAATCACTAACATTTCAATAATCATTTGAGGTGTGTATGAAGTTGGATTCCTGTATCAATCACTATGAGGTGTGTATGAAGTTGGATTCCTGTATCAATCACAATAAAGTGTGTATGAAATTGGATTCCTGTATCAATCACAATGAAGTGTGTATGAAGTTGGATTCCTGTATCAATCACAATGACGTGTGTATGAAGTTGGATTCCTGTATCAATCACTATGAGGTGTGTATGAAGTTGGATTCCTGTATCAATCACAATGACGTGTGTATGAAGTTGGATTCCTGTATCAATCACAATGAGGTGTGTATGAAGTTGGGATTCCTGTATCAATCACAATGACGTGTGTATGAAGTTGGATTCCTGTATCAATCACAATGAGGTGTGTATGAAGTTGGGATTCCTGTATCAATCACAATGACGTGTGTATGAAGTTGGATTCCTGTATCAATCACAATGAGGTGTGTATGAAGTTGGATTCCTGTATCAATCACAATGAAGTGTGTATGAAGTTGGATTCCTGTATCAATCACAATGACGTGTGTATGAAGTTGGGATTCCTGTATCAATCACAATGACGTGTGTATGAAGTTGGGATTCCTGTATCAATCACTAACATAGGGATTGATTTGAGTTGTGTATGAAGTTGGATTCCCATATCAATAGCTAGCATTGGCATTCATGATCTTTACTTTAAGTGTGTATGAAGTTGGATTCCTGTATCAATCACTATGAGCTGTGTATGAAGTTGGAATCCTGTATCAATCACAATGTGTGTATGAAGTTGGGATTCCTGTATCAATCACAATGACGTGTGTATGAAGTTGGGATTCCTGTATCAATCACTAACATAGGGATTGATTTGAGTTGTGTATGAAGTTGGATTCCCATATCAATAGCTAGCATTGGCATTCATGATCTTTACTTGAAGTGTGTATGAAGTTGGATTCCTGTATCAATCACTATGAGCTGTGTATGAAGTTGGAATCCTGTATCAATCACAATGAAGTGTGTATGAAGTTGGATTCCTGTATCAATCACAATGACGTGTGAATGAAGTTGGGATTCCTGTATCAATCACTAACATAGGGATTGATTTGAGTTGTGTATGAAGTTGGATTCCCGTATCAATAACTAGAATCGGTATTCATGATCTTTACTTAAGGATTGTTTTTCAGCTTTTGCACTTTATCGGTGTGTATTGGCAGTAGGGAATGGAAACAAAATATGTAAAGCACGAAGTGCATTTCATGAATTTTGTTTCCATTCCCTACTGCCAATACACACCGATAAAGCGCAAAAGCTGAAAAACAATCCTTATATTTACATCTTACGTGTTAATTAAGTTGTTTCTGTCCCTTTTCATCCCGTTTCTTTATATTTGAAATGTCAATGCGGAGGGAGAACTTCACTTGACGTAACAGCAAACGAACGTTCGGCGTTTTTTGCTAGCTTCGAAGTATTACCTTCTGTACGGAAACATTGTAGAAAAATAAGAAATTGAATTTTGTTTATGGTTGTATTTTGAACATTTCTATCAAAACTGAATAACCAGAAGTCTCTGACGAAACTGTAGCTCTCCTGGTTGTTTTTTCTAAAACATCAATTTCCTTTCTTTTTTTGTTAAACCAAGACCATAGGGAGCAGGCGCTCTAACAAATTATAAGTAGCATGACAAAACTATATATCCATTATACTGCAACTATAATAGCACTCATATAATTCATAATATCCGAGATAAAGTAAGTATTTCTAAAAAGAATGTCACACCCATTTTCCAAGATCCTAGGGGCCAAGGGCTGCTAGCTTGAATGACAAATCAAGACTACAGATCCATAATATTGGATAAAGAATTAACTCCCCATCATTAATAGCTTTAAACGAGTAGAGAGCACAACTATATAGGAAAAATTACCACACCCATTTTCAAAGACCCTGGGGGTATAGGGCTAAAACAAAATATCAGGTAAACAACTATGCCACATACATGTACCAATCATTGCAAAAAGAATTAATTCTACATCATTTATAGTGTCAGAGGAGTTGCAAGCACAAGATTACATTAACTTATATAGGAAAAAATGACATTAAGTATTTCTAAAAAGAATGTCACACCCATTTTCCAAGATCCTAGGGGCCAAGGGCTGCTAGCTTGAATGACAAATCAAGACTACAGATCCATAATATTGGATAAAGAATTAACTCCCCATCATTAATAGCTTTAAACGAGTAGAGAGCACAACTATATAGGAAAAATTACCACACCCATTTTCAAAGACCCTGGGGGTATAGGGCTAAAACAAAATATCAGGTAAACAACTATGCCACATACATGTACCAATCATTGCAAAAAGAATTAATTCTACATCATTTATAGTGTCAGAGGAGTTGCAAGCACAAGATTACATTAACTTATATAGGAAAAAATGACCACACCCATTTCTAAGACCCTGGGGGTCAGGGGCTCAAACAAAATATCAGGCGCACAACAAGACCACAGACCCATCATATTGCAAAAAGAATTAAGTCTCCATCATTTATAGTGTCAGAGGAGTTGCAAGCACAAGATTACATAAGAGTTATATAGGAGAAAATGACCACACCAATTTCTGAGACCCTGGGGGTCAGGGGCTCAAACAAAATATATCAGGTGCACAACCAGACCACAGATCCATCACATTGCAAAAAGAATTAAGTCTCCATCATTTATAGTGTCAGAGGAGTTGCGAACACAAGATTACATAGAGTTATGTAGGAGAAAATGACCACACCAATTTCTGAGACCCTAAGGGTCAGGGGCTCAAACAAAATAGCAGGTGCACAACTAGACCACAGACCCATCACCTTGCAAAAAGAATTAAGTCTCCATCATTTATAGTGTCAGAGGAGTTGCGAGCACAAGATTACATAGAGTTATATAGGAGAAAATGACCACACCCATTTCTAAGACCCTGGGGGTCAGGGACTCAAACAAAATATCAGGTGCACAACTAGACTACAGACCCATCATATTGCAAAAAGAATTAAGTCTCCATCATTTATAGTGTCAGAGGAGTTGAGAGCACAAGATTACATACAGTTATATAGGAGAAAATGACCACACCCATTTCTAAGACCCTGGGGATCCGGGGCTCAAACAAAATATCAGGTGCACAGCAAGACCACAGACCCATCATATTGCAAAAAGATTTAAGTCTCCATCATTTATAGTGTCAGAGGAGTTGCGAGCACAAGATTACATACAGTTATATAGGAGAAAATGACCACACCCATTTCTAAGACCCTGGGGGTCAGGGGCTCAAACAAAATATCAGGTGCACAACTAGACTACAGACCCATCAAATTGCAAAAAGAATTAAGTTTCCATCATTTATAGTGTCAGAGGAGTTGCGAGCACAAGGTTACATAGAGTTATATAGGAGAAAATGACCACACCCATTTCTGAGACCCTGGGGGTCAGGGGCTCAAACAAAATATCAGGTGCACAACAAGACCACAGACCCATCATATTGCAAAAAGATTTAAGTCTCCATCATTTATAGTGTCAGAGGAGTTGCAAACACAAGGTTACATAGAGTTATATAGGAAAAAATACCACACCCATTTCTAAGACCCTGGGGGTAAGGGGCTCAAACAAAATATCAGGTGCATAACAAGACCACAGACCCATCATATTGCAAAAAGAATTAAGTCTCCATCATTTATAGTGTCAGAGGAGTTGTCCGGACAAGATTACATAGAATTTAATGACCACGCCCATTTTATAAGACCCTGGGGGTCAGGGATTGAAACTAAATGTCAGGTGCACAACTAGACCATGGACCAAGTAAAATGCAAAAAGAATTAACTCTCTATCTCTAACAGTTTCTGAGGAGTTGTCCGGACAAGATTACATAGAATTTAATGACCACGCCCATTTTCTAAGACCCTGGGGGTCAGGGACTGAAACTAAATGTCAGGTGCACAACTAGACCATGGTCCAAGTAAAATGCAAAAAGAATTAACTTTCTATCTCTAACAGTTTCAGAGGAGTTGTCCGGACAAGAATTGTTTACGGACAGACGGACAGACGGCCGGACGCCGGACGAAGGGTGATCGCATAAGCTCAACTGGTCTGAGACCAGTAGAGCTAAAAAATGAATCGTACAAAATCGCGATTTTTGTCCCACATGATAAAGACCAAGCCGTTAGCGGATGGTTAGTCTGGAGAAATGTCACGGATTATTGGAAGGAAAACATTTGAAAACTGACTGGAACACACTGTTAATTTGTTTATAAACCTATGAAATCAATCGGTACCATTATTCAAACTTCTGTAAAATTACTCTGCTTCTTCTGGAAGTATTTAGAATAATGCAAAATTCGAGTACAGTCGTGCAAAACGATACAAATACACGAAATTTTCATGACCTACCTCAACATGGCACAACATTCGCTGATACGAAATATAATTTCTGATCTGTATAATTCCATAAGAAGGAAAAATAAATTCACTGTTGATAAATGACAAAAGTGGAGCAAATCCTCATCCTAAATATTGAATATTTGATCCACTAATGTCTAAATTCGCTCATCCAAACATGGCATCATTCTGTAGACGACAGCGCAGGTCGTCCTTGAATTTCGTCTGGTGTGACGCGCGATCGACTTACTACGTCACACTTCTTGGAAGTGTACATGTGGGTGACCTAAATTTTGACCCATTTAATTAATCTCTGGGGGTAGACGGCATCGATTGATAATGGAATTTTGAATCTGTGTTGAAGCAGTAAATAGAATGGGCATTTTATGGGAAATTAATCCGCATTTGTTCAAATGTCACGTGATAGGCTCTTGCGATTATCGAAAAATGCAGTGCAATTGGTTTGGTACCTTCATATAAGGGAAACGCAGTAGGAATGTAAATATTTCCTTTTAGCATTTTTAGGTGTTTATGAAGTTTAATCAGTGGAATTCAAATCTATATTCAATACATAGGCAAAATGTTCTAAAAGACATCATAATCATAATGATATCAATTATACATAAACTAATGCATGTAAACGTCTTCAAATTGAATAGCATCATTTAAGAACAGATAAATTGGCAACATGGACCAGACATGCATGTTTCGGGTACTCAACCCTTGTCAGTGATCCTCAAATCTAAACAATGTAATATGCCAAAAAAGTATGAAAGGTACTATGTCGAAAAAGCGTACCGAAAGACGTAGCAGGACGGAGGGGATATGATGCTACAGGACCCATGTTTTAGAAATTTCAAGAAATTTTGATAACAGAAATTTTAGAATGCGTTGAAGAAACGATCAACTGAAATTGATCGAACTTGGCTACATGTGCCCTCGGGGACTCCTTGTCCACCAGCAGTGACACTCACCAAGTGGTATAAATGTAAACGTCTTCAAATTGAATAGCATCATTTAAGAACAGATAAATTGGCAACATGGACCAGACATGCACGCTTCGGGTACTCAACCCTCGTCAGTGATCCTCAAATCTAAACAATGTAATATGCCAAAAAAGTATGAAAGGTACTATGTCGAAAAAGCGTACCGAAAGACGTAGCAGGATGGATGGGATATGATGCTACAGGACCCACGTTTTAGAAATTTCAAGAAATTTTGATAACAGAAATTTTAGAATGCGTTGAAGAAACGATCAACTGAAATTGATCGAAATTGGCTACATGTGCCCTCGGGGACTCCTGGTCCACCAGCAGTGACACTCACCAAGTGGTATAAATGTAAACTTCTTCAAATTGAATAGCATCATTTAAGAACAGATAAATTGGCAACATGGACCAGACATGCACGTTTCGGGTACTCAACCCTCGTCAGTGATCCTCAAATCTAAACAATGTAATATGCCAAAAAAGTATGAAAGTTACTATGTCGAAAAAGCATACAGATAGACGTAGCAGGATGGATGGGATATGATGCTACAGGACCCACATTTTAGAAATTTCAAGAAATTTTGATAACAGAAATTTTAGAATGCGTTGAAGAAACGATCAACCGAAATTGATCGAACTTGGCTACATGTGCCCTCCGGGCCTCCTGGTCCACCAGCAGTGACACTCACCAAGTGGTATAAATGTAAACGTCTTCAAATTGAATAGCATCATTTAAGAACAGATAAATTGCATACTTGATTCAGAATCCTCAATCTGGTTCTTTTCCACTGATATGTCTGCTGCAGTCAGAGTATCTTCCACGTGGAAACCTGCACTAATCTTGTTATTTTCCAATTCTATTCCTTCTACAGGTTGAGTCTTTTCTACTTCCAAATTTGTTCCAAGCTGATTTTCTACTTCCAAATCTGTTCCAAGCTGATTCTTTTCTACTTCCAAATCTGTTCCAAGCTGATTCTTTTCTACTTCCAAATCTGTTCCAAGCTGATTCTTTTTCTACCTCAATCTCTATTTCTTTACAGTCAATTCCTAAAATCATAATGACATTTTGCGTATGACTAATATACTGAGCAATTGGATTCTTGTAAAGTATGGTGAAATTAAAAGTATTTGGTATAGTGTTGAGAATTTATAAGGGTCAAAGGTAGTTGCTTTACGTAAATTTATACCGTGATAGTACATAACGGCATTTCATCACCTTGGGTACTGATTCGACACACATTACATGACACTTTGCAGCATTGTTATTCGACAATATCTCAAGACTGATTATTACATTATATTCAGGGCTCTCGATCAGCATGATTTGGGGCCGAAATTTGGCCCAATTCTCAATGCAATATAGTATCTTTTTTGCCAATTTCTTGACTACTTTTTCCCAGTTTGAAACCTCATGGGAAATTCCTAAAAAAAAAAGTTAAAATGCTAAATGTCATGCAAAATGCAATCTAAATCTATTCCAACTTTCCCAATTTTTGAGAAAACACCACAACTTTTCTACAAGTTCAAAGGCTCCTACCCAAGTCCCAAAAGTATGTGCAAGAGCTCTGACATTGGCAAGATATGAAGTAGAATTTCACCAGAGACATGTAAACTACACAGATACATGTACATGTAGGACAAGAAGGACTTTTTTTTTAGTATATAACACAGAACATACATGAGTATATGTCGGCCTACATGTGGACCTAGTGAGAATCGCACCAGCAAACTTATTGTCATTGTCCCGGCGTCCTTACCACTAGACCACGGCATTGAAATGAAGTAGAAATATTGATGTGATATTCATCAATTTACAGTGTAAATCTCGTGACAAAAAGAATCTCAATAGATATCTTTATCTCATACAGTATTGTTATGGAACCTGTTCGATTAAATCACAGTACCAAGGCTCATGATATTAAATTCAGACAACTTGCTTCATTAATACCAAATGAAATAGAAAATTATTTGAGATCCTCTATATACGAGTATATACCTTATGGGAGAATTTACTGTACATGAATGTACAATGTAGCAGTCAAAAAAAAGAGATGCATGTAGTAAGTAAGGAATGTCGTAACCTACATTTGAATGTCAATTTGTGATCTACTAATAAAGAGCATCACTTGTGCAAGTTTGGACTTCCTAGCACTTAAAAAAAAGAAATAAAACTTCTTAACATACTAGTGCAGACTTGGACGCGGACGGAGCCGCCAACGACAAGGTGATAGCATAAGCTCCCTCTCACTTCCTAAGGTGAGCAAAAAAATCATAGCATGACCCTGGGGGTCAAGGGCTCAAACAAAATATTAGGAGCACATCTAGACCAAAGACTGAGAATAGAGCCAAAACCATTATCTTTGTATCAATTATACTTTCTGAGAATTGGTGCTCACAAGATTACATAGAGTTATATAGAAGAAAATGACCACACCCATTTTCCAAGACCCTGGGGGTCATGGGCTTAAAAAAGATATCAGGTGCACATCTAGACCAAAGACTGAAAATAAAGCAAAAACAATTATCTTTCCATCAGTTATACTTTCTGAGAATTGGTGCTCACAAGATTACATAGAACCACACCCATTTTCCAAGACCCTGGGGGTCAGGGGCTAAAACAAAATATCAGGTGCACACCTAGACCACAGACTGAGAATAAAGCAAAAACAATTATCTTTGTATCAATTATACTTTCTGAGAATTGGTGCTCACAAGATTATATAGAGTTATATAGGAGAAAATGACCACACCAATTTTCAAAGACCCTGGGGGTCAGGGGCTTAAACAAGATATCAGGTGCACATCTAGACCACAGACTGAGAATAATGCAAAAACAATTATCTTTCCATCAGTTATACTTTCTGAGAATTGGTGCTCACAAGATTACATAGAGTTATATAGGAGAAAATGACCACACCCATTTTCCAAGACCCTGGGGGTCAGGGGCTCAAACAAAATATCAGGTGCACAGACTGAGAATAGAGCCAAAACAATTATCTTCCTATCAATTATACTTTCTGAGAATTGGTGCTCACAAGATTTTATAGAGTTATATAGGAGAAAATGACCACACCCATTTCCCAAGACCCTGGGGGTCAGGGGCTTAAACAAAATATCAGGTGCACATCTAGACCACATACTGAGAATAATGCAAAAACAATTATCTTTCCATCAGTTATACTTTCTGAGAATTGGTGCTCACAAGATTACATAGAGTTATATAGGAGAAAATGACCACACCAATTTTCCAAGACCCTGGGGGTCAGGGGCTTAAACAAAATATCAGGTGCACATCTAGACCACATACTGAGAATAATGCAAAAACAATTATCTTTCCATCAGTTATACTTTCTGAGAATTGGTGCTCACAAGATTACATAGAGTTATATAGGAGAAAATGACCACACCCATTTTCCAAGACCCTGGGGGTCAGGGGCTAAAACAAAATATCAGGTGCACACCTAGACCACAGACTGAGAATAGAGCCAAAACAATTATCTTCCTATCAATTATACTTTCTGAGAATTGGTGCTTACAAGATTATATAGTGTTATATAGGAGAAAATGACCACACCCATTTTCCAAGACCCTGGGGGTCAGGGGCTTGAACAAGATATCAGGTGCACATCTAGACCACAGACTGAGAATAATGCAAAACAATTTTCTTTCCATCAGTTATACTTTCTGAGAATTGGTGCTCACAAGATTACATAGAGTTATTTAGGAGAAAATGACCACACCCATTTTCCAAGACCCTGGGGGTCAGGGGCTTAAACAAGATATCAGATGCACAACTAGACTACAGACCCATTGTATTGCATTAAGAATTTAGTCTCCATCATTTATAGTGTCAGAGCTGTAAGCACAGAATTATATGGAATAATTTAGAAGAAAATGGCCACACCCTTTTCTAAGACCCTGGGGGTCATTGGCTCAAACAAAATATCAGATGCACAACTAGACTACAGACCCATCATATTGCAAAAAGAATTATGTCTCTATCATTTATAGTGACAGAAGAGTAGTCCGGACAAGATTACATAGAATTTTAATGACCACACCCATTTTCTAAGACCCTGGGGGTCATAGACTGAAACTAAATGTCAGGTGCACAACTAGACCATGGACCAAGTAAAATGCAAAAAGAATTAGCTTTCTATCTCTAACACTTTCAGAGGAGTTGTCCGGACAAGAATTGTTTACGGACAGACGGACAGACAGACAGACGGACGGACGCCGGACGAAGGGTGATCGCATAAGCTCGACTGGTCGAAGACCAGTAGAGCTAAAAATCAAATTCAAGGAATGGTCCCCCGCTTTGGATTGTTTGTCTCTAAAGAAATGCTGAATATACCTACCCCTAACTTTTTATAATATACTGGTATCACTTGTATAATCTCAATACAAAATCTAAAGAAAGCTTAAACTCCAAGGTCAAAAGAAGGTTAAACCTTTTGGTACCCACAGAAAGGTCTTGTCACAAGAAATTTGTTTGTGAAATATGAAAGTCCTATCACCTTCCATTCTAAAGTTTTGCCCAAGATTAAAGTTTCATTTAAGGTGGAACAAACTCCAAGGTCAAGGTCACAAGGTCAAAAAGATAAGTGGATTATATTTTGTTTGTGCATTGGTTTTTGTCTATATATTGATAGACAGAAAAATTATTACAGTCATTTCTTATAATTTCATTAATTACTATTTAATTATCATATAGTTTATTTTGCAATCAATGTCATTATAGCAGTGTTGATTTCTTAGTTCAAAACTGGCGACATAATATTTGAACAGGCCTAACATAGCGGCGCTTGACGTTAGGGACGTCACATTAGGTGACATTGTCTATACAGCTATAGATAAAATGTCGCTCCATATGTGTTATTCAGATACTACAGAAATAATTAAATTATTAAAAAATAACTTGTAACTTTACAAATCATAAAAGAACAGGAAATGAAACTTGAACTTTCAACAAAACATACAAATACATGTATGTATTAATAGAAAACTAAATAACTGTGAAGTAAAATACTGCAATTGTACTGACCATCAACCCTTTCATGCTATATAAAGAAGTATTCAGTATAATTCTAGAAAACTTAATTGGATAGTGTTAATTTCAATTACCCTTTACAATGAACTATACAATATGTTTGTAAACCACATGCAGCTGTAGAGGTTAGACTCTTGCAACAATAAACAACAATCCTAATAGTGACCTTGACATGAATAGCAATCTCTTGATAAGAAATCATATATTAAACTAGCTTTGGATAGGTGAAATGTATTCAAAAGCCAGCTCAAAGTTAAGGCCATGTAAAATTGAATCTTTGTTTCACAGACACTGCCGCTACTACAATTTGCCGCAGACAAGACATTTTCATTGCACTTCAGGAAAAAAAATCTGCCGTCTCATCCTTAACCGTAAATTAAAAACAAAGTATCCATTTTTTTCATTGAACATGTAAAAGGAAATTAAGTTGTCGTTTAAAATTGTCCAGGACTCCAACTTCAGTACATGTACAATCATGGTGTGTCCTGAATTTACCATTATGGGTAATCTGCAATGCAGGATATTTTTATTCACATGCCTTGTAAATCAATTCATTTAAAAAAGAATTGTATAAATATTCTTAAAAACTATATACTGACCAAGAGCTGACATGTGTCATCTAGACTAGACTTCCAAAGATACATGCTATCGGCCAAAATTTTGACCCATTCGAAGAAGTGAGGGGTCGTATAGAGTGCAAACACAATTTCCATGAGTAAAGAGCCAATACCCATTAAAACAAAACAAAAGAATCCCTGCGAGCTTTACGGGTAGGGGGCTATAAAGAAGGCCTTTAAAAGACCACTAAGTAAAACCATAAATGTATTAATAAATATATTATCCATTGCAAAACACAATACCTTTCCTTTAAGGAGATTTCTTCTCACATCAAAAGGATCATCATCCATAATCTCAGTCTTTTTCATATTCTTCCTCTTTCTTGTATCCTGTAACACAGCTCAAAATCAATTTCATCCTATCAGTTCATCACAAGTATACCAAAATGAGCATATAACTGTGAGACCTAGAAACTTACACACATACAACAAGAGCCCCAGGGGGCACAACGCTCACCTGATACCCATGCACGCTCTAATTGACATACTGACATTGAATACTGATAGTGCCAGTACCAGGATTTTAGCCCACAGCCTTTCTAAAAAGATTGTTGCTGGATGCAGAGAAGTTTTTTTCAGACAACCTTTAAAAGTACTAAAAAGAAAAAATAGTCACATTTCAAAACAATAACATTTTTACTGATTTGAAAAGACGGATAAAGTGGTCCAAAGTCATATGCCCAGCTAGTATAGTTCAATTATGCAACATCAAAAATAAAATCATATTGTAAAATTCCACATTAATGTGCAGCAGAAAAAGTAAAACAATGAAATGATTTCATAAATTTAGTTTATTTAAAATTGAACACCGAATCTTTCATTATTGATAGCTAGCATGCCAGAAATTATAAAGCCTGTGTTTGTGAAACGAGAATTCCCCCGGCAGCATCTTTGTTAGTATAAACGCCATTTTCTGTTAAGCATGTAAGAGGTCAGGGTCGGCGTAATATTGGTATCAATGGAAAGATCTTGTCACAAGGAATACACATGTAAAATATGAAAGCCCTATCACTAACCATTCAAAAGTTATGCCCAATGTTAAAGTTTTTGAAAAGTACGTCAAAGGTCAAGGTTATGGTCACGAGGTCAAAAAATTTGGTATCGATGGAAAGGTATTGTCACAAGTGTCACATGTGAAATATGAAATCTCTATCACCAGCTTCCATTCAAAAGTTATGCCCAATGTTAAAGTTTTTCGGAAAACAGACAGACAAACAGACAGACGGACAGGCCAAAAACTATATGCTCCCGAATCTTTTATTCCAGGGGCATAAAAAATAAAGATTTTTCGGTTTTGCCTTTATTCATATTAAAGTATACTGAAATTTATGAATGCTTTTGAATAGTATTGATTTCATCTCAAATACATGAAACGTACAGTTAAAATCGTTTTAATCCAATATTTATCAATTCAAGTGAGTTGTGCAGAAATTGGGCCAAATATGTTTTCCAAAAAGCAGTGTACGGTGTATCAAACCTTATGACCCAGTGAAGCCACTTGAACAAATAATTTTCAGTAAATATGCTGAAATGCAGCGCTTCTTGCCTATGCATATTTCAACAGGCGAGAAGGAGCGTCGCATTTCAGCATACGCTGTTCAACAACTGAAGTGGTTTCGCTAGGTTTCGCAGTTTGATACATTAAAAGGCCCATGAAATTGTTAAGCTTGTCCAACTAGCAGATCTATGACGTCGTTATTAACTGTTAACTAATCGTTTTACCTCATCATAGGTCTGTTACACGGACAAGTTGTTAGCGGAGAGAGTTCATGAAATGTATCAGTTGCATCGGATTTGCCGACAAAAAGTAATTTGGTCCAATAAAAACTCATGTTGTATCTATTATTTGAACAGATAATAAGTTAAAAGTCATGTTTGTAAAACATTAATGCCCCCCTACCCCTTCTGTGATTAAAGTCTGTCACAACTTTATACTTGCATTGATACAACCTATGGGGGTATAAAGTAACAGTTTCATTTCAATATGTAACTCCACTCAAGAGATATTGAACAGAAACCCTGAAGTTTTGGTATTTTTCAAAGTGCAAGGGGCATAACTCTGTCCAAATTTTTTTGATCGGACCTAAATATGAACTTGACCTAGATTTTCATTTGATGTGTCTGTATACAAAATTTCATTTTTATATGTAACTCCACTCAAGAGATATTGAACGGAAACCCTGAAATTTTGGTATTTTTCGAAGTGCAAGGGGCATTACTCTGTCCAAATTTTGTTGATTGGACCCAAATAAGAACTTGACCTAGATTGTCATTTGATGTATCCATATACAAAATTTCATTTCAATATGTAACTCCACTCAAGAGATATTGAACGGAAACCCTGAAATTTTGGTTTTTTTCGAAGTGCAAGGGGCATTACTCTGTCCAAATTTTGTTGATTGGACCCAAATAAGAACTTGACCTAGATTGTCATTTGATGTATCCGTATACAAAATTTCATTTCAATATGTAACTCCACTCAAGAGATATTGAACAGAAACCCTGAAATTTTGGTATTTTTCAAAGTGCAAGGGGCATAACTCTGTCAAAATTTTTTTGATCGGACCTTAATACGAACTTGACCTGGATTTTCATTTGATGTGTCTGTATACAAAATTTCATTTCAATATGTAACTCCACTCAAGAGATATTGAATGGAAACCCTGAAATTTTGGTTTTTTTCGAAATGCAAGGGGCATTACTCTGTCCAAATTTTGTTGATTGGACCCAAATAATAACTTGACCTAGATTGTCATTTGATGTATCCATATACAAAATTTCATTTCAATATGTGAATCCACTCAAGAGATATTGAACAGAAACCCTGAAATTTTGGTATTTTTCGAAATGCAAGGGGCATAACTCTGTCAAAATTTTTTTGATCGGACCTTAATACGAACTTGACCTGGATTTTCATTTGATGTGTCTGTATACAAAATTTCATTTCAATATGTAACTCCACTCCAGAGATATTGAACGGAAACCCTGAAATTTTGGTTTTTTTCGAAGTGCAAGGGGCATAACTCTGTCAAAATTTTGTTGATTGGACCCAAATAAAAACTTGACCTAGATTGTCATTTGATGTATCCGTATACAAAATTTCATTTCAATATGTAACTCCACTCAAGAGATATTGAACGGAAACCCTGAAATTTTGGTATTTTTCGAAGTGCAAGGGGCATAACTCTGTCAAAAATTTTTCGATCGGACCTTAATACGAACTTGACCTGGATTTTCATTTGATGGGTTTGTATACAAAATTTCATTTCAATATGTAACTCCATTTAAGAGATATTGAACGGAAACCCTGAAATTTTGGTATTTTTCGAAATGCAAGGGGCATAACTCTGTCAAATTTTTTTTGATCGGACCCAAATATGAACTTGACCTAGATTTTTGTTTGATGTGTCTGTATACAAAATTTCATTTCAATATGTGAATCCACTCAAGAGATATTGAACGGAAACCCTGAAATTTTGGTATTTTTCGAAGTGCAAGGGGCATAACTCTGTCAAAATTTTTTCGATCGGACCTTAATACGAACTTGACCTGGATTTTCATTTGATGTGTCTGTATACAAAATTTCATTTCAATATGTAACTCCATTCAAGATATATTGAACGGAAACCCTGAAATTTTGGTATTTTTCGAAATGCAAGGGGCATAACTCTGTCAAAATTTTGTTGATCGGACCCAAATATGAACTTGACCTAGATTTTCATTTGATGTGTCTGTATACAAAATTTCATTTCAATGTGTAACTCCATTCAAGATATATTGAACAGAAACCCTGAAATTTTGGTATTTTTCGAAATGCAAGGGGCATAACTCTGTCAAAATTTTTTTGATCGGACCCAAATATGAACTTGACCTAGATTTTTGTTTGATGTGTCTGTATACCAAATTTCATTTCCATATGTGAATCCATTCCAGAGATATTGAACGGAAACTGATGTCGCGGACCGACCGACAGACCGACCGACAGCGGCAAACCTATATGTCCCCTCTTCTTCGAAGGGGGGCATAAAAATTCCCAAATGTCATACCACAGGAACCTGTCGTTTTATGAGAGAAAATGCTTCATCATTCACAACCTCATGCCTCTGTGTTCCTCTTAGAAATATTACACATACAAGATGTCGAACACAGTGGCTTAAGGTTGTGAATAATAATTTATTTTCTCTATTAAAACAACAGCTTCCTGTGGTCCAACATTTCATTGAAGATTTCAGGAATTCTGAATTATTTATTTTCAAGAATTTCATATATTAAATGTCCTATGCATTCTCAAAATCCAGAGGAAGAGACTACTCATTAGACGTTTCTTCAAGAAATCAGTCCGTAAATTACTTCATCTAAGAGAGTCTAAGACAGAGGAAATTCGAGCAAACTTTATACATGATACAGTAACAAGTCTATGCAAGTGTTCCAAGTACATGAATGATAACCATTATGAAAGTGTTCCAAGTATAATGCACATTAAATAAAAATCTATTCCGTTTGCACTGTATCTCCTGAAAGGTATCGCAGTTACTAAAGGGTTGTGGAGGAATTGAACCGATCAAATCTAAAGTACGACAACTTTGTTTACAGTTACAGGTATCACAGCACTAAATGGGGAATCCCCTTCGGGTACACGGCAAAACATGGCCGCTATTGAAATCTTGTTCCCGACTTTAAAATTAAAATTGTAAATAAGTATAAAGAATTTAAATAATTGAATCATATCACATAAAAGGTCAATCAATAAGAAATTCAAACATGGGTCACTTGTTGAATTATCAGCTGTAACTATGGATGAAACGTCGATCTAAAAGGCGTCCCATGAATTCAAAAATCGTATTTTCGCCGGGGTTTGAAGCCACTCCCCATGGGTCCATTGGGCATGGAAAACATGCATTATACCTATGTGCAATCTTAAAAAATATTCCTTAAAAATCCAAAATGTGGATATCTTTACAAAATCTTTTCACTTGTAGGTTACCTCATACCTACAAAATGTCATGACAATCTGAAGAGTGGTTATAGAAAAGAAGCAGAAAATGTATGAAAATCAACCCCCTCTCCTTCCTTTTTACATAAGAAAAAAATTCATTTAAGCATAAAATACATATCAAAGCATTAAGTAAGTTAAATATGATAAATATGCAGTAAATGAGTGTGTAAAATCATACACTTATTGAGTTATTTAAAGAAATAGTGCCAAAATGTGCATTTCTGACTAAGTCCGAAAAGACGTCAAAAACGCGTCAAAAATTTGACTTCGAAGTGGAACCAAAAATAACAACACTTCTTAAGACATCTCTCTAGATCATCCTGATGCTTTCGGTTTGTCGATACATGCTTCGGTTCTGAAGAAGAAGTTTGTCAAAGGAGGGTACCCCCCATGACCTTCTTTTGGCTGTGGTGGCGCCACCTGTTGTGGGATCCGGACGAAAAACAACAACACTTGTAGGGGACCATGAGTACTTCATACCTACCAAGTTTCATCAAAATCCCTTCAGCCGTTCTGGAGAAAAAGTTTAAAATGTGAAAAGTTTATGACGACGACGGACTAAGACGGACGACGACGACGACGGACGACGGACGACAGACGCAACACTATGACAATAGCTCACTTGAGCCGTTGGCTCAGGTGAGCTATAAATAAAAAAGATTTCTCTATCAATATATTAGCTATATATCAAGCATAGTTGCCATAAACTCACAGACTTTTTGGCAAAGTTTTGATAATACACCGTGATCTCCCTTTTTCACAGAAAATAAAAGATCACTCTTTTTCGTCCCATACTCTCAAAGCTGCCTGTCCTTCTGTCAAGATTCCGTATGTTTTTTTCCACACTTTTTTGCATTGGAAAGAGCTATTGAGCCGAAATGATCTTAGAGGATAAGGATAGGCAGTAAAAATTGATTTTCAGAAATGCTAAAAAAACCTCATTATCTTAGACACTATTCAATAAAATCTTAACTTTAATTTTCAGAGTCCTCTTTGTTAAAATATCGACTTAAGCCCCCCCCCCCCCTCTATACTTTGGATTTGGTTGAGTTATGCAAGAAATAATATTTGTTTAAACTAGTATCTAGTCAATGTCATATTTTGGTAAAAATTATGGAATGTTTAGAAAGGTCTTTTCATAAGGAATACAAATGTGAAATATCAAAGCCCTATCACTTACCACTCAAAAGATATAGCAAATCATAGATTTGTTGAAAAGTAGGTAAAAAATATAGGGCAAGTGCAAGAGGTAAAAAATGATGGTATGTGAAGAAAGGTCTTGTCACATGGAATGCACATGTGAAATATCAAAGCCTATCACTCAGCAATCAAAAGAAATAGCCAATCTAAGATTTTTTGAAAAGTAGGTCAAATATCTAGGTCAAGGTCATGAGGTCAAAAGTTATGATATGTGTAGAAAGGCCTTGTCACAAGAAGGAATACACATATGAAATATCAAAGCTCTATCACTTACCAATCAAAAGATATAGCAAATCTTAAATTTTTTGAAAAGTAGGTCAAATATCTAGGTCATGGTCATGAGGTCAAAATTATGGTATGTGTAGAAAGGTATTGTCAAAAGGAATACACAAGAGAAATATCAAAGCCCTATCACTTGCCAATCAATAGATATAGCCAATCTTGGTTTTTTTTTAAAGTAGGTCAAATATCTAGGTCAAGGTCATAAGGTCAAAAAATATAGTATGTGAAAAAAGGGCTTGTCACAAGAAATACACATGTGAAATATCAAAGCCCTATCACTTACCAATCAAAAGATATAGCCAATCTTAGATTTTTTGAAAAGTAGGTCAAATATCTAGGTCAAGGTCACGAGGTCAAAAAATATGGTTTGCGTAGAAAGGTCTTGTCACAAAGATTACACATGTGAAATATCTAAGCCCTATCACTTGCCAATCAAGAGATATAGCCAATATTAGATTTTTAGAAAAGTAGGTCAAATATCTAGATCAAGGTCACAAGGTCAAACATTATATGTGTAGAAAGGTCTAATCACAAGGAATACACATGTGAAATATCAAAGCCCTATCACTAATCAATCAAGAGATATAGTCAATATTAGATTTTTAGAAAAGTAGGTCAAATATCTAGGTCAAGGTCACAAGGTCAAAAATTATGATATGTGTATAAAGGTCTTGTCACAAGGAATACACATGTGAAATATCAAAGCCCTATCACTTACCAATCAAAAGTTATGGGGTGTGACACCCAAGTTTGACAGACAGACGGACAGACGGAGGGACGGATGGACGCACAGACGAACAACGGACAAAGTGATCCCTAAGTAACGCTGTGCTTCGCAGGCGACACAAAAAGTCAACATCTTAAAAATAAATTCAGAGTATATTTGATAGCGTATGCGGCCAAGTTAATTCGAAGTATGAAAATAAGTACACAAAGCCAAACTAGCTATAGCTTGTCTTATTTAAAAAATCATTAAAAATCTAAAAGTTGATATTTTGACAAAATTCTTTCACAGTTTCATTTCTAGCGATAAATATAAAAATAAAAAGAGAAAAAAAACTGAAAAAGGGAAAAAAAAAATTGTTGGGGTCCCGGCGGGGTTTGAAGCTACTCCCCATGGGTTCATTTGGCATGGAAAACATACATTATACCTATGTACAATCTCAACAAGAGCCCCAGGGAGGGGGGGGGCACAACGCTCACCTGATATCCATGCACACTCTGAACATACTGACATTGAATAAAAGCACTAAAGCATTCCTTTGCTTAAAAATGGCTAAATTAAACTAAACTGGAGCAGAATTTTTCAATCAGAAAGAAAATATTATGAGAAATATCAATTTTTGCATTAAAAATGCAATGTCGAAAAAGACGTCAAAAACGCGTCAAAAATTAGTTATTGGATTTTAACGAAATGAACAAACTTGAATCGTACATCCTTCTAGATCACTTAGATACAATTAGTTTTTCAATCCATTCAGTGGAACTGGAGAAGAAGATTTTTGAAGAGGGGTACCCTCTGGGGCCTATTTGACCCCGCCCTGGATCCACCCCTGAAGGGATCAAGCCGAAATGAACAAACTTGGTAGAGGACCTTTAGTACTTCATGCATACCAAGTTTCATCAAAATCCCTTCAGCCGTTCTTGAGAAGAAGTTGAAAATGTTAAAAGTTTACGATGGACGGACGGACGCCGGACGCCGGACGCCGGACGCCGGACGCCACACTATGACAATAGCTCACTTGAGCCTTTGGCTCAGGTGAGCTAAAAAATATTCCTTAAAAATCCAAAAGTGGATATCTTGACAAAATCCTTTCACTTGTAGGGTACCATGCATGAGTACCTCATACCTACAAATTGTCATGACAATCTGAAGAGTGGTTATAGAAAAGAAGCAGAAAATGTATGAAAATCAACCCCCCCCCCCCCTTACTTTTTACATAAGAAAAAAATTCATAAAAAATCAAAAAAATAAATTTAAAGCATAAAATACATATCAAAGCATTAAGTAAGTTAAATATGATAAATATGTAGTAAATGAGTGTGTAAAATCATACACTTATTGATTTATTTAAAGAAATAGTGCAAAAATGTGCATTTCTGACAAAGTCCGAAAAGACGTCAAAAACGCGTCAAAAATTTGACTTCGAAGTGGAACCAAAAATAACAACACTTCTTAAGACATCTCTCTAGATCATCCTGATGCTTTCAGTTTGTCAATACATGCTTCGGTTCTGAAGAAATTTGTCAAAGGAGGGTACCCCCCGTGACCTACTTTTGGCTGTGGTGGCGCCACCTGTTGTGGGATCCGGACGAAAAACAACAACACTTGTAGGGGACCATGAGTACTTCAAACCTACCAAGTTTCATAAAAATCCCTTCAGCCGTTCTGGAGAAGAAGTTTAAAATGTGAAAAGTTTACGACAACAACGGACGACGACGACGACGACGCAGACGACAGACGCAACACTATGACAATAGCTCACTTGAGCCTATGGCTCAGGTGAGCTAAAAAGTGAGGGAGCAGGGGTGAACGCTGGTTCCTGCTCGAGATTTTCAGCTATTGCTGATAACGGATTATAACAATTGCTGAAAAATTAACAAAGGTCTATTCTTTCGACGCCTTCTAAAATAAGCATCCGTGATCAAAAATACCGTTCAAACACGATAGAAAAATGTTATGATCGCTGAGCGATATAGTCCCCTACCGGCGGCATATATTTATGTCCTGCAACTCTGCCAATGAATAACTCTTCAATTAAACATGTATGAGTTTTAATTAAACTTACTGTCTGTGCAGCTCAGTTCTGAGGTTTTATCTGCTTTAGCTTTATCGACTCGAAAAAGAGGTCAAACAAAACTTGCTCTGTAATTATACAAGACCAAGCTGTGGATCAAATTTCACTTGAATATCTCTATTTGTTGCAGAAAGAAGTCCGGAAAACTGACAAAAACTGAATTTTCCAAGTCATAAAGGGGCATAACTCCTCAAAAAATAGGGCAAGCGTGACAAAAGTCAAACTTGCTCTGTAACTATCCAAGACCATGCTGTATATCAAATTTCATCTGAATATCTTCATCCGTTGCAGAAAAAAGTCCGGAAAACCGACAAAAAGTGAATTTTCAAAGTCATCAAGGGGCATAACTCCTCGAAAAATAGGTCAAGCGTGACGAAAGTCAAACTAGCTCTGTAACTATCCGAGACCAAGCTGTGTATCAAATTTCATCTGAATATCTCCATCCGTTGCAGAAAAAAGTCCGGAAAACTGACAAAAAGTGAATTTTCCAAGTCATCAAGGGGCATAACTCCTCAAAAAATGGGTCAAGCGTGACAAAAGTCAAACTTGCTGTGTAACTATCCAAGACAAAGCTGTGTATCAAATTTCATGCGAATATCTCCATCCGTTGCAGAAAAAAGTCCGGAAAACTGACAAAAACTGAATTTTCCAAGTCATCAAGGGGCATAACTCCTCGAAAAATGGATAAAACGTGACGAAAGTCGAACTTGCTCTGTAACTATCCAAGACCAAGCTGTGTATCAAATTTCATCTTGATATCTCCATCCGTTGCAGAAAAAAGTCCGGAAAACTGATATTCGGACAGACGGACAGACGGAGGGACAGACGGACGGACGGACGGACAGACGGACGGACAGACAGACCGAGAGGAAACTAAGAGTCCCCTTCGGCGTTGCCGGTAGGGACTAATCATCGGTTGCACTCCACCATTTCGTATAAAATTAGGGGTACTGATTATTAATGTAAAAGGCTATCAGGGCATATACCCCTGAATAAGACAGCTTATATAAAGCAAGGGTGAAAAGTAATGAAATGGTTGAAAAGTATTAGGTAATATGTTTGTAACAGGACACTGAAAATTTTTGAATCCTTAGTTTCGTATCCTATATAAACACTACAACGTGCGATGGACCATGTGAATTTTGGCGGAATTTCCCCGCGCCAAAAATCATTCAAGTCGGTTCGACAGTGATTTCGTGAGAACTAGCCGTACCGCCCCTCTGATTTTTCCATATGATTTAGAGTAAGAATATATCTTTCAGACTATTAATTGAAATTTCTGGAAAAAATCAAGCAACTTGGTGAAAAATTGCCCAAAACATGGGCCAATATGGTACTTTTTGCATGAAATTTCAACCCATTTTCATGCCATTTCAGCACAGGTAATGTGGTTCTTATATTAATTTTTTTTGTTAAATTGTCTATAAATTAAAAATTTGAAATTTTCTGAATCTATTGATACCAAATACATAGTATGACGTCACATTAGATTGTCCATATTGAGTAATATAAGAGGTGGGGGGTCTGCGATAACGCGAAATGTCAAAATAATGGTGGAGTGCAACCATATTGACCATATAGCTTCCTAGGTTCAAATTTCAAAATTGGTTGCCATGGTAACAACCCTACTCACATAAAGGTCATGACCCTGCTGTATCATAATAAACCAATAATTGTTGGATTCTTTCAAAATTGAAAATTTTTTGATTGTTATGAAAATTGATGCTGACTCTATTTTAGCACAATTTTTGAAGAAAAAGGCAGTACAAGCTATGCACTCATGCTTTATTTGGCACACCAAAGAGACAAAAGTATTAGGTTTAACACATAATGACAGGTATCAACACATTAAGAAAATGTCAAATTTATGTAAATAAGCTAATATTTGAAAAATAATGGTTACCATAGCAACCAAATTGACCTGAAAACACAAATCATGCATATAACCATTTCCAATACTGGCCTTATTGCGGAATCGAATAACGGGTTCCGAAGCAACAAAATTTTGTCGTTGCCATAGCAACCATCCTCAAAAAAGAATTTTTTGCTTTCTTTCGTCTTTTTCTTAAATGATGAATCAAAGTAAATACAAAAAGACACTATGGTGTCTCTACCTGAACATTAATATATACATGTCTGTCTATGTAAGCCTCATCATGGTCATGAAGGGGTACTTGGATGGGCGCGTCAGGCGCCCTTCGGTACTGTGTAGCGACAAAAGTATAAGGCGTAGCGCTATAACTATGGTACCGTTAGATGCGAAAAAACTTAAATTTTCAAATAAACACAAATTTATATCTTTGACGGGAAAAAAAATTCCCCTTATGGTTGCACTCCACCATTTCGTATAAAATTAGGGGTACTGATTATTAATGTAAAAGGCTATCAGGGCATATACCCCTGAATAAGACAGCTTATATAAAGCAAGGGTGAAAAGTAATGAAATGGTTGAAAAGTATTAGGTAATATGTTTGTAACAGGACACTGAAAATTTTTGAATCCTTAGTTTCGTATCCTATATAAACACTACAACGTGCGATGGACCATGTGAATTTTGGCGGAATTTCCCCGCGCCAAAAATCATTCAAGTCGGTTCGACAGTGATTTCGTGAGAACTAGCCGTACCGCCCCTCTGATTTTTCAATATGATTTAGAGTAAGAATATATCTTTCAGACTATTAATTGAAATTTCTGGAAAAAATCAAGCAACTTGGTGAAAAATTGCCCAAAACATGGGCCAATATGGTACTTTTTGCATGAAATTTCAACCCATTTTCATGCCATTTCAGCACAGGTAATGTGGTTCTTATATTAATTTTTTTTGTTAAATTGTCTATAAATTAAAAATTTGAAATTTTCTGAATCTATTGATACCAAATACATAGTATGACGTCACATTAGATTGTCCATATTGAGTAATATAAGAGGTGGGGGGTCTGCGATAACGCGAAATGTCAAAATAATGGTGGAGTGCAACCATCAGCCCTCCTTAAAAACCCTCCACAGATGGTGGAATTGGCCTTTACTCGTTAAATTTTTACTCCATCGATGGCGATCTCGTTGTAAAACTCTTGATAGGTACTGTATGTGAAAGAATATACTTTTTTCTTGAAGTGTATCAAATGTTAAAGTATTTTGACCAAAATAAATTTTAATTAATTTTTAAAATATTTTCACCCAAAAATGTATTTTTAGGCCCAAAATGACCTTGACCTTTAACCTATGACCTTGAAAATCAATAGGGTTCTATGTCTTCATTATGTAACACTCAATCCACATGGTAAATTTTTTCAAAAGATTCTAGCACAACTGGTTTGGGCTCTATTTTGTTTACAAGGGAAACTACATGTATACATATATTGAACCCCCCTTCCCCTTCCACATAATTTCTCAATTATCTGACAAAAGATTTAAAAACCTGTTTCATATGTGAAAGAATACACTTTTTACTTGAAGCATATGAAATCTCAAAACATTTGACCAAAAATAGATTTTTAATTAATTTTTAAAATATTTTCACCTAAAAATCTATTTTTAGCCCCAAAATTACCTTGACCTTTGACCTAAGACCTTGAAAATCAATAGAGTTCTTTGTCTTCATACATTCAATCCACATGGTAATTTTGAAGTTCCTAGCTCAATGGGTTTGGGCTCTATCTTGTTTCTTGTTTACAAGGGTTGAACAGACGGATGGATGGATGGATGGTCGGACGGGCAGACATCCCTGTACCATGATACGTCCCGTCTAAAGACAGGCGTATAAAAAACCTATCCTACCCTGATAAAGTTTTTATCCTTCACGAGTGCTTCCTCTGAATCCGTCAGGGAATTCTCTGCATTACCAAGCTGTAGCCAACATTTAGATCTTGTTACCAGGCAATTCCTATCTCCGGGGTTCATGTCCAAGGCCTGTAGATTATAAAAACAAACAGGATGTGAATGTGAAATATTGATACCCATAACAGGAAAAATAAGGTATACATAGCTGGCTTACCTGGTAGTCTCTTCCCAGATTCGAGAGATTACTTGACAAAATTATGCCATCTCTCAGTCTCTATTAGTTCTGCTCAAGCTTTAGTTTATATGTGATGGGTTATATTACAGTAATTTTTTACTAGCAAATTGGGGTCGAAATTTGGCCCTTTTCCAATGCCAAATTCCTACTATTTTTCCCTAAATTGTGACCTAAAATTCCCAAAAATTGAGCATGTTGAGAGTACAATTTGATTCAACATGAAATAATTTTACATGAAATGTCTTCATTAAAAAAAGGGAATGATCAAAGGCTAGAAAACAAGTTAAATGGTCTTATGAGGGACAATCATGCAGATCTATGTATTTTGATAATTAAGTACAGGTCCACGTAAGGACCAGACAGTTGAAAAATCATAAAATTTTTGCAGAACTTTATCTTGAAAAGTGTTCGGATCAGCGTCCATGTGAATGTTCTATAGTAATTTTCTTTATACTAGGATGGTGAAGAAAGTTATAGGGGTAGGTTTACTAACACCCAAAATCGGCCCTAAATTTTTGCGAAAAATAAATTTAAGAAAATTATGATTCAGCATCTCTTATATAAATCTCAAATACCTGCCGAAATAGAAAATAAATATTTTTCATTGTCAAAACGTCACGTGCGTTAGCTATGATGTCACATTTTGACGTCATTTGCACTGCATGACCTAAAATCAGCAGGAAACTTGCCATATTTTTTGCATAAATCTTAAAATTAGTATAGGCGCCAACCCTCACCCAAAATAAATTTTACGTAGATCGAAAGATAAATTGCAAATCTAACTTTTTATATGAAAATTATTTTGGTTGAGGACTGGCGCTCTACTTATTTTCATTAAGTTTGATCAGAATTATGCCAATTTCTTACCATTTTTTCAGCATTTTACTACTTTAAGCCAATTTGGAAGTCATATCTTTTGGTGTATTGCACGAAAATTATTACATTTATTTGGTATTTCAAACAACCATACATTTAACTTCCTTAAGATGAAATTCAATCAAAATCTAAAACAGTCTAAAATTAGGGCCAATTTTCCATGTTACTGAACCTGCTCCTTTGGTTGAATTAATTATAGAGAAATTTTTCCCTCCATCTTTTCCCTTCATAATCCTTTATAAAATATCAAATTCAAGGAATTGTGGTCCCCCGCTTTTGGGTGTTTGTCTTTAAAGAAATGCTTACAGACATCCCCCCATTCTTAAGTTTTAATAATACAACTCATATATCATCAACATTCTAAATATGAAAGATTAAACTTCAAGAAAAGGTCAAAAGGTCCAAACTTTTGTTTTGTTACCAAGGGACAGGGCTTAAGAAAAGGTATGCACACGTGAAATGTTAAAGTCCTATAATTCAAATTACCATCCAAAACTTCTGGTCGAGGTTGAAGTTTTAAATGTGGGTCAACCTCCAAGGACGAGGTCACAAGGTCAGAATGTTGTTACCAACAGAAAGGTCTTGTCACAAGGAATACACAATTGAAATGTGAAAGCCCCATCAATTTCCGTTAAAAAATTATGGTCAAGGTTAAAGTTTTTGAAAAAAATTTCAAACTCAAAGGTCAAGGTCATAAGGTCAAAAATTTTGGTATCCATGGAAAGATCTTTTCACAAAGAATACACATATGAAATATCAAAGCCCTATCATTTTCCATTAAAAAGTTATGGACAAGGTTTCAGTTTTTTGAAAAGTAGGTCAAACTCAAAGGTCACGGTCACAAGGTCAAAATTTTGGTATCCATGGAAAGGTCTTGTCACAAGGAAAACACATGTGAAATATGAAAGCCATATCACTTTCCATTCAAAAGTTATGGTCAGGTTCAAGTTTTTAATAAGTAGGTCAAAGTCCAAGGTCAAGGTCACAGGGTCAAAAATTTTGGTATCCCTAAAAAGGTCTTGTCACAAGGAATACACATGTGAAATATCAAAGCCCTTTCACTTTCCATTCAAAAAGTTATGGTCAAGGTTAAAGTTTTTAATAAGTAGGTCAAAGTCCAAGGTCAAGGTCACAAGGTCAAAAATTTTGGTATCCATGGAAAGGTCTTGTCACAAGGAATACACATGTGAAATATCAAAGCCCTATCACTTTCCATTCAAAAGTTATGCACAAGGTTAAAGTTTTTGTGACTGACGGACAGACGGACAGACGGACGGATGGACGGACGGACAGACGAACCAGTTCTAATGAGACTAACAGACAGATGGACAGACAGACAGATGGACAGACGAACCGGTTTTTATGTCCCCGCGCTTTCGCGAAAGCGGGGGACAATTATGAGGTGAAATTATCTCGCTTCACCATCGTTACCTTTAGAAATGAATATCATATTTGTACCACATATGTGTCTCAAAACAGAAATAAAAAGTTTTGCAAAAAAACTTTGATGTATCACCCCTGCCTGATTCTTACGTAGACCTATACTTAACTGCTCAAAATATTCCCCAATTATTTCACTGACTTTTTCCGAGATTGAAAGGCACAGGCAACTTGAAAAATAGTTATAAAAACAAGAGCCCCAGGGGGCACAACGCTCACCTGATACCCATGCACGCTCTAATTGACATACTGACATTGAATACTGATAGTGCCAGTACCAGGATTTTAGCCCACAACCTTTCTAAAAAGATTTTTGCCGGATGCAGAGAAGTTATTTTTTTTTTTCAGACAACCTTTAAAAGTACAAAAAAGAAAAAATAGTCACATTTCAAAACAATAACTATAACTTTTTTACTGATTTGAAAAGACGGATAAAGTGGTCCAACGTCATATGCCCAGCTAGTATATTTCAATTATGCAACATCAAAAATAAAATCATATTGTAACATTCCACATTAATGTGCAGCAGAAAAAGAATAAAACAATGAAATGATTTCATAAATTATGCTTCCATTCAAAAGTTATGCCCAATGTTAAAGTTTTTCGGAAAACAGACAGACAAACAGACAGACGGACAGGCCAAAAACTATATGCTCCCGAATCTTTTATTCCAGGGGCATAAAAAACAAAGATTTTTCGGTTTTGCCTTTATTCACTGAAATCTATAAATTATGCTTTTGAATAGTATTGATTTCATCTCAAATACATGAAACATACAGTTAAAATCATTTTGATCAAATATTTATCAATTCAAGTGAGTTGTGCAGAAATTGGGCCAGTTTGTTTTCCAAAAAAGCAGTGTATGTTGTATCAAACCTCATGACCCAGTGAAGCCACTTGAACGAATAATTTTCAGTAAAATATGCTGAAATGCGGCGCTTCTTGCCTATGCATATTTCAACAAGCGAGAAGGAGCGTTGTATTTCTGCATACGCTGTTCAACAACTCAAGTGGTTTCTCTAGGTTTCGTAGTTTGAAACAAATTAAAAGGCCCATGAAATTGTTAAGCTTGTCTAACTAGCAGACCTACGACATTGTAATTTACTGTTAACTAATTGTTTTACCTCATCATAGGTCTGTTACACGGACAAGTTGTTAGCGGAGAGAGTTCATGAAATGTATCAGTTGCATCGGATTTGCCGACAAAAAAATAATTTGGTGCGATAAAAACTCATAATGTATCTATTATTTGAACAGATAAAAATTCCCAAATGTCTTAACACAGGAACCTGTCGTTTTATGAGAGAAAATGTTTTATTATTCACAACCTCAGGCCTCTGTGTTCCTCTTAGAAATATTATACATACAAGATGACGAACACAGTGGCTTAAGGTTGTGAATAATAATTCATTTTCTCTAATAAAATAACAGCTTTCTGTGGTCCAACATTTCATTGGAAGATTTCAGGAAGTCTGAACTGAATTATTTATTTTCAAGAATTTCAGATATTAAATGTCCTATGCATTCTCAAAATCCAGAGGAAGAGATTACTCATTAGACGTTTCTTCAAGAAATCAGTCCGTAAATTACTTCATCTAAGAGAGTCTAAGACAGAGGAAATTCGAGCAAACTTTATATATGATAACAAGTACATGCAAGTGTTCCAAGTACATGAATGATAACCATTACGAAAGTGTTCCAAGTATAAAAATCTTTTCCGTTTGCACTGTATCTCCTGAAACGTATCGCAGTACTAAAGGTATCACATTAGTACATGGGGAATCCCCTTCGAGTACAGGCTATAGATATGCATAGCTAGGTCATTATCTAGGTCATTGTCCAGGTCATTATCTAGGTCATTGCCCTGTCAAATAGTTCCGATTATTTTCTTATTATTTTCAACAATTGGTGGAAAATACACACAATGTTTATCTTGAATTGTCTTCCCGTGATTGTTTACTAGATAGATGAAATAAAATTTTGAATATAGTTTAAAGTGTGTGAGACATCTACATGTGTGGAAGAATACGTGTGAAAATAGGTCCTCAGATCCAGATCATAAAATTCGAATAATTCCGGTCCAGAACCAGGTGCATGGCTTTGAAAAAATATTAAAAAAGTTGTGTACTTTTAATCTTTACGGCATTTTTTTCTATGTAATTCAAATAAAATTTCTAAACATTCAAAAGTAGTGTCAATGTGTTTAAGCCGGTGCGAATTGAGAATTTTTCTCCTATTTTTGGTAAGAAAGTACTTGAAAAATAACTGGGATCTGGATCCTACACGGCAAAAAATGGCTTGTTCCCGACCTTAAAAATAAAATTCTAAACAAGTATAAAGAATTTAAATAATTGAATCATATCACATGAAAGGTCAATCAAGAAGACATTGGAGCATGTGTCACTTGTTGAATTATCAGCTGTAACCTATGGCTCAGGTGAGCTAAAAAGGGGAAAAAATTTTGTTGGGGTCCCGCCGGGGTTTGAAGCCACTCCCCATGGGTCCATTGGAAATGGAAAACATACATTATACCTATGTACAATCTTAAAAAAATATTCCTTAAAAATCCAAAAGTGGATATCTTGACAAAATTCTTTCACTTGTAGGGTACCATGCATGAGTACCTCATACCTACAAATTGTCATGACAATCTGAAGAGTGGTTATAGAAAAGAAGCAGAAAATGTATGAAAATCACCCCCCCCCCCCTTCCTTTTTACATAAGAAAAAAATTCATAAAAAATCAAAAAAATAAAATTTAAGCATAAAATACATATCAAAGCATTAAGTAAGTTAAATATGATAAATATGTAGTAAATGAGTGTGTAAAATCATACACTTATTGAGTTATTTAAAGAAATAGTGCAAAAATGTGCATTTCTGACTAAGTCCGAAAAGACGTCAAAAACGCGTCAAAAATTTGACTTCGAAGTGGAACCAAAAATAACAACACTTCTTAAGACATCTCTCTAGATCATCCTGATGCTTTCGGTTTGTCGATACATGCTTCGGTTCTGAAGAAGAAGTTTGTCAAAGGAGGGTACCCCCCGTGACCTACTTTTGGCTGTGGTGGCGCCACCTGTTGACAGATCCGGACGAAAAACAACAACACTTGTAGGGGACCATGAGTACTTCATACCTACCAAGTTTCATCAAAATCCCTTCAGCCCTTCTGGAGAAGAAGTTTAAAATGTGAAAAGTTTACGACGACGGACGACGACGACGACGACGGACGACGGACGACAGACGCAACACTATGACATTAGCTCACTTGAGCCTATGGCTCAGGTGAGCTAAAAAGGGGAAAAAAATTTTGTTGGGGTCCCGCCGGGGTTTGAAGCCACTCCCCATGGGTCCATTGGAAATGGAAAACATACATTATACCTATGTACAATCTTAAAAAAATATTCCTTAAAAATCCAAAAGTGGATATCTTGACAAAATTCTTTCACTTGTAGGGTACCATGCATGAGTACCTCATACCTACAAATTGTCATGACAATCTGAAGAGTGGTTATAGAAAAGAAGCAGAAAATGTATGAAAATCACCCCCCCCCCCCCTTCCTTTTTACATAAGAAAAAAATTCATAAAAAATCAAAAAAATAAAATTTAAGCATAAAATACATATCAAAGCATTAAGTAAGTTAAATATGATAAATATGTAGTAAATGAGTGTGTAAAATCATACACTTATTGAGTTATTTAAAGAAATAGTGCAAAAATGTGCATTTCTGACTAAGTCCGAAAAGACGTCAAAAACGCGTCAAAAATTTGACTTCGAAGTGGAACCAAAAATAACAACACTTCTTAAGACATCTCTCTAGATCATCCTGATGCTTTCGGTTTGTCGATACATGCTTCGGTTCTGAAGAAGAAGTTTGTCAAAGGAGGGTACCCCCCGTGACCTACTTTTGGCTGTGGTGGCGCCACCTGTTGACAGATCCGGACGAAAAACAACAACACTTGTAGGGGACCATGAGTACTTCATACCTACCAAGTTTCATCAAAATCCCTTCAGCCCTTCTGGAGAAGAAGTTTAAAATGTGAAAAGTTTACGACGACGGACGACGACGACGACGACGACGACGACGGACGACGGATGACAGACGCAACACTATGACATTAGCTCACTTGAGCCTATGGCTCAGGTGAGCTAAAAAGGGGAAAAAAATTTTGTTGGGGTCCCGCCGGGGTTTGAAGCCACTCCCCATGGGTCCATTGGAAATGGAAAACATACATTATACCTATGTACAATCTTAAAAAAATATTCCTTAAAAATCCAAAAGTGGATATCTTGACAAAATTCTTTCACTTGTAGGGTACCATGCATGAGTACCTCATACCTACAAATTGTCATGACAATCTGAAGAGTGGTTATAGAAAAGAAGCAGAAAATGTATGAAAATCACCCCCCCCCCCCCTTCCTTTTTACATAAGAAAAAAATTCATAAAAAATCAAAAAAATAAAATTTAAGCATAAAATACATATCAAAGCATTAAGTAAGTTAAATATGATAAATATGTAGTAAATGAGTGTGTAAAATCATACACTTATTGAGTTATTTAAAGAAATAGTGCAAAAATGTGCATTTCTGACTAAGTCCGAAAAGACGTCAAAAACGCGTCAAAAATTTGACTTCGAAGTGGAACCAAAAATAACAACACTTCTTAAGACATCTCTCTAGATCATCCTGATGCTTTCGGTTTGTCGATACATGCTTTGGTTCTGAAGAAGAAGTTTGTCAAAGGAGGGTACCCCCCGTGACCTACTTTTGGCTGTGGTGGCGCCACCTGTTGACAGATCCGGACGAAAAACAACAACACTTGTAGGGGACCATGAGTACTTCATACCTACCAAGTTTCATCAAAATCCCTTCAGCCCTTCTGGAGAAGAAGTTTAAAATGTGAAAAGTTTACGACGAAGGACGACGACGGACGACGACGACGACGACGACGACGGACGACGGATGACAGACGCAACACTATGACATTAGCTCACTTGAGCCTATGGCTCAGGTGAGCTAAAAAGGGGAAAAAAATTTTGTTGGGGTCCCGCCTGGTTTGAAGCCACTCCCCATGGGTCCATTGGAAATGGAAAACATACATTATACCTATGTACAATCTTAAAAAAATATTCCTTAAAAATCCAAAAGTGGATATCTTGACAAAATTCTTTCACTTGTAGGGTACCATGCATGAGTACCTCATACCTACAAATTGTCATGACAATCTGAAGAGTGGTTATAGAAAAGAAGCAGAAAATGTATGAAAATCACCCCCCCCCCCCCCCCTTCCTTTTTACATAAGAAAAAAATTCATAAAAAATCAAAAAAATAAAATTTAAGCATAAAATACATATCAAAGCATTAAGTAAGTTAAATATGATAAATATGTAGTAAATGAGTGTGTAAAATCATACACTTATTGAGTTATTTAAAGAAATAGTGCAAAAATGTGCATTTCTGACTAAGTCCGAAAAGACGTCAAAAACGCGTCAAAAATTTGACTTCGAAGTGGAACCAAAAATAACAACACTTCTTAAGACATCTCTCTAGATCATCCTGATGCTTTCGGTTTGTCGATACATGCTTCGGTTCTGAAGAAGAAGTTTGTCAAAGGAGGGTACCCCCCGTGACCTACTTTTGGCTGTGGTGGCGCCACCTGTTGACAGATCCGGACGAAAAACAACAACACTTGTAGGGGACCATGAGTACTTCATACCTACCAAGTTTCATCAAAATCCCTTCAGCCCTTCTGGAGAAGAAGTTTAAAATGTGAAAAGTTTACGACGACGGACGACGACGGACGACGACGACGACGACGACGACGGACGACGGACGACAGACGCAACACTATGACATTAGCTCACTTGAGCCTATGGCTCAGGTGAGCTAAAAAGGGGAAAAAAATTTTGTTGGGGTCCCGCCGGGGTTTGTAGCCACTCCCCATGGGTCCATTGGAAATGGAAAACATACATTATACCTATGTACAATCTTAAAAAAATATTCCTTAAAAATCCAAAAGTGGATATCTTGACAAAATTCTTTCACTTGTAGGGTACCATGCATGAGTACCTCATACCTACAAATTGTCATGACAATCTGAAGAGTGGTTATAGAAAAGAAGCAGAAAATGTATGAAAATCACCCCCCCCCCCCTTCCTTTTTACATAAGAAAAAAATTCATAAAAAATCAAAAAAATAAAATTTAAGCATAAAATACATATCAAAGCATTAAGTAAGTTAAATATGATAAATATGTAGTAAATGAGTGTGTAAAATCATACACTTATTGAGTTATTTAAAGAAATAGTGCAAAAATGTGCATTTCTGACTAAGTCCGAAAAGACGTCAAAAACGCGTCAAAAATTTGACTTCGAAGTGGAACCAAAAATAACAACACTTCTTAAGACATCTCTCTAGATCATCCTGATGCTTTCGGTTTGTCGATACATGCTTCGGTTCTGAAGAAGAAGTTTGTCAAAGGAGGGTACCCCCCGTGACCTACTTTTGGCTGTGGTGGCGCCACCTGTTGACAGATCCGGACGAAAAACCAACAACACTTGTAGGGGACCATGAGTACTTCATACCTACCAAGTTTCATCAAAATCCCTTCAGCCCTTCTGGAGAAGAAGTTTAAAATGTGAAAAGTTTACGACGACGGACGACGACGGACGACGACGACGACGACGACGACGGACGACGGACGACAGACGCAACACTATGACATTAGCTCACTTGAGCCTATGGCTCAGGTGAGCTAAAAAGGGGAAAAAAATTTTGTTGGGGTCCCGCCGGGGTTTGAAGCCACTCCCCATGGGTCCATTGGAAATGGAAAACATACATTATACCTATGTACAATCTTAAAAAAATATTCCTTAAAAATCCAAAAGTGGATATCTTGACAAAATTCTTTCACTTGTAGGGTACCATGCATGAGTACCTCATACCTACAAATTGTCATGACAATCTGAAGAGTGGTTATAGAAAAGAAGCAGAAAATGTATGAAAATCACCCCCCCCCCTTCCTTTTTACATAAGAAAAAAATTCATAAAAAATCAAAAAAATAAAATTTAAGCATAAAATACATATCAAAGCATTAAGTAAGTTTAAATATGATAAATATGTAGTAAATGAGTGTGTAAAATCATACACTTATTGAGTTATTTAAAGAAATAGTGCAAAAATGTGCATTTCTGACTAAGTCCGAAAAGACGTCAAAAACGCGTCAAAAATTTGACTTCGAAGTGGAACCAAAAATAACAACACTTCTTAAGACATCTCTCTAGATCATCCTGATGCTTTCGGTTTGTCGATACATGCTTTGGTTCTGAAGAAGAAGTTTGTCAAAGGAGGGTACCCCCCGTGACCTACTTTTGGCTGTGGTGGCGCCACCTGTTGACAGATCCGGACGAAAAACAACAACACTTGTAGGGGACCATGAGTACTTCATACCTACCAAGTTTCATCAAAATCCCTTCAGCCCTTCTGGAGAAGAAGTTTAAAATGTGAAAAGTTTACGACGACGGACGACGACGGACGACGACGACGACGACGACGACGGACGACGGACGACAGACGCAACACTATGACATTAGCTCACTTGAGCCTATGGCTCAGGTGAGCTAAAAAGGGGAAAAAAATTTTGTTGGGGTCCCGCCGGGGTTTGAAGCCACTCCCCATGGGTCCATTGGAAATGGAAAACATACATTATACCTATGTACAATCTTAAAAAAATATTCCTTAAAAATCCAAAAGTGGATATCTTGACAAAATTCTTTCACTTGTAGGGTACCATGCATGAGTACCTCATACCTACAAATTGTCATGACAATCTGAAGAGTGGTTATAGAAAAGAAGCAGAAAATGTATGAAAATCACCCCCCCCCCCCCTTCCTTTTTACATAAGAAAAAAATTCATAAAAAATCAAAAAAATAAAATTTAAGCATAAAATACATATCAAAGCATTAAGTAAGTTAAATATGATAAATATGTAGTAAATGAGTGTGTAAAATCATACACTTATTGAGTTATTTAAAGAAATAGTGCAAAAATGTGCATTTCTGACTAAGTCCGAAAAGACGTCAAAAACGCGTCAAAAATTTGACTTCGAAGTGGAACCAAAAATAACAACACTTCTTAAGACATCTCTCTAGATCATCCTGATGCTTTCGGTTTGTCGATACATGCTTCGGTTCTGAAGAAGAAGTTTGTCAAAGGAGGGTACCCCCCGTGACCTACTTTTGGCTGTGGTGGCGCCACCTGTTGACAGATCCGGACGAAAAACAACAACACTTGTAGGGGACCATGAGTACTTCATACCTACCAAGTTTCATCAAAATCCCTTCAGCCCTTCTGGAGAAGAAGTTTAAAATGTGAAAAGTTTACGACGACGGACGACGACGGACGACGACGACGACGACGACGACGGACGACGGACGACAGACGCAACACTATGACATTAGCTCACTTGAGCCTATGGCTCAGGTGAGCTAAAAAGGGGAAAAAAATTTTGTTGGGGTCCCGCCGGGGTTTGAAGCCACTCCCCATGGGTCCATTGGAAATGGAAAACATACATTATACCTATGTACAATCTTAAAAAAATATTCCTTAAAAATCCAAAAGTGGATATCTTGACAAAATTCTTTCACTTGTAGGGTACCATGCATGAGTACCTCATACCTACAAATTGTCATGACAATCTGAAGAGTGGTTATAGAAAAGAAGCAGAAAATGTATGAAAATCACCCCCCCCCCCCCCCCCTTCCTTTTTACATAAGAAAAAAATTCATAAAAAATCAAAAAAATAAAATTTAAGCATAAAATACATATCAAAGCATTAAGTAAGTTAAATATGATAAATATGTAGTAAATGAGTGTGTAAAATCATACACTTATTGAGTTATTTAAAGAAATAGTGCAAAAATGTGCATTTCTGACTAAGTCCGAAAAGACGTCAAAAACGCGTCAAAAATTTGACTTCGAAGTGGAACCAAAAATAACAACACTTCTTAAGACATCTCTCTAGATCATCCTGATGCTTTCGGTTTGTCGATACATGCTTCGGTTCTGAAGAAGAAGTTTGTCAAAGGAGGGTACCCCCCGTGACCTACTTTTGGCTGTGGTGGCGCCACCTGTTGACAGATCCGGACGAAAAACAACAACACTTGTAGGGGACCATGAGTACTTCATACCTACCAAGTTTCATCAAAATCCCTTCAGCCCTTCTGGAGAAGAAGTTTAAAATGTGAAAAGTTTACGACGACGGACGACGACGGACGACGACGACGACGACGACGGACGACGGACGACAGACGCAACACTATGACATTAGCTCACTTGAGCCTATGGCTCAGGTGAGCTAAAAAGGGGAAAAAAAATTTGTTGGGGTCCCGCCGGGGTTTGAAGCCACTCCCCATGGGTCCATTGGAAATGGAAAACATACATTATACCTATGTACAATCTTAAAAAAATATTCCTTAAAAATCTAAAAGTGGATATCTTGACAAAATTCTTTCACTTGTAGGGTACCATGCATGAGTACCTCATACCTACAAATTGTCATGACAATCTGAAGAGTGGTTATAGAAAAGAAGCAGAAAATGTATGAAAATCACCCCCCCCCCTTCCTTTTTACATAAGAAAAAAATTCATAAAAAATCAAAAAAATAAAATTTAAGCATAAAATACATATCAAAGCATTAAGTAAGTTAAATATGATAAATATGTAGTAAATGAGTGTGTAAAATCATACACTTATTGAGTTATTTAAAGAAATAGTGCAAAAATGTGCATTTCTGACTAAGTCCGAAAAGACGTCAAAAACGCGTCAAAAATTTGACTTCGAAGTGGAACCAAAAATAACAACACTTCTTAAGACATCTCTCTAGATCATCCTGATGCTTTCGGTTTGTCGATACATGCTTCGGTTCTGAAGAAGAAGTTTGTCAAAGGAGGGAACCCCCCGTGACCTACTTTTGGCTGTGGTGGCGCCACCTGTTGACAGATCCGGACGAAAAACCAACACTTGTAGGGGACTATGAGTACTTCATACCAACCAAGTTTCATCAAAATCCCTTCAGCCGTTCTGGAGAAGAAGTTTAAAATGTGAAAAGTTTACGATGACGGACGACGACGACGACGGACGACGGACGACAGACGCAACACTATGACAATAGCTCACTTGAGCCTATGGCTCAGGTGAGCTAAAAAGGGGAAAAAAATTTTGTTGGGGTCCCGCCGGGGTTTGAAGCCACTCCCCATGGGTCCATTGGAAATGGAAAACATACATTATACCTATGTACAATCTTAAAAAAATATTCCTTAAAAATCCAAAAGTGGATATCTTGACAAAATTCTTTCACTTGTAGGGTACCATGCATGAGTACCTCATACCTACAAATTGTCATGACAATCTGAAGAGTGGTTATAGAAAAGAAGCAGAAAATGTATGAAAATCACCCCCCCCCCCCTTCCTTTTTACATAAGAAAAAAATTCATAAAAAATCAAAAAAATAAAATTTAAGCATAAAATACATATCAAAGCATTAAGTAAGTAAAATATGATAAATATGTAGTAAATGAGTGTGTAAAATCATACACTTATTGAGTTATTTAAAGAAATAGTGCAAAAATGTGCATTTCTGACTAAGTCCGAAAAGACGTCAAAAACGCGTCAAAAATTTGACTTCGAAGTGGAACCAAAAATAACAACACTTCTTAAGACATCTCTCTAGATCATCCTGATGCTTTCGGTTTGTCGATACATGCTTCGGTTCTGAAGAAGAAGTTTGTCAAAGGAGGGTACCCCCCGTGACCTACTTTTGGCTGTGGTGGCGCCACCTGTTGACAGATCCGGACGAAAAACAACAACACTTGTAGGGGACCATGAGTACTTCATACCTACCAAGTTTCATCAAAATCCCTTCAGCCCTTCTGGAGAAGAAGTTTAAAATGTGAAAAGTTTACGACGACGGACGACGACGACGACGACGACGACGACGACGACAACGACGACGGACGACGGACGACAGACGCAACACTATGACATTAGCTCACTTGAGCCTATGGCTCAGGTGAGCTAAAAAGGGGAAAAAAATTTTGTTGGGGTCCCGCCGGGGTTTGAAGCCACTCCCCATGGGTCCATTGGAAATGGAAAACATACATTATACCTATGTACAATCTTAAAAAAATATTCCTTAAAATCCAAAAGTGGATATCTTGACAAAATTCTTTCACTTGTAGGGTACCATGCATGAGTACCTCATACCTACAAATTGTCATGACAATCTGAAGAGTGGTTATAGAAAAGAAGCAGAAAATGTATGAAAATCACCCCCCCCCCTTCCTTTTTACATAAGAAAAAAATTCATAAAAAATCAAAAAAATAAAATTTAAGCATAAAATACATATCAAAGCAATAAGTAAGTTAAATATGATAAATATGTAG
Organism: Pinctada fucata; assembly: GCA_028142955.1. Lineage (NCBI taxonomy): Eukaryota > Metazoa > Mollusca > Bivalvia > Pterioida > Pteriidae > Pinctada > Pinctada fucata. The sequence continues at coordinate 19,284,208 of AP027109.1, forward strand.
TAAATGAGTGTGTAAAATCATACACTTATTGAGTTATTTAAAGAAATAGTGCAAAAATGTGCATTTCTGACTAAGTCCGAAAAGACGTCAAAAACGCGTCAAAAATTTGACTTCGAAGTGGAACCAAAAATAACAACACTTCTTAAGACATCTCTCTAGATCATCCTGATGCTTTCGGTTTGTCGATACATGCTTCGGTTCTGAAGAAGAAGTTTGTCAAAGGAGGGTACCCCCCGTGACCTACTTTTGGCTGTGGTGGCGCCACCTGTTGACAGATCCGGACGAAAAACAACAACACTTGTAGGGGACCATGAGTACTTCATACCTACCAAGTTTCATCAAAATCCCTTCAGCCCTTCTGGAGAAGAAGTTTAAAATGTGAAAAGTTTACGACGACGGACGACGACGGACGACGACGACGACGACGACGACGGACGACGGACGACAGACGCAACACTATGACATTAGCTCACTTGAGCCTATGGCTCAGGTGAGCTAAAAATCACTGTATTATGAGGCAAAATTGACATACTGCCAGTATTATACTAGCTTCAATATTTCATCTGTCCCTCACATTGTTTCTATTTGAATATTTATGTTGCTCACACACTTCAATAAGCATGCAAGTAGAAACAAGGGACATTTTATTTTTACGAGTACAAACTTTTTAAGCTTGACTTTTTTGACATTTTTGTCCAGCAGGTATATCTGGCAAGTATGACATTGAAAATGCCTGATCTAGAAAAACGATTATGTCTGTATAAACTATATTCTGATTGCATATACAGGAATTTTGAAAAGTATCTGTTTCATTGGATTTTGCAATAAAAAATCATTTGGTGCAATAAAAACTTGTTTTACAATAATATATTATTTGGACTGATAAAAATCCCCACATCATGAAATGTCCGTTATCATAGAAGTTAATTTCAAGAATTGAGCTTAAATGAATATTAGAACATTTGCAAATGAATAGTAATCAGCAAACATTCAAAAAGAAAATTGGTATCGGTATTTAAATATTTTTTAGTATGTACATGGTGCCTGTAATTAAATACATGCAGCATAAGTAAAATAAGCTTGGTATGACGTAGGGCTGGGACGATACTGCATCCAGGCGATCCGATATGTATCACATTACCTGATATCCAATACGATAGGTTTCGCGATACCAAGATTATTCATAAAACCTTCTCAAAAAGCTATTTGATAGTATATATAATAAGTTTTTTAACGGTGTTGACGGTTGTCAAATAATAAACTGTTTATCTATTCTTTTTATCTGTTTTCTAAACAGAAATTTTGTGTTTGAATGAATATGTCATATTGAATAAGAAAAGCTACTTATATGATGAATATCATATATATGTATTAGCTTTTTTTATTAAATATTATTATGACATACATGCATGTATTCATTCAACACTAAATTTCTGTTTAGAATATTTCAATCACAAAAATGGGAATGTGATGTAATGTAAGGAATAGACCATTTTCGAATTTGTTCCCTCAACCAGAAGCGTATTATGAAAAGAAAATCTAATACATGTCTATCGCGACTTTAGCCGATGACGAGGGAATTACACATTCAAGTAAGCACCGCCTTCAATCCATTTAACTCTGCCCATAAAAGCCCAGTTGTGTATATTGGAGGGAACTCGTAGCAGAGATCGCGTTGTCCATGGAGTAAACAAATACATGTAAGCAAGGGGGAAGATAGCGAAATTACTCTGAGGAACGATAGAGTAAAAGCTTACTGTCCATCAACGATCTCGTTGTAAATCCTTTGGTACGCACTGTATGTATTGCTTCAGTTGATGCATAATTAATTTGGAGGGATAGGGATCATACACCATAGTTAAATTGAAGTGAGACTTTATTTAGAAATGGCCCATTGTAGTACGGTGACCAAGCCTAAAAAAGTGCTCTATTTTAGGAGTTTAATGTCCACTCCTAGTGCAAGGCTATATTTGGTATCAAATGAAAGGTTATGGTCTAAGGTTTACGATTTGACATGTCGTCAAAACTTTTACGGGTGCCTACTAGGTCAAATTTGACGTTGAAATGACATAATAAAAATGGTGGAAAATTTTCATATTTTGAATGCTAATGTAAGACTTGTCTTTTTTTCAAATTTGCTGAAATGTGACAATTTCACCTGCACAATCGGAACATCCTACTGATTCCTAATTAAGAAGTCGTTTAAAGTAATTTACATTCACACTCGAAGACAATAATTCTTTATTTCTGAACAATACTACAATTTTTACAAGCATCTTTTGACAGCACTTTACTTCTGAATTTTGATTCCGAATACTTTATGTTCTTAAGTTGTTTTAATATTTCTTTTTAATATTGATCTGTTTCGATGGTACATTAGAGCATTTTTATCAATATACCAACAAATATTTCTTCCAATAATGACAAAACGCTTAATTGGTCCTTTCAATCCACCTGCAATAGCGACTAATAGAGATAAGTAGTGTCACATAATAATAATAATGCTTGTTATGCGTTCTTTCGTTGTTAATACGTCTTCATGCATGATGTCGATTTGTGCATACCTCTTGATCCTTCGAAACCTATCTTGTTTTTAGCATAAATCGCCTTTCCAGAAAAAAATCATGTTTCAAAGAAATTTCCATTGCAAAAATAAGGGTTTATTTAAACGCCTTTTGGGGTGAAAAACATAGTTTTAAAGGAACTATCACAGAAAATAGGAAGCAATGAATTTAACATTTGTATTCATCATAAAATAAAAAAAAATTGAAAGACGCGATTTCAAAAAAAAAATTTGAATGCTCTACCAATAATATAAATTTTACATTCTAAATCCTAGGTAAAAGAAGGGAGGGGATCTCCAACAAGACCCTGTTGCAGCACCAACAGCAAAAGGCCAAAAACACCCGATGCAAAAACACAAAAGACGAGCATAGTATGAGACGAAAAAGAGACATACGACATGTAAACATCAAACACAAAAAGACTACACATAAACCGACGAGACTAATGGGCAACTAGTGCCGACTTTGGATGGCCATTTGCCACGTAAGTAGCAAATGGTGTGGTTATCCTGGATTACGTGCGCACAACCCTCTTCACTTCTCCAATTACCAAGAGGTCTTGAAGAATCCTCACTGTAAGATGACCCACACATACAAGACCGCAAAACATAGAGGCCCCAGCAACACAGATGTGTATGTAAATGGATATAAAACATGTAAAAAGAGAGTTGTAAAGTTGCAATTTGGTCTCAAAAAGTTTGACTTATGTGAAAACTTGGCAACGCATAAATCTGTGAAAAGGACAAGAACCATGAACGGCAAAATTGGCTTATTTTGCCATAACTCTTAATATCTTTTATTTATACTTTGATAATACTAAATTTCTTAACCTAAGATGACTTTACGCCGTGATAAAGCAAAATATATTCATGTGAAGTGGAGTATGGTTTATTGTTTGCGACGTCATTTTTTTTGTATGACACGGCATTTTGCCGTTGCTTGTGTAAGTACAGTGCACTGATCAGTATCGATTTACTAAAAAGAAATGAAAATATATATTGCTACATTGAGGAAGTGAGTGAAATATTTATTTGTTTGAAGAATAAAAAAAATCTACATAGATGCAGAACTATATGCATTCACTTATGCACAGTCGACTTGACGTCTGTTACATTGACATGGCGGTCGGCCTTTGAACGTACGTCGTATCAGATTTGATTCAAATCAGGCTGAAAGATCACTATAAACCACTAGCAGTTGAAAGGATAAACAAATACATAAGGCGGATCCAGGATTTTTTCAAAGGTTGAAGAGGCGTTTAAAGACTTATGATATTTTAGGAAGAGGGAAGATTATTGTTGCAATATTGGGTTATTCCATTTACCCTACTTCGACCTGTCCGTAACGTGATGGTTCACTGACCAATAGGGATACAGTTAATTGGCCAATACCTGGATCCCACTGACGTCACAACCACATTGCTACTCACTCTAGTCTAGCCCTTACCTTCGATGTGTCAACACCTGTCTATTGTTTACCTGTATTTATGCCATGTCTTCGTATTATTAGTAAGTTGTATTCATTATATGCCCATGCCCATTGATTTATTATATGCTATGTTGTTGTTCCCTTACCACTCGTATTATTATTGCTATTATTTTACAACAATGGTGCTGCGAGCAGCTATTATTTTACAACATTATTTCATATTATATGCAAAATGTATCAATTTGCCTTATATCTCAATAATATTGCATATTATTTCGGAAGCATTGCGTTATTTTGCTATAATATTCCGTTATTTTGCAATATAATTGCGTTATATCTTAATAATTACCAAATAGACCAATGTAGACCCTTTCACATTATCTGTGGTACTGAATTTGAAGGCCAGTTCCGGGGGACAAACAATAGATTACACATGCACCAGTGACGTAATTCGATTGTTCCAAGATATTTTCCGCGGAACAAACGAAACATGATTCCGCGCTAAACGTCCTAGAACAATCAAATGATGTCACTGGTGCATGCGCAATCTATTCGTTGTCCCCCGGAACTGGCATTCAAATTTAGTACCGCAGATAATGTGAAAGGGTCTATGCGTTTGTTTACCTGATTCTAAGCATTTTGATTGGTCGATCGCATTTATTGTGACTTCCGTTATGAGATGATAAAATGTCAAAATTGACCGGAACTACTTTCACACTAACGCAACAGAAATCAAGAATTGTCTAACGCATGAAATAAACAATACAAATGGTCTCAAATAATCCATTAAAACTAGAGACAGTTCCATGTGTCGACTCATAAACATCACAGCACAGTACTGTGAATGTTATTATTTTGCAGAGATTACATCGGTTGCTACGCGCATGATTTGAAAACTGCAACAATTAAGCAAACATGAACGGCAGTTTGTTGAGGGATTTCTTGTGTTTCCAGGGAAATTTTGATTGACCTATTAGAAATGCATGACAAAACTTGTCCTTTATTTTCTAAAATCATTGAAATTAATCTAATACACATGGATATACAACATGTAGGATGAATAAATTTGAAAGTACTGAGCAAAAGCTAAGCAATGACTTACCAAACTTGTCATGCCGATTTCGTTCTGATTCCTATTAAATAATTTATAGCTGATATTCCGATACCTGTACAGTAGATCTTATCAATGTTTTTTCTTCACACATAAGATCTTCAGGTACAAGAAATGCTGTCCGAGAGTCCGTATAAATCCCAACACAATTAATTGCTTCATGTTCTACTTTCAACTGTCATGTCTGCTGCCTTCTATAAACAACGCGTCACAAATTACGTCATAACAGTACAGCAGTAAGTGCAAATAGGTAAAACATGCTGAGGTTCTGAAGGGGGAAATGCTTTTTTTTCCAGATTAAATGTCGGCTTGCTTTTTTTTTTCCTCTCGAACATTTTTGTTGTTAGGGAACTAGTTCGTACCAGTTTAATATTTTCATACGCGACATACTCAATTGTTTATTTTCTTTAGAATTTGTACGAATTTGGAATAAATTCATATGTTTGGTAATTATAAGTATTGAATGTTTATTTTTGCCATTTTATTGAATGATGAAATGTCAGTTGTCGTATCACAAATTTTGCGTAAAACCTCTTCGTCCTGCGGCCTCGGTGAATAACATATCCTTCAGGTTGCTATACTGCTATATCTACCTCACACAAGGTAATTAATTGTATAATATTGTTGCGTTACAACGCAATATTATTGCAATTAACTGCAATTTCATTGCAATAAAATTACGCTATTAAGCAATAAAATTGCGCTATAATGCAATTTAATTTCTGTATAACGCAATACCATTTAAAGGATTAAAATAATCCTACCTTAGTCTCGTTACTATATCCAAGTGTCTTGCGTCGCAGACCCTCCGAGAAGAGGGAGGGTTTGATATGATAGGGAAAATTGGGGTTGTACACTGTAGCTCAACGTAAAAATGTTGCCATTTTGTTTTGAATTTGACCGACACTTCACGCGGAAATCCTGACGTCACAATGCGACTTTCGTACGGGAAACAATGATACTGAATTTTAACAATTATCTTACGTCATGTAACCGTCATTTTTACGGGAAATCTAGTGAATCAACTACAAAAGACGAGATTGAAAGGAGAAAATGTACAGAGCCAAGTGGCGATTGAGCGTATTTAACGGGGGTTTGAGGGCGGTAGCCCCCGATAAAAGTGAGTTAAAATAGAGATAATTGTTCCTTTAGTTACAGGAAAAAAAATATATCTGAAAAATGCTCTGAAAATCGACCTTAAAATAATTATTGGCCTATATAGTCTCGGTCCCATAAACTGAACAAAGGCTGTATCATTTTGAAAATCACTATCCAAAATTGAATGCTAGCTTGCCATTGGGAAGGAATCGAAGAAGGTATGTATGCATAAATCATATTGTTTAATAACGTTTACGGTCTGTTCTATTTTTTTGAAAATCAGCAACTCGATTAAGGGGTATGGACAAAAGTAAATCGGCCATATTGGATTTGACGTAAAGCATACTTGAAAATCTGTCGTTCTGCAGAATTAAGACTCCAATCTTAACCATTTTAATACTAAGTTTTCTTTACCTCAACATCGTCATTTTCCTATCATTTTAAACAAAAACTGCATCAATATTTTTACATGACAACCATTTGAACTTAGTGCACCGAACTGCGCAGCTACAGGTTTGCAGGATTCATGATTAATACTATAACCTACCTTAAACGTTACCATCATCATATGTCTACAAACATTTGTCCTCCAATTTTGATCATACTTTCTCAAAATAGCGGGTATCTTCATTTTACACGCAAGGGGCTAGTAGCCATATCAACATAGAAATGAATCCAGGGGCGGATCCACGGAATGTTGCACATTTGTAATTTGTCACCTATAATTCACATGACTATCCCACTTTTCTAATAAATATCATGTAAATAATTAATAATTGAATCGCAAACAGTCGAAATTCTAGTGAATTACCCCAGTAACTTTAAAATCGTTTATTTTTTCTACCTATGTTGGGGCGGCTCTGCACGTGAAAATGGCTACCTGTAAAAACTCGTGTTCGAAAAGACACCGTGTTGTATTAACAAGAGATTTATATGATAATGAGACCTTGTACTCAAAATCGAAGGACAAATGGTTGTAGATATAGTATCAATGTAATGTTTAAGGTAAGTTATAGTATTATTCATTAATTCTTCTGAGGTGCAGCTGTGCAGTTCGGTGCATGAATTTAAAAAATGTCTAATGTTAAAATCTTAATGTAATTTTCCGTAGAAAATATGGGAAAATGTAGCTATTGGGGTTGAGAATACTTGGGATTAAAATAGTTGAAGTTGCAGCCATGACTCGGTGTAAGGAAAGATTTTCAATAACACACTACATAAAATCCAATACGGCGAATAACGGTTTGTCCATACCCCTTAATGCTTTTACTCACAAAATAGTACAGTACAAACTATAATTTTAATGAAAGCCAAATATTTTTGTACCGGCTAATTCGTTATTGGAGATGTTTTGCCGAATAATTCTACAGATTTTGTAATAATCGAAATATTCTTGATACGCTCATTTTGTGTTTAGTAGGCCTAAACCCTTAACTTTAACTTTAGCATGACAAAGTTATCAAAATCGTGTTAATCCAGTTTCTGAACTACTGATGTGAGCCGCGCAGACAGTAGAGATATGGGACAGAAAACAATGCAAGACACTTATTCAGGTCATAATAATTGCTGAATATCATTTCTACATACAATATAGCTCATACCCTAGTAAAACTCTCGACAGCCTTCGCAAAATTCTCGACATGAACAAAGTGTTCCCCTTCATCGCGTAATATTTCAAAGGTCCCAAATAGTTCCTGCCTGGTTTTCTGAGCCCGTGTCGCTTCCTCGACCTTACCTTGGCATCGTGCGATAATCTGATTAGTGCTTTCACTAATAATTGAGTAATTGGCTTAAGCAATTAACTTAATTATTAAGTTGTTTTTAGTAAGATAGCACTCTTCGGGCACTTGTTTTGCGATACTTCTCTATTTTACATGGTGCACACTAAAAGTGGTAGTCCGAGTCCGAGTGGAGAAAAGCCGAGTTGAGATTTTTAATTTCAATTTTCTCGGCAACGGATGGATAGATTTTGATGAAATTTGCAGGAATTATCCATTTTATACATTGCTCTCGTATTAATTTTCCGAATGTGTGCATGAAAACACGTGCCCTTAGCAACAGAATAATTTTTAAACAGATAACAGATGTATAATTTCAAGATGTTTTAAAATATTTTCTTTCAATTCAAATTCAAAAGCAAGGGTAATTAATATTTTTTTTCAAAATTGTAGACATTTCTGGTCCAAAAAAGTTGTAGGTCCTCGGTCTCGTCGCATAGATAGTACGACTCGTCATACCCAAATGAAATTTGGGTATGACAGCGATGCATAGCCAAAAGCTGAGATTATATTGGTCTAATAATGCATGTAAGTTGAAAAAAATATGCATCACCAAGGACTTATCAACTGTTTATAAGTCCTTGGCATCACCAAGAAAATTTTAGGATTCCATATTCTCAACAAGCGCGGATCCAGAGGGGGGGTCGGGGGGGTCCGGACCCCCCCTGGAATTTTCGAAACATATTGCTAAATTTTTGTTATTAATATACATATTTCATAAGATTAAGTCCCAATTCCCCTTTTGTTGTCATAATATTTGAAAAATATATCATGAATTTGTATTAGAAATCTTTCATTTTGATAATATTTTGCCGTCAGTATTTCAAAATTTTTCTCTGGCGAGCTTCCGCTCGCCAAAATTTATTACATACATGTACGTTATTTTCAAATGATGCATCTGTGCTTTCCTATACATTACACCTAGGTCAATAAACAAGGGCACTAAGGAAACGAAAAGAAACCGAAAAAGACACAAATAGTGGATTTTATTCCAATTCTTTGAAAAAATTTTCGCTGGCTCGCTATCGCTCGCCATTTGTTGTACTTATACATTTTAGAACTGACAATTAATTTAATCAATTACTGTATACAAATGTACATGTATATGATGTGAAAATTCAAAATTTTAAGCTATTTGCTCGCCATAACTCTCCAGTCACCTGTTTTATTAATAATTAAAGACAGAACTGACAGTCATCGATCAATATCTTTATTTTCTTGCGTTTGCGGTTTTTTTTTTTTTTTTTTTTTTTTTTTTTTTTTTTTTTTGCTCTTCAAAAAATTGGGACTTTAGGACCCCCCCCTAAAAAAATTTCTGGATCCGCCCATGCTCAACTTTTGCCTATAATGCATCGCTGCCATAAATTAGCTCCTCAGTCTAAATTTATTGTATGGAATTGTGTATGTTCTCGTAAATCCTCCTCTAATTTCTATAATTGTTTGTCTTTGTTCTCTTATTATCCTTGTTTGTCACAGTGATCGTGATTGTGACGGGGAATCACTTGGCTGCAAGGGGGCTCAAGTCTCAATGAGGCTAACTCTATTGCCAATGGCTTTTCGTCAGCTAGATGAAATAAAACCAGATCGACGTTTATTCAATTTATTACGACAGAGAGACGAAGAGAGTTATAAATATATTTCTAATGAATTAACAAACATGAATTAAAGTAATCGTATTGTATAATAATTTTTAAAATGAAGACAAACAACATCATTTAAACAACTTAATTATTTAGCTAAAATAGTTGATTCGTTATACATTTATGTTATATTATTAATACCAATATTTTACATACCTAGATGAAATAAAACCAGCTCGACGTTTTTCTTTCAATATATATTTATTACGACAGAGAGACGAAGAGGGGGGAAAGGCGCGCACTTTGCCTTTTATACCCGACCCTGTCTCTGTGACGTTTAACTGTATACGTCGATCTTGGTTGCTATGGATCTCATATTTCCAAAAGTTTCAAAAAGTTTGAATTTCACTTTGACCTCCCGGCCATCCAATCACCAGTACTTAGTGCTGCGTGTTTAGTTGTTTATCCATAATTATTTACTTCATTACTCTATCTTTAGAGGTTAAATCATTATCTCTAAGCAATTTGAACGATAATAATTTCAGTGGAACTTAGACGATTCATGATGATAGAGTGGTCATCCGCTAAACGCCATTAATCACCTAACACCGCGCGCCGACCAGCTAGCATCATTTGTTAAATCAATTATGTACATGTATATGATATCCGTAGTACGAGAGAATATACAAAAATATATACAAGTTCACCATATCAAAAATAATGAAATTTCAATATTAAATATATACGCAAAGTAAAATACCAGTTCACCATATCTAAAACAATAGATTTCAACATGAAATATATACGCAAAATATGATACATAAAATTTCTAAAAAAAAAAAAATTGCCCATTTACCAGGGGTCTTATCAAATAAGAAAGATATTATCCTGATAATATGTGGGTACAGTGATTTGTCTTACACAAAGTTTATTCGATATTCTAGGAGGGGGGGTTTTACTGAGGACACCCATCCCCTCGTCCCCGAAATATAGCATGAGGTTAAACTACATAGTACCCACAGTGTCGCATTTGGAATTTGGCTAGGGATGATTTTTTTAAATAGTAGACAGGTGGGGTCCAGCTTCATATTATGTGAGCTTTAATGAAATAACTATGATTTTTGATATTTGGAAGAAATGAAGAAATAATTAGCTTGTCGTCTTGAGAAAAGCCCATTATTTCCATCGTATACCTCATATCATATGTATAATCAACTTGCACACAAGGGCATAAGCGGCACAGGTTTGCAATATACTTTGAACAGCATGATTTGTCCAAATGAAATCAAGAATTATAGAAGTAATCAGCAGTAAGAGTACTTTTAGCTTTATATTGTATTAGCAATATAAAATTACTAACATAACGTCAACTATTGCATGCCTTTCGATACCCCCCCCCCCCCCCCCCCAGTATTTTGCTCTTCTTTTAAATCTAAGCAGCCCCGACAATAACATGCAACATTTCAGTTCATGTAAATATATAAAAGCAAATCGAAGCCTGATATATTTGATTTTGAACATAGTTTTCTGTCACAATATTTGTTCGGTTCGATTATCTGATTCATGCATGATCAAAATGAGAGGCATATATTCATATGATAGAAGAAAACTCAATGTATTATTTACATTTATGGAACTTTCAATCGCTTCAAGCAGTCAAGTCTTTATACCATAAAAGAAATACTGTAATATAATCGGAAATATACGTATCCGATGCCTAATATTCAAAATGTCTTTTTTTTTCGCGAAGGTAATTGAAATATTAACGACCTAGTTAACTTTGTTAAATCCTCAAAAATACATTCGATCAGCTTGAAATATTTCTACATGTTTAGCGGAGATGGTCACATGTCGATTTTTTTTTCAATGAAGTCGATGTTCAAGTAGAGAATAATCAGTGTCACTATAGCTCATGCGGCAGGAATTTTGTAAAGGTATCGCCGTAGATAACTGACCAATCACAGTCGACTGGAATTGTGGTTAAATCCATGAAAATCAATCAAACAAAGGAACCAGGTTATATATTGTTTTCAGTCACTTATCCTTCTGTATAAGTCGATGTCGATTCGCGGGAATGGCACAATTTTGAATGCATGGCGATCGCAAATACTGATTTGTTATTATGAGATAAAAGCAAAAAGGAAATATGAAGTATTGATAAGTGAAAATTAACCCCATATAAAAGCCAAGTTAAAAACCACACTATCACATTCTCACCCGCTTCAGAAATGACGTCAGTTGAACAAAAAATCTACCTTTTAAAATCAGAAAGAAAAGTGCCAAGTGTTACATTCTTCCCTCTGCTTCAGAAATGAAATCAAAATAAAATTTCTACCGTATTAAACCGAGAAGAAAAGTTCTAAATATTGACATTATCCCCTCTCTTCAGAAATGAGTCCACATAAATATCGTGTATAAAACCGGCAGGAAAAATCGATTTGTTTACATTCTTCCTTCGCTTGAGAAATTCGTCCACACAAAAAGTCTATCCTATAAAACTTGGATGAAAAATGACGTCCATAAAAAAAAATTACCGTATAAAACCGGGAACTAAAGTTCTAAGCTAGAAAATTTCTCTACGCTTCAGAAATATCCACGTGAACAAAATCTATCGTATAAAACCGGGAGCAGAGTTCTAAGTGTTTGCGTTCTGATGATGTCCACGTAAAAAAATACGGAAAAGGAAGAGAAGTTTATTCTCCATCGCTTAAGAAATGACGCCATAACTAGGCATTCTCCCGTTTAAAACCGGAAAGAAAAGCTCATAGTGTTTACACCATGTCATGGATTCATGAAACTGATAACTTTCTGCAATTATCATTCGCAATAAAAAGAAAAAAAATATGAAAACAAACTATAATCATCCATTTGAACCACGGTTTCCATGGTATAGAGGTCCTTTTTTTTTTTGACAATCCTTATAAATTCCAGAAATGAGGGCTTTTTTTTTACTATTTTGAAGGTTAAAAAATCGCACAGGTTTTAGGTCTTAGATGCCACATTATCAAAATAAATGTTAATTGCAGGAAAAAAAATCAAGTAATAACATTTGAGGAAAAATTCACAATTTTTCCATAAATACACATCAAACACCATTGCTATGGCAACTTGAATGAATTCAATTTCGAATACTGCATATCTAAAAGAAACGCATATTGTTTTTCTCCAGTTCTGTGTTCTTTGATTATAAAATGGTTCACACGTACAAAAATTAGGTTAATCATACTCACTTTACATTCAGTTACATTACAGTTCATTTCAAAGTCGTCTGTCAATTACCTTGAAAATTGAACAAATAACCATGGTATTTTGTCTTTAAGGTAGAGTATCCTTCAGGTCAGATTTGTTGGTAATTTTTTGCCTGGATACCCTATTTTTGCTCATCAGATTATTGTAACAGTTCAGATTATCGAACTAATATGGTTTTGAGAAAAGAAACTATTACATTGTATAATCATATTTTATCACCTCTATAAATGGATATTTCTTACTTTTCCCATAGGGCCCAATGTTAAAGTTCAAACGGCATAAGTTCTCGGTATGATCACAAAACCACGAATTATATTTTGTTTGTATATCAGGTTTAACATAAGGTTTGAATATATGGAAATGAAAATATTGTAAAAGTTGTTATTTAGGAAAAATGAACAACTGAGACCTGAGGCATGCTCTACCTTAACACATACATGTAGACATACGAAATTTTGTAACGATAGCAGACATATATAATTCTTTAGTATTTTTTTCTTATGACAGGTCCTAGGTAGAAACAATTGAGATAACAGACACAAATGATTTAAATCCTGTGCGAACAACATTATTATCAAAGTCAAAAGTAAAATAAATATACGTAAAATCAGGCTTAAATCGTCCAAAGCAATTTTTTTTCTTGAAATTTAAGCAAATTTACGTGACATACAGTAAAAAAGAGCGTGGAATCATTAGAATATAAAATCCATGGAAACGGAATGCATGAAAATGCATCGTTTTATACCGATGACTCTGATCTTGAACTACCTTATATCTACTGGATTCCAAAAATGCACAAAAATCCTAACAAACACCGATACATTGCCGGTTCGTCCAGGTGCTCCACAAAACCTCTTTCCATTTTGCTTACGGAAATATTAACTCGCATTGATCAAGCAAGGTCTTCAAACATACTGCGAGACAACATATTCCAGAAAGGAAATCAATCAGATGTGGATTCTTTAGAATTCTGAGGAACTTTTGGAAAATTTAAAAGCCACCAATTTCAATCATATCACCAGCATAAAATCTTTCGACTTCTCCACGCTCTACACTACCATTCCACACAAAACTTCAAAACAGACTGGCCAATATCACCCTGTCAGAGCGCACATAGGGGGGGGGGGGGGGGTGGTCGGTTATGTGTCAACAGGGGTTTCGGTCAGAAGTAAGTAAGTAGAAATTCAGTTTCTTCATTTCTATCCATTTTACAAGGAAAAATTATAGTGCACAGAAGGAGAGGATTATATAGTGACCTATTGATGACGTTGGAGCTCTTCAAATAGTCTCAGATACTTCAAACACTCCGGTACAGTATCGGCGACTGGAAAAATTTGGCCGTGTCTCTACACAAAACTAAAAAATCTCTTATTACAATGCATTTCTGTGCACGTTTCTTGGACTACAAGGACAATAAACATATTTCAAACATTATGAATGCAATAACTCTCTTTAAATGCTTTGAATATTGAAATTGTATCAAGAGACTTTTTGTGTAACATGGGGTTTCAGTATCACGTGTGACACGGGGTTTCGGTTCGAAAGAAAAATGCATCATAAATTGAGTTAAAGTCAATGACACATAAATGTAGTGCTGTATCTGGACCCTAATCTCGCCGAGTAAAGGACGATAGAAATTTAATTGTGCTGGAGTGAATAGAGAGTCAGAAAGAATACATTTTTCTCTCTGTTCTCTCCAGCACAGAGAGGCCCTGTGGCCTCACACAGAGGGGCACTGTCAGTATGGCAATGTCACCACAAGGACGAATGCAAATAATACCCTCCCAATAACTCTAGATAGAATTTGTGTGTTACATCCGTTAAATCGACAAACCTGGTTTAATTATCTATATCTTCGTCTGTATGTCCAGTAATTACTTGCGTAAAATGTTTATTGATGATGAACACAAAATATAGTACACGATACTGATTAATGTAAGGTTTTTCATGCAACAAAAAGACAATTGAAAATAAATATTTTCTTTTGAAATGGAAGCATGGCGAAAAATACTAAAAAAAAAAAAAAAACAGAGAGGAAAAAAACGTTGTTTTCGTAAACATTGTTACAGTAATCAGGTTATAAACTCATGAACGTAAACTATTACTATGTCAATGGCATATAACACACAAACCGTGTTTATGAAACATCAACCCCCCTTCTCCCGTGCAACTGCGCTACACAGAATTTCACAAAACTTCAAAGGAACAAGTACCAGCAAAAAGGTTCTCTTCTAGGTGTGTGTTTTTCGAGGCGATCGGTCAATATGCATTGTCGCAGAAGGATCTGATTGACTTTAGTAACTTCTCCTTCACAACCACTACACAGAATTTTAAGAAACCCCATCTTGAACCACAGGGGCTCGATGCTAGGACTTTTTATTTCAAATAAGTGCACAGTCTTAGTTAAATTTGTATTTCCACATTCACGACAATGAGACTCGTATAAATGGGGTTGTAGTGAGGTTTAACATGCCTGTCTAGTGATGATTGCCACTATAATTTCCTTCCGAAAACATTGGAAATCTCTCTTTCATGGTCAACATATTTAACTTTAGACATCTAAATCAATTTAAATGGCAACGTGTAAGCTAAGCCAATCACATGCTCTCAAATTGATCGTGCACATTGTAAAACTTGACAAATGTTCACTGGGATTAAACTTGGGACTTTCTTCAGGCTAGGCGAGTGTCCGACCTATAGAGCCACCGTGGTAACTAGATGCTGTCTGGGGCGATTGGAAGGAATCTAGAAGCTCCTATATGAATAAGAAGGGGCTTCGCTGACGCTCCGTCCCCTTCTCATTCACGTAGAAACTTGAAATAGTTTGAAAATACCTTCTAACCTATACGGAGATAACCTTTTTATGCATTGTCTGGATGAAATGTCTAAACCTATACGGAGATAAGCTTTTTATGCATTGTCTGGATGAAATGTCCACATCGAAACCCCGTCGTACACCTGAATTGAAACCCCGGTGGACACATGCATTAATCCACTCAAAAGTATTACTAAATGAAGAAATATACTTTCTTAGTGAGTAAATTTACGGTGATTTGACCAGGATCGTGACATTTATATGACATAATCAACTCTAATCAAGCAACATGAACATTCTAGTATAGTGAAGGAAATGAACCAAAATATCTAGGCGACGTTGAAAATTGTCCAATCGGCAAAACTGTACCGAAGTGCTTAGCAGAACCTGACCGCATAGAGACAATTTGAAGTGATGGGTAGATCAAGAATGATTGCCTCCACTCCGTCTGCGTATTCAATAGTGAAAAACTTGATTTGTTTAGTCATAAATAAAACTTAAACTCACTGCGTCCTTCTACCGCTCGCTTCGAAACCGAAACCCCTGTTGGCACATAGCCGAAACCCCCTACGTACGCTCTAACAGGGTTGATATTATTTGCAATACCTTTCTTTCAAGAAATGGTAACAGGAGATACAAATACCTTGTCATAGGGCGAGAAAATACTTAGTTTGTGAAGGAACACTCTGATTCAAACAAAAAAGTATACCGAAGACGATATAATCCGGATGCTTGAGTTTTTGATTGACAAAATTATTGTGGTGTTTGGAGGAATTGTATTCCAGCAAATAGTTGGCATCCCCATGGGTACCAATTGCGCCCCACTTCTTTCGGACTTATTTTTATATTCATACGAAGCTGACTTCATCCAGATCTGCTCTCAAATGTGCTAAAACACCTCGCATCTCAGTTCAACTTTACCTTCAGATACATAGATGACGTGTTGTCCATCAATAATCCGAACTTTAAGGATCATCTACATGAAATGTATCCTCATGAACTAGAGATCAAGGAAACAGCCGAGAGCGACAGAATCGCTTGGTACTAGGATTATATACTTCTAACTTTCAGCGGCCATTTGAGCACCTGTATGACTTACGTCCCTTTCATGAGTAGCAACAGTTCGTCTTCCCCTGCTTATGGCGTTTTTGTTTCCCAGCTCATACGGTACGCCGGTGCATGTTATAAATATGAAGATTTCATCGTAGAGCCAGAAGGCTTGCAAGTAAGCTACTTGTTCAGGGTTATATTACACAACGACTGAAATCATCTTTAAGGAATTTCTTCGGTCGCTACGGGATATAATAAAAGCACATCAGACCCCCCTTTCCAGAACGATGAGTGACATTCTGGATTGTGATTGAATGGCTGGCATCATCACCATACAATAAAGACTTACTTGATATGTACATCAATATATACATCGAGAGAATCACCGAATTTGACAAGTTTTCATGGAGCTGTTGCGACGGGTGCTGCATGTAATCAGGAGAAGCTGACTCTCCCTCTAGAGGCATCTGCAGTCAATTTCACAAAAATTCTCACGAAAAATCTTAGGAATTGCGTAACTTTCAGTAAATCATATCTCGGCCATACGAATGAAAATTTCAATAAAGTTGAAATAACATTTATTTAATGACTGAAATTCATCAAAACATGGTATAAAATTTTAATTTAACCAAATATAAAAAAGAAATATTAGACTTTGAAAGTTACGAAAATTTTTGCGATTTATCGTACGTATTTTCGTGAAATTGGCTACTGGTCTCACTTCGCAATTACGTGCTATGTAGGAAAACAAAATTGTCTTACACTTGGGTAGGGTGCATCTAGATCTTAAACCGACAAGGATGACACAAGGCCCCCTCCCCAAAAGGGGGGGGGGGGGGAGACAGCTTTAAAAGCTTTGAAAAATTGAGTGCTTAATTATACGCCCCCCGGAGCATATTTGAGCTACATTTATATCCAGTTTTAAATATTTGCCCATTTTCCAAGTTATTTTAAAATAAGTCTTAAAAAAACTTATACGTGTAGGTTCTGACTCCCATATCATTTACATTGATTGTTTGACGCTCTTACATGTTTTGCAACATGTTTATATCATAGTATTTGTTAATGTCCGGTAGAATGTTAAGCGTCTTCAAATTCAATAGTATCATTTAAGAGCAGATAAAATTTCAGCATGGACCAGACATGCACGTTTCGGGTACTTAACCCTCGTCAGTAATCCCCAATCTAAACAATGAAATATGGCCAAAGAGTGTGAAAAATATTGTGTCCAAAAATGTACCGAAAACGTAGCAGGATGGGTGGGATATGATGCTATAGGACCCACGTTTTAGAAATTTCAAGATTTTTTGATAACAGAAATTTTCGAATGCGTTGAAGAGACAGACGATCAACCGAAGTTGATCAAACTTGGCTACATGTGCCCTCGGGGACTCCTGGTCCACCTGCAGTGACACAGAATTTAGAAATTGAGATAAAAGATACAATAAGGACCAATTTTCGGGCATAAAAGAAACAGAAAACCCCCTCTGCGACATACACTATAAAAACTTCGCGACCATATGTACGAATCCGTAAACACTATTTGATACGGTATCAAATCGATATGCGAGAGAATGTATATCAGAAAATTTTTGTAAATTTTGTTTCAAAATGGTGAATTCTGATGGACATTGGGCAAGTTTACTACGCCTGCAAGTTTTTGTGAAAAAAACAAAAACAAAAACAAAAACAACAAAACAAAAAAACTCGGAAACCGACCCCCGACCTCCCTCCTAAATCCGCCCTTGCACTTTTTATAACATCTCTCTAGATCATCCTGATGCTTTCAGTTTGTCGATATGTGCTTAAAAGTTTGTCAAAGGGTACTTTTGCCTGTGATTGTGACACCTTTTGAGGGGAAAACAAAAACAACAACACCTGTAGGGGACCATAAGTACCTTATATGAAAATCTGAAAAGTGGTTCTGGAAAGGAAGCTGTAAATGTATGGAAATCTCCCCCTTCCTTCTTACAAAAGAAAAAAAAAATCATTTAATAATATAAAAAAATTAAAATTTAAGCAGAAAATACAAATCAAGGCATTTAGAAACTTAAATATGACAGATATAAAGTAAATGAGTTTGCAAAATCATACATTTACTGAGCTATTAAAGAAATTGTGCAAAAATGTTTATCCCACCTCTGGCAAATTTCTTGCAATCTGATTGGTCGATAAGAACCGAATATTATGTTGTATTATTTTACTGACATGATATTATTTTAATATCCTGCTTCCACTAAGACGCTTTACGATATTGACGTCACCGAAATGCTTTGAAATATGTTGACGTTACATACACAAGCCAAAAGCCATCGGTGGGATAAATTCGTTATACAGTGTTTTACAGGGGGGATACAAAAATATATTGGGTCGATGAAAAAAGTTGTATTGGGCTCGGCTTCGCCTCGCCCAATACAACTTTTTTCATCGACCCAATATATTTCTGTATCCCCCCCTGTAAAACACTGTATAACTAATAGTATTTCTGACCAAAGACGTAAAAAAAGACTGCAAAATTGATTTGACTTATGAGAGGAACTGAAAATAACAGCATTTTGAAGACACCTCTATAGATTATCCTGATGCTTTCTGTTTGTCCATACATGCTTCGGTTCTATGGTGCGCCGTTTTACTATTTTGTGATATCACAAAATCTATTTTTTGATTTGTGATATCACAAATTTTATTTTTTGATATCGAATAATAGGGAATAAAAAGTAAAACGGCTACTACAAATTGATTTTTTGATATCACAAAATCCATTATTTTATATAAAAAAAGGGATTTGTGATATTTTTTTTTGTATCAAAAATTCATTCATATTTTGTGATATCAAAAAATCGATTTTTTTTATATCACAATTTCAATTTTTTGATATCACAAATTCGAATTTGCGATATCACAAATTCGCTTATTTGATATCAAAAAATCAATTTTGTGATATCAAAAAATCAATTTTGTGATATCAAAATATTTAATTTTTGATATTACAAAATCTTATCGAATTTTTGACATCACAAATTCGATTTTTAGAAAAACGGCGGCTCATAGGTTCTAAAGAAGTTTGTCAAAGGAGGGTACCCCCTCAAACTCCAGACAGTTCCATTAACGTTAGGCTACTCTCCACTGCAATATACTATGGCGGATAAATACGTCTGGCGCGTAGCAAGATCGAGGCATGGAGATTGGGTACCCCCTGTGACTTACTTTTGCCTGTGGTGGCGCCTATTGATTTATCCGGACGAAAAGCAACAACGAATTATTTTCGAATTATCGAAAAGCAACAACACTTGAAGGGGAACATTAGTACTTCATACCTACTAAGTTTCGTAAAATCTGACCTGTGGTTCTGGAACAGAAGCTGAAAATGTATGAAAATCACGCCCTTCCTTTTAATAAAAGAAAACAAAATTCATTAAAAAAAATGAATTTAAATTTTAGCATTTCTTAACAAAAATATGACAATTATGCAGTGAATGAGTGTCTAAAATTACACATTTTTTTTCTGTAAATTTATTGCTCTTTTGTCAACGTTTCGGCCGAAGCCTTCTTCAAGACGATCAACTACAACTCGACTACATCTTTAAACAGTAGGGCGGCCAAGCCAGATTTGCGCGTGACGGCAACCGTTGCTAAGAACGGCGCATTAATATCGAACGAAGTTCGCGTTGCCGTTACTAAGCATTTTTTCGAAACACATTCACAGCAGAAAAATACTAATAACAGCGATGCAAATTGATGGCATCGGATTTTAAAAGATTAAACAAACTCTTTAAGATTTTATGTCTCTAAATATACCCAAAATGTGATGTTTTATTCTGTAAATTTGTCGAAAATCAGCTGACAAAATGACAGCAGTACTCTTAACGTTCGACTCCCATGCCCCCTTCCTCGCAAACAGGGGGATCGTTTTCAAAAATATTAGAAAGTGGTTCTGTAAGTGTAATTTTTTTATATGTTGTGGAGAATATGTCCAAGTGTTCAATTCTCAAATTTTATGAAAATCGGCGAGGGACCATTTTTTTGTACCTCATTTATGTACCTCGGCATGCTGCACAGTTTCGACAATTTCGGAGAAATCGTCAATCGACCGAACGCTTCGACATCCGAAATTCACAAAGCAGAATATAAATTCGAATTTACCATTCTAGAAGGAAGGTTGTTTTAACCTTTTGATGAGAAAACATTTGAATTGTAAAAAATATCACCAGAATTCAACAGACCGAAGATTTTTCCAGCGACCTTCCTAATTTCCTCTGATCAAGTACAAAACTGCCACGCACAAGGGAAAAATGACATTTTCTTGGATATGCCAGACAATACATCCACAATTTGAAATATACTCATTGTATCCGAGAAAAATACATGTAAAAATTCCAATTTTGTTCTGTTTAATGCACAGGAGCTTTCAATAATTGGAAAACAAAAGATACAAATATGTGATTTTTTTTTTTTGCAAGGAAGCCTATATTTACTTTTTTACTCCAGATAGTCACTACGAAAGAAATAACTATTATAATTTGATGTGCCCATGATCCATGACAGTTGAATTTAAATTCCTATATCATGAAGAAGAAATTTAATTGACCAATTCATCCTCTGCAAGAATTCACAAAAAAATATTTATTTCATTATCTCACTATATCTGCCATTGTCCAATAAGATTCACAGTCATTAAT
This sequence comes from Pinctada fucata, assembly GCA_028142955.1. Lineage (NCBI taxonomy): Eukaryota > Metazoa > Mollusca > Bivalvia > Pterioida > Pteriidae > Pinctada > Pinctada fucata. Next base: position 19,305,560 of record AP027109.1, read on the forward strand.
CATGTTAATTGTTTTCTGAAATTTTGACAGGTCTTGAACTCTTTCATCTTCTGTGAATAATCCATTTGTATGGTATTTTTGCACACTCACAATTCACAAAGAAGAATATGATGGCAATATGCACAATCTTCAAACCAATTCGATGCAGAATATGATATCAATATACTAGTCTATAGTACACAATTTCCAATCAATAATTCCTTTTAAATGCATGCCTTCCATATAATAAGCCACTTGGTGATTTTCAGACAGCAAGATTTCTTCTAACAAGTTTGACCTGAAAAAGTAATTTTACATTTTCAATTAGTTTTAAGTCATTCATTTATTATATACTCATTTATTTATTTGTTTATTTTGATACAATTTTCACTAATGCATAGTCATAAACTGAAAAATTCAAAATGATTCATTAATTGTACTTAAATTGTATTAATCCTTTATAACTATTTGATTGTATATGTTATTCATTTAGCAATCATAAATTTATCACTGGAAAGAATAGTATTGATATTAAAATTCAACACTCAACCAAAGGAATTCATGAAAAATTATTTTTAATGACTTGAACTACAAGATAATCAAATTATATTATGATATTATTATCTATTTAGAAATTCATAGTTTAAATTACCCATGTTACATTTTGCATTTTATTTTTGATAGCCATTCTCTGTAAGGACCAAAATCGTTCGGCACGGCATGTCATGGATTTTGATGATTTTCGGTATAATGGGTATATATTAAGTACTGACCATGAAAATAACACTTTTCATCCAATGTGACCTCTGGTTGCCATGGTAACGAGGTCATTCTATTTATAGCACTTTTGGGACCATGAAATAAGCCAGCTCCGGAGACTTCGTTGCCATGGATACCACTGTAATAGCTTGTTCATCTTTATATAATCTATTCTTCCTTACTTCCATTCTTACTTAGTACACTTAGTTATGTGATTTTTATTACAGGAAGCTTATTGTATTGAGCCAAAATAAGTCAAAATGAAGCGAAAAATAGAGGTGAAAATAAGGGCCAATTTAGTGTGTTTTTGACCATTTTCAATCTTAAATATCACAAAAGGCACCAATAGGAGACTAGTGATTTTCATCAATGGAAATGTATGTTTATTGACAAATAAAATGAACGAAAAATTGGAGTGGGTATTCAAGAGTTTTACCTAAATTCTGTCGTCAAAGACCGTTGCCATGGCAACATTAGACCTTTTTGCTTGTTTCATATTATCTTTGAAATTGATTTTATTCCTCTTTAGAGTTACATAAGATTGTCAAAATGTATGCATGTATAGATATGACTTGTATCTTTTACATAAGAAAAATTAAAATGTTCAAGGTCATCGGCTTGATGTTCAAGGTCATTTATACTTTGAGACTCAAATTTATAAAATATTGATTTTTTAATTTTTTTGTTACCGATTTTAGTGATTTTTTTATTTAAATATTTTCATAGGTCATATATATTATGAAAGCACATGAATATAAGAAAGACAAATCTTAGAATTTATTGAATTGTAGCTATTCAATAGGAAAATATTTTTCCGTCAAAAAACAAGAAAAATAAGATTTCGTCCCTTTTTTATCAACATACTCACCAAGAATTTAGATATTCGAAGATGTGAAGAAACGTAATCAATAGTTCTATGAAATAAGTGATACATTTATCATTTTATGGCAAATAACTGTTAAGTTCAATATTTCAAGGTTTCTAAAATATTGACACCTTCATTTTATGAAAAATCAGGGTTTTTCGTCAAATCTGGTCACTTAAAGTTTAATGACCTTGAAAATTCAGTGGGTGACCTTGAAATATTTTCAAGGTCATTTTTATATCAAAACGCCTTTGATAGATGTATACATGAACTTCTGTTCCAATATCATGCGTAGATAGTTTGATAGAGGTTGTGCTTAAATTCATCGTATTGAAACCTTTCAGCCGATTGTTGCCATAGCAACTAAATTTGATGCTGCTTTGCATATAAAAGGACAAATTAGCCCAATTAATTTATTATATTCATGTAGAGTTCAAAGATGATACTAATTGGATAACTACAATTTGGACTTCAAAAATTGGTGCTTTTATGAAATTTTCAACCTTGTAAAACAGTAAAAACATGCAAAAAAGGGTCTTTGAGTGCCCAAAACAAAGCCTTTTGATACCCTGTTTCGGCCCAATTTTTCATCTTGTATACATAAGGCATCCGAGATGAATGTAAAAAACTTTACAAATATGCGTAATAATAAGGATTAAAAGAAAATAATCAAAGCAATTTAAGATTTAAAATGTACCTGTTTCCATGGTAACGAAGCCTACAAAAATGCCTTGTCCTATAGATTTTCCCGATTTTTGAAACTTCTGACACGGTTACCATGGCAACGACAACCTTTTTGAAAAAACTGGGGTTGATTTACATACTAGTAATTTATATTGAACTTCCATACCAAAAATCTCAAAAATCCATGACATGCCGTGCCAAAATGTTTTGAAATTCTTTGGTTCTTACAGAGAATTGCTGTTATATGTTTATGTCATTGTGTGAATGGAAATGTGAGTAACCCCACCCCCCCCCCCCACCCCCCCATTCAATCTCTTTTCTCTTTTCACTTTATATTCTGAATAAAAAAAATACATTTATAATATCATGTATACTTGTGAATGACAAAGTGTATTTTTTTTAAATTTAAAAAATATGGCTTATGGCCCAATGGGGTGGGGGGGGGGGGGGGGGGTAGGCTTGGTTGGTCAAAATAAAGGCACATAAATGAACTTAATAAACTGATCATTTCAGTGATTGAAAATTATCACATATCTTGGTAGTATTAGTAAAGTGTGTATATGTACGTGTGAGAGAGAGAACGAGAAAGAGAAAAAAGATATTTGTTCACAATTTTGTTTATTTACCTTGAGCTTGAGGAAAAAGTCGATGTTTTCAATGGTTCCTAGATTAATTTCGTCATCGAGGCATCGGCCTAGTATCCATTTCACTATATAAACAAACAGCTGAACTGAAGAAAGTACATATATGTGAAGTAAACAAGTCGTACCGTGTTTTTGCGTCATCAAGTTTACATCACACCGACACTGGCACTGTACTGACATCGGGCTTCGTGAAGTCGGGTTGGACAAAAACAGCTTGAAACCTTCATTAATCTCTTCTCAATTGCAATTCCAAGGTTAGAAATGGGTTCACGAGATAAAAATCATCCAACAGTTATACTTTTTCATACACAAAATACTGTAGTAAAATGGGGTTACTTGACCTTTAACACCGCGTAAGGATATGCCAATATGGGGGCACGAAGGGTCAAGCCATGTTCTAAGCCAATCAGATTGAACCGCGGCAGCGCACGAGCTGACGGACTTGTATTCCGTTCTCTTTGGATCCAGCTTGACGGGTAGGCAGACGTGTTTTGAGGGAGACTGGGTAAAACGATATGGGGAAGGGCAGAATAGTCGAGGAACACTAGAGAACCACAGACAGACGTCACTCACGCATAAGAAGGACGGGGCGAGTACAATAGAAGGATAAAGACGGGAAAATGCAGGGTGAGACGCCTTACAATACATGATGAGCTGAGCCGGTGAGTACCACCTTTATATATCTAGTAAGTAAGGCGCCAATTTTCTACATTGGCGCCCAACGAAACGACGAACTGGAGGAGGATTTATTTGTAAAAAGGAGAGAAGGAGGAGAAAGTAAAAAGTCAAGGTTTTCAGCATTTTCCCGTACTTTGTCAAATTTTGAGTGACGTCAGCATTCCCGGCAGTACTACCAAAATGGCGGACAATTCGATGTAAACAAACCTGTGAAGTACAAATCAGTGTGTTCTCTCAAGTTAAACAACATTTTTGGACATTCTTCATTATTTTAACAACATTTATGAAATTATTATACTGCTTTTGCATGAATGGATTGATGACAAGTACGAATTTTTGATGCAACTTCCAAAAACTTGTGTCGCACGTCCGTCGAGGTACTCGAAGTAGTCAAGAGTCTTCACGAAACCAACATCCAAAGAGCATCTGTCTATAAATGAAAGTCTGTGTACCTGTCCACATGGGAGAATTGATAGAGAATTCGACGCTGGAGTGAAATTTTTCACTGGTAAGGAGAGTGACCTGTGTTTATTGTGTACATTGTTTATACCATTGTTGAAATAAAGACTATTCCTTTTTCAATTTGTTGTTACAATGCATAGAAGTTACATCGCGAGTCAATTGAGAGACGAGACGGAACTGCCATTCGAGTTGAGAGACGAGACGATGAAAAAGACTCCATCGCGCATAGTGCCACCGATTTCGAATACTGGCAGAATGTCGCGCACGAGACAAGGCCTAATTTCTTCAACGCCACAATCTAATTTAAATATAATAGACGATTCAGATGATTCTGACGATATCGGTAGTTTATCATCAATTCCGACCAAGACTCCAAGAAGTGAAGAGCGATTAGAAAACATACTTGAAAACGTAAAGAAGGTGCGCGAAAATTTGAATAAATTTCCATCCCTAGCTGATACCCATAAAAAACAACCAGATTTGGGTGCGATTTCTAAGACAAAGGGGCAATGTCAACTTTTGCCCTCCGATACACAAAGGTCAAAGAAATTAAATCTCGTTCTGAAACAGGAAATACATGGTAGCTCTGTTTATGAATGCACCTATGTAAGGATGGAATCTGGCGAGTTAAATTTTGTTGACAAAGAAAAAATTGCGGATTTACAGTATGTAAACAAATCGTCAGTTAGTCAGTCAGATCTTACCAAGGAGAAGTTAGGGTCTAGTTTGAAATTACCTCAAAATGTAATGGATCAGAATGAAAAAGAGAAAATTGTTGGTGACGCAAGTAGGAATGTACAAGATAGTGGTTTTGTGGGGAAAAGTCAGAGTAGAGAAACTAGGTCAAGTGAAAGTAGAGAAAGGAGTAGAAGTACAAGCAGGGAAAATAGGTCACAAAGAGATATAGGTTCTAGTAGAGAAAGGTCACTTGATTCACGTCACAGGGAAAGTAGATCAAAATATGATAGAAGTCAGAGCAGGGAACGTGAATCATTTCCATCATATGACAGTAGTAGTAGTCGATATTCTCATGCGGACAAGGGAGTAACACAATCAGAAGGTCAATTGTCAGATTATTATTATGATCGAGCAACATATTTTTTAAGAAAGGCATTTAATAAGGAGGGGGAAAAGGAATGTAAACACAGAAAGGTCGAAACAGTTGATGCGGCTACGAATACAGATTCAGAATCTGAGTTGACTACAGATTTATTTGATGCTGTTAGTTTGTACCCTAGGTCAGAGGAGGTCAAGGTCAAAGTAGGGAGGAAGATAAACAATGACAGGGTATTACAGTATGATGAGGAAGTTGGATCCAAAAGGAAAAAAGAAACCAAAGGTCCAGGTAACTCTAATGAAATAGGGGCTAGGGAAATTAGCCCACCGACACCGATCATTAGGGGAGAAGTAGGGGCTATGGGAAATAGCCCACCGATATCAATCATTAGAGGGCGTAGTGCAAAGAGGGGAAGTAGGCAGGATAGAAATGATAGGTGTGTGTCATGGGAGGACGATAGATCCAAGTCCAATTCGGAGGGGAGTATGTCTTATTCTAGGAGTAGACCTAGAAGAGGGGGTCGTGATCACAGTAGCTCTGATTCAGATAGTGACAGAGATCGACATTATAAGAGACGTCACCGTCGAATACATAATAGTCATAGGTCAAAAGAACAGGATATGTCAGATAGTGACTCGAGGGAAAGGTCAATAGAAACGAGAAAAAGGTCAAAAGGTCATCGACATAGAAGGTATGACTCGAGTCCAGGGAGTGATACCGAGGATGATAGAAAGGACAGTAGAATAAGAAGGTCTCTTAATTATGATGGGAAGTCAAACTGGAATGCTTTTTATTCAAAATTTAAGAGAATGGCTAAGAGGTATAGGTGGAATTCTCGACAGTGTAAGGATGAATTATGCTATAGTTTTGACGGTGTGGCCATGGAATATTTTTGTATGTTAGAGGAGCAAGATCCTGATATGCGATACACAGAGGTAGTAGACAAAATGAACAAACGTTTCGGATACCGAGATTTGGACGAGAGTATTCAAATACAGTTCTCAACAATGCAGCAACGAGATGATGAAGATATAGATGCATGGGCAGATAGAGTGATAAAGTTGGCTACCCGCACATTTAGGACCTTACCAGAGAGTTATATGGCAGAACAAGCTGCCATGCGAATATGTCTAGGGTGCGCGGACAAAAGTGCAGCACAGAGTGCACTATTACGAAGACCGAAAACGGTGGAGGCTGCAATTGAAGCTATAAAATGGAGCAGACACACAAATCAGTCCATTTTCGGCAATTTATATACCAGCACACGAGCCATGTCTGGACAACGTGAAGAAGGTCCTCATGTTACCTTTCAGGGTAGGTTCCAAAGAAGCCCACCACCCTCACCTAGAAGCATGGTACCCAAACAGTGCTATGAATGTGGGGACCCAACACATTTTATGAGAGACTGCCCACGTCTTGCAGTGCCGAAATGTTATCATTGCGGAGCTACAGATCATTTTATTCGCCATTGCCGACAACGTAACCGTGGATTCCAGAGCCAAAAGTCGTCGACATGTCAGAATGGTGGAGACCAAACACCTGTGACGAGGAATTGTCCAAAGAATAAGAGTACAGAGAAGGCGGAAAACGAGGCAGGGGGGACTGGAAGGGTCGACACTCCTCCCAAGAAGTAGGAAGATCCAACAACAATACAGACAAGAGCCTAAAGACAGAAATACAAGACCAGATTACAAAGGAGGAAACTATACAGGTAGAGGTAGATCAGGAAATAGAAAAGAGTAATGGTGAAAAGACAACAAGTGTAAACGATAGTAGGAAAAAGGGGATTAGTGAGGAAATAGAGGATGATAGTTTGCCTAAAGTTAAGGTTAGGAATTGGTTTGTAAGTGAGACAGTTAGTAGAGGGAGCAGTAGTAAGGAGATAGGTAGAGGAGGTAGTAGTATAGAGGGAAAGGGTATGGAGGCCCACTCAGGTCACAATTTAGATCAGGATAAAGGTGACATTGAGGAGAACATTTCAAATGAGGGAGAGAAGTTGAGTTTAGTGGCTGTTAAGATGTTTGATGGTAAGAACCATACATATACCTTAGTTGAGATTCAGGGTATGCAGATAAAAGCGCTAGTGGACACTGGTAGTCAGTCTTGTATTATGTCAGAGGAGTTGTATAGTAAATTGTCTGTTAAACCACCTGTTGTTGGAAATCTGAAACTTTTTATGGCAGGTAATGGGCTAGAAATGCAGGGAAAAGTGGTCGGTCCTGTGAAGTTTAAAGTTGAAGGTAGTGAATTTGTGGTCGAAAAGATAGGTGTGGCTAACGTGTGTGATCATCTTATTCTAGGGCACGATTTTCTGAAGGAAAATAATGTGGATATCAAGGTTGGTGAAGATCGGTTGTTGTTTCGTAATACGGGACTCTCAGTTAAAATGGACTGTGAAAAAGAACCTAATTGGCATGTTAAGTTGGTTCAGTCGTGTCAAATACCAGCAGGGTCAGTATATAGGTTGAAATATCAGATGTGTGATTATGAGTTGGAGGAAAATGTAGAGTATGTAGTTGAACCAATACTTCCAAATTTACCTGAAGGTCTTATATTACCCCCCACAGTACAAACAGGAGGTAATTCAGTAATTTTGTGTATCTTGAATGTAGATGGTCATACGGTTACATTACCAGCAAAAGTGAATTTAGCTACTATCACACGATGTACTACGCTAGGAAAAGAAGAAGGGGCACCTGGGAATCCGGAAGGGCCCACCGTGAGTAACACCGTGAGTAACACTGTGAGTAACACCGTAAGTAACACCGAAACATCTAGTACACAGAAATTAGGGGCACCTGGGAATCCGGAAGGGCCCACCGTAAAAGGGGAGGGGGAAAATATCAAGAAGGATGTTAAAGTGAAAGGTCAGGTCAAGGGTCAAGGTGACAGCAGTAAACCATTGCCTACCAAACTGCACGCTTTGTATGAAGATGCATGTAAAGAGATACCAAAAGACGCGAGAGAAAAAGTAAAACAGCTATTGATAGAATTTGAAGATGTGTTTTCAAAGGACGATTTTGATATAGGCAATGTGACAGCAGTGGAGCACCAAATTAACACTGGAGAAGCTGCACCGATCAAGCAACGACTACGTCGTACTCCTTTATCGTTCGTACAGGAGGAGGAGGCACATTTGAAGAAAATGTTAGATGTAGGAGTAATACACCCATCTACTTCTGAATGGGCGTCAGCACCCGTACTAATACGAAAGAAAGACGGTGCCATGAGGTGGTGTATTGATTACAGAGCCCTTAACGATGTTACGGTCAAAGATGTTTTTCCATTGCCATTGATAAATGAGTGTTTGGACACTTTATATGGGAATGAGTGGTTCACAAAGTTAGACGCAACATTTGGATACTGGCAGGTGAAGGTAGCAGAAGAAGATCAGAAAAAGACAGCATTTCTGACCAAGTATGGACTGTTTGAATTTTCGAAAATGAGTTTTGGACTGTGTAATGCCCCCGCCACGTTTGCTAGGCTCATGAATTTGGTGTTGACTGGTTTGACTTGGGATATGGTTTTAGCATTTTTGGATGACATTTTGGTGTTAGGAGCAAATTTCGATCAGCATCTTCGAAATTTAGAAAGAGTTTTGGCAAGATTTAGGGAGCATGGTCTAAAGTTGAAACCAGGAAAATGCGAGTTGTTTAAGAAAAGGGTTGAATTTCTAGGTCACACTGTTAGTAAGGAGGGGGTGGAGGTAGCAGATAAGTTCATTGAAGTTGTCAAGGAGTGGCCAGTACCAAGTTGTAAGAAGGAGGTTCAGAAATTCTTGGGTTTCATAAACTATCATCGAAGTTTCATTCCTAAGTTGTCAGAGATGGCAGTCCCTTTGTATGAGTTGACAGGAAAGAAGGAATTTGTTTGGGGTCCAGAGCAACAAAAGGCTTTTGAGGAGCTGAGGTCTTGTTTGGTCAAACCACCTATTTTGTGCTTTCCAAATCACACAGATACATTTGTGTTAGATTGTGATGCATCCTATTATGCTTTGGGTTGTACTCTTTCTCAAGTGGTCGAAGGTCAGGAAAGGGTCATTGCGTACGCTAGTAGTACTATTCCCCCAGAATGCAGAAACTACTGCACGACACGCAAGGAATTACTAGCCGTAGTGAAATTCACAAACCAATTTAAGCACTATTTGATAGGTAAGAAGTTCATAGTAAGGACGGATCATAGCAGTTTGACTTGGTTATTAAAATTCAAGAATCCACAAGGACAAATTGCAAGGTGGATAGAGCAGCTAAGTCAATTCCACATGATAGTCCAACATAGACCAGGATCACAACATGTCAATGCGGATACCTTGTCAAGACTAAAAGTAAATGAACCGTGCCAGGAGTTCAAGGTAGAAATTAGTCCAGAGAAGTTGCCCTGTGGAGGCTGTAAGCATTGTGTGAAGGCTCATAGAGATTGGCATAGTTTTGCTACAGAAGTGGACGACACAGTGGATTTTTTGACCACCCAAGTGAAAGTGATCAAAATGGGAGGGGGTGAGATTTCAAGTACAAAACTTCATATTGATGCAACAGGATCAGTGGCAGTATTAGGTGTCAGTAAAGCGGGGAATGGGGTGTGGATGTCAGGATATAACACACAGGAGATGGTAGATATGCAAAGAGCAGATCCTAATTTTCAAATCCTCATAGAATGGCTAGAGAGGCAACAGGAACCTGGAAATGAATTACTTGCAACGAGTCCAGCCATCAAACACTACTGGGTGAACAGAAATAACTACTTTATAGACAAAGATGGTTTGTTGTGGGAAAGGTCAGAGGAAATTCGTCCGGGGAAATGGATGGTTCCCTCCGAATGCAAGGACGAAATTTTGAGGCTGAATCATGATATTCCTTTAGCAGGGCATCAAGGGATAGACAGAACCAGAGAGAGGGTCAAATCCAGATATCAGTGGTTTGGATTAACAGCGGATGTGAAAAGATATGTCAAAGGCTGTGGTGCATGTAACAGGAATAAAAAAGCATCGAAGAAGGCCAAATCACCATTATCACCATATAACACCGGCCAACCACTTCAGAGAATTCATATAGACTTTTTAGGACCCTTGCCCAAAACCAAAAAAGGAAATGAATACATCTTAATGATAACAGACCATTTTACAAAATGGGTAGAGTGTTTCCCGCTACCATCTCAGACAGCCGAACAAACAGCTGAGACCGTTGTTAATGAATTCTTTTGCAGATTTGGCTGTCCTTTTGAGATCATGACAGACCAAGGTCGCAATTTTGAGAGCAGGTTATTTCAATCACTATGCACCTTGCTGGAAATACACAAAAGCCGAACCACGAGCTATCATCCAGAATCCAATGGTCAGGTCGAAAGGATGAACCGCACATTAATGGATGCGTTAAGATGCTATGTGGATAATAAGCAGGACACGTGGGATCAATATCTTCCCCACTTGGCATGTGCGTTACGAACATCTGTGAACCGAGATACCGGGTTTACTCCGTTTAAAATGATGTTCGGGAGGGAAATGAACATTCCATGCGACCTTATGTATAGGTTACCACCATCAAAACAGACAGGAGAGGAATATGAGGATTATGTTTTGGGGCTAAAGAAATCTTTGGAAGAACAGTATGATTTCGCACGAAAGAATATGGGAGCTGCAACACATAGAATGAAAAAAGATCATGATCTAAGGGTTAATTCCAAGGAGTATGGGGTAAATGATGTGGTGTATATTTTGGACAGTGCGCAGAAGAAAGGAGTTTCAAAGAAATTACAGCCAACATGGAAAGGTCCAGGAGTTATCATAGAGAAAAAATCATCATATGTGTACAAGGTCAAATTACCCTTAGGAAACACAATCATAAACCATGACCGTATGAAATTGTGCGAAGACAGAGTATTACCAAGGTGGGTAGAAAGGTTTTTAGCAGAGGGAGACATACAAATAGAGGAAGAAGACGAGACATTGTACTGTTACTGCAAGCAGCGTCAGGGAAGTAGGTTAATGATAGGCTGCGATAGTTGTGGAGAATGGTACCATGCTGACTGTTTAGGGTTAAGTAAGAGTCAAATTAAAAAGCTAGATGACTTTTTCTGTCCAGAATGCAAACAGAGTGAGGCCAGAGACGGGCTACAGGTAGTATAAAGAGAGTACAGAGGTCCAAAACATAAGAGGGTTGGGTTTATATCTTATTATCTATTTTGGTAATTTTGTGAATTTTTAAAGTGAAACTTAGACATTAAAGGATGGAAATATCAATTTCTGATTGTAGAAAAAAGGGGTTTATTCATTGGACATTATAGCTATGGAATCGAGCGACAGCGACAGAAAGAGTGGACGGGAGGAAAGGAAGAGGGAGGAGGAGGAGAATAGGAGGAGACGAGTGAGGGAGAGGGAGGAAAAGAGGAAGCTAGAGGAGACATTCAGAAAGGGAAGATCAAGCGCGGAAAGATTAATATATGAAATAGATGAGATTTTGGATTGGAAAATTGTGGATGAAGTAAAATGTAAGCCGTTTGTAGAAGGGAGGAGACGAGTGCAGGAGGAGAGGGAGAGAGCAATAGAGCGGGCCAGAAGAATCAGAAGAGAAAGGGAAGAAGAAGAGGAGGAGATACGCGCGAAATATAAGCGGACGATCGAGGAGGAGGAGGAGAGAAGAAAGGAGAAGAGGGAGGAAGAGAGGAGACAGGAGGAGGAGACTAGGGAGAAAGAAAGAAGGGAGGCGGAAAGAAGAAAAGAGGAGGAGAGAAGAAAGAAGGAAAGAGAAGAGGAGAGAAGAAAGGAGAATGACAGAAGGGAGGAGAGGAGAAAGGAGGAGGAGCGGAGAGAAAGTACTAGAGGGGGAAGCAGAAGAGTCAAGGAGGAGAGAGATAGAGCAATAGAGAGGGCTAGGAGGTTAAGACATGAAAGGGAAAAGGAGGAGGAGGAGAGAAGAAAGGAGAAGAGGGAGGAAGAGAGGAGACAGGAGGAGGAGACTAGGGAGAAAGAAAGAAGGGAGGCGGAAAGAAGAAAAGAGGAGGATAGAAGGAAGAAGGAAAGAGAACAGGAGAGTAGGAAGGAGGATGACAGAAGGGAGGAGAGGAGAAAGGAGGATAGAAGAGAAAGTACAAGACGAACAGAGGAGCGGAGAGAAGGCAGAAGGGAGAAGAGGGGAAGAGAAGAAAGTAGGAAGGTGGAGAGAAGGGAGGATAGCATGAGGAGAAGAGAAGAGGAGAGAAGGGAACAAAGGTTGCAGGAAGAAAAAGTGAGAGAGCGAAGAAGAGCTGAGGAGAGAGACAGAGGGAATAAATCAGCGTGGGAGGAGCTCAAAGAGGAGATACGAAATATGCAAGTGAAAAGGCCAGAGTCGGGGGGAGAGGGGCCTGGAGTTAAAAGATTCAAAGTAACTATTGGAGCGGAGGGAGGCAGGAGTGTGGAGGTGGGGCAGGACGTCTTCCCCAAAGGAGCTTTCGGGCTCCGGCGGGGAATGACGTACTGTCCCATCAGTACGTGCACGTATCGGGGAAGGAGATTAAAGGCCCACGTTCATGAGCTACATTTGCCGGCCGTCTTTAACATCTTTTTGGACCCCGCATATTACACTAGACAACAGGCCATACGGGTGGAGGTCCTGGAGCTGCTGGCGGAGTGGGTGTTTGGGCCCCAGGGTACTATCGAGCGATTGTACCGCTGGGTTCAGGCAGGGTTTCGCCACCCGGAGGCAGAGCTTGCTGAGTATGGACCCGCAGCGAGGTCCCTGGCTCTCTCCCAAGGGGAAGTGCCCCCACGTGAGTTCTCATTTTCACCACGCATAAACTCCGTGGGGTTACTTGTCCATTGGAGAGTATTATTGTTTATATTGTGTCATATTAGCCAAAGGGACCGTGAGGCCTTGCTGCGGGCCTATCCTCGGTAGGTTCTGTCGCCTGGTGTAGTACTCTGTCGGGACCCGGTGCCAATCTGCCCAAATGCTCACTCTCTCCATGTGACGTCACAGAGTGGCATAGATATGCCATCCGTAATCACAGAACAGCACCTCACAGAGTGGCATAGATATGCCATCCGTAATCACAGAACAGCACCTCACAGAGTGGCATAGATATGCCATCCGTATGCACAGAACAGCACGTCACAGAGTGGCATAGATATGCCATCCGTATTTCACATATTGGTTACCTGGCCCCGATCCCCTCCCAAATCCACAATAGAAAAATTAAACAGATCTCCTCATCTATACATCAGATTAATAATTGGACTCAGAAGCCCATGATTTGAGTTTTTGGACAGAAGGGGACTTAAAGACCTATGGATTTTACAGAAAGAGGATACTTAGATGTCAGTGATGGTAAAAAGAAGATACCTAGATGTTAGTGATAGGGAGAAGATACCTTGATGTTAGTGATGGGAAGAAAATACCTAGATGTCAGCGACGGGGAGAAGATATACAGATAACGGTGTTAGGGGGAAAAATTAGAAAACTGGACATTGTAGATTTTTGCATTTTATGTATATGTATAGATTTGATTTTATGATGTGATATCTTTGATTATGTGCAATTTTTGGTCAAGTGTAATGTATGGCACAAGAAACTGTATGTTGATGTGAGGTGCTGCATTTTTGGTTAATTGTCAATTTTGGGTCTACACTTATAATTTAAAGGTGGGGAGAGTGTAGAAGAGAGGATAAAAAATCATTGGGAATAATTTTGAGTGACATACAAAGATCTAGTCATTTAAAGGTGGGAAAAGTGTAGAGATGTTAGATAAGAAAATGACCTGTTAGAGAAGTAACCCATTTTTGATTTATGGAATGACCAATGACCAAGTGATATTTTTATTGTGAGATTTTTATTTTTGGATATTACAACCAACATTCTGATTTCTTCACATGAAAACATTTTTGAAAATTGCACATTGAAGGAGTCTTGGGCTTCCTGATTGAAATGGGAATGATGTGAAGTTAAAGTATGTTTATTAGAATATTTTTAATAGCCCCGGTTTTAGATGTACTAGTTTGGTTTCTGTAGTGATGTGTATGAAAACCATGTGAAGTGTTTGACTATGAGTGCTATTTTTGTGGGAAATTGTAGAAAAACTGAGATTGTACTGTATGAGTATATGTACTAGAGCAGCAGTTTTTGTGTAATGGTCAGTGCAGGTATATGTTATATGTAATATGACTCAGTGCAATGAGAAAAGTATATATTTGTGTATTTTGGAGCAAATAGTGATTTAGTGCTAGATTTTTGAAGTAAGGCAGTGATGAGATGTATTTACAGTGAGATATGGGAGGGTATATTGTTGTAGACAGTGGTAGAGTCAGGAGATGTAGAGCCCTCATTGTGAACATTATGAACTGTAGAGTAGGGGAGATTATGAAGTAGAATTGGCAAAGATGTCAGATTATGTGGGAGAGAGTAGTAGATTATTGTTACGATGGCACTAAAAAGTAGATGTGAATATTGTATTGAGTAGAGCACTGAGATTTTGTGATTTTTCTGCATTGATTTAAGTATTTGTTGTGTGAGAGATGTGTACCTGTGGAAAAAAAAAAAAAATATATAAAAGCTAAAAAAAAAAAATAAGATATACAAAACGTCAGAAAATATAAGTGTTGTGCTGTTGTGTGATGTACTGATTTATTACTGGTGTGATTTTGATGATATGTGGATGATGAAAAGTAGGGCATTGAGAGAGATTTGTAGTTGTGAGGCCCATTGTAGTGATTATGCCAGTATTATATGTGAAGTATGACAGTAATTGTAGAGTAAAAGGTTGATATATGAGAAGTACTGTATTGTAGTGTTTAGTGAAAGTAGATATGTTGTAGTGTGGAGAGAAGTTGAGGTACAACTTAGTGATGTTCTTAAGTTTTAAGTTAGTTAAGATATGTAAATATGTAAAGCAGAACTGTGATAGTGCATGGGTGGTGTCTGTCTGGAAAGAAGATCAGTGGAAAAGAAGTTAGAGGTCTGAGAAGATTACACAGCAAGATTACTCAGTATATTGGAGATGTGGGGAAAACTGAAATTCAAAAAAATTACTGATTGGCAGGATGCAGATTTAGGGGATGCTTAAAGCTTCCCACCGTACAGTGAGCTGAAGCCGGGAACTTGAAAGAAGCTGCTTAGAACTCGAATACCATCCAATTCCAGTGACAAGATTTGTGGAATACCACTCCCCTGTTATAAAGAAAGTTGGGGGGAGTGTAGTAAAATGGGGTTACTTGACCTTTAACACCGCGTAAGGATATGCCAATATGGGGGCACGAAGGGTCAAGCCATGTTCTAAGCCAATCAGATTGAACCGCGGCAGCGCACGAGCTGACGGACTTGTATTCCGTTCTCTTTGGATCCAGCTTGACGGGTAGGCAGACGTGTTTTGAGGGAGACTGGGTAAAACGATATGGGGAAGGGCAGAATAGTCGAGGAACACTAGAGAACCACAGACAGACGTCACTCACGCATAAGAAGGACGGGGCGAGTACAATAGAAGGATAAAGACGGGAAAATGCAGGGTGAGACGCCTTACAATACATGATGAGCTGAGCCGGTGAGTACCACCTTTATATATCTAGTAAGTAAGGCGCCAATTTTCTACAATACTTTAAACTCCGAATAAAGTCATTCATTCATGTTTACAGTGTGACACACGTTCAATGTGTATTGGGTGCAAAATCGTGATTCTGCGCATGCCGAAACGAAGCTAACACCAGCTGATTTCAAACGGGAATTATTTCAATATATGAAAAAGTGGTTCTGTAATTTTTTGATATTTGAAAGATGCCGATGTGAATGTCATTTTTTGAAAATATTATAAAAATCTGTGAGGGACCATTTTTTTGTACCTCATTTTTATTTTCCACTTTTTGGGGCATTTTTTCCCGGGAAAATTTAGCCAACTTCAATCATCGATTTAGTAATTAAAATGTCAGGTTTGTCTAAAATAAACTAATTGAGGGTAAAATATAAAGCTAAAAGCAAAAGTATGACGATATTTTATTTGCTGAAATAAAAAATTGTGCTGTCTAGAGCTTTCGGAAAAGGACCAAAATTCGGAGGCGTCCATATTTTCTCCGACGAGAAAGAGTGCGTCATGCATTCGCGGACTCACATTTTCCTTTTTACGCCGCACGTGCAAATCCGGCTTGGCCGCCCTACTGTAAAATACTATGCACATAACTGTAATTCCGGCTTTTCGATTTTACAGGCCTGCGTTCGATTTGTGCAGGTATCTGACGTAAAAGCATTGTGACGTCATTAAATTCCTTTGAAAACGTTATATACGTAACCCTATTTCCCTGAATTCCGTGCTGGTTTCCATAGAATTTGATGACGTCACAATGCGTTGACGTCAGATACCTGCACAAATGGGAAGTAACTCTGTATTTCGAAAAGACCCAATTGTTCAATAAGAAGGCCAACGTTAAATTTTGTTTACTGCGCTTCTATGACGTCATTGACGTCATCGCGCCAAATCACCAATGTCACTTTGACGTCGTTAGTTTTTTTCCTGTAATTGGCGTATTATGCATGATGTAAACGCTTTTGAAAAGGTCAATAATCGGGCCAAAGTATTCCCATGGGTGAATTTGTGTTTAATCCGGATGGCTTCACGGTATTAAGTCTCTCAATCCAGAACACTTCTCGGATTTTACGATAGTACTTAGAGGCATCGGAACATTTCTCCAAAATTACGATTTTGAAGTCCGATATTGTTATTTAAAGAAGAAGTGCAAAAATATGCGTAAAGACGTCAAAAAACGCGTCAAAAATTTGACTATGGAGTGGAACCAAAATAACGAAACTTCCTATGACATCTCTCTTATGACATGATTTTTTTTTTGTTATTTAAAGAACTTTAAATAACGAAACTTCCTATGACATCTCTCCTATGACATGATTTTTTTTTTTTTTTGTTATTTAAAGAAGAAGTGCAAAAATATGCGTAAAGACGTCAAAAACGCGTCAAAAATTTGACTATGGAGTGGAACCAAAATAACGAAACTTCCTATGACATCTCTCTTATGACATGATTTTTTTTTTTGTTATTTAAAGAACTTTAAATAACGAAACTTCCTATGACATCTCTCCTATGACATGATTTTTTTTTTTGTTATTTAAAGAAGAAGTGCAAAAATATGCGTAAAGACGTCAAAAACGCGTCAAAAATTTGACTATGGAGTGGAACCAAAATAACAAAATATGACATATCTCTAGATCATCCCGATGCTTTCGGCTTGTCGATACATGCTTCGATTCTAAAGAAGTTTGTCGAAGGAGGGTACCCAATGTGACCTACTTTTGCCTGTGGTGGCACCACCTGTGAACGGATCATAACGATTAACAACAACACTTGTAGAGGACCGTTAGTACTTCATACCTACTAAGTTTCATTAAAATCTGTCCCTTCAGCCGTTCTGGAGAAGAAGTCGAAAATGTAGAAAAATTTACGACGGACGGACGACGGACGCCGGACGTCACGCCATGACAATAGCTCACTTGAGCTTCGCTAAGGTGAGCTAAAAATCCTACGTATAAAACCTGAGAGAAAATATTAAGTGTTCAAATTCTATCAAAACATTCTACCATTTAAAACAGGGAAGTGTTTGCATTCTCCCGACCGCTTCAGAAATGACGTCTACGTTAAAACATTTTCTCGTTTATAACCTGGAAATGAAGTTCTAAGATATTACATTCTTCCCAAATCCAGAAAAGAGGCTCATATAAAAAACCGGGAAGAAGTGTTTAACCCCTTCCCCTTTCTACATCAAACGTGACGTACACAAAAGAAACAAAAATCCGATAGGCATAGCTCTACGTGGAAAAAGTTTTACCACTTTCAGCTAACATATTTTTCTCCGACGGCTTAAGGGAAAAAATATACCGTATAAAACAGGGAAGAAAAGTTCTAAGTGTTACGTTCTCTAATGACGTCAACACAAAATATCTTCGTATAAAACCGGGAAGAAAATTTTTGATAGCCATTCTCTGTAAGGACCAAAATTGTTTGGCACGGCATTTCATGGATTTGACGATTTTTGTTATAATGGGTAAATACTAAGTACTGACGATGAAAATAACACGTTTCGGCCAATGAGACTTCTGGCTGCCATGGTAACGAGGTCAATCTATTTATAGCACTTTTAAGACCATGAAATAAGTCAGCTTTGGATACTGCGTTGCCATGGATACCACTGTAACAACTTGTTCATTTTTACATATTGTGTTCTTCCTTACTTCCATTCTTACAATGTACTAAGTTATGTGATATATATTACAGGAAGCTAATTGTATTTATCCAAAATCAGTTAGAATGAAGCGGAAAAAAAGAGGTGAAAGTAAGGGCCTATTTAGTATGTTTTTGACCATTTTCAATCTTAAATATTACAAAATGCACCAACAGCAGACCAGTGATTTTCATCAAAGGGAATGTATGTTTATTGAAAAATAAAATGAACGAAAAATTGGAGTGGGCTTTTTAAGAGTTTTACCTTAATTCTGTCGTCAAAAACCGTTGCTATGGCAATATTAGACATGTTTGCTTGTTTCATATTATCTTTGAAATTGAATTCATTCTTCTTTAGAGTTACGTATGATTGTCAAAATGTATGCATGGATAGATATGACCTTTGACCTAATAACAATTAAAATGTTCAAGGTCATTGACTTTATGTTCAAGGGCATTTCTACTTTGAGACTCAAATCATGCAAGAAATATTGAATTTTTTCATTTTTTTTTATCAGTTTTAATGAAAGTCTATTTGAATATTCTCATAGGTCATATTTATCATAAAAGATCATGCATATAAGATTATAATATTGCTGTTAAGTATTGACATTTCTATTCGCATCATAACTATCACTCCCTTACCATGTATGCTAATATTTTTTAGGCCAAACCATTTTCCTGTCAAACGTCAGGGTCACGATGGGCAATAATAGAAAAACCATGTGGACACTCTGAAGGCCACATTTACTTTATATCTTCATACTTTGGATGTAAGTAGCTAATGGTGAAGGGACGACACCCACTGATTTTTTAAAAAGACAAAGATCAATGTCATAAGAAATTATATTAGAAAAAATCATGTTCATATTCAGCTGATTAGATAAAATAGATATCATAATTTCCATGCCACGCGAGATGATACGCTTTGCGTGTCTTGGGTTTTTATCATTATCATTATTATTTTTGTTTGATAGGTATGTTGCTTTTGAAAACAACACATTACGCGTAACAGAAATAATGATAAAAAATGGTGCGACCTTAAACAGACAAAAATGTTTAGTCAGGTTTCTGCAAAATAATAAGAGCATTAGCAGACTTGTTCGAGAATGGACGACTATACGTATTATATATATCATACATTCTACCACATAAAACCGGGAAGTAATTTTTTTTGTGTTAACATTCTCAATTCGCTTCAGAAATAATGTCAGCATAAAAAATACCGAATAAACCGAGAGGAAAAGTCCTAATACTTCAGAGGTGATGTGATGTCAACATAAAAATATCTACTGTATAAAACCAGAAAGAAAAGTTCTTAGTATTCACATTCTTCCTTCGCTTCAGCCACGACGTCCACATAAAAAATTCTGCCGTTTAAAACCGGTAGCAAATTCTAAATTCAAATTCTAAGTGGTAATTTTTTTCCTCGCTTCAGGAATGCGATCCATTAAAAAATCTACCGTATAAAACCGTGAAGAAATGTTACAAGTGTTGACATTATCCATTCGCTTCAGAAATGACTTTCAATGTTTTTGTTATCGCTGGCTCCCTTACCATGAACACAAAAAAATCTTTTTTTTTTGTTTCGGAAAAATTGATTATAAGTAAATTTAATTTCTGAAAAAAATATCGTTGATAGAGGTGTAGGGTCAGCTGCAAACGGAACCCTGGGAACATAGGACGGACGTCCACATGAAAAAGAATTCTACCGCATAAAAGTAAAGTTCTAAGTGCTTCATCCTATCCAAATCTTCAGCTAAATATATAAACATTCAAACCAAGAATAAATCCTGAGAAATAATGAACAAACAAATATTATGCATTAGTAATAAATTCATGATTTGTCTGTCAGAGTATTGATAAATTAAATTTCCTGATTTTATCTAAACTTCTACCAGCGATAGGTTACCAAAAATTCCTTCAGGAGGGAGCTCGATCGGGGATTAGGATTTTATCGTATCCCTTTCGATCCTAGAAGCTAACCCGTACATCCTACAGGCTACCCCGTACATCCTACAGCCTACCCCGTACATCCTACAGGCTACCCTGTGGATCATAAAGGCCTACCCCGTACATCACACAGGCCTTCCCCGTACATCCTACAGGCTACCCTGTGGATCATACAGGCCTACCCTGTACATCCTACAGGCTACCCTGTGGATCCTACAGGCCTACCCCGTACATCACACAGGCCTACCCCGTACATCCTACAAGCTACCTCGTGTATCCTGCATGCATACCCCGTGCATCCTACAGGCCTATCCCCGTACAAACTACAGGGCTACCCCGTGTATCCTACAGGCCTACCCCGTACATCCAACAGGCTACCCCGTACATCCTACAGGCCTACCCCGTACATCCTACAGGCTCACTGTGGATCCTACAGGCCTACCCCGTACATCCTACAGGCCTCCCCCGTACATCCTACAAGCTACCCCGTGTATCCTGCATGCCTACCCCGTGCATCCTACAGACCTATCCCCGTACACCCTACAGGCCTACCCCGTACATCCAACAGGTTACCCCGTGTATCCTACAGGCCTACCCCGTACATCCTACAGGCTACCCCGTACATCATACAGACCTACCCCGTATATCCTACAGGCCTACCCCGTACATCCCACAGACGTACCCCGTACATCCTACAGGCCTACCCCGTACATCATACAGGCTACCCTGTGCATCCTACGGGCCTACCCCGTACATCCTACAGGCCTACCCCGTACATCCTACAGGCTAACACGTACATCCTACAGGCATACACCGTACATCCTACAGGCCTACCCCGTACATCCTACAGGCTAACACGTACATCCTACAGGCATACACCGTACATCCTACAGGCCTAACCCGTGCATCTTACATAATTCTACAGGCCTACCCCGTACCATGACAATTAATAGATCCGCTCTGTTCCAACTACGACTCGTTCAGCAGATTGACCACAATCTACTACAGTGATATGGGGATATAAAACTGCCCTCTCTTACAGGGAATGTATTGATTACGAAGGAAACATCACATTTATTCATAAATATATACATACTAGCCAATGCAATTCCCATAGATAAACACTCGCGTGACGTCGTAATGAGAATATTAATTTCATTTTATAAGGCAGCCCCTCCTCCTTTTCAATCGGACACAACCCCTTTTCCCCAATTGTGCACAGATACAAGCAACAAGGAGAGCGAGAGAAAGAGTGATCAAAAGTAAAGGTATAATAAAGAAATTAGATAAGGATGGAGGAGGGTGGATGGAAAAACATTAATTTCCAACGTAATATTTGCATTTATAAATAGAAATAGTCAAAATATAACCATACATCCCTAAAAGTTTCCGTTCTCATTGCAAGCGTGTCTAAATTTATACAATGACTGAATTTAGAAACTATGTAAACTTTATGTTTAAAAATTTCGGCTCGCTACTCTGACACTAGAAAATTTTAAAATATCAAATAAGTATTTTCAAAAAAAAAATTACGCCATTATTTGCGCCCTATCGATAAATGTCGCGCAACGTAACGTGACGTTACGATCAAGTAATGTTTATGACGTCATAGCGTAGATGTGCACATAAAAAAAATTCGAGGGTGAAACCTGCGTACACATTTGATTGTGATGAAAGCTTCCCCGCGAGCTACGTTAAATAGAGGGAGATCTCCCTCTTTGGCACTTGAAAAAGAGGGAGATTGCTCGTGAACCAATTTTGCTACATTTTTAATGAATCCCGACATTTTGTGCAAAACCAATTTATAAATAATTTCATTGTGGTGACATTTTAATGCATAAACATTTATAAACTATCAATAGTTTATTGCATCCTATACATCTTTTCTTACATTTTGTCATGCAATTTCTCATGAAATACTATGAATGTTTCTTATTTTTATAAATGATATTTCTGATAACCTTTGTACTATTTCCAGGCTTTTTGAAGACGATACATCCATGTCTTCTTCCTCACTTTCTCCCAATGATATAAAATTAAGTCTTGAATCTGATCTATCGATTATAAATGATTGGGCTAGGAAATGGAAAGTAGATTTTAATCCAAGAAAAACAGAACTCCTTTTCTTTGGAAACTGTCCAACTGAGTTTGAAGTAAAATTTAATTCAACAATTATAAAGCCAGTAAATACACATAAACACCTAGGATTAACATTTAATTGTAATGCTAAATGGACAACACATATAGAAAACATTTGTAAATCGGCTCTCACCAGGATAAATTTCTTGAAAAAGTTTAAGTACACGCTATCTAGAAAAACCTTAAGTAAAATATATTGCTCCTATATTTTGCCTTTGTTAGAATATGGATGTGAAGTATGGGGTGGGTGTAATAAGGGAGACGAAGAAAAACTTGAGAAAGTACAATTAGAAGCAGCGCGTCTTGTAACAGGTCTTCCAATATTTAGCTCTAGGGAATCATTATAATTTGAAACTGGGTGGGAGAAATTATCGGATCGTAGGGAAAAGAGAAAATTAAGTTTATTTCATAAAATTTACCATAATAAATCACCAGAATATTTGACAGAGATCTTACAGACATACAGACAAGACAGACGTTACAACTTACGAAACGACACTGACTTATACTATCCAAATTATAGGCTAAATATAACGCGTAATTCTTTCTTTCCATCAACCATTGATAGTTGGAATAATCTTAGTTCGGATTTAAGGAATAATTCATCATTAGAACAGTTTAAATCAGCACTTAAATCTCAAAGTGATGTAAATGTACTTCCTACTTACCTTTTATATGAAGAAAGATCCCTTAATATACTACACACACGTCTGCGTTGCTTCGATAGTAGCCTGAACTCTGATCTTTATGGAGTCAACATTATTAACTCACCAAATTGTCAATGTGGAGGATCAGACGAATCTGTACATCATTTCTTTTTCATATGCCCTCTTTATAATGAACAAAGACGTAATCTTTTTACATCATTGTCTATATTTAATCCCCTTACACTTCAAAAATTGCTCTATGGCGACTTAAATTTGACAAACGACGAAAACGAAATAATAATGCACGCGACCCAAAAATATATCAGAGATACAAAAAGGTTTAATGTCTAAAATAAAACAGTCTCTCTCTCTCTCTCTCTCTCTCTCTCTCTCTCTCTTTATTTACTTCTGTTATTTGTAGAAAAAAGTCACAAATTGTATTGTCATCATGATGTCATTTTTTGTACTTTCATATATACCATGTATGGAGAGGGCGCAAATAATGTTTTTAGAACTTATGCCCAATCCAATTTTCTTATTGAAAATAAAATATGTTTAAACTAAAACTATGAATGCCGCTATTCAGAGGGAGTTTCTTAGGTAATTATGCCAAAAAGAGGGAGAAAGAGGAATATTGGGCCAAAAAGAGGGAGATTTTGGTCTCCCTCCAGGGAGACATGCCAAAGAGGGGGATGAGGAAAAAAAAGAGGAATCTCCCTCCAAAAGAGGGAGAGTTGACACGTCTGTTTTTTTCAATTTGTCCGTCGAAAAGCAGGTCCCATAACCCATGTAGTATTTTTTTCATTGGTTGATCCATTTTTTGTGAATTTTCATTGGCTGTGGTCAGGGAGCGGATTTTTGAACATGTTGATCTACTGCCACAGACAAAGAAGTTTGACAAAATGGACGATCGACCGAGTACAGAATATTTCTTGATGCTTTCAACAGACCCCGTGCTATATTGTAAGTTTCATTACATATATATACTTTAGCTAAAGTTAATTCTACTTTTATACAGCATTAAAATTGCATACTGGTTGTACAAAGAGCAAGTTTTCTATTCCCCCACCCGGCCCTCAAGTTAGTCCGAACACGTTACTTCATTCCGTAACGTTCGAACATGATTCATTATCGATAAGGTTATGCATAAAAGACAATGGAATGACGAATTGAATGTGTACTCGCTGAAGAAAAGGTCAAAGGTTACAATTACAAAAATATTTTGAAGTTTGCTTTTGTTGAAAGTCGAGATCGAATCGAACACGTTCTCAATCACAAAAGATTCAATTTTCACGGGGTTCTCAAAGGTGTAGGTAAAGTATCCAGTTACATGTATGCCATATTGGTTTCATAGGAATTTTTATTACTGTTTTGTTCCATTTTCAACAGTATAACACTGTGATGCTCAAGATTATTGTTATTTGTATGTAAATGTTAACAGAGGAAACTCGGGTAGCACCATTGAGAGGCTAGGGGTGTAACAATATATTGATATATAGAGAATAAAATGTCTTAATTTGTGTTTTGTTACTGGTATGCAACACACATCAAGTGCATGTTTATCATACATGTAATGCGCGCTGGCATATTTCATGCGATAAGTGCACTTGCTGTGTGTCTGCATACCCGTTACAACACAAATTTTGACATTTTATTCTATATATATGCACCATAGTTGTCTGTTTCATTCTTGTTTTCTGAAATTGCTTTTTCTAGGTATAAGGGTGACGTTAAAATTCATCTGACTGCGGGTTCAGTTTGCAGGTTAGAACGACATCGGGGCATGTTTCTTTAGATCTTATGCATTGTGACATCATGAGTGTTAATACACAAATTGCAGCACAATCCTTTTAATAGTAACATCTCGGGGAATTACATTGCCTGTGCATATATATTGTGAGAAATTTAATAAAGTATGGTATTCATAATCGCAATATATTGCACCCTTATCAATTGCGGATTCAGGGAGGTGCAGAGGGCCCCCCCGGGCATTGGCCCATTTTCGGTAAAAATCGAAAAAATTCGCCGTTTGAGCCTCCCCCTACATAGGGGACGCTGGATACGCCACTGCTTATAGATTATATGAATAAATTATTAAATCAATTTAATTCCATGCTGCAATTTTGTCTGTTGAATTTGAAGACATTCAACATTTGAAAACATGTGACAAATGGCCCATATCGATCACAAATGAAAGGAATTATGACAAAAGCATGCAATCAAAACAATTCAAAAACTTGTGTGTGGTTTTTTTCAAGCGAATGTGAAATTCTTTTGGAATATGAACAGTATGGACATACATACAAAGATGAACAAGATTTTATATTAAAAAATGAAAAGAAACAACATATAACGCAATACAGCGGTTAAAATATCATGATTCACTAATTTGGTGCATTTTTCACCCCTACAAGGGGCTAAGGATGACAGCCAGAAAGAACAGAGTAGATTTTTAGCTCTACTGGTCTAAGACCAGTGGAGCTTATGTGTTACCTCATCTTCCGGCATCCGTCTGTCCGTAGAAAATTCTTGTGCTCACAATTTAACTCCCCTGAAACCATAGGAGATAGATAGTTACTTCTTTTTTTAACATCCTACTTGGTATGTGGTCTAGTTGTGCACCTGACATTTGGTTTCAGCCCCTGACCCCCAGGGTCTTAGAAAATGGGGTGGTTATGGAAATCTATGTAATCTTGTGCTCTCAACTCCTCTAATACTATAATTGATAGGGAGTTGCAACATCTTTTTGCAATATTTTGGGTCTTTGGTGTAGTTGTGAACCTGATATTTTCTATAAGCCCCTGACCCCTATATCTCTTGAACTGAACAATACCCAATCACTGTCATATTTGGCCGAATTGCGAAGCAAAATCCGGTCTATAAAATGGCAAAGTATGTCTGTCTGTCTGTCCATCAGTGCGTCAACATTTTGAATAAAGTGTTGCTTTAAGTTCGTTGAGAGAAAACTGTTTGGAAGAGCATCTTCAAACTTGACATGGTGATAGATCAAGATGAGACAAATAAAACACAGCAACAAAATTTGACCTAGTGACCTTGACCTTGAAGTTTGACCTACTTTTGAAAAACTTTAACCTTGGCCATAGCTTTTGAATGGTAAGTGATAGGGCTTTCATATTTAACTTGTGTATTTCTTGTGACAAGACCTTTCCATGGATACCAAAAATTTTTACCTTGTGACCTTGACCTTGAAGTTTGACCTACTTTTGAAATCTTTAACCATGGCCATAACTTTTGATTGGTAAATGATAGAGCTTTTATATTTCATATATGTATTCCTTGTCACAAGACCTCACAAGGCCACAATTAAAAAATTGTTTGTTTCCCCTCCCCCCGGGTCTGTTTTTTCCAAGCGACCCGGCAGGCGGGTATTTTTTTTTTCTTTTTTGCTGTCCAAATTGAACATAACTGGACTGCTTAAAGCTTCACAGTCACACTTTGTGTTTCTAATTGATACGATAAAGACTAAGAGCTGGCAGCCGGCGACTTCTCGCCTCTTACCTTGGGGGAAAATCGCCACCTGCTTTCCGTAAAAAATATCCGTTATGTCTCAATTTCTATCGCTGGTTCAGTATGAAATGTCTAATTTTTTTTTATTGATCATGTTCAAAAGAAAGTTACGTTGTCCTGTAAAACCTACTTTATATAAACAAAATTGTCCCAAGATACTAGTACACGATAAATATTTCCGCAATGCGGCGTAACGGGCCATTTTACGGCAACATCAAATCTGCAAGAATAAGATGCACTATAGAACGATTACATCTCGACTCTTTTTTACGACTTGTAAATATTGAATTTGTATAGATATTGACCACGCGCAACTACGAGTTACGGAATATAAATGGCCGGCGTTTTCCAGTGCTGATAAAGATATACTTTTCTTTCTCGGTTTGTTTATTGTATGTTAACAGAGAAAGTGAAAAATAATTATACGCACAACATCAAGAACTCATTGTAATATTGAGTCTATTGATAATGATGTTCACGATGCAAGAAGTTAGCAAGGACCGCCGACAACCGCTAGAGAAACATAGGTTAATCATAACCGAGTACAATGATAAGGTACTGTAAACGTGGTTATTTACTCGGGGGGATTTCGCGATCATAACATCAAGACGTTTTGCGTGGGGGAAATATTTGCGATAAAAATGTCTTTCTTACTGCGAGAATGCAGCGGTGATATTTTCGCGCGGAGAAAATTTTGGCAACGTCGCTTGATGCGCGAAAATTACCCCCACGCGAAAATTTCCCCCACGCGAAAATTTCCACGTTTACGGTAGTATTTTTTCTTATTCACTCGATTAGATAATATGCCTGAATTTTGGCCCACTCAGCGGACCGTTCCAAATAAGCGATGGGTCTTTATATAGCGTTCAAACGCTTATCCGTGAAATAAGTTGAGGAATTAGATTGGGCACATGCGTATACTATACATGTAAAGCACTTGCAGAGTTCGAAAGGCACATGTATGTTTGAAATTTTACATCTGTAGACCGAGCGCTCGTCTATCATGTTCTCAAAAAAATTTGAGAGGATATTTACAAGAGAGAGAGATAATTATCAATGTACCAATAATACGTAATACAAAGCCAACGTGAATGAAAGACGGGGTGTGGGGGATACAGCAAGATTTCTTATAATAATGTAGGAATGAGAAAGCTACTGAGTTGATTTACAATTCTATTTGGATAGAATATTGTAACGTTGAAACTGAAAATGGACATGGCCGTGATTCGATTTCTGGACCAAAAAAAAAAAAAAAAAAAAAAAATTGGACTTTTTGGCTATAAAAAAATCTGACTCGGCAGTGTTTTTCCTGACCCGGTCGGGGCGAGGGGAAACAAACAATTTTTTAATTATGGCCCAATGGATACCAAAAGTTTTGACCTTGTGACCTTGACCTTGGAGATTTACCTACTTTTAAAAATAATAAATCTGGACTATATCTCATGAACTAGAGGCTATGGCTTTGAAATTTCACATGCAGAATCTGACCATACCTTTCATTTGATATCATGAGTTTTGACCTAGTGACCTTGACATTAACCTTTTACCTTTTTTGAACTTTAAGAGGTAGGGTTTTGATATTTCACATATAGATTCCTCATGCCCAGAACTTTCAATTGATATCATAACTTTTGACCTAGCGACCTTGACAT
Organism: Pinctada fucata; assembly: GCA_028142955.1. Lineage (NCBI taxonomy): Eukaryota > Metazoa > Mollusca > Bivalvia > Pterioida > Pteriidae > Pinctada > Pinctada fucata. The sequence goes on from AP027109.1 coordinate 19,333,789, forward strand.
TGACCTTTGACCTACTTTTGAATTATGAGAGTTAGGGTTTTGATATTTCACATATAGAGTCCTCATGACCAGAATTTTAATTTGATATAATGACTTTTGACCTAGTGACCTTGACATTGACCTTTGACCTACTTTTAAACTATAAGAGGTAGGGTTTTGATATTTCACATGTAGATTCCTCATGACAAGACCTTTCATTTGATATCATGACTTTTGATTAAATGACCTTGACAATGACCTTTGACCTACTTTTGAATTATAAGAGTTAGGGTTTTGATATTTCACATATAGAATCCTCATGACCAGAATTTTAATTTGATATAATGACTTTTGACCTAGTGACCTTGACATTGACCTTTGACCTACTTTTAAACTATAAGGGGTAGAACTTTGATATTTCACATTTAGATTCCTTATGACCTTATCTTTTTTCATTACGTGTAGTATTAATGACCTTTGAGATTCTGTCTGCGCAAAAATGTATACGTCATCTAATACAACACTTACCGACTTTAGCGATCTATGATATATTTAGTATATTGTTGCTTATGACCCATGTGACCAAGATCAAGGTCACTTAGTACAATTTTGTGTTGCCTGCGAAGCATGGTAACACTGGGGGATCACTTTGTTTGTTGTTCATCTGTCCGTCTGTCTGTTACATGTTGGGTTTCACACACCATAACTTTTTATTTTACCTGTGTATTCCTTTTGACAAAACCTTTCTACACATACCATACTTTTTTACCTAGTGACCTTGAGCTAGATATAAGCTATGAGTGATAGGGCTTTGATATTTTACATGTTTTCCTTATGAAAAGATCTTTCTAAACATACCATATGTTTTTACCTAGTGACCTAGACCGAGCTATTTGACCTACTTAAAAAAACCCATCTAATATTAGCTATATCTTTTGATTGGTAAGTGAGAGGGCTGTGATATTTCATATGTTTATTTCTTGTGACAAGACCTTTCTACATATACCATAATTTTTGACCTAGTGACCTTGAGCTAGATATTTGACCTACTTTTCAAAAAAGCTAAGATTGGCTATATCTTTTGATTTGTCAGTGATGGGGCTTTGATATTTCACATGTTTATTTCTTGTGACAAGACCTTTCATTTGAGACCATGACCTTTGACCTAGTGACCTTAACCTTGGATGTTGACCTACTTTTCAAAAACTTTTGCCTGGGCTATATCTCTTGAATTATAAGGGGTAGGGTTTTGATATTTCACATGTAGATTCCTTGTGACAGGACCTTTCATTTGAGACCATGACCTTTGACCTTGACCTTGGACTATGACCTACTTTTAAAGTCTTTAACCTGGGCTGTATCTAGTGTTGTAACGATTATCGCCGACATTGGCTACATCATCGCTAATACCCTTCGATTTCGATTAATCGATTATGTTTCTAAGAATCGATTATAATCGGAAATATTCAACGTGGAAAAGAATGAGATAGTTTTCTGTTGAATTCGCGTATGACAAGTACGAATAAAACAAAAGTGGATCAACGATCGTTTCTACGAGTTAAAGTTCCGGACGTAGCGTAAATAATTTGATAAGGATACACTTTCTAAGGCACACAATGGATGGAATTAGGATTCTCATTGAATTTAATGATAGTGACAAGTACTCTTACTGAAAACTTCAACGTCAGATGCGATATGGGCCTGCGATTACGTCAATATCTACTTGTCTAGAAAAAAAAACTTTTTAGGTTTTACGCCGAACTCCTGAGCTGACCTTCGTAAGGTACAAGGTCAGTGACAGTATTGTTAGCCTAAACTCCACAAATATATTGCTTCCTTCCTTGAATGAACTCTTGGGTAGTATGGAACCAACCCCCCCCCCCCCCCCCCCCCCCCCCCCCATCCCTGCATCTGCCGTATAAAGTTGTGGACTTTTACAAATACGTATTTGTTTTGACTTCATTACTGCTGTGATCTTGACAAAATATTTCATTTACTAGACAGTTTTTTTTTCATTCTGTGGTTGGAGTTCTTTCTAGACATTTTGCTATGTATATTAGCATAAGAATTAGTGAAGTTTATTCATTACTTGTCATATTATTTTCTGTAAAAACAAGAATTGTTTTTGATTAATGCCCTGTTCACACGAGTGCGCATTAAATCTAATTCGCATTAGATTTGATGCGCTTTATTCTAATGCGAATTAGATTCGCATTACGTTCACACGACACATTCTAATGCGCATTAGATTTTGGTACATTTGCACTGAGAGCCGTATACTTTTGATAGTAAAAGGGTCGAATGCATGCCTATATGATGTTTTGCTCATAATAATTTACCTCTTCCTAAGTTGGGCTTATGCATGCATTGCATGACGTCATTGTGAGATAAAATGACATCATAATATAATGTTACTCTACGTAAGTTAAGAGAAGCAGTACAGTTACTTAGAGGGTTCATTTTGAATGAAATCAAGTATTTTTACCTCTTATTCTATGATTGATTAAAAGTGCCCAGTTATGATGGAAATGTACTGTAGAATTCTAGTAAATCATATACGCATGCGCCAGATTTAATGCGAATTAGATTCGCTTTGCGTTCACACGGCAAAATCTAATGCGCATTAAATATTAAATTAAACTAATGCGCATTAGATTCCTCGCGTGAACGCAGCTAAAATCTATGCACATTAAATTCGATTTAATGTGCATTAAACCCGTCGTGTAAACAGGGCATAAATCGAATAATCGATCAAAATCCTCTTCGATTATAAACGGATAATCGATTATGAAATTTTCCCGATTATACAACACTAGCTGTTTCTCTTAAACTATAAGGGGCAGGGCTTTGATATTTCACATGCAGATACCTTGTGACGAGATCTTTCATTTGAGATCATGATCTTTGGCCTAGTGACCTTGACATTTGACCTTTGACATACTTTTCAAAAACTTTAACCTTGGCTTTATCTCTTGAACTGTAAGGGGTAGACAAGGGTCTAGAATTTATTTCAAAATCTACTTGCCACAGGCACCTCAAGGCCTAAAATTTACTTGCCCAACTCAAAAATCACTTGCCCCAAGCATGGGTCCTATATTGAAACTTGTTGAATTGTGGCAATTTTAGTAAATTGAGTGCTTGATTCTTCAGACATTAAAACCCTTTCTATAGAATAAGATAAGAAAGAAATCTGAATGACAAGTCTTTTTGCCTAATGGCAATTGAACATCTGCTTTGTACTTTCCTGATCAAACTTTTCATTTGGCCCCGGCAAATGGGAATTCTAGACCCCTGGGTAGTGCTTTGATATTTCATATGCAGATATCTTGTGACTAGACCTTTCATTTGAGACCATGACATTTGACCTAGTGACCTTAGCCTTAGACATACTTTTCAAAATTTTTAACATGGGCTATATCTTTTGAACGGTGAGGGTTAGGGCATTGGTATTTCACATGATGATTCCTTGTGATAGGACCTTTCATTTGGGACCACGTCCTTTGACCTTGGATTTCAACCTACTTTTCAAAAACTTTAACCTTGGCTATATCTCTTGAACTATAAGGTGTAGGGCTTTGATATTTTACATGTAGGTACTATGTAATTGGGATTTTCATTTGAGACCATGTCCGATGACCAAGTGACATTGACCTTGGACTTTGACCTACTTTTGGTCTTCATCTTTTGAACTATAAAAGAAAGGATTTTTATCTTTGATGCATATACTTATTATCTCCAAGACCTATTATTAAAGACAATGACCATTAACTAAGTGACCTAAACCGTTAACCTACTATTTAATTATACTTTGGCTGTATCTTTAGCTCTCTGATGGGTTAGACTAATATTAGGTGCATAGTGTTTTCATTACAATGCTTTCTGTATTTTAGAAGTTATTTGAATTTCAGCTCACCTGAGCGAAGATCTATTGTCATAGTGTGCCGTCCGTCATCATCGTCGTCTGTCCAGCATAAACTTTTAACATTTTCGACATCTCCTCTGCAATCGCTGCACAGAATTTCAAGAAACAGGAAGCTGGTACTCAAGATCCTCTACGAAGTTTGTGTTTTTCGTGCCGATCTGTGGATAGTATGGCAACTGAGGGCTCTGATTGGCTGACACATTTTCGACATCTCCTCTGCAACCGCTGCACGGAATTTCATGAAAACTTACAGGAAGCAAGTACTCAAGGTCCTCTACCAAGTGTGTGTTTTTCAAGCGGATCAATCAACAAATATGGCCGCAGAGGGCTCTGATTGGCTGATACCATTTCGACATCTCCTCTGCAACCCCAGCACAGAATTTCAAGAAACCTTACAGGAAGTCGGTACTCAAAGTCCTCCACCAAGTTTGTGTTTTTCTTGCCGATCGGTCAACAAATATGGCCACTAAGGGCTCTGATGATTGACACATTTTCGACTTCTCCTCTGCAACCGCTGCACAGAATTTGACAAAACCTTACAGGAAGCAAGTACTCAAGGTCCTCTACCAAGTTTGTGTTTTTCAGGCCGATCAGTCAACAAATATGGCCACCAAGGGCTCTGATTGGCTGACACATTTCCGACATCTCCTTATTCCACGAAAACAGTACAGGAAGCAAGTACTCAAGGTCCTCTACCAATTCTGTGTTTTTCGGGCCGATCAGTCAACAGATATGGCCACCGAGGGCTCTGATTGGCTGACACATTTTCGACATCTCCCCTGCAACCGCTCTACGGAATTTCATGAAACCTTACAGGAAGCAAGTACTCAATGTCCTCTACCATGTTTGTGTTTTTCGTGCCGATTGGTCAACAAATATGGCCGCCAAGGGCTCTGATTTGCTGACACATTTTCAACATCTCCTCTGCAACCGCTGCACAGAATTTCATGAAACCTTATAAGAAGCAAATACTAAAGGTCCTCTACCAAGTTTGTGTTTTTTCATGCTGACCGTTAAAAAAATATGGTCGCCAATGGTTCTGATTGGATGACACATTTTTGACATCTTCTCTGAAACTGCTACACTGAATTTAACGAAAACTTACTGGAAATAAATACTCAAGGTCCTCTATCAAATTGTCCACTATCATTCTTTTGTTTGCAACTCAGGTGAGCGATTTGGCCCAATTGGGCATCTTTTTAAGGAAATTAAACATGCTAACCCTGTCTTGGCTATATCTCTTGAATCTTTCTCACAATTTTTTTCATATTTTAATATGATGTTTTTTAGGACCAAATGTTTCTTATTACATTTTCCAAAGGTCACTTTGTACTTTGTAAATGATAACAGGAAATTTAATTATATACGTCCCTGATGATAATCATGTCCAGACTGAAATTGTATACATATGCTAATCATGTCCAGGCTATATGATTATGTTTTGAACACTGTATCCAATCACTAATTCAGTTTGTTGTTTCTAATGATCCATAGGTTTCAGTTCACCTATATCCAAGGTGATGTGACCAAAGTCAAGTTTACTCAATATGCTTATAACGAAATTGTATATGCTAATCATTTTCGGACTAAACCTCTTAAACAATATAATGTAACACTTTCTATTATAGTTTGGTGTTGCTCATGACTCAAAGGTTTCATATCATCTTGGCCAAAGGTCATGTGCCTGAGGTCAGAAGTAAAGTAACCTAGAGGCAAGGGGGGGGGGCATCTGATTTTTATCTGATTAGCTCGCCGGGACGAAATAGACCGGAGAGCTAATGCCATACCCTTGGCATCGTCGTTGTTGTTGTCGTCGTCCGTAGACAAAACTTTAACCTGGGCTATATCTCTTGAACTATAAGGGGTAGGACTTTGACATTTCACGATGTAGATACCTTGTTACGTGACCTTTCATTTGAGACTATGACCTTTGACTTAGTGACCTTGACCTTGGACTTTGACCATCTTTTCTAAAACTTTAACCTGGTTTCTGACAAAAACCTGTATAGGTGAGCTATGTAATCTTTGATTATCCTATGTTTTATACCTCCAGCAAACAAAGTTTGGGGTATATAGGAATCACCCTGATTGCTCCTTTGTCCGTCCATCCTTCTGTTCATCAAACCTTGTCCAGAGCATAACCCCTGTACATCGATTTCAATAATATTTCATAGAAATATTCCTTGGGAGCTAAGGATGTGTCATGACCTTAAAACAAGGTCATACTGTAAAACGAGAATATTTAGCGCATCATATTTTAGCCCCATGAGTGATGAAAACCTTTTTGCGCAAACTTCGGTACAGTGACTCTAGGACTTTGTTGATGCTTATGACTCGAAGATTTTACATCACCTTGACCCAAGGTCATGTGACCAAGGTCAAGGTCACTTAGTGCATTTTTGTGTCGCCTGCGAAGCATAGCGACACTTAGGGATCACTTTGTCCGTTGTCCGTCTGTCCGTCAGTATGTCCGTCCGTCCGTCCGTCCGTCCGTCTGTCACACTTTGGGTGTCACACCCCATAACTTTTCATTGGTAAGTGATAGGGCTTTGATATTTCACATGTGTGTTCCTTATGACAAGACCTTTCTACACATACCAAACTTTTTGACCTCGTGACCTTGACCTAGATATTTGACCTACTTTTCAAAAAATCTAAGATTGGCTATATCTCTTGATTGGTAAGTGATAGGGCTTTGATATTTCACATGTGTAATCTTTGTGACTAGACCTTTCTACGCATACCATAATTTTTGACCTCGTGACCTTGACCTAGATATTTGACCTACTTTTCAAAAAATCTTAGATTGGCTATATCTTTAGATTGGTAAGTGATGGGGCTTTGATATTTAGTCCCCTACCGGCAACGCCGAAGGGGACTCTTAGTTTCCTCTCGGTCTGTCTGTCTGTCCGTCCGTCCGTCTGTCCGTCTGTCCCATGTTCAGTTTTCCGGACTTTTTTTTGCTGTTGTTGCATATATTGAACTCATTTTTGGTATGTGGATATATCTCAATGTGATACAGATCAAGTTTGAGTTTGCTTTCGATTGACCTAATTTTACAAGAGTTATGGCCCTTGAACTTAGCAAATTTTATGAAAGTTTCAGTTTTCCGGACTTTTTTCCGCTGTTGTTGCATATATTGAACTCATTCTTGGTATGTGGATATATCTCAATGTGATACAGTGGTGATCGTAGTAGTTTACACACTGTTTTTCGGAAACTTCGGGCACACCTCGGAAACTTCGTTAGGAAAAACTGGTAATTCGGAAACTTCGGGCAAAATTCCGCCCTAAATTTACCGATGTTACCTAAAATTCCTAACTTTCCGAATTTCACCGGAATAACCTAAATAATTGTATTTACCCGAAATCCAAAACGAGGCTGCGTTAATATTTATTATTATTGTTTATTTCTTTTAATAAATATATTATTTCGAAATTGTTTTTCATTTGAAGGCATCAAATGTACAACTGATTCAATTTGATTGTCTAACGAGCATCATTTGCACCATAAAGTGACGATAAAATTCATTTTCGTTTTCTATTATTGCAAACCACGGATCTGTAATTTTTTGACGATAAGTCGAGGTTAATTTCCTCAAATTTTAGAAAATAAGATATATTCTAGCATAATTTTAATATAAAATTAGACAAGTGATCCCTCTCCTTTGCCTTTAGACGTGGTCTGGGTCACCCCCCCCCCCTCCTCTCCCCAATCAAACACAGACATACATGTACATTTTTTCACTCACTACCAAGAAATTACATATTGCATAATGATGATAATAAAACAGCTTTATCTCTCTCTCTCTTTTTATTTTATTTTCCCCCTTTTTTTATATGAATAGCTCTGCATTTTGTCGGATTCGGAATGTTCTAGTTCTACTTTCGGTTTCAAAACATTACTACGATCGATTTTTTGTGGCAGTAAAACTTGATGTTTTATATTTCTCCCTTGATGAAATGCACGAAACAGTCAGGAATTTGATGAAGACTGATCATAGCCGTGTTACATATTGAAGAACAGACTGGTAAATGTCAGTACTGACAGCAAGGTATCCAAGAATCTGCAAGATGTGCATGGTAGAATTGTTGCATCATGGCATGCATGTACATGTACTGATGAGTGGTACAAGGGAGTCCCGGACGTATATAGTACGTATCAAAAACAACAACAAACATGGTCCAAACATAATGAAGGAATCGCAAACTACTGTCAGAGCCACTGCATTCAATCCAACAGTCAACGATTGACGTATGTGTCTACGTACGGCCCGGTATTCTGGAAATTCAACGGTAGGTTAGTACACGTAGGACATGAAAAATGATCTGATGATGTTTAATATTTATTTCGTTTTGTGATTCGGGCTTGGACCGTTTTATTATGCTGCTGTTGACTGATAATCCTTACTCGGGTAGGGACTATCAGTCAACGGCAGTGTAATATAACGGTTATTATGTTACTGTTGACCGATAGTCCTTACTCGAGTAAGTCGACGGCAGTATAATATATAATTGACTGATAGATCGATCCTTACTCGGGTTAGGACTATTAGTAAATAGCAGCATATTAGAACGGTTTGTGCCTGAATAACAAAAATTTAAGAGATTATGATTTAAATCACTGTCCACCCGTCTTTACAAAAAAATTCAATCACTGGCCCGAAGACAAGCTAGACATTGAAAATGCCCCCATCTAAAAAGTATTTGGCTTGATTGCAAAGCAATTCCAGTCTATAGATTGACGATGTCCGCCTGTCTGTCTATCCGTCTGTCTGTCATCCGTTGTCAACATTTTGGTTAAAGTTTCTGGTTAAAGCAAAATCTAAGAAACTTTACCTTGACCTTGGACTTTGACATAGTTAAAGATTTTGGTTGAAGTTTCTAGTTTAAGCAAAATCTAATGAACTTTATGCAGTAGAAACTTTATGTTATACATGTAGGTTGCCTTTGACAAGACCTTTCAATTTATCTCGTAACATTTGACCTAGTGACCTTGACCTAGGGCTTTGACCAAGTTAATGATTTTGCTTAAGTGTCTGATTGAACCAAAATCTCAGGAGCTATATACATAGTAAAAACATAATATTATACTTATTGGTTGCCTCTGACAAATCCTTTCAATTTATGCCATAACATTTAACATGACCTTGACCCAGTTAGTGACAAAAACTTACTTTGCAATCCGGCCATACTGTCTTTAGCAGTGTTTTATTTGTTTATAAAATATAATTGCATTATTGCATTCCTCTACCATATAACCATATAATTTACGACTAAGTGAGAACTATACAATGATATCTATTTGGTAATGATAGGAATTTACCTTTATGATTTATTGTTAGATGATGTGATTTAGATGTTTGTTATCATCACATTTTTTTTGTACTCGTTTTATTTCAGGATAATGAGAGTCAACACATAGAACATGGTCAAACAGAAGTGAGTGATCATGGATTGGTGCGGCATAGCTTCCTTCCTTCATAATTTGTTTATCTTGGACACCAGAATCAAGACAAGATGAAGAAAAATTAACAGATTTATATTGCATGTAATACATGTATGTGGAATGGCAAAAACATGTGGTTTCTGATTTACACAGATAGAGAAATTTAATGTCGCCATATAAAAATCACTTTGTTAGGCTGTTTGTTCATCTGTCTCTGACTGTCTGTCCGTTTGTCAGTCTGTCACATATTTGTCTGTAACTTACTTGATATACATGATCAAACATTTTTTTTAAACTTGCAGAGATATAAAGCATGATGAGACTCAGCAGGTCAAGGTCACTTTCAAGGTCAAAGATCATTACGAAGCATTTTTAGTTAAACATTTTGAAATTTCATTTATTTTTCATCAAAATGTTTTGAAACATTGTATAATTCAAGAAATCGGCATTGATATATTAGGGCAGGGACAATACTGCACCCAGCCGATACGATACGTATCATGATACCCGATATCAGATATAATATGTATCGCAATACTTAATAAATTGATAAAACCTTCTCAAAATCCTATTTGATACTATTTATATTCATCATATATAAGTAGCTTTTTTTCATTCAACAGGTTATATGTATTAAATACTAGCTTTCTGACCAGAAATTTTTCTGATTCCTATAACATGTACTTCATAAACCAGGAAACAAAATGTTTACCACACCAATCTTGTGCTGTACTTGGCATTTCTAACTTAAGCCACTTCCCCGTAGCCATATTTCACTTTCTCCGAATGTTACATGTACTTTCATTTTCTCTGAAAGTTATTTTTGTTTTTGGCGTGGTTGACAAAAATCCAGAAAATTCAATAACAAAAATTTTTGTAAAATTTCAACTTTGTAGTGTTTGGATATATCGATACTTGGATCGAGAAAAAAAATATTGTGATGCATTGATGAATCAGAGTATTGTACCAGCCCTATGATATATGTCACAGGTTTTTAGATCATGTGTCACATAGTTGTGAACTTAAGTGAAAAGGGAGGGGGATGTTCATTGAAGATACATGATCATATATATATATTGGCTACAGTATCTATAGCTAATTGATATGCATCATAGTGAAGTATGTTTAGAGGCTATAGTCTAGCTCAAGGTCATTTTCAAGGTCAAGGCAATGTTTTAGGGTCAAACATGTGACAGGTGACATACCTGTTCTTGAACAGTGTTAATCTTGTACTCAAATGTAGACAGTAATTTACCATCTACTGCCATTCAAACTTGCTGTCTTTTGACAGTTACAGTTGTAAATTTCTTATTGTCAGATTGATAGTATTCTACATGTACTTCATCAGTTGCAAGAAAGGAAATAAATTGTAAAGCAACTGGGTTTTGGTATCTATTATTAATTTTTTGAGCTATACCTTCTTGACCTAGAAGGTGTTGAATATTGATCAACATTATACTTGAGCTGAATAAGCTATAATGATTACAATTACAATGAAATTGAAAGGGTTAAAAATCTTTGCAAAAATATATATACACAAACATGTCAGCACAAAATGCAAAAAAAATACCAAGCACTTACAGAAGTTGGATCAGCCAAAGGTCAATAGATCATGTTTACACATGTAAATTTATATTTATGATGTGATTAGAATCATTAGATCACTTATTTGAATATCTGTTTATACATGATCATGCTCATCAGTTCATTATGTTACACTTCCTTTTGATTTCTACTTTACTCACTGCAAAGCAAATACACCATGCATATATGCGGAAAACTTTATTCAATGTCTGTTATTCAGTATCTATGTCAAGGTTATCTTCAAAATCAAAGTCACATATTGAGGGTCAATTTGCAACGAGCAACTTGCCCTCTCCTTGAACAAATCAGTTTCCGGTCCTCCTGGTTATCAATTTATTGTGTTGTTTGCAGAATTGTTACGTATATGTAGCACTCAAGGGTTTTTTAATGACCTGAATCTAGATCAGAGGTCAAGGTAACAATAGACTTTCTTGGCAAAACTTTGTGACAAAACTTTTTCTCCTCTACATGGTTTTCAAAAACATTTGACATAATTACTCTTAAGACCCAAGGGTGTATTATGCTCTTAAATAAAGGTAAGAGGTCAAGGTCATAATATACTTTTTTTTATGAAACTGTGTAGAAGATTCAGTATGAATACTTTGAATGAATAGTTGGGTATAATTCATTACTTTATGACAGATGTTGCATAGGAGTTTTTACCTCAAGATTGCAGACAATCACAGGTTTTCGGACAGAGTCCGGCAACATATTTGTATCTCGGGACTTGTAAAAAATTATAAATAGTGTGTGACGGTACGGTTATCGTGCCCGGTTAGCTCAGTTGCTAAGAGCGTCTGCCTCCATAGCATAAGTTCTCGGGTTTGATTCCCGGACCGGCCACATTTTTCATTCTGCTTATCACAATTAATTAGTGCAAAGGGCTGTCATAAGATTGAGAACACCTTGGAAAGGAATTTGTTAGATATAGAGTTGTACATGTAATGGATAATGGTAGTTAGACAAGAATTTTAACAGATTTGTCTAACAAATTATAAAATATTGAGAAGGACAAAGGAACCCCATATGATTTTTATGAGGGGAGGGGCAGGAAGACTGCATCCCTCCCCAAGAAAAGTGTCCAGAAAGTTTGCACCTCTACAAAAAGAATCTAGCCCGAAGGATCTGCTGAATTATCTTTGGTCATGCATCCGCTAAAGAACAGAAAAAAAATCGGGCCCTGATCAAGGACTTATAAACAGTCCTTGCCCTGATCGAGGGTCTCCAAAATAAAAAACCAACAACAAAACCCTCCACGCCTCTCCATTGTACAAAATGCTGTTATCTTTAAAAGCCACGGCTAAGGACAGCTGAAATTCTAGAAAATCAAAAAAAACCACACATACAAACACACAATGAGGAATTATTTAACAAAAAAACCCCTCAAAAACACAGAACTTGCCTGAAATTTGCAAACAAGTTCGATCATTAGCTCGGTTTACAGTCGGTACACATGCAGTGTAAAATCGGCTTTTTATGTAGGAATATAATATATTACTTATTGTCTTTTGAAATTACATTAGTTTTCTCAATTTGAAATTAAGAAATCTCTTAGAATTTTTGAAAATGCCAAAGTGTTTCCACTGCGAAAAGTACAACTTCGTCGATCAGAGGAAATTCGAATTCATTTGTTTATATTCAACGATCTTTTCTTAGATAAGATCTTTTCTTTAGTTCAACGATCTTTTCTTTTAATACTTTCCTAATATCGGATCTTTTCTGTTTTTTTTTTTATTATTTTTGTACACAGGGGGCCGAAGCAAGGTTTTTTTTTAATTTCAATGACTGACGTGTCCCTCTTTCCATTTAATCAGCTACGTAACGTACAGCGATTTTCCGCAGATTCGGTATATCTTTCATATAGAATCTGCGGGAAATCGTTGTACATAGCTGATTAAATGAATCGAAGGAAAGGGGGGTGGGGGTGGGATTTTGATTGCAGAATGATTTCATGGAAATAAAAATAATCTGGCTACGGCCCCCTGTGATTTATTCAATACCAAATTTGACTTGTACCCAAACGAAAAAAATAGCCTAACAACTCGTATAAACAGATCATACACAAACCATGGTTTTGATGCGAGTTTCCCGGTTGAAATTTCACATGCAAATGAGCTAACGGATCATATCATTAAATTTGCATATTGGTGGATCGCATGAAAACCTTAAATATATGTTATGATCCAAGTACGATCCATTGAAAACAACTCGTATACAGCTCATATGATTCTTCTACGATCCATGGTTTTGATGCGAGTTTCCCGGTTGAAATTTCACATGCAAATGAGCTAACGGATCGCATACATATTTGGATATCAACAAATCGTATGAAAACTGCAAGTTTGTGAACATGTAGATGTACAATCCAAGTATGATCCATTTAGAAACATCTCGCATCCAAACCACAAAACAACTCACAACCAAACCAACTAACAACTCACAACCAAACCACCTAACAACTCACAACCAAACCAACTAACAACTGCATGAAAATCATATGATCCAGATATGATCTATTATCTATATTAATAACAACTTGCATAAAAACCTTGCATACATTCATGTATATGTATTGTCACAAATTTTTAGGTCATCATCCCATGCATGTACCGGTACACATGTTACATATTAAGTGAAAATAATACGAAACGATATTAATTTGCAACAACATTCATTTTTCCGTATATATACACATTTACGTATTGAAATCAAAATCAACTTTTATTTCATTTCATATAAATGCATTTTAATCCTTTTTTCCAATTGACATTAATAAAATAAATCATTTTCTAATACTACATGTATAATCAAGGAAATCTATATTATTAATTACAAACATGATCATGATGATGCGTCAAAATTTTAACAATAGAACATACATGCGTGTATTTCGATATTAATAATACAATGTACAATGTAATATATTGTTTCAAGAGCTTATTGTATACATATTCATATTGAAATTAAACTAAGAGGTGTGTCACCTGTACCGTAGTATGACTTTGAAAGTTCATAAGTTTACAATCATTGCAAGCTTTATATGGTAGAATTATAATGTATATATCAATTAAGTTATAGCCATTTTTGTGTGAAAAACCAATTACCAGACAGTTGGACGGACAAACAGATCCCTATTACATGTATGTTGATCTCGAATTGTAGGCGACATAAAATTTTAAGTTTCAAAGCAAGTAAAACAATTTTCACATGTTACATACACTTTCAAGCAAAGTTATTATGTATATATACATTGTATTCAGAGTGTACCAATACATGTACAATGATTATTGATACAAAATATGTGAAACTTTTCAAAACATTGAAATCACATCTTTTATAGATTTTCAAGGCATTGTAAGTTACATGTACATGATGTAGTTGCATTAACATAATAGTACAGGTGAATAGTGAATGCTTACTTGACTCAACCCTATTCATCAAGCTACATGAACATGCATTTAATTGTAAATTATTATAAAGTAAACAAATAAAACATTGAAAAAGTGGAACACAATTTTCTGCATGTAACATCTGGTCGGAATATGTACACACTTATACGGTTTGTGCATCGACTGCCACAATGGGTAGAAGGCCTTATCTATATATGTAGTTAGTGACTCCATAACTTCTTAAATAACAAAACTGCAAACTCTAAAGAGCTTTATCCATGGCCACATAATCAGTCCCGTTTAGCACAAAGCGACTGTACATTCTAATTCATCCCTCGTTAATATCATAGACTCACTATATGTATTTCCTGTAACAAATTCAAGGTTAAAGTAAAATCAAACTTCATATTATTTTTTTTAATAAAGTGTCATTATGGTCATAGAGAATCATGGTCTGTCAATTTTATGATCAAATACATGTAGTTAGTGGTACACGTTTATCTATAAGCTAAATAGCGTTAATCTAGCTTCCAATTGAGAACTGACAGTAACATTTATTACAATCGTTTGTTTACTGGACAGCTCCGATATATTTTGCCTATTTGTAGCATATGCATAATGCACATATACCTACCTATATCCATCTTATGCAGTTCCTACCTTTGTTCAGCTTCCTCCTCTATATTTGGACCCTGGCATGCTCTCTATTAGACTCTAATGAATTTGTATGTGACAAGCTCGCAGAACACATGTGTACAAAAAAATGTACATGTCATGCAGTGCATGGCACATACAATGTATGATGTGAATAGGCAAAATGCATCGGACCTGTTTTATATAATTAGATTTTCATTGAGATGTGATTATTCATATCATTTACTACATGTATTCTTCAACCAAATGGCCAATGCATCTCCGCATATATATTTGTATGAATGTTTGTCACACACTGTTTTACATGTACAGTGCAGGGTTCCTGAAAAGTGACGGTTATATCGGATTTGCCAATAAGAAATTGTGTTGTATGATAAAAACTCACTTTTATATGTGAGCATAGCATTTGACTTACAGACATAAAACTTACACTGTTAGTTACAGGCCTTTATCAGATTTTCCCCTAAAATATGGCTACATTGTAATCAGAAAATATTACGACATATCGAATTGAGTAAAAACTGCTATTTTCTGATTTCTGAAGTGAGGTTATTTGTTCTAAATATGTAGCAGTATTACCTCAAACTCAATTTAAACATCAGGGCCAGGTTGAACTTGCTTCAAGGAAAGAAATCCATCTCAATTCTAAGCCGTTAAAGCTCAACGTACACATTTGGACCTCCCATGCAGACACTAGAATTGGCATATTGACTGACCAATGATTACCTGTAAATAAAATATTAGACATTATAATGCATGTCATCACTTACAAAATGGAAATTTCAATCATGAATGTGTATATTCATTTCGATGCAAAACAGATTTGAAGTGCACAATAAATTGTTAGTAAAGAGAATTTCTTAAATTAGCTTGAATTTCCTCTATCTCTTGAGTGTGCTCGTACTGTTTACATACCTTTCCGTCGACGTGATTCTGAAACCATCTTAGGACAATAGGCCTTAAATACGTTTGATTCGTGTTCCAGTTGGACTAACAGATTAATGTACACCTACTCTTTAAAAGATATTTTCCGTCTCGTTCCGATCGAACTGGGCGGCTGAGATTTTCATTCGAAATTTCACAGATTTTCATTGGCCGAGAAAAATAAATCGTCTCGAACAACTCGTCCACCTTCTGTTTCGTACTTTTCAGTCTCCGACGCAGCATGTTATGAACAGTTCAAGCAGGGTTTTTTGTTGTTGAATAAGTACATATCCTTTTTTTTTGTGTTTTTTAGCGACGACTGAATAAGATGCTTAAGATATTGCATTCACATATTTGATGTTTATGCACTTTTAATTATTTCTTTTTCCCCCCCTTTTTTTTTGCTCGTCATTTTGAAGCTCCATAAAATTCGGGGCCCTCAATTCAAGACTTCTAAACATTATTTATATGGTACGTTAATGCTGTTATCATAAACGTTTGAAATAAAGCTTTATTAATACTACGTTTTTGTACTAAATTGTATTGCATTGAGGATCTAAATCGATCTAAGATAAAGATTTCAAGAAGTAGTTTTTTTTTAATTGGGGTGTGGCCGGGGCGTTCCACTCCATCATTAAGGAACATTCATTCATTCATTCATTCATTCATTCATTCATTCATTCATTCATTCATTCATTCATTCATTCATTCATTCGTTCGTTCGTTCGTTCGTTCGTTCGTTCGTTCGTTCATTCATTCATTCATTCATATCAGGGTTTAACCTAAGTATGATAAAGTAGCACTGCTCAAAAAGACAAAGTAAACAAATCACTCCAAACTCAGTCTGTTAGGCCCACAAAGTTAACAAACCACACAAAACTTATATACGCAGTTAGAACTAAGATAGCAAATCGTATATAACTCACTTCGTTTGGTCCACAAAGTCAACAAACCACATAGAATTCATACAAACAATTAGAACTAAGTTAATGAACCATACATAACTCATTCTTTCTATTTGACGAAGATAACAAACCACAAGCAACTCATACTAAACTCTCAATCGACTCACATTTAAGAAACAACTCGCATCAGGATCATATGACCTTATATGTAATCAAATGGTCTGGATATGAGTTGATAAATGGAACATATAAAAACCATTGTAATAACCCATGGATCTGATGGTTTTGTATGAGTTACCTATAAGTTACATGTGGTTTGTTAAGAATTTTTTTCGTTTGGGTATACATCATGATGTATGTGCGACTCTAGACAATCAGGGGAGGGGAAGAGTTATAACAGCGTGAGCCCTAGTATTGCAAATTGCCAATAAAAAAAAGTATATGACTATGTTTGGAAATTTTCAAGGGATATACCCCCCCCCCTTTTCAATTACACCCCAGAATTCCCGAACACATGTTGCATTCCTTTTGTTAACATAATGGAAATTTCGTTTTGTTGAAATCAATCTTAAAACTACCATTACCCCGAAAAACCCGAAATATTACACTTTTTCCTAAAAAACCTAACTAAAATACCTAACTTTCACGGTTTACCCTAAATTTCCTACCGAATGTTAATAATTCGGAAACTTCGGTCAAAGCGGTAATTTTCGTAAAGTTAGGATTCGGAAACTTAGGTAGGATTTTTCCGAAATTCGGAAACTTAGGTTAAGCCTCGGAAACTTCGGTAAAAGTGTGTAATCTCCCGCGATCACCACTGTACAGATCAAGTTTGAGTTTGCTTTCGATTGACCTAATTTTACAAGAGTTATGGCCCTTGGACTTAGCAAATTTTATGAAAATTTCAGTTTTCCGGACTTTTGTCCGCTGTTGTTGCATATATTGAACTCATTTTTGGTATGTGGACATATCTCAATGTGATACAGATCAAGTTTGATTTTGCTTTCGATTGACCTAATTTTACAAGAATTATGGCCCTTGGACTTAGCAAATTTTATGTAAATTTCAGTTTTCCGGACTTTTGTCCGCTGTTGTTGGATAAATTGAACTCATTTTTGGTATGTGGATATATCTCAATGGGATACAGATCAAGTTTGAGTTTGCTTTAGATTCACCTATTTTTACAAGAGTTATGGCCCTTGGACTTAGCAAATTTTATGAAAATTTCAGTTTCCGGACTTTTCTTTCTATTGCAAATAATGCACTGATTTTTGGTAAATGAATACATCTCAGTGTGATACAGACCAAGTTTGAGTTTGGTTTCCATTGGTCTATTTTTACAAGAGTTATGGCCCTTGGACTTAGCAAATTTCATGAAATTTTAAGTTTCCCGGACTTTTTCATGCCTGTTATTGCAGATAATGAGCTGATTTTTTGAATGTGAATACATTATAGTGTGATGCGGATTGGAGTTTAATTTAGATTGACTAATTTTCACAAGAGTTATGGCCCTTGGACTTAGCAAATTTCGTGAATTCAGTTTCCCAGACTTTTCTTGGCTGTTGTTGCAGAAGATGAACTGATGAACAGAGATGCAAGTCATAAATTTATGCCGCCGGTAGGGGACTTATATCGCACAGCGATCATTGCATTTTTTATTCACATGTGTATTCCCTGTGACAAAATTCATGAAAAGCACTTCGTGCTTTACATGTTTTGTTTCCATTCCCTACTGCCAATACACACCGATAAAGCGCAAACGCTGAAAACAATCCTTAATTATTCTACTTTTATAGAATGGTGAAACGTGTTGTACATGGATGTTGTCATGCTTAAAGAAACAGATAAGATTGATGATAATAGGATTAATGTAGAGGAAGACGATGTTTGTATAGCTTGTGGACTTTGTACATGCAATTTGTATTATAAATTGTATGCAGTATTGCTGTACAGCGTACACAAAAAATACATTTATGACAAGCATGACAAAGCTCACATGGATAATGTTTTATGTAGTCCAGTCAAAATAACTTTTGACCTAGAAGTAATTGCAACAGAAATTTTGAAACTACTATACGAAAGTACACGTTCAATATATAACGTGACCAAGTTTCGCCAAAAATCGGCAAAGTGGAAATGTGAAAATTAAAGAGATAAAACTTTGTGAAAATGTCGCGATAAATATAACTGAAATAGGCTTCCATAACCCGTTCCGATTCAGTATTTACGCTACCGATAGCATTTCCGCTTTTCAAACAGTAATTTTTATGAAATAATTTGAACAAAATATATATGATTATAGACAAGTAGACGTGAAATATGCTATAGAAATAAAAAAAAAAGTCTAATATAAATAAATACGGTATTTATGAGATGCCATACTTGTTTAACAATGAATTTATAGTTGGTTATCATTTTTCCTCTGATCAAAGCTAAAGATAAAATGTTGTACGGCTTTACGCTGAAAGTACAGTATTCATGGAAAATACACGCGCTGTTACGAAAAAGAAATTGATATCTTTGCTTTATTTGTCTTAAAATTGTCGTAAGAAACGCTGGAAAGCAGTCAGAATCTGAGGCGGTATAAAAATGTATGGAGGGCATTTACAACCAAAACAAAAATGCTATTTCACATATAAAAACTTATGCTCATAGCTATTTCCGATCATTGACATATATTTAATTGCTGAGCTCACCTTGAATGCAAAGGAGGGTAAAGGAATTTTATTTATGGTTTAGAAAGGTCAGAAAGTGCGAGAGAAAATATGGGGGGGGGGGAGCTGAACACTATATAGTACTTTTAATACTATAATGGAGTGTTTGGATACGCATACTAGTAACAACCCCCCCCCCCCCAATTACAGAGCGGGATCGAAGAATTTTTCCTTCTACTTGTATTCATTTAATTTTCATATATGTAAAAGTGATACTAGGCTTAGCTAAACCGGTATGTGTTCTACCTTGCAAGTGCACGTTAATTTGTTAAAAGGATTACTTTTTTTATCTCTTACTCTCTATGTGTCAGAGGGAGAATATGGCAACCCCTTTCTAACGTGTTAGGTCCATTCATGGAGTAGTAGTCTATCTACACTTTTTACGTAAATTTTGAACGGTTCGCATCCGAGTCAGAGCATTCATAATCCAATTGCACTGATTACTTAAACACAACGTTCTAAGAATATTTGATATTTTGGACGAAAGAAATCATGGAAACGTTCAGTAAACACAAAATTTATAGGATAGAAAGGATGTTTGGGGTATATTAACTATATTTCACAAAAAAAAAAACTCCACAACCATGGCACTTTCTGGCAGACATTGATACAAGAACGTCACAAGCAATGGTCCATCAAATAATGCTTTGAAAAGTCTTGATGAAAACATCACCACATCTACATGTAAGGCAATCAAAAGTTGCAATGTCAAATATTTGGCGATTCTTCATTTGTATTGACTCTCATTTGAGTGGAGCTTCTCCAACTTAGAGGGTTTGACGTGGATTAGGTGATGACACTAAAAGTCTATTGGAAATCTGATATCATTCAGCAGGCAGACCTTTACTTGTGTGATTTAATGTTGAGGGGCACATATTCTGTAAACGTAAATATTTTCACTGGGGAAAATTTCATGATCATCACATAAAGACGTTCCACGTAGGGGAAATTTGTAAGAATGCAGCAGGGTCATTTTTTGCGTGTGGGAAATTTTCGCAAACTCCATCCTCTCTCAAAATACGCGAAAACAATCCTTACACGAAAATGTCCGTAGTCATTGTTGCATTCCGTGCTTAATGATATTTCTCCCCGGGAGTATCTCATTGGAGGTTGGATGGATCTAAATTATATTTGTGTACGAATGCATTGTGGTAAAAACAGGTACAGGTGCAACTCGAATATGGGTGCGACTGTTATTGCCTTCGGATGTGGTAAAAAGTTGAAAAAAGTATTTTCTTCCAGGGGGTTTGCACGATAGAAATGAGAAATGGAACTAGTATACGAATTTATCAGAGCGAAATGAAAGAATCATAATGATATTGGTGTGGTCCGCCCATTTTGCAAGGTTTATATTGCCCATGGACTACAGCGGGGCAAACAATGCTAGAACACTCTAACAATTAAATCATGAGATTACGGTGGCATGTATCTCGTATTAACACAATTTTGATTTTCAAAAAAATAGGATGAGAAAAATATTCATTTGACGGTACAATTACATATTGTCGTCGTATCTAAAAAGATCTTTTGCAAAGATTTGCCTGATGTATTCAATCTACAGTAAGAGACCATTTTTATTTGGACGATTACTCAGCTTCTTGTAATTACATGGTGAATATTTTCACATTCAGTGAATATAGCACCAAAGTCATAATGTAGAATGTTACTATAAAATAAATGTAATTTAGTTCAAAATCATATATAATATTAGTGAGGCAATCTACATTTGATCTACCTATAAATTATCAATACCTAGCTTAAAACTCATGTTATGTTCTCTGGGGTTTTCTATTTTTCTTAATCCTAATTGTCATTTTGACAACTCGAATACATATATCAGACGTTCAAGTTATTGCTATATATTAACTATATTCAGCATAACGAAATAGTGTCAATCGTAGTTCAGGAGTCAAAGATCAAGGGGAATACGACATAATTTTGTAAGTTTCCATTAACAAGGCAATCGCGAACCCTCTAATGGAGGCAGGACTAGGCTGAGTTGAATTGCGATGCTAGCTTATTGATTCTGCCTCGTATGAATAAAGGAACATGTCAGGTATTTTGCGAACGTCAAATAGTAAAAGTGTCGAATCCAGTAATGTCGAAATACGTAAAAGACGATCAATTGGATTGGTCGTATACTCAAGAATGTCCTCAATCATTGGAAGGTAAAGAGTTGGAACACTTCCATTATTATCATAATGGAAGTGTTCCAACCCTGCTACGTCTTTAATGTAATAATGGAAACACCAGCCCTACTCATGCCATCAATCTATAAATAATTTATATTCATATTCCCATGATTTTTACAAAAATCCGGCATTTTTATCCCAAAAATGAATCCATTACGCATTCAGATGTTCAGAAATGATTCATAACGACTCGAAGAAGATAAAGATGTTCATTTGATCGATGTTCATTTACTCTTAAATTGGAAATGAGCATTTTAGACAACATTTAAATAATTTTAATGATTTTTACAAAATTTTCGCATTTTTAGCCCAAAACTAATTCCTTTTTTATGCATAATTATATTGTCAGAAACGATTTATATCGATTGCAATAATAAAGAAATGTTCATTTGATCGATTTTATTTCATTTGGAAAATCGCTAAAAAGCTTCAAAGACAACATTTCAAACTCGGAGATTTTTACAAAAATTCCACATTTTTAGCCCCAAAACCATCCTTCTCACGGATAGATATTGTCAAAAAATTATTCATATCGGTGAGAATACTTCGGAAATGCTTATATAATCGAATTTATTACACTTGGTAAATTGCTTAACAGCTAAGAAGATAGTTTTTAAAATTTTCAGGATTTTCACAAAAATTCCGCATTTTTAGCCCCAAAATCACTATTTCCCCTTTTCCGATTTTGGGCGAAATTTAGATATTCGCTTGTGGTCCTGTAAAGAATCAATTCCGACCAAAATAATTTCTGTTGCAATTATTTCTAGGTTTAGCCCCATTTTGCTCTATATTGACTGGACTAATGCCCCTGTAATTGAAGATTCAGGGGCATATAGTTTTTAGCTCACCTCGACGAAGTTGAGTGAGCTTATGCTATAACCCCACGCGTCCGCGTCCGCGTCCTCGTCCGCGTCCGCGTCCTCGTCCGCGTCCGCGTCCGTGTCCGCGTCCGTGTCCGGTTAAGAAGTTTGGGGTAGCTCAGTATCTGACAAAGTACTAATGCTACAGTAACCAAACTTGCACAAGTGATTCATCTTTGGATGCTGAGGTGAACCCATGCATCGTATGCAGCATCTGACCTACATTTTCCGCTTGAGTGACTTGGTTAAGAAGTTTGGGGTAGCGTAGTATCTGACAAAGTACTAATGCTACAGTAACCAAACTTGCACAAGTGATTCATCTTTGGATGCTGAGGTGAACCCATGCATCGTATGCAGCATCTGACCTACATTTTCCGCTTGAGTGACTCGGTTAAGAAGTTTGGGGTAGCTCAGTATCTGACAAAGTACTGATGCTACAGTAACCAAACTTGCACAAGTGATTCATCTTTGGATGCTGAGGTGAACCCATGCATCGGATGCAGCATCTGACCTACATTTTCCGCTTGAGTGACTTGGTTAAGAAGTTTGGGGTAGCTCAGTATCTGACAAAGTACTGATGCTACAGTAACCAAACTTGCACAAGTGATTCATCTTTGGATGCTGAGGTGAACCCATGCATCGGATGCAGCATCTGACCTACATTTTCCGCTTGAGTGATTTGGATAAGAAGTTTGGGGTAGCTCAGTATCTGACAAAGTACTAATGCTACAGTAACCAAACTTGCACAAGTGATTCATCTTTGGATGCCGAGATGGACCCATGCATCGGATGCAGCATCTGACCTACTTTTTCCACTTGAGTGATTTCGCTTTTAAAAGCCAATATTGAGCAAAGTATAAGTGCTACATGTACCAAACTTGCATATTGGATGTATCTTTGATCAAACTTTCATAAAATGACCTTGACCTACTTTTTCCGCTTGAGTGATTTTGCCTTTAAAAGCCAATATTGAGCAAAGTATAAGTGCTAGATGTTCCAAACTTGCATATTAGATGTATCTTTGATCAAACTTTCATAAAATGACCTCGACCTACTTTTTCCACTTGAGTGATTTTGCCTTTAAAAGCCAATATTGAGCAAAGTATAAGTGATACATGTACCAAACTTGCATATTGGATGTATCTTTGATCAATCTTTCATAAAATGACCTTGACCTACTTTTTCCGCTTGAGTGATTTTGCTCTATAAAGCCAATATTGAGCAAAGTATAACTACTACATGTACCAAACTTGCATATTGGATGTATCTTTGATCAAACTTTCATAAAATGACCTTGACCTACTTTTTCTGCTTGAGTGGTTTTGCCTTTAAAAGCCAATATACATGTACTAAGAAATATGTTTGAATTGAATTTTGCTGTCACGAGGTGAGCTTCGTAATCTGTGATTACCTATGTTTGGTCTGTCCGTCCGTCTGTCTGTTTGTTTATCTGCAAAAAGTTTAACCTTTGCCATAACTTTTGAATGGTTAGTGACAGGATTTTCATATTTCACATGTGTATTCCTTGTGACAAGACCTTTCCATGGATACCAAAATTTTTGACCTTGTGACCTTGACTTTGGGGTTTGACCTTCTTTTGAAAAAAGTTAACCTTGGATATTACTTTCAAATGGTAAGTGGTAGGGCTTTCATATTTCACATGTGTATTATTGTGACAAGACCTTTCTATGGATACCAAAATTTTTGACCCGTGACGTTGACCTTGGAGTTTGACCTTATTTCGAAAATTTAAACTTTAGCCATACCTTTTGAATGGTAAGTGAAAGAGCTTTCATATTTCACATATGAATTCCATGTGGCAAGACTTTTCCATGGATACTAAATTTGACTTTGTGACCTTGACCTAAAATGTGAAACCCATTTTCATCTGTTTTACTGACAAAGATGCCAACGGGGCATTCGTGTTTCACAAACACAGGTTTAAGTTCACATGGAATTGCCACGTATCCCATTTGAGTCATGGTAATATCTTTAATTGTACAGCAACATTGCACCAACTGATTCAATAAGAAATATTATGTTATATAGTATAAATAAGGGAAAGGGGAGATCATTTGATGTCAATAAGCCACCCACGAATTTTTCAAATTTCTAAATTTCCTACTTTCAATTCCAAATTTTCACTTGCATTTTGTGAGTATTTCCTGCTAATTTGCAGGCCTGCAGGCCGGAGGTCAAACGTCAAAGTCACAATGGGCCATAATAGAAATACCTTTTGGGCATTCTTAAGGTCAGTTAATTTCCAATCTTTATAGAAAATTGCATGGTCAGAAGATGACTCCTGATTGATTTTCAAGGTCAAAGTTCAAGGTCACAATGGGTGATGAAAGAAAAGCCTTGTTGACACATTAGAGGTCACACTTTACTTTAAATCATCAAATTTTGCATGCACTATATCCATTGTGAGAAGACAATACCTTGTATTGATTTTGAAGGTCAGATGTTGATGATTATAGGGAAAGTCTTTATTATAGATTATCAGTTTATAATCGGACAGGAATTTAATCGATTATTTCATTTAATCGGAAAATACTAAATATGCTATATTTATATTATTATTAGTAGATTCCTCATGTTAAACGCCCTTTAGGCAACTAGAATTATATTCAACTATTTTGGGTTGCTATTGTGACGTCGTGACATTCAAGTTTTGCATGCAGGGAGAATTTATCAACGTTAAAGTACATTTGACACTGTAACTGCAAAATGCAAATGAAAATTATTGATATTTAAAATAAATGTAAGTATAAGTAATGACTGTCTTACTTTTGGTGTTCATGTGTGTAAAATTCTTGTTGACACATGTATGCAAAATTCTGAGAATTGCTTCCCTTACTTAGAAAGCCAAATTAGGTTTTTGTACGTCCGTCATTGACGGAACATTTTCTTGTATGGCGACATCTGTCGGACTGCCTGTCTTTCCGTCTGCTTACGGAACGCGATAACTTGATCATAATTCAACAGATTTTCATGATATTTTTACATTGTGATCAGACTGTTGAGAGGAAGCCACCTTTCAATATTCAGTTTCTTCTGATTTGTCTAGATCTTTACGGAGTTATAGGAGTTATAGAATTTTTAAACAGCTTGAAAATATACTAAAAATGTCGTCCGTCTGTCATGTGTTAATTTCATCATCCATCCATCTGTTGTCCATCCATCGTTCGTCTGTTGTTAGTTGTTTATATGCGCGTTTCAGACGGCATATTATGTTATGGCACTGTCCGTGTGTATGTCCGTACCTCTCTCTGGCCGAGGTGATGTTTTTTTGCAGCCTTTGCAGCTATTGAACTGAAACTTGATATATGTCTTTATAATACTAGATAATTACTGATCCAGTTTGAATTTCATAAAAATTGATCAATTTTTAGCAGAGTTGTGGCCCTTGAACATCGAATTTTTCAGCAGTTTTACTGTTTTCCGGACTTTAAGAGTTCTCTCCATTACAACACATTTTATATGAAAATTTATAATAAAGACTAAACATGAATATAATAAACTTAATAAAAGATGAATTATATGAATTGAACAAAACTCCAAAAGGAAGTAAAACTGTTTTGCTGTGGATGCTGCAACTGAATCTTGTTGGAGATCCCTTCCTTTCATTTTAAGATTTAAAAGAGATTTGAAAGTAGGGATAAGGCCATACCAAATTAATTAAATGTTCTTTTGATTTCACGCAACATATTCTTCAAAATTCAAAAAATAATATTTTTAAAAATGAAATACTCGCCGGCAACACTAAATTTCTGGCTCAAGAATTTTTAGGGTCGGTTTTGATTTCTGCCAATGTGAAAGCTTCTAGAAGTCTCAGGTTGTGCAAATTTCGAAGAAAATGATGCTTCTTGTGTTTGGAAATAAAATATTGGGAGCTAATTTGTTGTCCCATATAAATGGCAATGTAAGTCAAGGAGGGGGGGTGTTCAAAAATATTTTCCATACTGCTATTTGCCAGGCTTCCTAGTCAACAGATTTCTATGGGAAGTTCCTTTTGAGTACGGAAAACACCAAAAATGTATAACTTGGGTAACCTATGTAAAAATTGAAATTATTTCACTTGCGCACACCTTAAAAACTGCAATACTTAAAAATGTTTTATTTTTGCTCGCTCGCACCCTTTCCTTCACAAGAAAATCTTAAAGAAGGGAGGAGATGAACATCATTTAATTTATTTCGTATGGCTAAAGAGAAAGGTAATTTAAAGACTTGAATCCTTTTTCATGGGGCCTTTGAACAAGAGTTGGAAGGCATTGGACAACAACAGGCTATTAGAGGACACCGGACCATAACCAGTTGGTGGAGGAGGGCAATGGACAAAGAGCAACGAGTGGCATGAATTAGGTAACACATATTACCTAGTGACAAGGTAAGAGTTCTTTCCCTTACAAGATATTTTGTACTAAATTTTATAACAAAGATAAAAAACTAAACTTAATGCAAGCTGAATGATATGAATGAAACAAAACTTTAAAAGACATTTAAACTGTTTTGCTGTGGATGCTGCAACTGAGTCCTATTGGAATTCCATCCTTTCTTTTTGTCCCCCGCTTTCGCGAAAGCGCGGGGACATTAAAACCGGTTCGTCCGTCTGTCTGTCCGTCAGTCACAAAAACTTTAACCTTGTGCATAACTTTTGAATGGTAAGTGATAGGGCTTTGATATTTCACATGTGTATTCCTTGTGACAAGACCTTTCCATGGATACCAAAATTTTTGACCTTGTGACCTTGACCTTGGCTTTTGACCAGCTTATTAAAAACTTTAACCTTGACCATAACTTTTGAATGGAAAGTGATAGGCCTTTGATATTTCACATGTGTATTCCTTGTGACAAGAACTTTCCATGGATACCAAAATTTTTGACCTTGTGACCTTGACCTTGGACTTTGACCTACTTCTTAAAAACTTTAACCTTGACCATAACTTTTGAATGGAAAGTGAAAGGGCTTTGATATTTCACATGTGTATTCCTTGTGTCAAGACCTTTCCATGGATACCAAAATTTTTGACCTTGTGACCTTGACCTTGGACTTTGACCTACTTATTAAAAACTTTAACCTTGACCATGACTTTTGAATGGAAAGTGATAGGGCTTTGATATTTCACATGTGTATTCCTTGTGACAAGACCTTTCCATGGATACCAAAATTTTTGACATTGTGACCTTGACCTTGGACTTTGACCTACTTATTAAAAACTTTAACCTTGACCATAACTTTTGAATGGAAAGTGATAGGGCTTTGATATTTCACATGTGTATTCCTTGTGACAAGAACTTTCCATGGATACCAAAATTTTTGACCTTGTGACCTTGACCTTGGACATTGACCTACTAATTAAAAACTTTAACCTTGACCATAACTTTTGAATGGAAAGTGATAGGGCTTTGATATTTCACATGTGTATTCCTTGTGACAAGACCTTTCCATGGATACCAAAATTTTTGACATTGTGACCTTGACCTTGGACTTTGACCTACTTATTAAAAACTTTAACCTTGACCATAACTTTTGAATGGAAAGTGATAGGGTTTTGATATTTCCATGTGTATTCCTTGTGACAAGACCTTTCCATGGATACCAAAATTTTGAATGGTAAGTGATAGGGCTTTGATATTTCACATGTGTATTCCTTGTGACAAGACCTTTCCATGGATACCAAAATTTTTGACCTTGTGACCTTGACCTTGGACTTTGACCTGCTTATTAAAAACTTTAACCTTGACCATAACTTTTGAATGGAAAGTGATAGGGCTTTGATATTTCACATGTGTATTCCTTGTGACAAGAACTTTCCATGGATACCAAAATTTTTGACCTTGTGACCTTGACCTTGGACATTGACCTACTTCTTAAAAACTTTAACCTTGACCATAACTTTTGAATGGAAAGTGATAGGGCTTTGATATTTCACATGTGTATTCCTTGTGACAAGACCTTTCCATGGATACCAAAATTTTTGACATTGTGACCTTGACCTTAGACTTTGACCTACTTATTAAAAACTTTAACCTTGACCATAACTTTTGAATGGAAAGTGATAGGGCTTTGATATTTCACATGTGTATTCCTTGTGACAAGACCTTTCCATGGATACCAAAATTGTTGACATTGTGACATTTACCTTGGACTTTGACCTACTTATTAAAAACTTTAACCTTGACCATAACTTTTGAATGGAAAGTGATAGGGCTTTGATATTTCACATGTGTATTCCTTGTGACAAGACCTTTCCATGGATACCTAACTTTTTGACATTGTGACCTTGACCTTGGACTTTGACCTACTTATTAAAAACTTTAACCTTGACCATAACTTTTGAATGGAAAGTGATAGGGTTTTGATATTTCCATGTGTATTCCTTGTGACAAGACCTTTCCATGGATACCAAAATTTTGAATGGTAAGTGATAGGGCTTTGATATTTCACATGTGTATTCCTTGTGACAAGACCTTTCCATGGATACCAAAATTTTTGACCTTGTGACCTTGACCTTGGACTTTGACCTGCTTATTAAAAACTTTAACCTTGACCATAACTTTTGAATGGAAAGTGATAGGGCTTTGATATTTCACATGTGTATTCCTTGTGACAAGAACTTTCCATGGATACCAAAATTTTTGACCTTGTGACCTTGACCTTGGACATTGACCTACTTATTAAAAACTTTAACCTTGACCATAACTTTTGAATGGAAAGTGATAGGGCTTTGATATTTCATATGTGTATTCCTTGTGACAAGACCTTTCCATGGATACCAAAATTTTTGACCTTGTGACCTTGGACTTTGACCTACTAATTAAAAACTTTAACCTTGACCATAACTTTTGAATGGAAAGTGATAGGGCTTTGATATTTCACATGTGTATTCCTTGTGACAAGACCTTTCCATGGATACCAAAATTTTTGACCTTGTGACCTTGACCTTTGAGTTCGACCTACTTTTCAAAAAACTATAACCTTGTCCATAACTTTTTAATGGAAAATGATAGGGCTTCCACATTTCACATGTGTATTCCTTGTGATGAGACCTTTTTGTTGGTAACAACATTCTGACCTTGTGACCTTGTCCATGGAGGTTGACCCACATTTAAAAACTTCAACCTCAACCATAAGTTTTTGATTTTGATTTAAATCATAGGTCTTAGATATTTCACATGTGCATACCTTTTCATAAGCCCTGTCCCTTGGAAACAAAACAAAAGTTTGTACCTTTTGACCTTTTCTTGGAGTTAATCTTTCATATTTAGAATGTTGATAATATATGAGATATATTATTAAAATTAAAGAATGGGGGGATGTCTGTAAGCATTTCTTTAAAGACAAACACCCAAAAGCGGGGGACCACAATTCCTTGAATTTGATTTTTAAAATTAAAAAGAGATTTCAAAGTTGAGATAAATAGAAAGGTTGCATAAAGAATTGCTTATATGCTTGAATTTTTTTCATTGGACCTTTGCACAACAGATGGAAGGCAGTGCACAACAACAGGCAATAGGAGGACAATGGACCATAACCAGCTGATGGAGGAGGGCAATGGACAAAGAACAATGAGAGGCAGGAATTAGGTAACATATTACCTATTGACAAGGTAAGAGTTCTTTCCCTTACAATACATTTTGTACTAAATTTTATAACAAAGATAAAAAACTAAGCTTTTAATACAAGCTGAATGATATGAATGAAACACAACTCTAAAAGAAAGTTAAACTGTTTTGCTGTGGATGCTGCAGCTGAGTTCTGTTGGAATTCCCATCCTTTCATTTTTAAAATTAATAGAGATTTCAAAGTCTGGATATAGAGAAAGGTTACTAAAACCATTGCTTATATACTTACATGTCTTTTTCATGGAACCTTTCAACAACAGATGTAAGGCATTGGACAACAACAGGCTTTTGGAGGACAATGGACCATGACCAGCCGATAGAGAAGGGCATCGGACAAAGAACTACGAGTGGCATGAATTAGGTGACACATTACCTAGTGACAAGGTAAGAGTTCTTTCCCTTACAATACATTTTATATGAAACTTTATGATTAAGATAAAATACTAAACATTAATATTAGAATCTTAATAAAAGATGAATGACATGAATTGAACAAAAACTCCAAAAGAGAGTAAAACTGTTTTTCTGTGGATGCTGCAACTGAGTTCTGTTGGATTTCCCATCCTTTCATTTTAAGATTAAAAAGAGATTTCAAAGTAGGGATAAATAGAAAGGTTATATATAGAATTGCTTATATGCTTGAATCTTTTTCATTGGACCTTTGAACAACAGATGGAAGGCAGTGGACAACAACAAACAATTGGAGGACAATGGACCATAACCAGCTAATGGAGGAGGACAATGGACAAAGAACAACAAGAGACCGGAATTAGGTAACATGTTACCTATTGACAAGGTAAGAGTTCTTTCCCTTTCAATACATTTTGTATGAAAATTTATAATAAGGATAAAAAACTTAAGATAACTTAAGAGTGAAAGATAAGTGGTTAAAAGGAATAGATTAATAAATTAAACTTAAAATTTAAAAGGTAAATGATATGTGATTATTTTTCAAAATTGATAAAACCATCAATAAAACTTAGGATTAAAAAAAAAAAAAAAAATATAATATGAAGTTTTCAAATGAGCAAAACTATAAATAAAGCTTTGATTTCAAAGATAAATGCTTTTTAATAAAATCTTATTGAAGAAACTATAAATGAAAGTTAAACTTTAAAAGATACATGAAATAAAATGAATAAAATTATAAATAGAACTTAAAATGTAGAAGATATTTTTAAATTAAGGATACAGAGAAAAGTTACATAAATAATTGCTCACATGCTTGAGTCTTTTTATGCCCCCGGAATCAAAGATTCGGGGGCATATAGTTTTTGGCCTGTCCGTCTGTTTGTCTGTCTGTTTGTCCGAAAAACTTTAACATTGGACATAACTTTTGAATGGGAAGTGATAGGGCTTTCATATTTCACATGTGTATTCCTTGTGACAAGACCTTTCCATTGATACCAAAATTTTTGACCGTGACCTTGACCTTTGACCTACTTTTCAAAAACTTTAACATTGGGCATAACTTTTGAATGAGAAGTGATAGGGCTTTCATATTGCACATGTGTATTCCTTGTGACAAGACCTTTCTGTTGATACCAAAATTTTTGACCTTGTGACCTTGACCTTGACCTTTGACCTACTTTTCAAAAACTTTAACATTGGGCATAACTTTTGAATGGGAAGTGATAGGGCTTTCATATTTCACATGTGTATTCCTTGTGACAAGTACTTTCCATTGATACCAAAGTTTTTGACCTCGTGACCTTGACCTTGACCTTTGACCTACTTTTCAAAAACTTTAACATTGGGCATAACTTTTGAATGGGAAGTGATAGGGCTTTCATATTTCACATGTGTATTCCTTGTGACAAGACCTTTCCATTGATACCAAAATTTTTGACCTCGTGACCTTGACCTTGACCTTTGACCTACTTTTCAAAAACTTTAACATTGGGCATAACTTTTGAATGGGAAGTGATAGGGCTTTCATATTTCACATGTGTATTCCTTGTGACAAGTACTTTCCATTGATACCAAAGTTTTTGACCTCGTGACCTTGACCTTTGACCTACTTTTCAAAAACTTTAACATTGGGCATAACTTTTGAATGGGAAGTGATAGGGCTTTCATATTTCACATGTGTATTCCTTGTGACAAGACCTTTCCATTGATACCAAAGTTTTTGACCTCGTGACCTTGACCTTGACCTTTGACCTACTTTTCAAAAACTTTAACATTGTGCATAACTTTTGAATGGGAAGTGATAGGGCTTTCATATTTCACATGTGTATTCCTTGTGACAAGACCTTTCCATTGATACCAAAGTTTTTGACCTCGTGACCTTGACCTTGACCTTTGACCTACTTTTCAAAAACTTTAACATTGGGGTTAACTTTTGAATGGTAAGTGATAGGGCTTTCATATTTCACATGTGTATTCCTTGTGACAAGACCTTTCTATTGATACCAAAGTTTTTGATCTCGTGACCTTGACCTTGACCTTTGACCTACTTTTCAAAAACTTTAACATTTGGCATAACTTTTGAATGGTAAATGACCTCGTGACCTTGACCTTTGACCTTTTAACCCAGTGACCTCACATACATGTACTTAACAGAAAATAGTGTTCATACTAACAAAGATACCACCGGGTGCATTCGTGTTTCACAAACACGGGCTTTATTCATTGGGCCTTTGAACAACAGATGGAAGGCATTGGACAACAACAGACGAACAATGGACCATAACCAGCTGATGGAAGAATGCAATGGACAAAGAACAACGTATGTCATGAACTAGGTAACACATATCACCTAGTGACAAGGTAAGAGTTCTTTCCCTTACAAGATATTTTGCACTAAATTTCATAACAGAGATAAAAAACTAAACTTAATGCAAGCTGAATGATATGAATGAAACAAAACTTTAAAAGAAAGTTAAACTGTTTTGCTATGGATGCTGCAACTGAGTCCTATTGGAATTCCATCCTTTCTTTTTAAAATTAAAAAGAGATTTCAAAGTTGAGATAAATAGAAAGGTTGCATAAAGAATTGCTTATATGCTTGAATTTTTTTTCATTGGACCTTTGAACAACAGATGGAAGGCAGTGGACAACAACAAGCAATTGGAGGACAATGGACCATAACCAGCTGATGGAGGAGGGCAATGGACAAAGAACAATGACAGGCAGGAATTTAGGTAACATATTACCTATTGACAAGGTAAGAGTTCTTTCCCTTACAATACATTTTGTACTAAATTTTATAACAAAGATAAAAAACTAAGCTTTTAATACAAGCTGAATGATATGAATGAAACAAAACTCTAAAAGAAAGTTAAACTGTTTTGCTGTGGATGCTGCAGCTGAGTTCTGTTGGAATTCCCATCCTTTCATTTTTAAAATTAAAAGATATTTCAAAGTCTGGATATAGAGAAAGGTTACTAAAACCATTGCTTATGTACTTACATGTCTTTTTCATGGAGCCTTTCAACAACAGATGGAAGGCATTGGACAACAACAGGCTTTTGGAGGACAATGGACAATGACCAGCTGATAAAGAAGGGCATCGGACAAAGAACTACAAGTGGCATGATTTAGGTAACACATTACCTAGTGACACGGTAAGAGTTCTTTCCCTTACAATACATTTAGTATGAAACTTTTATGATTAAGATAAAATACTAAACATAAATATGATAATCTTAATAAAAGATGAATGATATGAATTGAACAAAAACTCCAAAAGAGAGTAAAACTGTTTTTCTGTGGATGCTGCAACTGAGTTCTGTTGGAATTCCCATCCTTTCATTTTAAAATTAAAAGAGATTTCAAAGTAGGGATAAATAGAAAGGTTACATAAAGAATTGCTTATATGCTTGAATCTTTTTCATTGGACCTTTGAACAACAAATGGAAGGCTGTGGACAACAACAAGCAATTGGAGGACAATGGACCATAACCAGCTGATGGAGGAGGACAATGGACAAAGAACAACGAGAGACCGGAATTAGGTAACATATTACCTATTGACAAGGTAAGAGTTCTTTCCCTTTCAATACATTTTGTATGAAAATTTATAATAAGGATAAAACATTTAACATAACTTAAGAGTGAAAGATAAGTGGTATAAAATGAGTAAATGAATAGATTAAACTTAAAATTTAAAAGGTAAATGATATGTAATTATTTTTCAAAATTGATAAAACTATCAATAAAACTTAGGATTAAAAAAAATAAAAAATATGATATTAAGTTTTCAAATGAGTAAAACTATAAATAAAGCTGAAGATTTCAAAGATAAATGCTTTTAAATAAAATCTTATTGAAGAAACTATAAATAAAAGTTAAACTTTAAAACATAAATGAAATAAAATCAATAAAATTATGAATAGAACTTAAAATGTAGAAGATATTTTCAAATTAAGGATACAGAGACAAGATACATAAATAATTGCTTACATGCTTGAGTCTTTTTCATGGGGCCTTTGACCAACAGATGGAAGGCATTGGACAACAACAGACGAACAATGGACCATAACCAGCTGATGGAAGAATGCAATGGACAAAGAACAACGTATGTCATGAACTAGGTAACACATATTACCTAGTGACAAGGTAAGAGCTCTTTCCCTTACAAGATATTTTGTACTTAATTTCATAACAAAGATAAAAAACTAAACTTAATGCAAGCTGAATGATATGAATGAAACAAAACTTTAAAAGAAAGTTAAACTGTTTTGCTATGGATGCTGCAACTGAGTCCTATTGGAATTCCCATCCTTTCATTTTAAAATTAAAAAGAGATTTCAAAGTTGAGATAAATAGAAAGGTTACATAAAGAATTGCTTATATGCTTGAATCTTTTTCATTGGACCTTTGAACAACAGATGGAAGGCAGTGGACAACAACAAGCAATTGGAGGACAATGGACCATAACCAGCTGATGGAGGAGGACAATGGACAAAGAACAACGAGAGACCGGAATTAGGTAACATATTACCTATTGACAAGGTAAGAGTTCTTTCCCTTTCAATACCTTTTGTATGAAAATTTATAATAAGGATAAAAGACTTAACATAACTTAAGAGTGAAAGATAAGTGGTATAAAATGAATAAATGAATAAATTAAACTTAAAATTTAAAAGGTAAATGATATGTGATTATTTTTCAAAATTGATAAAAACCATCAATAAAACTTAGGATTAAAAAAAAATAATAATATAATATTAAGTTTTCAAATGAGCAAAACTATAAATAAAGCTTAATATTTCAAAGATAAATGCTTTAAAATAAAATCTTATTGAAAAAACTATAAATAAAAGTTAAACTTTAAAAGATAAATGAAATAAAATCAATAAAATTATAAATAGAACTTAAAATGTTGAAGATATTTTCAAATTAAGGATACGGAGACAAGTTACATAAATAATTGCTTACATGCTTTAGTCTTTCATGGGGCCTTTGAACAACAGATGGAAGGCATTGGAAAACAACAGACGAACAATGGACCATAACCAGCTGATGGAAGAATGCAATGGACAAAGAACAACGTATGTCATGAACTAGGTAACACATATTACCTAGTGACAAGGTAAGAGTTCTTTCCCTTACAAGATATTTTGCACTAAATTTCATAACAAAGATAAAAAACTAAACTTAATGCAAGCTGAACGATATGAATGAAACAAAACTTTAAAAGAGAGTTAAACTGTTTTGCTGTGGATGCTGCAACTGAGTCCTATTGGAATTCCATCCTTTCTTTTTAAAATTAAAAAGAGATTTCAAAGTTGAGATAAATAGAAAGATTGCATAAAGAATTGCTTATATGCTTGATTTTTTTTCATTGGACCTTTGAACAACACATGGAAGGCAGTGGACAACAACAGTTAATTGGAGGACAATGGACCATAACCAGCTGATGGAGGAGGGCAATGGAGAAAGAACAATGAGAGGCAGGAATTAGGTAACATATTACCTATTGACAAGGTAAGAGTTCTTTCCCTTACAATACATTTTGTACTAAATTTTATAACAAAGATAAAAAACTAAGCTTTTAATACAAGCTGAATGATATGAATGAAACAAAACTCTAAAAGAAAGTTAAACTGTTTTGCTGTGGATGCTGCAGCTGAGTTCTGTTGGAATTCCCATCCTTTCATTTTTAAAATTAAAAGAGATTTCAAAGTCTGGATATAGGGAAAGGTTACTAAAACCATTGCTTATATACTTACATGTCTTTTTCATGAGGCCTTTTAACAACAGATGGAAGGCATTGGACAACAACAGGCTTTTTTGGAGGACAATGGACCATGACCAGCCGATAGAGAAGGGCATCGGACAAA
Source organism: Pinctada fucata (assembly GCA_028142955.1). Taxonomy (NCBI): domain Eukaryota; kingdom Metazoa; phylum Mollusca; class Bivalvia; order Pterioida; family Pteriidae; genus Pinctada; species Pinctada fucata. The sequence continues at coordinate 19,370,275 of AP027109.1, forward strand.
GAACTACGAGTGGCATGAATTAGGTAACACATTATCTAGTGACAAGGTAAGAGTTCTTTCCTTTACAATACATTTTATATGAAACTTTATGATTAATATAAAATACTAAACATTAATATGATAATCTTAATAAAAGATGAATGATATGAATTGAACAAAAACTCCAAAAGAGAGTAAAACTGTTTTTCTGTGGATGCTGCAACTGAGTTCTGTTGGAATTCCTATCCTCTCATTTTAAAATTAAAAAGAGATTTCAAAGTAGGGATAAATAGAAAGGTTACATAAAGAATTGCTTATATGCTTGAATCTTTTTCATTGGACCTTTGAACAACAGATGGAAGGCAGTGGACAACAACAAGCAATTGGAGGACAATGGACCATAACCAGCTGATGGAGGAGGACAATGGACAAAGAACAACGAGAGACCGGAATTAGGTAACATATTACCTGTTGACAAGGTAAGAGTTCTTTCCCTTTCAATACCTTTTGTATGAAAATTTATAATATGGATAAAAGACTTAACATAACTTAAGAGTGAAAGATAAGTGGTATAAAATGAATAAATGAATAAATTAAACTTAAAATTTAAAAGGTAAATGATATGTGATTATTTTTCAAAATTGATAAAACCATCAATAAAACTTAGGATTAAAATGAGCAAAACTATAAATAAAGCTTAAGATTTCAAAGATAAATGCTTTAAGATAAAATGTTATTGAAGAAACTATAAATAAAAGTTAAACTTTAAAAGATAAATGAAATAAAATCTATAAAATTATAAATAGAACTTAAAATGTAGAAGATATTTTCAAATTAAGGATACAGAGACAAGTTACATAAATAATTGCTTACATGCTTGATTCTTTTTCATGGGGCCTTTGAACAACAGATGGAAGGCATTGGACAACAACAGACGAACAATGGACCATAACCAGCTGATGGAAGAATGCAATGGACAAAGAACAAGGTATGTCATGAACTAGGTAACACATATTACCTAGTGACAAGGTAAGAGTTCTTTCCCTTACAAGATATTTTGCACTAAATTTCATAACAAAGATAAAAAACTAAACTTAATGCAAGCTGAATGATATGAATGAAACAAAACTTTAAAAGAGAGTTAAACTGTTTTGCTGTGGATGCTGCAACTGAGTCCTATTGGAATTCCATCCTTTCTTTTTAAAATTAAAAAGAGATTTCAAAGTTGAGATAAATAGAAAGGTTGCATAAAGAATTGCTTATATGCTTGAATTTTTTTCATTGGACCTTTGAACAACAGATGGAAGGCAGTGGAGAACAGCAGTTAATTGGAGGACGAGGGCAATGGACAAAGAACAATGAGAGGCAGGAATTAGGTAACATATTACCTATTGACAAGGTAAGAGTTCTTTCCCTTACAATACATTTTGTACTAAATTTTATAACAAAGATAAAAAACTAAGCTTTTAATACAAGCTGAATGATATGAATGAAACAAAACTCTAAAAGAAAGTTAAACTGTTTTGCTGTGGATGCTGCAGCTGAGTTCTGTTGGAATTCCCATCCTTTCATTTTTAAAATTAAAAGAGATTTCAAAGTCTGGATATAGGGAAAGGTTACTAAAACCATTGCTTATATACTTACATGTCTTTTTCATGAGGCCTTTTAACAACAGATGGAAGGCATTGGACAACAACAGGCTTTTGGAGGACAATGGACCATGACCAGCCGATAGAGAAGGGCATCGGACAAAGAACTACGAGTGGCATGAATTAGGTAACACATTATCTAGTGACAAGGTAAGAGTTCTTTCCTTTACAATACATTTTATATGAAACTTTATGATTAATATAAAATACTAAACATTAATATGATAATCTAAATAAAAGATGAATGATATGAATTGAACAAAAACTCCAAAAGAGAGTAAAACTGTTTTTCTGTGGATGCTGCAACTGAGTTCTGTTGGAATTCCTATCCTCTCATTTTAAAATTAAAAAGAGATTTCAAAGTAGGGATAAATAGAAAGGTTACATAAAGAATTGCTTATATGCTTGAATCTTTTTCATTGGACCTTTGAACAACAGATGGAAGGCAGTAAAACAACAATTAATTGGAGGACAATGGACCATAACCAGCTGATGGAGGAGGACAATGGACAAAGAACAACGAGAGACCGGAATTAGGTAACATATTACCTATTGACAAGGTAAGAGTTCTTTCCCTTTCAATACCTTTTGTATGAAAATTTATAATAAGGATGAAAGACTTAACATAACTTAAGAGTGAAAGATAAGTGGTATAAAATGAATAAATGAATAAATTAAACTTAAAATTTAAAAGGTAAATGATATGTGATTATTTTTCAAAATTGATAAAACCATCAATAAAACTTAGGATTAAAAAAAAAAATAATATAATATTAAGTTTTGAAATGAGCAAAACTATAAATAAAGCTTAAGATTTCAAAGATAAATGCTTTAAAATAAAATGTTATTGAAGAAACTATAAATAAAAGTTAAACTTTAAAAGGTAAATGGAATAAAATCAATAAAATTATAAATGGAACTTAAAATGTAGAAGATATTTTCAAATTAAGGATACAGAGACAAGTTACATGAATTATTGCTTACATGCTTGAGTCTTTTTCATGGGGCCTTTGAACAACAGATGGAAGGCATTGGACAACAACAGACGAACAATGGACCATAACCAGCTGATGGAAGAATGCAATGGACAAAGAACAAGGTATGTCATGAACTAGGTAACACATATTACCTAGTGACAAGGTAAGAGTTCTTTCCCTTACAAGATATTTTGCACTAAATTTCATAACAAAGATAAAAAACTAAACTTAATGCAAGCTGAATGATATGAATGAAACAAAACTTTAAAAGAGAGTTAAACTGTTTTGCTGTGGATGCTGCAACTGAGTCCTATTGGAATTCCATCCTTTCTTTTTAAAATTAAAAAGAGATTTCAAAGTTGAGATAAATAGAAAGGTTGCATAAAACATTGCTTATATGCTTGAATTTTTTTCATTGGACCTTTGAACAACACATGGAAGGCAGTGGACAACAACAGTTAATTGGAGGACAATGGACCATAACCAGCTGATGGAGGAGGGCAATGGACACAGAACAATGAGAGGCAGGAATTAGGTAACATATTACCTATTGACAAGGTAAGAGTTCTTTCCCTTACAATACATTTTGTACTAAATTTTATAACAAAGATAAAAACTAAGCTTTTAATACAAGCTGAATGATATGAATGAAACAAAACTCTAAAAGAAAGTTAAACTGTTTTGCTGTGGATGCTGCAGCTGAGTTCTGTTGGAATTCCCATCTTTTCATTTTTAAAATCAAAGTCTGGATATAGGGAAAGGTTACTAAAACCATTGCTTATATACTTCCATGTCTTTTTCATGGAGCCTTTCAACAACAGATGGAAGGCATTGGACAACAACAGGCTTTTGGAGGACAATGGATCATGACCAGCCGATAGAGAAGGGCATCGGACAAAGAACTACGAGTGGAATGAATTAGGTAACACATTACCTAGTGACAAGGTAAGAGTTCTTTCCTTTACAATACATTTTATATGAAACTTTATGATTAATATAAAATACTAAACATTCATATGATAATCTTAATAAAAGATGAATGATCTGAATTGAACAAAAACTCCAAAAGAGAGTAAAACTGTTTTTCTGTGGATGCTGCAACTGAGTTCTCTTGGAATTCCCACCCTTTCATTTTAAAATTAAAAAGAAATTTCAAAGTAGGGATAAATAGAAAGGTTATATAAAGAATTGCTTATATGCTTGAATCTTTTTCATTGGACCTTTGAACAACAGATGGAAGGCAGTGGACAACAACAAGCAATTGGAGAACAATGGACCATAACCAGCTGATGGAGGAGGACAATGGACAAAGAACAACGAGAGACCGGAATTAGGTAACATATTACCTATTGACAAGGTAAGAGTTCTTTCCCTTACAATACATTTTGTATGAAAATTTATAATAAGGATAAAAGACTTAACATAACTTAAGAGTGAAAGATAAGTGGTATAAAATGAGTAAATTAATAAATTAAACTTAAAATTTAAAAGGTAAATGATATGTAATTATTTTTCAAAATTGATAAAACCATCAATAAAACTTAGGATTAAAAATAATAAATAATATAATATTAAGTTTTGAAATGAGCAAAACTATAAATAAAGCTTAAGATTTCAAAGATAAATGCTTTAAAATAAAATCTTTTTGAAGAAACTATAAATAAAAGTTAAACTTTAAAAGATAAATGAAATAAAATCAATAAAATTATAAATAGAACTTAAAATGTTGAAGATATTTTCAAATTAAGGATACAGAGACGAGTTACATAAATAATTGCTTACATGCTTGAGTCTTTTTCATGGGGCCTTTGAACAACAGATGGAAGGCATTGGAAAACAACAGACGAACAATGGACCATAACCAGCTGATGGAAGAATGCAATGGACAAAGAACAACGTTTGTCATAAACTAGGTAACACATATTACCTAGTGACAAGGTAAGAGTTCTTTCCCTTACAAGATATTTTGTACTAAATTTCATAACAAAGATAAAAAACTAAACTTAATGCAAGCTGAATGATATGAATGAAACAAAACTTTAAAAGAGAGTTAAACTGTTTTGCTGTGGATGCTGCGACTGAGTCCTATTGGAATTCCATCCTTTCTTTTTAAAATTAAAAAGAGATTTCAAAGTTGAGATAAATAGAAAGGTTGCACAAAGAATTGCTAATTTGCTTGAATTTTTTTCATTGGACCTTTGAACAACACATGGAAGGCAGTGGACAACAACAGTTAATTGGAAGAACAATGGACCATAACCAGCTGATGGTGGAGGGCAATGGACAAAGAACAATGAGAGGCAGGAATTAGGTAACATATTACCTATTGACAAGGTAAGAGTTCTTTCCCTTACAATACATTTTGTACTAAATTTTATAACAAAGATAAAATACTAAGCTTTTAATACAAGCTGAATGATATGAATGAAACAAATCTCTAAAAGAAAGTTAAACAGTTTTGCTGTGGATGCTGCAGCTGAGTTCTGTTGGAATTCCAATCCTTTCATTTTTAAAATTAAAAGAGATTTCAAAGTCTGGATATAGGGAAAGGTTACTAAAACCATTGCTTATATACTTACATGTCTTTTCCATGGAGCCTTTCAACAACAGATGGAAGGCATTGGACAACAACAGGCTTCTGGAGGAAAATGGACCATGACCAGCCGATAGAGAAGGGCATCGGACAAAGAACTACGAGTGGCATGAATTAGGTAACACATTACCTAGTGACAAGGTAAGAGTTCTTTCCTTTACAATACATTTTATATGAAACTTTATGATTAATATAAAATACTAAACATTAATATGATAATCTTAATAAAAGATGAATGATATGAATTGAACAAAAACTCCAAAAGAGAGTAAAACTGTTTTTCTGTGGATGCTGCAACTGAGTTCTCTTGGAATTCCCACCCTTTCATTTTAAAATTAAAAAGAAATTTCAAAGTAGGGATAAATAGAAAGGTTATATAAAGAATTGCTTATATGCTTGAATCTTTTTCATTGGACCTTTGAACAACAGATGGAAGGCAGTGGACAACAACAAGCAATTGGAGAACAATGGACCATAACCAGCTGATGGAGGAGGACAATGGACAAAGAACAACGAGAGACCGGAATTAGGTAACATATTACCTATTGACAAGGTAAGAGTTCTTTCCCTTACAATACATTTTATATGAAAATTTATAATAAGGATAAAAGACTTAACATAACTTAAGAGTGAAAGATAATTGGTATAAAATGAGTAAATTAATAAATTAAACTTAAAGTTTAAAAGGTAAATGATATGTAATTATTTTTCAAAATTGATAAAACCATCAATAAAACTTAGGATTAAAATAAATAAATAATATAATATTAAGTTTTGAAATGAGCAAAACTATAAATAAAGCTTAAGATTTCAAAGATAAATGCTTTAAAATAAAATCTTATTGAAGAAACTATAAATAAAAGTTAAACTTTAAAAGATAAATGAAATAAAATCAATAAAATTATAAATAGAACTTAAAATGTTGAAGATATTTTCAAATTAAGGATACAGAGACAAGTTACATAAATAATTGCTTACATGCTTGAGTCTTTTTCATGGGGCCTTTGAACAACAGATGGAAGGCATTGGACAACAACAGACGAACAATGGACCATAACCAGCTGATGGAAGAATGCAATGGACAAAGAACAAGGTATGTCATGAATTAGGTAACACATATTACCTAGTGACAAGGTAAGAGTTCTTTCCCTTACAAGATATTTTGTACTAAATTTCATAACAAAGATAAAAAACTAAACTTAATGCAAGCTGAATGATATGAATGAAACAAAACTTTAAAAGAGAGTTAAACTGTTTTGCTGTGGATGCTGCAACTGAGTCCTATTGGAATTCCATCCTTTCTTTTTAAAATTAAAAAGAGATTTCAAAGTTGAGATAAATAGAAAGGTTGCATAAAGAATTGCTTATATGCTTAAATTTTTTTCATTGGACCTTTGAACAACAGATGGAAGGCAGTGGACAACAACAGTTAATTGGAGGACAATGGACCATAACCAGCTGATGGAGGAGGGCAATGGACAAAGAAAAATGAGAGGCAGGAATTAGGTAACATATTACCTATTGACAAGGTAAGAGTTCTTTCCCTTACAATACATTTTGTACTAAATTTTATAACAAAGATAAAATACTAAGCTTTTGATACAAGCTGAATAACATGAATGAAACAAAACTCTAAAAGAAAGTTAAACTGTTTTGCTGTGGATGCTGCAGCTGAGTTCTGTTGGAATTCCCATCCTTTCATTTTTAAAATTAAAAGAGATTTCAAAGTCTGGATATAGGGAAAGGTTACTAAAACCATTCCTTATATACTTACATGTCTTTTTCATGGAGCCTTTCAACAACAGATGGAAGGCATTGGACAACAACAGGCTTTTGGAGGACAATGGACCATGACTAGCCGATAGAGAAGGGCATCGGACAAAGAACTACGAGTGGCATGAATTAGGTAACACATTACCTAGTGACAAGGTAAGAGTTCTTTCCTTTACAATACATTTTATATGAAACTTTATGATTAATATAAAATACTAAACATTAATATGATAATCTTAATAAAAGATGAATGATATGAATTGAACAAAAACTCCAAAAGAGAGTAAAACTGTTTTTCTGTGGATGCTGCAACTGAGTTCTCTTGGAATTCCCACCCTTTCATTTTAAAATTAAAAAGAAACTTCAAAGTAGGGATAAATAGAAAGGTTATATAAAGAATTGCTTATATGCTTGAATCTTTTTCATTGGACCTTTGAACAACAGATGGAAGGCAGTGGACAACAACAAGCAATTGGAGAAAAATGGACCATAACCAGCTGATGGAGGAGGACAATGGACAAAGAACAACGAGAGACCGGAATTAGGTAACATATTACCTATTGACAAGGTAAGAGTTCTTTCCCTTACAATACATTTTATATGAAAATTTATAATAAGGATAAAAGACTTAACATAACTTAAGAGTGAAAGATAAGTGGTGTAAAATGAGTAAATTAATAAATTAAACTTAAAATTTAAAAGGTAAATGATATGTAATTATTTTTCAAAATTGATAAAACCATCAATAAAACTTAGGATTACAATAAATAAATAATATAATATTAAGTTTTGAAATGAGCAAAACTATAAATAAAGCTTAAGATTTCAAAGATAAATGCTTTAAAATAAAATCTTATTGAAGAAACTATAAATAAAAGTTAAACTTTAAAAGATAAATGAAATAAAATCAATAAAATTATAAATAGAACTTAAAATGTTGAAGATATTTTCAAATTAAGGATACAGAGACAAGTTACATAATAATTGCTTACATGCTTGAGTCTTTTTCATGGGGCCTTTGAACAACAGATGGAAGGCATTGGACAACAACAGACGAACAATGGACCATAACCAGCTGATGGAAGAATGCAATGGACAAAGAACAACGTATGTCATGAACTAGGTAACACATATTACCTAGTGACAAGGTAAGAGTTCTTTCCCTTACAAGATATTTTGCACTAAATTTCATAACAAAGATAAAAAACTAAACTTAATGCAAGCTGAATGATATGAATGAAACAAAACTTTAAAAGAGAGTTAAACTGTTTTGCTGTGGATGCTGCAACTGAGTCCTATTGGAATTCCATCCTTTCTTTTTAAAATTAAAAAGAGATTTCAAAGTTGAGATAAATAGAAAGATTGCATAAAGAATTGCTTATATGCTTGATTTTTTTTCATTGGACGTTTGAACAACAGATGGAAGGCAGTGGACAACAACAGTTAATTGGAGGACAATGGACCATAACCAGCTGATGGAGGAGGGCAATGGACAAAGAACAATGAGAGGCAGGAATTAGGTAACATATTACCTATTGACAAGGTAAGAGTTCTTTCCCTTACAATACATTTTGTACTAAATTTTATAACAAAGATAAAAAACTAAGCTTTTAATACAAGCTGAATGATATGAATGAAACAAAACTCTAAAAGAAAGTTAAACTGTTTTGCTGTGGATGCTGCAGCTGAGTTCTGTTGGAATTCCCATCCTTTAATTTTTAAAATTCAAAGAGATTTCAAAGTCTGGATATAGGGAAAGGTTACTAAAACCATTGCTTATATACTTACATGTCTTTTTCATGAGGCCTTTTAACAACAGATGGAAGGCATTGGACAACAACAGGCTTTTGGAGGACAATGGACCATGACCAGCCGATAGAGAAGGGCATCGGACAAAGAACTACGAGTGGCATGAATTAGGTAACACATTATCTAGTGACAAGGTAAGAGTTCTTTCCTTTACAATACATTTTATATGAAACTTTATGATTAATATAAAATACTAAACATTAATATGATAATCTTAATAAAAGATGAATGATATGAATTGAACAAAAACTCCAAAAGAGAGTAAAACTGTTTTTCTGTGGATGCTGCAACTGAGTTCTGTTGGAATTCCTATCCTCTCATTTTAAAATTAAAAAGAGATTTCAAAGTAGGGATAAATAGAAAGGTTACATAAAGAATTGCTTATATGCTTGAATCTTTTTCATTGGACCTTTGAACAACAGATGGAAGGCAGTGGACAACAACAAGCAATTGGAGGACAATGGACCATAACCAGCTGATGGAGGAGGACAATGGACAAAGAACAACGAGAGACCGGAATTAGGTAACATATTACCTGTTGACAAGGTAAGAGTTCTTTCCCTTTCAATACCTTTTGTATGAAAATTTATAATATGGATAAAAGACTTAACATAACTTAAGAGTGAAAGATAAGTGGTATAAAATGAATAAATGAATAAATTAAACTTAAAATTTAAAAGGTAAATGATATGTGATTATTTTTCAAAATTGATAAAACCATCAATAAAACTTAGGATTAAAATGAGCAAAACTATAAATAAAGCTTAAGATTTCAAAGATAAATGCTTTAAGATAAAATGTTATTGAAGAAACTATAAATAAAAGTTAAACTTTAAAAGATAAATGAAATAAAATCTATAAAATTATAAATAGAACTTAAAATGTAGAAGATATTTTCAAATTAAGGATACAGAGACAAGTTACATAAATAATTGCTTACATGCTTGATTCTTTTTCATGGGGCCTTTGAACAACAGATGGAAGGCATTGGACAACAACAGACGAACAATGGACCATAACCAGCTGATGGAAGAATGCAATGGACAAAGAACAAGGTATGTCATGAACTAGGTAACACATATTACCTAGTGACAAGGTAAGAGTTCTTTCCCTTACAAGATATTTTGCACTAAATTTCATAACAAAGATAAAAAACTAAACTTAATGCAAGCTGAATGATATGAATGAAACAAAACTTTAAAAGAGAGTTAAACTGTTTTGCTGTGGATGCTGCAACTGAGTCCTATTGGAATTCCATCCTTTCTTTTTAAAATTAAAAAGAGATTTCAAAGTTGAGATAAATAGAAAGATTGCATAAAGAATTGCTTATATGCTTGATTTTTTTTCATTGGACCTTTGAACAACAGATGGAAGGCAGTGGAGAACAACAGTTAATTGGAGGACGAGGGCAATGGACAAAGAACAATGAGAGGCAGGAATTAGGTAACATATTACCTATTGACAAGGTAAGAGTTCTTTCCCTTACAATACATTTTGTACTAAATTTTATAACAAAGATAAAAAACTAAGCTTTTAATACAAGCTGAATGATATGAATGAAACAAAACTCTAAAAGAAAGTTAAACTGTTTTGCTGTGGATGCTGCAGCTGAGTTCTGTTGGAATTCCCATCCTTTCATTTTTAAAATTAAAAGAGATTTCAAAGTCTGGATATAGGGAAAGGTTACTAAAACCATTGCTTATATACTTACATGTCTTTTTCATGAGGCCTTTTAACAACAGATGGAAGGCATTGGACAACAACAGGCTTTTGGAGGACAATGGACCATGACCAGCCGATAGAGAAGGGCATCGGACAAAGAACTACGAGTGGCATGAATTAGGTAACACATTATCTAGTGACAAGGTAAGAGTTCTTTCCTTTACAATACATTTTATATGAAACTTTATGATTAATATAAAATACTAAACATTAATATGATAATCTAAATAAAAGATGAATGATATGAATTGAACAAAAACTCCAAAAGAGAGTAAAACTGTTTTTCTGTGGATGCTGCAACTGAGTTCTGTTGGAATTCCTATCCTCTCATTTTAAAATTAAAAAGAGATTTCAAAGTAGGGATAAATAGAAAGGTTACATAAAGAATTGCTTATATGCTTGAATCTTTTTCATTGGACCTTTGAACAACAGATGGAAGGCAGTAAAACAACAGTTAATTGGAGGACAATGGACCATAACCAGCTGATGGAGGAGGGCAATGGACACAGAACAATGAGAGGCAGGAATTAGGTAACATATTACCTATTGACAAGGTAAGAGTTCTTTCCCTTACAATACATTTTGTACTAAATTTTATAACAAAGATAAAAACTAAGCTTTTAATACAAGCTGAATGATATGAATGAAACAAAACTCTAAAAGAAAGTTAAACTGTTTTGCTGTGGATGCTGCAGCTGAGTTCTGTTGGAATTCCCATCCTTTCATTTTTAAAATCAAAGTCTGGATATAGGGAAAGGTTACTAAAACAATTGCTTATATACTTCCATGTCTTTTTCATGGAGCCTTTCAACAACAGATGGAAGGCATTGGACAACAACAGGCTTTTGGAGGACCATGGATCATGACCAGCCGATAGAGAAGGGCATCGGACAAAGAACTACGAGTGGAATGAATTAGGTAACACATTACCTAGTGACAAGGTAAGAGTTCTTTCCTTTACAATACATTTTATATGAAACTTTATGATTAATATAAAATACTAAACATTCATATGATAATCTTAATAAAAGATGAATGATCTGAATTGGACAAAAACTCCAAAAGAGAGTAAAACTGTTTTTCTGTGGATGCTGCAACTGAGTTCTGTTGGAATTCCCACCCTTTCATTTCAAAATTAAAAAGAGATTTCAAAGTAGGGATAAATAGAAAGATTATATAAAGAATTGCTTATATGCTTGAATCTTTTTCATTGGACCTTTGAACAACAGATGGAAGGCAGTGGACAACAACAAGCAATTGGAGAACAATGGACCATAACCAGCTGATGGAGGAGGACAATGGACAAAGAACAACGAGAGACCGGAATTAGGTAACATATTACCTATTGACAAGGTAAGAGTTCTTTCCCTTACAATACATTTTGTATGAAAATTTATAATAAGGATAAAAGACTTAACATAACTTAAGAGTGAAAGATAAGTGGTATAAAATGAGTAAATTAATAAATTAAACTTAAAATTTAAAAGGTAAATGATATGTAATTATTTTTCAAAATTGATAAAACCATCAATAAAACTTAGGATTAAAAATAATAAATAATATAATATTAAATTTTGAAATGAGCAAAACTATAAATAAAGCTTAAGATTTCAAAGATAAATGCTTTAAAATAAAATCTTTTTGAAGAAACTATAAATAAAAGTTAAACTTTAAAAGATAAATGAAATAAAATCAATAAAATTATAAATAGAACTTAAAATGTTGAAGATATTTTCAAATTAAGGATACAGAGACGAGTTACATAAATAATTGCTTACATGCTTGAGTCTTTTTCATGGGGCCTTTGAACAACAGATGGAAGGCATTGGAAAACAACAGACGAACAATGGACCATAACCAGCTGATGGAAGAATGCAATGGACAAAGAACAACGTATGTCATAAACTAGGTAACACATATTACCTAGTGACAAGGTAAGAGTTCTTTCCCTTACAAGATATTTTGTACTAAATTTCATAACAAAGATAAAAAACTAAACTTAATGCAAGCTGAATGATATGAATGAAACAAAACTTTAAAAGAGAGTTAAACTGTTTTGCTGTGGATGCTGCGAATGAGTCCTATTGGAATTCCATCCTTTCTTTTTAAAATTAAAAAGAGATTTCAAAGTTGAGATAAATAGAAAGGTTGCACAAAGAATTGCTAATTTGCTTGATTTTTTTTCATTGGACCTTTGAACAACACATGGAAGGCAGTGGACAACAACAGTTAATTGGAAGAACAATGGACCATAACCAGCTGATGGAGGAGGGCAATGGACAAAGAACAATGAGAGGCAGGAATTAGGTAACATATTACCTATTGACAAGGTAAGAGTTCTTTCCCTTACAATACATTTTGTACTAAATTTTATAACAAAGATAAAATACTAATTTTTAATACAAGCTGAATGATATGAATGAAACAAATCTCTAAAAGAAAGTTAAACTGTTTTGCTGTGGATGCTGCAGCTGAGTTCTGTTGGAATTCCAATCCTTTCATTTTTAAAATTAAAAGAGATTTCAAAGTCTGGATATAGGGAAAGGTTACTAAAACCATTGCTTATATACTTACATGTCTTTTTCATGGAGCCTTTCAACAACAGATGGAAGGCATTGGACAACAACAGGCTTTTGGAGGACAATGGACCATGACCAGCCGATAGAGAAGGGCATCGGACAAAGAACTACGAGTGGCATGAATTAGGTAACACATTACCTAGTGACAAGGTAAGAGTTCTTTCCTTTACAATACATTTTATATGAAACTTTATGATTAATATAAAATACTAAACATTAATATGATAATCTTAATAAAAGATGAATGATATGAATTGAACAAAAACTCCAAAAGAGAGTAAAACTGTTTTTCTGTGGATGCTGCAACTGAGTTCTCTTGGAATTCCCAGCCTTTCATTTTAAAATTAAAAAGAGATTTCAAAGTAGGGATAAATAGAAAGGTTATATAAAGAATTGCTTATATGCTTGAATCTTTTTCATTGGACCTTTGAACAACAGATGGAAGGCAGTGGACAACAACAAGCAATTGGAGAACAATGGACCATAACCAGCTGATGGAGGAGGACAATGGACAAAGAACAACGAGAGACCGGAATCAGGTAACATATTACCTATTGACAAGGTAAGAGTTCTTTCCCTTACAATACATTTTGTATGAAAATTTATAATAAGGATAAAAGACTTAACATAACTTAAGAGTGAAAGATAAGTGGTATAAAATGAGTAAATTAATAAATTAAACTTAAAATTTAAAAGGTAAATGATATGTAATTATTTTTCAAAATTGATGAAACCATCAATAAAACTTAGGTTTGAAAAAAATAAATAATATAATATTAAGCTTTGAAATGAGCAAAACTATAAATAAAGCTTAAGATTTCAAAGATAAATGCTTTAAAATAAAATCTTATTGAAGAAACTATAAATAATAGTTAAACTTTAAAAGATAAATGAAATAAAATCAATAAAATTATAAATAGAACTTAAAATGTTGAAGATATTTTCAAATTAAGGATACAGAGACGAGTTACATAAATAATTGCTTACATGCTTGAGTCTTTTTCATGGGGCCTTTGAACAACAGATGGAAGGCATTGGAAAACAACAGACGAACAATGGACCATAACCAGCTGATGGAAGAATGCAATGGACAAAGAACAACGTATGTCATAAACTAGGTAACACATATTACCTAGTGACAAGGTAAGAGTTCTTTCCCTTACAAGATATTTTGTACTAAATTTCATAACAAAGATAAAAAACTAAACTTAATGCAAGCTGAATGATATGAATGAAACAAAACTTTAAAAGAGAGTTAAACTGTTTTGCTGTGGATGCTGCAACTGAGTCCTATTGGAATTCCATCCTTTTTTTTTAAATTAAAAAGAGATTTCAAAGTTGAGATAAATAGAAAGGTTGCATAAAGAATTGCTTATATGCTTGAATTTTTTTCATTGGACCTTTGGACAACAGATGGAAGGCAGTGGACAACAACAGTTAATTGGAGGACAATGGACCATAACCAGCTGATGGAGGAGGGCAATGGACAAAGAACAATGAGAGGCAGGAATTAGGTAACATATTACCTATTGACAAGGTAAGAGTTCTTTCCCTTACAATACATTTTGTACTTAATTTTATAACAAAGATAAAATACTAAGCTTTTAATACAAGCTGAATGATATGAATGAAACAAAACTCTAAAAGAAAGTTAAACTGTTTTGCTGTGGATGCTGCAGCTGAGTTCTGTTGGAATTCCCATCCTTTCATTTTTAAAATTAAAAGAGATTTCAAAGTCTGGATATAGGGAAAGGTTACTAAAACCATTGCTTATATACTTACATGTCTTTTTCATGGAGCCTTTCAACAACAGATGGAAGGCATTGGACAACAACAGGCTTCTGGAGGACAATGGACCATGACCAGCCGATAGAGAAGGGCATCGGACAAAGAACTACGAGTGGCATGAATTAGGTAACACATTACCTAGTGACAAGGTAAGAGTTCTTTCCTTTACAATACATTTTATATGAAACTTTATGATTAATATAAAATACTAAACATTAATATGATAATCTTAATAAAAGATGAATGATATGAATTGAACAAAAACTCCAAAAGAGAGTAAAACTGTTTTTCTGTGGATGCTGCAACTGAGTTCTCTTGGAATTCCCACCCTTTCATTTTAAAATTAAAAAGAAATTTCAAAGTAGGGATAAATAGAAAGGTTATATAAAGAATTGCTTATATGCTTGAATCTTTTTCATTGGACCTTTGAACAACAGATGGAAGGCAGTGGACAACAACAAGCAATTGGAGAACAATGGACCATAACCAGCTGATGGAGGAGGACAATGGACAAAGAACAACGAGAGACCGGAATTAGGTAACATATTACCTATTGACAAGGTAAGAGTTCTTTCCCTTACAATACATTTTATATGAAAATTTATAATAAGGATAAAAGACTTAACATAACTTAAGAGTGAAAGATAATTGGTATAAAATGAGTAAATTAATAAATTAAACTTAAAGTTTAAAAGGTAAATGATATGTAATTATTTTTCAAAATTGATAAAACCATCAATAAAACTTAGGATTAAAATAAATAAATAATATAATATTAAGTTTTGAAATGAGCAAAACTATAAATAAAGCTTAAGATTTCAAAGATAAATGCTTTAAAATAAAATCTTATTGAAGAAACTATAAATAAAAGTTAAACTTTAAAAGATAAATGAAATAAAATCAATAAAATTATAAATAGAACTTAAAATGTTGAAGATATTTTCAAATTAAGGATACAGAGACAAGTTACATAAATAATTGCTTACATGCTTGAGTCTTTTTCATGGGGCCTTTGAACAACAGATGGAAGGCATTGGACAACAACAGACGAACAATGGACCATAACCAGCTGATGGAAGAATGCAATGGACAAAGAACAACGTATGTCATGAATTAGGTAACACATATTACCTAGTGACAAGGTAAGAGTTCTTTCCCTTACAAGATATTTTGTACTAAATTTCATAACAAAGATAAAAAACTAAACTTAATGCAAGCTGAATGATATGAATGAAACAAAACTTTAAAAGAGAGTTAAACTGTTTTGCTGTGGATGCTGCAACTGAGTCCTATTGGAATTCCATCCTTTCTTTTTAAAATTAAAAAGAGATTTCAAAGTTGAGATAAATAGAAAGGTTGCATAAAGAATTGCTTATATGCTTGAATTTTTTTCATTGGACCTTTGAACAACAGATGGAAGGCAGTGGACAACAACAGTTAATTGGAGGACAATGGACCATAACCAGCTGATGGAGGAGGGCAATGGACAAAGAAAAATGAGAGGCAGGAATTAGGTAACATATTACCTATTGACAAGGTAAGAGTTCTTTCCCTTACAATACATTTTGTACTAAATTTTATAACAAAGATAAAATACTAAGCTTTTGATACAAGCTGAATGACATGAATGAAACAAAACTCTAAAAGAAAGTTAAACTGTTTTGCTGTGGATGCTGCAGCTGAGTTCTGTTGGAATTCCCATCCTTTCATTTTTAAAATTAAAAGAGATTTCAAAGTCTGGATATAGGGAAAGGTTACTAAAACCATTGCTTATATACTTACATGTCTTTTTCATGGAGCCTTTCAACAACAGATGGAAGGCATTGGACAACAACAGGCTTTTGGAGGACAATGGACCATGACTAGCCGATAGAGAAGGGCATCGGACAAAGAACTACGAGTGGCATGAATTAGGTAACACATTACCTAGTGACAAGGTAAGAGTTCTTTCCTTTACAATACATTTTATATGAAACTTTATGATTAATATAAAATACTAAACATTAATATGATAATCTTAATAAAAGATGAATGATATGAATTGAACAAAAACTCCAAAAGAGAGTAAAACTGTTTTTCTGTGGATGCTGCAACTGAGTTCTCTTGGAATTCCCACCCTTTCATTTTAAAATTAAAAAGAAACTTCAAAGTAGGGATAAATAGAAAGGTTATATAAAGAATTGCTTATATGCTTGAATCTTTTTCATTGGACCTTTGAACAACAGATGGAAGGCAGTGGACAACAACAAGCAATTGGAGAACAATGGACCATAACCAGCTGATGGAGGAGGACAATGGACAAAGAACAACGAGAGACCGGAATTAGGTAACATATTACCTATTGACAAGGTAAGAGCTCTTTCCCTTACAATACATTTTATATGAAAATTTATAATAAGGATAAAAGACTTAACATAACTTAAGAGTGAAAGATAAGTGGTATAAAATGAGTAAATTAATAAATTAAACTTAAAATTTAAAAGGTAAATGATATGTAATTATTTTTCAAAATTGATAAAACCATCAATAAAACTTAGGATTACAATAAATAAATAATATAATATTAAGTTTTGAAATGAGCAAAACTATAAATAAAGCTTAAGATTTCAAAGATAAATGCTTTAAAATAAAATCTTATTGAAGAAACTATAAATAAAAGTTAAACTTTAAAAGATAAATGAAATAAAATCAATAAAATTATAAATAGAACTTAAAATGTTGAAGATATTTTCAAATTAAGGATACAGAGACAAGTTACATAATAATTGCTTACATGCTTGAGTCTTTTTCATGGGGCCTTTGAACAACAGATGGAAGGCATTGGACAACAACAGACGAACAATGGACCATAACCAGCTGATGGAAGAATGCAATGGACAAAGAACAACGTATGTCATGAATTAGGTAACACATATTACCTAGTGACAAGGTAAGAGTTCTTTCCCTTACAAGATATTTTGTACTAAATTTCATAACAAAGATAAAAAACTAAACTTAATGCAAGCTGAATGATATGAATGAAACAAAACTTTAAAAGAGAGTTAAACTGTTTTGCTGTGGATGCTGCAACTGAGTCCTATTGGAATTCCATCCTTTCTTTTTAAAATTAAAAAAAATTTCAAAGTTGAGATAAATAGGAAGGTTGCATAAAGAATTGCTTGCATGCTTGAATTTTTTTCATTGGACCTTTGAACAACAGATGGAAGGCAGTGGACAACAACAGTTAATTGGAGGACAATGGACCATAACCAGCTGATGGAGGAGGGCAATGGACAAAGAACAATGAGAGGCAGGAATTAGGTAACATATTACCTATTGACAAGGTAAGAGTTCTTTCCCTTACAATACATTTTGTACTAAATTTTATAACAAATATAAAAAAACTAAGCTTTTAATACAAGCTGAATGATATGAATGAAACAAAACTCTAAAAGAAAGTTAAACTGTTTTGCTGTGGATGCTGCAGCTGAGTTCTGTTGGAATTCCCATCCTTTCATTTTTAAAATTAAAAGAGATTTCAAAGTCTGGATATAGGGAAAGATTACTAAAACCATTGCTTATATACTTACATGTCTTTTTCATGGAGCCTTTCAACAACAGATGGAAGGCATTGGACAACAACAGGCTTTTGGAGGACAATGGACCATGACCAGCCGATAGAGAAGGGCATCGGACAAAGAACTACGAGTGGCATAAATTAGGTAACACATTACCTAGTGACAAGGTAAGAGTTCTTTCCTTTACAATACATTTTATATAAAACTTTATGATTAATATAAAATACTAAACATTAATATGATAATCTTAATAAAAGATGAATGATATGAATTGAACAAAAACTCCAAAAGAGAGTAAAACTGTTTTTCTGTGGATGCTGCAACTGAGTTCTCTTGGAATTCCCACCCTTTCATTTTAAAATTAAAAAGAAATTTCAAAGTAGGGATAAATAAAAAGGTTATATAAAGAATTGCTTATATGCTTGAATCTTTTTCATTGGACCTTTGAACAACAGATGGAAGGCAGTGGACAACAACAAGCAATTGGAGAACAATGGACCATAACCAGCTGATGGAGGAGGACAATGGACAAAGAACAACGAGAGACCGGAATTAGGTAACATATTACCTATTGACAAGGTAAGAGTTCTTTCCCTTACAATACATTTTATATGAAAATTTATAATAAGGATAAAAGACTTAACGTAACTTAAGAGTGAAAGATAAGTGGTATAAAATGAGTAAATTAATAAATTAAACTTAAAATTTAAAAGGTAAATGATATGTAATTATTTTTCAAAATTGATAAAACCATCAATAAATCTTAGGATTACAATAAATAAATAATATAATATTAAGTTTTGAAATGAGCAAAACTATAAATAAAGCTTAAGATTTCAAAGATAAATGCTTTAAAATAAAATCTTATTGAAGAAACTATAAATAAAAGTTAAACTTTAAAAGATAAATGAAATAAAATCAATAAAATTATAAATAGAACTTAAAATGTTGAAGATATTTTCAAATTAAGGATACAGAGACAAGTTACATAAATAATTGCTTACATGCTTGAGTCTTTTTCATGGGGCCTTTGAACAACAGATGGAAGGCATTGGACAACAACAGACGAACAATGGACCATAACCAGCTGATGGAAGAATGCAATGGACAAAGAACAACGTATGTCATGAATTAGGTAACACATATTACCTAGTGACAAGGTAAGAGTTCTTTCCCTTACAAGATATTTTGTACTAAATTTCATAACAAAGATAAAAAACTAAACTTAATGCAAGCTGAATGATATGAATGAAACAAAACTTTAAAAGAGAGTTAAACTGTTTTGCTGTGGATGCTGCAACTGAGTCCTATTGGAATTCAATCCTTTCTTTTTAAAATTAAAAAGAGATTTCAAAGTTGAGATAAATAGAAAGGTTGCATAAAGAATTGCTTATATGCTTGAATTTTTTTCATTGGACCTTTGAACAACAGATGGAAGGCAGTGGACAACAACAGTTAATTGGAGGACAATGGACCATAACCAGCTGATGGAGGAGGGCAATGGACAAAGAAAAATGAGAGGCAGGAATTAGGTAACATATTACCTATTGACAAGGTAAGAGTTCTTTCCCTTACAATACATTTTGTACTAAATTTTATAACAAAGATAAAATACTAAGCTTTTGATACAAGCTGAATGACATGAATGAAACAAAACTCTAAAAGAAAGTTAAACTGTTTTGCTGTGGATGCTGCAGCTGAGTTCTGTTGGAATTCCCATCCTTTCATTTTTAAAATTAAAAGAGATTTCAAAGTCTGGATATAGGGAAAGGTTACTAAAACCATTCCTTATATACTTACATGTCTTTTTCATGGAGCCTTTCAACAACAGATGGAAGGCATTGGACAACAACAGGCTTTTGGAGGACAATGGACCATGACTAGCCGATAGAGAAGGGCATCGGACAAAGAATTACGAGTGGCATGAATTAGGTAACACATTACCTAGTGACAAGGTAAGAGTTCTTTCCTTTACAATACATTTTATATGAAACTTTATGATTAATATAAAATACTAAACATTAATATGATAATCTTAATAAAAGATGAATGATATGAATTGAACAAAAACTCCAAAAGAGAGTAAAACTGTTTTTCTGTGGATGCTGCAACTGAGTTCTCTTGGAATTCCCACCCTTTCATTTTAAAATTAAAAAGAAACTTCAAAGTAGGGATAAATAGAAAGGTTATATAAAGAATTGCTTATATGCTTGAATCTTTTTCATTGGACCTTTGAACAACAGATGGAAGGCAGTGGACAACAACAAGCAATTGGAGAACAATGGACCATAACCAGCTGATGGAGGAGGACAATGGACAAAGAACAACGAGAGACCGGAATTAGGTAACATATTACCTATTGACAAGGTAAGAGTTCTTTCCCTTACAATACATTTTATATGAAAATTTATAATAAGGATAAAAGACTTAACATAACTTAAGAGTGAAAGATAAGTGGTATAAAATGAGTAAATTAATAAATTAAACTTAAAATTTAAAAGGTAAATGATATGTAATTATTTTTCACTTTAAAAGATAAATGAAATAAAATCAATAAAATTATAAATAGAACTTAAAATGTTGAAGATATTTTCAAATTAAGGATACAGAGACAAGTTACATAATAATTGCTTACATGCTTGAGTCTTTTTCATGGGGCCTTTGAACAACAGATGGAAGGCATTGGACAACAACAGACGAACAATGGACCATAACCAGCTGATGGAAGAATGCAATGGACAAAGAACAACGTATGTCATGAATTAGGTAACACATATTACCTAGTGACAAGGTAAGAGTTCTTTCCCTTACAAGATATTTTGTACTAAATTTCATAACAAAGATAAAAAACTAAACTTAATGCAAGCTGAATGATATGAATGAAACAAAACTTTAAAAGAGAGTTAAACTGTTTTGCTGTGGATGCTGCAACTGAGTCCTATTGGAATTCCATCCTTTCTTTTTAAAATTAAAAAGAGATTTCAAAGTTGAGATAAATAGGAAGGTTGCATAAAGAATTGCTTGCATGCTTGAATTTTTTTCATTGGACCTTTGAACAACAGATGGAAGGCAGTGGACAACAACAGTTAATTGGAGGACAATGGACCATAACCAGCTGATGGAGGAGGGCAATGGACAAAGAACAATGAGAGGCAGGAATTAGGTAACATATTACCTATTGACAAGGTAAGAGTTCTTTCCCTTACAATACATTTTGTACTAAATTTTATAACAAATATAAAAAAACTAAGCTCTTAATACAAGCTGAATGATATGAATGAAACAAAACTCTAAAAGAAAGTTAAACTGTTTTGCTGTGGATGCTGCAGCTGAGTTCTGTTGGAATTCCCATCCTTTCATTTTTAAAATTAAAAGAGATTTCAAAGTCTGGATATAGGGAAAGATTACTAAAACCATTGCTTATATACTTACATGTCTTTTTCATGGAGCCTTTCAACAACAGATGGAAGGCATTGGACAACAACAGGCTTTTGGAGGACAATGGACCATGACCAGCCGATAGAGAAGGGCATCGGACAAAGAACTACGAGTGGCATAAATTAGGTAACACATTACCTAGTGACAAGGTAAGAGTTCTTTCCTTTACAATACATTTTATATAAAACTTTATGATTAATATAAAATACTAAACATTAATATGATAATCTTAATAAAAGATGAATGATATGAATTGAACAAAAACTCCAAAAGAGAGTAAAACTGTTTTTCTGTGGATGCTGCAACTGAGTTCTCTTGGAATTCCCACCCTTTCATTTTAAAATTAAAAAGAAATTTCAAAGTAGGGATAAATAAAAAGGTTATATAAAGAATTGCTTATATGCTTGAATCTTTTTCATTGGACCTTTGAACAACAGATGGAAGGCAGTGGACAACAACAAGCAATTGGAGAACAATGGACCATAACCAGCTGATGGAGGAGGACAATGGACAAAGAACAACGAGAGACCGGAATTAGGTAACATATTACCTATTGACAAGGTAAGAGTTCTTTCCCTTACAATACATTTTATATGAAAATTTATAATAAGGATAAAAGACTTAACGTAACTTAAGAGTGAAAGATAAGTGGTATAAAATGAGTAAATTAATAAATTAAACTTAAAATTTAAAAGGTAAATGATATGTAATTATTTTTCAAAATTGATAAAACCATCAATAAATCTTAGGATTACAATAAATAAATAATATAATATTAAGTTTTGAAATGAGCAAAACTATAAATAAAGCTTAAGATTTCAAAGATAAATGCTTTAAAATAAAATCTTATTGAAGAAACTATAAATAAAAGTTAAACTTTAAAAGATAAATGAAATAAAATCAATAAAATTATAAATAGAACTTAAAATGTTGAAGATATTTTCAAATTAAGGATACAGAGACAAGTTACATAAATAATTGCTTACATGCTTGAGTCTTTTTCATGGGGCCTTTGAACAACAGATGGAAGGCATTGGACAACAACAGACGAACAATGGACCATAACCAGCTGATGGAAGAATGCAATGGACAAAGAACAACGTATGTCATGAATTAGGTAACACATATTACCTAGTGACAAGGTAAGAGTTCTTTCCCTTACAAGATATTTTGTACTAAATTTCATAACAAAGATAAAAAACTAAACTTAATGCAAGCTGAATGATATGAATGAAACAAAACTTTAAAAGAGAGTTAAACTGTTTTGCTGTGGATGCTGCAACTGAGTCCTATTGGAATTCCATCCTTTCTTTTTAAAATTAAAAAGAGATTTCAAAGTTCAGATAAATAGGAAGGTTGCATAAAGAATTGCTTGTATGTTTGAATTTTTTTCAT
The DNA here is from genome assembly GCA_028142955.1 of Pinctada fucata. NCBI lineage: Eukaryota > Metazoa > Mollusca > Bivalvia > Pterioida > Pteriidae > Pinctada > Pinctada fucata. Next base: position 19,393,534 of record AP027109.1, read on the forward strand.
TGGACCTTTGAACAACAGATGGAAGGCAGTGGACAACAACAGTTAATTGGAGGACAATGGACCATAACCAGCTGATGGAGGAGGGCAATGGACAAAGAACAATGAGAGGCATTAATTAGGTAGCATATTACCTATTGACAAGGTAAGAGTTATTTCCCTTACAATACATTTTGTACTAAATTTTATAACAAAGATAAAAAACTAAGCTTTTAATACAAGCTGAATGATATGAATGAAACAAAACTCTAAAAGAAAGTTAAACTGTTTTGCTGTGGATGCCGAAGCTGAGTTCTGTTGGAATACCCATCCTTTCATTTTTAAAATTAAAAGAGATTTCAAAGTCTGGATATAGGGAAAGGTTACTAAAACCATTGCTTATATACTTACATGTCTTTTTCATGGAGCCTTTCAACAACAGATGGAACGCATTGGACAACAACAGGCTTTTGGAGGACAATGGACCATGACAAGCCGATAGAGAAGGGCATCGGACAAAGAACTACGAGTGGCATGAATTAGGTAACACATTACCTAGTGACAAGGTAAGAGTTCTTTCCTTTACAATACATTTTATATGAAACTTTATGATTAATATAAAATACTAAACATTAATATGATAATCTTAATAAAAGATGAATGATATGAATTGAACAAAAACTCCAAAAGAGAGTAAAACTGTTTTTCTGTGGATGCTGCAACTGAGTTCTCTTGGAATTCCCACCCTTTCATTTTAAAATTAAAAAGAGATTTCAAAGTAGGGAAAAATAGAAAGGTTATATAAAGAATTGCTTATATGCTTGAATCTTTTTCATTGGACCTTTGAACAACAGATGGAAGGCAGTGGACAACAACAAGCAATTGGAGAACAATGGACCATAACCAGCTGATGGAGGAGGACAATGGACAAAGAACACACGAGAGACCGGAATTAGGTAACATATTACCTATTGACAAGGTAAGAGTTCTTTCCCTTACAATACATTTTATATGAAAATCTATAATAAGGATAAAAGACTTAACATAACTTAAGAGTGAAAGATAAGTGGTATAAAATGAGTAAATTAATAAATTAAACTTAAAATTTAAAAGGTAAATGATATGTAATTATTTTTCAAAATTGATAAAACCATCAACCAAACTTAGGATTAAAATAAATAAATAATATAATATTAAGTTTTGAAATGAGCAAAACTATAAATAAAGCTTAAGATTTCAAAGATAAATGCTTTAAAATAAAATCTTATTGAAGAAACTATAAATAAAAGTTAAACTTAAAAAGATAAATGAAATAAAATCAATAAAATTATAAATAGAACTTAAAATGTTGAAGATATTTTCAAATTAAGGATACAGAGACAAGTTACATAAATAATTGCTTACATGCTTGAGTCTTTTTCATGGGGCCTTTGAACAACAGATGGAAGGCATTGGACAACAACAGACGAACAATGGACCATAACCAGCTGATGGAAGAATGCAATGGACAAAGAACAACGTATGTCATGAACTAGGTAACACATATTACCTAGTGACAAGGTAAGAGTTCTTTCCCTTACAAGATATTTTGTACTAAATTTCATAACAAAGATAAAAAACTAAACTTAATGCAAGCTGAATGATATGAATGAAACAAAACTTTAAAAGAGAGTTAAACTGTTTTGCTGTGGATGCTGCAACTGAGTCCTATTGGAATTCCATCCTTTCTTTTTAAAATTAAAAAGAGATTTCAAAGTTGAGATAAATAGAAAGGTTGCATTAAGAATTGCTTATATGCTTGATTTTTTTTCATTGGACCTTTGAACAACAGATGGAAGGCAGTGGACAACAACAGTTAATTGGAGGACAATGGACCATAACCAGCTGATGGAGGAGGGCAATGGACAAAGAACAATGAGAGGCAGGAATTAGGTAACATATTACCTATTGACAAGGTAAGAGTTCTTTCCCTTACAATACATTTTGTACTAAATTTTATAACAAAGATAAAATACTAAGCTTTTAATACAAGCTGAATGATATGAATGAAACAAAACTCTAAAAGAAAGTTAAAGTGTTTGCTGTGGATGCTGCAGCTGAGTTCTGTTGGAATTCCCATCCTTTCATTTTTAAAATTAAAAGATTTCAAAGTCTGGATATAGGGAAAGGTTACTAAAACCATTGCTTATATACTTACATGTCTTTTTCATGGAGCCTTTCAACAACAGATGGAAGGCATTGGACAACAACAGGCTTTTGGAGGACAATGGACCATGACCAGCCGATAGAGAAGGGCATCGGACAAAGAACTATGAGTGGCATGAATTAGGTAACACATTACTTAGTGACAAGGTAAGAGTTCTTTCCTTTACAATACATTTTATATGAAACTTTATGATTAATATAAAATACTAAACATTAATATGATAATCGTAATAAAAGATGAATGATATGAATGGAACAAAAACTCCAAAAGAGAGTAAAACTGTTTTTCTGTGGATGCTGCAACTGAGTTCTCTTGGAATTCCCACCCTTTCATTTTAAAATTAAAAAGAGATTTCAAAGTAGGGATAAATAGAAAGGTTATATAAAGAATTGCTTATATGCTTGAATCTTTTTCATTGGACCTTTGAACAACAGATGGAAGGCAGTGGACAACAACAAGCAATTGGAGAACAATGGACCATAACCAGCTGATGGAGGAGGACAATGGACGAAGAACAACGAGAGACCGGAATTAGGTAACATATTACCTATTGACAAGGTAAGAGTTCTTTCCCTTACAATACATTTTATATGAAAATTTATAATAAGGATAAAAGACTTAACATAACTTAAGAGTGAAAGATAAGTGGTATAAAATGAGTAAATTAATAAATTAAACTTAAAATTTAAAAGGTAAATGATATGTAATTATTTTTCAAAATTGATAAAACCATCAATAAAACTAAGGATTAAAATAAATAAATAATATAATATTAAGTTTTGAAATGAGCAAAACTATAAATAAAGCTTAAGATTTCAAAGATAAATGCTTTAAAATTAAATCTTATTGAAGAAACTATAAATAAAAGTTAAACTTTAAAAGATAAATGAAATAAAATCAATAAAATTATAAATAGAACTTAAAATGTTGAAGATATTTTCAAATTAAGGATACAGAGACAAGTTACATAAATAATTGCTTACATGCTTGAGTCTTTTTCATGGGGCCTTTGAACAACAGATGGAAGGCATTGGACAACAACAGACGAACAATGGACCATAACCAGCTGATGGAAGAATGCAATGGACAAAGAACAACGTATGTCATGAACTAGGTAACACATATTACCTAGTGACAAGGTAAGAGTTCTTTCCCTTACAAGATATTTTGTACTAAATTTCATAACAAAGATAAAAAACTAAACTTAATGCAAGCTGAATGATATGAATGAAACAAAACTTTAAAAGAGAGTTAAACTGTTTTGCTGTGGATGCTGCAACTGAGTCCTATTGGAATTCCATCCTTTCTTTTTAAAATTAAAAAGAGATTTCAAAGTTGAGATAAATTGGAAGGTTGCATAAAGAGTTGCTTGTATGCTTGAATTTTTTTCATTGGACCTTTGAACAACAGATGGAAGGCAGTAAAACAACAGTTAATTGGAGGACAATGGACCATAACCAGCTGATGGAGGAGGGCAATGGACAAAGAACAATGAGAGGCAGGAATTAGGTAACATATTACCTATTGACAAGGTAAGAGTTCTTTCCCTTACAATACATTTTATATGAAAATTTATAATAAGGATAAAAGACTTAACATAACTTAAGAGTGAAAGATAAGTGGTATAAAATGAGTAAATTAATAAATTAAACTTAAAATTTAAAAGGTAAATGATATGTAATTATTTTTCAAAATTCATAAAACCATCAATAAAACTTAGGATTAAAATAAATAAATAATATAATATTAAGTTTTGAAATGAGCAAAACTATAAATAAAGCTTAAGATTTCAAAGATAAATGCTTTAAAATTAAATCTTATTGAAGAAACTATAAATAAAAGTTAAACTTTAAAAGATAAATGAAATAAAATCAATAAAATTATAAATAGAACTTAAAATGTTGAAGATATTTTCAAATTAAGGATACAAAGACAAGTTACATAAATAATTGCTTACATGCTTGAGTCTTTTTCATGGGGCCTTTGAACAACAGATGGAAGGCATTGGACAACAACAGACGAACAATGGACCATAACCAGCTGATGGAAGAATGCAATGGACAAAGAACAACGTATGTCATGAACTAGGTAACACATATTACCTAGTGACAAGGTAAGAGTTCTTTCCCTTACAAGATATTTTGTACTAAATTTCATAACAAAGATAAAAAACTAAACTTAATGCAAGCTGAATGATATGAATGAAACAAAACTTTAAAAGAGAGTTAAACTGTTTTGCTGTGGATGCTGCAACTGAGTCCTATTGGAATTCCATCCTTTCTTTTTAAAATTAAAAAGAGATTTCAAAGTTGAGATAAATTGGAAGGTTGCATAAAGAGTTGCTTGTATGCTTGAATTTTTTTCATTGGACCTTTGAACAACAGATGGAAGGCAGTAAAACAACAGTTAATTGGAGGACAATGGACCATAACCAGCTGATGGAGGAGGGCAATGGACAAAGAACAATGAGAGGCAGGAATTAGGTAACATATTACCTATTGACAAGGTAAGAGTTCTTTCCCTTACAATACATTTTATATGAAAATTTATAATAAGGATAAAAGACTTAACATAACTTAAGAGTGAAAGATAAGTGGTATAAAATGAGTAAATTAATAAATTAAACTTAAAATTTAAAAGGTAAATGATATGTAATTATTTTTCAAAATTCATAAAACCATCAATAAAACTTAGGATTAAAATAAATAAATAATATAATATTAAGTTTTGAAATGAGCAAAACTATAAATAAAGCTTAAGATTTCAAAGATAAATGCTTTAAAATAAAATCTTATTGAAGAAACTATAAATAAAAGTTTAAATTTAAAAGATAAATGAAATAAAATCAATAAAATTATAAATAGAACTTAAAATGTTGAAGATATTTTCAAATTAAGGATACAGAGAAAAGTTACATAAATAATTGCTTACATGCTTGAGTCTTTTTCATGGGGCTTTTGGACAACAGATGGAAGGCATTGGACAACAACAGACGAACAATGGACCATAACCAGCTGATGGAAGAATGCAATGGACAAAGAACAACGTATGCCATGAACTAGGTAACACATATTACCTAATGACAAGGTAAGAGTTCTTTCCCTTACAAGATATTTTGTACTAAATTTCATAACAAAGATAAAAAACTAAACTTAATGCAAGCTGAATGATATGAATGAAACAAAACTTTAAAAGAGAGTTAAACTGTTTTGCTGTGGATGCTGCAACTGAGTCCTATTGGAATTCCATCCTTTCTTTTTAAAATTAAAAAGAGATTTCAAAGTTGAGATAAATAGAAAGGTTGCATAAAGAATTGTTTATACGCTTCAATTTTTTTCATTGGACCTTTGAACAACAGATGGAAGGCAGTGGACAACAACAGTTAATTGGAGGACAATGGACCATAACCAGCTGATGGAGGAGGGCAATGGACAAAGAACAATGAGAGGCAGGAATTAGGTAACATATTGCCTATTGACAAGGTAAGAGTTCTTTCCCTTACAATACATTTTGTACTAAATTTTATAACAAAGATAAAAAACTAAGCTTTTAATACAAGCTGAATGACATGAATGAAACAAAACTCTAAAAGAAAGTTAAACTGTTTTGCTGTGGATGCTGCAGCTGAGTTCTTTTGGAATTCCCATATTTTCATTTTTAAAATTAAAAGAGATTTCAAAGTCTGGATATAGGGAAAGGGTACTAAAACCATTGCTTATATACTTACAGGTCTTTTTCATGGAGCCTTTCAACAACAGATGGAAGGCATTGGACAACAACAGGCTTTTGGAGGACAATGGACCATGACCAGCCGATAGAGAAGGGCATTTGACAAAGAACTACGAGTGGCATGAATTAGGTAACACATTACCTAGTGACAAGGTAAGAGTTCTTTCCTTTACAATACATTTTTTATGAAACTGTATGATTAATATAAAATACTAAACATTAATATGATAATCTTAATAAAAGATGAATGATATGAATGGAACAAAAACTCCAAAAGAGAGTAAAACTGTTTTTCTGTGGATGCTGCAACTGAGTTCTATTGGAATTCCTATCCTTTCATTTTAAAATTAAAAAGAGATTTCAAAGTAGGGATAAATAGAAAGGTTAGATAAAGAATTGCTTATATGCTTGAATCTTTTTCATTGGACCTTTGAACAACAGATGGAAGGCAGTGGACAACAACAAGCAATTGGAGGACAATGGACCATAACCAGCTGATGGAGGAGGGCAATGGACAAAGAACAATGAGAGGCAGGAATTAGGTAACATATTACCTATTGACAAGGTAAGAGTTCTTTCCCTTACAATACATTTTGTACTAAATTTTATAACAAAGATAAAATACTAAGCTTTTAATACAAGCTGAATGATATGAATGAAACAAAACTCTAAAAGAAAGTTAAACTGTTTTGTTGTGGATGCTGCAGCTGAGTTCTGTTGGAATTCCCATCCTTTCATTTTTAGAATTAAAAGAGATTTCAAAGTCTGGATATAGGGAAAGGTTACTAAAACCATTGCTTATATACTTACATGTCTTTTTCATGGAGCCTTTCAACAACAGATGGAAGGCATTGGACAACAACAATTGGACAATGGACCATGACCAGCCGATAGAGAAGGGCATCGGACAAAGAACTACGAGTGGCATGAATTAGGTAACACATTACCTAGTGACAAGGTAAGAGTTCTTTCCTTTACAATACATTTTATATGAAACTTTATGATTAATATAAAATACTAAACATTAATATGACAATCTTAATAAAAGATGAATGATATGAATTGAACAAAAACTCCAAAAGAGAGTAAAACTATTTTTCTGTGGATGCTGCAACTGAGTTCTCTTGGTATTCCCACCCTTTCATTTTAAAATTAAAAAGAGATTTCAAAGTAGGGATAAATAGAAAGGTTATATAAAGAATTGTTTATATGCTTGAATCTTTTTCATTGGACCTTTGAACAACAGATGGAAGGCAGTGGACAACAACAAGCAATTGGAGAACAATGGAATCATAACCAGCTGATGGAGGAGGACAATGGACAAAGAACAACGAGAGACCGGAATGAGGTAACATATTACCTATTGACAAAGTAAGAGTTCTTTCCCTTACAATACATTTTGTATGAAAATTTATAATAAGGATAAAAGACTTAACATAAGGATGAAAGATAAGTGGTATAAAATGAGTAAATTAATAAATTAAACTTAAAATTTAAAAGGTAAATGATATGTAATTATTTTTCAAAATTGATAAAACCATCAATAAAACTTAGGATTGAAATAAATAAATAATATAATATTAAGTTTTGAAATGAGCAAAACTATAAATAAAGCTTAAGATTTCAAAAATAAATGCTTTAAAATAATATCTTATTGAAGAAACTATAAATAAAAGTTTAACTTTAAAAGATAAATGAAATAAAATCAATAAAATTATAAATAGAACTTAAAATGTTGAAGATATTTTCAAATTAAGGATACAGAGAAAAGTTACATAAATAATTGCTTACATGCTTGAGTCTTTTTCATGGGGCTTTTGGACAACAGATGGAAGGCATTGGACAACAACAGACGAACAATGGACCATAACCAGCTGATGGAAGAATGCAATGGACAAAGAACAACGTATGCCATGAACTAGGTAACACATATTACCTAATGACAAGGTAAGAGTTCTTTCCCTTACAAGATATTTTGTACTAAATTTCATAACAAAGATAAAAAACTAAACTTAATGCAAGCTGAATGATATGAATGAAACAAAACTTTAAAAGAGAGTTAAACTGTTTTGCTGTGGATGCTGCAACTGAGTCCTATTGGAATTCCATCCTTTCTTTTTAAAATTAAAAAGAGATTTCAAAGTTGAGATAAATAGAAAGGTTGCATAAAGAATTGTTTATACGCTTCAATTTTTCTCATTGGACCTTTGAACAACAGATGGAAGGCAGTGGACAACAACAGTTAATTGGAGGACAATGGACCATAACCAGCTGATGGAGGAGGGCAATGGACAAAGAACAATGAGAGGCAGGAATTAGGTAACATATTACCTATTGACAAGGTAAGAGTTCTTTCCCTTACAATACATTTTGTACTAAATTTTATAACAAAGATAAAAAACTAAGCTTTTAATACAAGCTGAATGACATAAATGAAACAAAACTCTAAAAGAAAGTTAAACTGTTTTGCTGTGGATGCTGCAGCTGAGTTCTGTTGGAATTCCCATCCTTTCATTTTTAAAATTAAAAGAGATTTCAAAGTCTGGATACAGGGAAAGGATACTAAAACCATTGCTTATATACTTACATGTCTTTTTCATGGAGCCTTTCAACAACAGATGGAAGGCATTGGACAACAACAGGCTTTTGGAGGACAATGAACCATGACCAGCCGATAGAGAAGGGCATCGGACAAAGAACTACGAGTAGCATGAATTAGGTAACACATTACCTAGTGACAAGGTAAGAGTTCTTTCCTTTACAATACATTTTTTATGAAACTTTATGATTAATATAAAATATTAAACATTAATATGATAATCTTAATAAAAGATGAATGATATGAATTGAACAAATACTCCAAAGGAGAGTAAAACTGTTTTTCTGTGGATGCTGCAACTGAGTTCTGTTGGAATTCCCATCCTTTCATTTTAAAATTAAAAAGAGATTTCAAAGTAGGGATAAATAGAAAGGTTACATAAAGAATTGCTTATATGCTTGATTTTTTTTCATTGGACCTTTGAACAACAGATGGAAGGCAGTGGACAACAACAAGCAATTGGAGAACAATGGACCATAACCAGCTGATGGAGGAGGACAATGGACAAAGAACAACGAGAGACCGGAATTAGGTAACATATTACCTATTGACAAGGTAAGAGTTCTTTCCCTTACAATACATTTTATATGAAAATTTATAATAAGGATAAAAGACTTAACATAACTTAAGAGTGAAAGATAAGTGGTATAAAATGAGTAAATTAATAAATTAAACTTAAAATTTAAAAGGTAAATGATATGTAATTATTTTTCAAAATTGATAAAACCATCAATAAAACTTAGGATTAAAATAAATAAATAATATAATATTAAGTTTTGAAATGAGCAAAACTATAAATAAAGCTTAAGATTTCAAAGATAAATGCTTTAAAATTAAATCTTATTGAAGAAACTATAAATAAAAGTTAAACTTTAAAAGATAAATGAAATAAAATCAATAAAATCAATAAAATTATAAATAGAACTTAAAATGTTGAAGATATTTTCAAATTAAGGATACAGAGACAAGTTACATAAATAATTGCTTACATGCTTGAGTCTTTTTCATGGGGCCTTTGAACAACAGATGGAAGGCATTGGACAACAACAGACGAACAATGGACCATAACCAGCTGATGGAAGAATGCAATGGACAAAGAACAACGTATGTCATGAACTAGGTAACACATATTACCTAGTGACAAGGTAAGAGTTCTTTCCCTTACAAATTATTTTGTTCTAAATTTCATAACAAAGATAAAAAACTAAACTTAATGCAAGCTGAATGATATGAATGAAACAAAACTTTAAAAGAGAGTTAAACTGTTTTGCTGTGGATGCTGCAACTGAGTCCTATTGGAATTCCATCCTTTCTTTTTAAGATTAAAAAGAGATTTCAAAGTTGAGATAAATAGAAAGGTTGCATTAAGAATTGCTTATATGCTTGATTTTTTTTTCATTGGACCTTTGAACAACAGATGGAAGGCAGTAAAACAACAGTTAATTGGAGGACAATGGACCATAACCAGCTGATGGAGGAGGGCAATGGACAAAGAACAATGAGAGGCAGGAATTCGGTAACATATTACCTATTGACAAGGTAAGAGTTCTTTCCCTTACAATACATTTTGTACTAAATTTTATAACAAAGATAAAAAACTAAGCTTTTAATACAAGCTGAATGACATGAATGAAACAAAACTCTAAAAGAAAGTTAAACTGTTTTGCTGTGGATGCTGCAGCTGAGTTCTGTTGGAATTCCCATCCTTTCATTTTTAAAATTAAAAGAGATTTCAAAGTCTGGATATAGGGAAAGGTTACTAAAACCATTGCTTATATACTTACATGTCTTTTTCATGGAGCTTTTCAACAACAGATGGAAGGCATTGGACAACAACAGGCTTTTGGAGGACAATGGACCATGACCAGCCGATAGAGAAGGGCATTTGACAAAGAACTACGAGTGCCATGAATTAGGTAACACATTACCTAGTGACAAGGTAAGAGTTCTTTCCTTTACAATACATTTTATATGAAACTGTATGATTAATATAAAATACTAAACATTAATATGATAATCTTAATAAAAGATGAATGATATGAATGGAACAAAAACTCCAAAAGAGAGTAAAACTGTTTTTCTGTGGATGCTGCAACTGAGTTCTATTGGAATTCCTATCCTTTCATTTTAAAATTAAAAAGAGATTTCAAAGTAGGGATAAATAGAAAGGTTATATAAAGAATTGCTTATATGCTTGAATCTTTTTCATTGGACCTTTGAACAACAGATGGAAGGCAGTGGACAACAACAAGCACTTGGAGGACAATGGACCATAACCAGCTGATGGAGGAGGGCAATGGACAAAGAACAATGAGAGGCAGGAATGAGGTAACATATTACCTATTGACAAGGTAAGAGTTCTTTCCCTTACAATACATTTTGTACTAAATTTTATAACAAAGATAAAATACTAAGCTTTTAATACAAGCTGAATGATATGAATGAAACAAAACTCTAAAAGAAAGTTAAACTGTTTTGTTGTGGATGCTGCAGCTGAGCTCTGTTGGAATTCCCATCCTTTCATTTTTAGAATTAAAAGAGATTTCAAAGTCTGGATATAGGGAAAGGATACTAAAACCATTGCTTATATACTTACATGTCTTTTTCATGGAGCCTTTCAACAACAGATGGAAGGCATTGGACAACAACAGGAGGACAATGGACCATGACCAGCCGATAGAGAAGGGCATCGGACAAAGAACTACGAGTGGCATGAATTAGGTAACACATTACCTAGTGACAAGGTAAGAGTTCTTTCCTTTACAATACATTTTATATGAAACTTTATGATTAATATAAAATACTAAACATTAATATGACAATCTTAATAAAAGATGAATGATATGAATTGAACAAAAACTCCAAAAGAGAGTAAAACTATTTTTCTGTGGATGCTGCAACTGAGTTCTCTTGGTATTCCCACCCTTTCATTTTAAAATTAAAAAGAGATTTCAAAGTAGGGATAAATAGAAAGGTTATATAAAGAATTGCTTATATGCTTGAATCTTTTTCATTGGACCTTTGAACAACAGATGGAAGGCAGTGGACAACAACAAGCAATTGGAGAACAATGGACCATAACCAGCTGATGGAGGAGGACAATGGACAAAGAACAACGAGAGACCGGAATGAGGTAACATATTACCTATTGACAAGGTAAGAGTTCTTTCCCTTACAATACATTTTGTATGAAAATTTATAATAAGGATAAAAGACTTAACATAAGGATGAAAGATAAGTGGTATAAAATGAGTAAATTAATAAATTAAACTTAAAATTTAAAAGGTAAATGATATGTAATTATTTTTCAAAATTGATAAAACCATCAATAAAACTTAGGATTAAAATAAATAAATAATATAATATTAAGTTTTGAAATGAGCAAAACTATAAATAAAGCTTAAGATTTCAAAGATAAATGCTTTAAAATAATATCTTATTGAAGAAACTATAAATAAAAGTTTAACTTTAAAAGATAAATGAAATAAAATCAATAAAATTATAAATAGAACTTAAAATGTTGAAGATATTTTCAAATTAAGGATACAGAGAAAAGTTACATTAATAATTGCTTACATGCTTGAGTCTTTTTCATGGGGCTTTTGAACAACAGATGGAAGGCATTGGACAACAACAGACGAACAATGGACCATAACCAGCTGATGGAAGAATGCAATGGACAAAGAACAACGTATGCCATGAACTAGGTAACACATATTACCTAATGACAAGGTAAGAGTTCTTTCCCTTACAAGATATTTTGTACTAAATTTCATAACAAAGATAAAAAACTAAACTTAATGCAAGCTGAATGATATGAATGAAACAAAACTTTAAAAGAGAGTTAAACTGTTTTGCTGTGGATGCTGCAACTGAGTCCTATTGGAATTCCATCCTTTCTTTTTAAAATTAAAAAGAGATTTCAAAGTTGAGATAAATAGAAAAGTTGCATAAAGAATTGTTTATACACTTCAATTTTTTTCATTGGACCTTTGAACAACAGATGGAAGGCAGTGGACAACAACAGTTAATTGGAGGACAATGGACCATAACCAGCTGATGGAGGAGGGCAATGGACAAAGAACAATGAGAGGCAGGAATTAGGTAACATATTACCTATTGACAAGGTAAGAGTTCTTTCCCTTACAATACCTTTTGTACTAAATTTTATAACAAAGATAAAAAACTAAGCTTTTAATACAAGCTGAATGACATGAATGAAACAAAACTCTAAAAGAAAGTTAAACTGTTTTGTTGTGGATGCTGCAGCTGAGTTCTGTTGGAATTCCCATCCTTTCATTTTTAAAATTAAAAGAGATTTCAAAGTCTGGATATAGGGAAAGGTTACTAAAACCATTGCTTATATACTTAGATGTCTTTTTCATGGAGTCTTTCAACAACAGATGGAAGGCATTGGACAACAACAGGCTTTTGGAGGACAATGGACCATGACCAGCCGATAGAGAGGGGCATCGGACAAAGAACTACGAGTGGCATGAATTAGGTAACACATTACCTAGTGACAAGGTAAGAGTTCTTTCCTTTACAATACATTTTTTATGAAACTGTATGATTAATATAAAATACTAAACATTAATATGATAATCTTAATAAAAAATGAATGATATGAATGGAACAAAAACTCCAAAGGAGAGTAAAACTGTTTTTCTGTGGATGCTGCAACTGAGTTCTGTTGGAATTCCCATCCTTTCATTTTAAAATTAAAAAGAGATTTCAAAGTAGGGATAAATAGAAAGGTTACATAAAGAATTGCTTATATGCTTGATTTTTTTTCATTGGACCTTTGAACAACAGATGGAAGGCAGTGGACAACAACAAGCACTTGGAGGACAATGGACCATAACCAGCTGATGGAGGAGGACAATGGACAAAGAACAACGAGAGACCGGAATTAGGTAACATATTACCTATTGACAAGGTAAGAGTTCTATCCCTTTCAATACCTTTTGTATGAAAATTTATAATAAGGATGAAAGACTTAACATAACTTAAGAGTGAAAGATAAGTGGTATAAAATGAATAAATGAATAAATTAAACTTAAAATTTAAAAGGTAAATGATATGTGATTATTTTTCAAAATTGATAAAACGATCAATAAAACTAAGGAATAAAAAAAAATAAATCATATAATATTAAGTTTTGAAATGAGCAAAACTATAAATAAAGCTTAAGATTTCAAAGATAAACGCTTTAAAATAAAATCTTATTGAAGAAACCATAAATAAAAGTTAAACTTTAAAAGATAAATGAAATAAAATCAATGAAATTATAAATAGAACTTAAAATGTAGAAGATATTTTCAAATTAAGGATACAGAAACAAGTTACATAAATAATTGCTTACATGCTTGAGTCTTTTTCATGGGGCCTTTGAACAAAAGATGGAAGACATTGGACAACAACAGACGAACAATGGACCATAACCAGCTGATGGAAGAATGCAATGGACAAAGAACAACGTATGTCATGAACTAGGTAACACATATTACCTAGTGACAAGGTAAGAGTTCTTTCCCTTACAAGACATTTTGTACTAAATTTCATAACAAAGATAAAAAACTAAACTTAATGCAAGCTGAATGATATGAATGAAACAAAACTTTAAAAGAGAGTTAAACTGTTTTGCTGTGGATGCTGCAACTGAGTCCTATTGGAATTCCATCCTTTCTTTTTAAAATTAAAAAGAGATTTCAAAGTTGAGATAAATAGGAAGGTTGCATAAAGAATTGCTTATATGCTTGAATTTTTTTCATTGGACCTTTGAACAACAGATGGAAGGCAGTGGACAACAACAGTTAATTGGAGGACAATGGACCATAACCAGCTGATGGAGGAGGGCAATGGACAAAGAACAATGAGAGGCAGGAATTAGGTAACATATTACCAATTGACAAGGTAAGAGTTCTTTCCCTTACAATACATTTTGTACTAAATTTTATAACAAAGATAAAAAACTAAGCTTTTAATACAAGCTGAATGATATGAATGAAACAAAACTCTAAAAGAAAGTTAAACTGTTTTGCTGTGGATGCTGCAGCTGAGTTCTGTTGGAATTCCCATCCTTTCATTTTTAAAATTAAAAGAGATTTCAAAGTCTGGATATAGGGAAAGGTTATTAAAACCATTGATTATATACTTACATGTCTTTTTCATGGAGCCTTTCAACAACAGATGGAAGGCATTGGACAACAACAGGCTTTTGGAGGACAATGGACCATGACCAGCCAATAGAGAAGGGCATCGGACAAAGAACTACGAGTGGCATGAATTAGGTAACACATTACCTAGTGACAAGGTAAGAGTTCTTTCCTTTACAATACATTTTATATGAAACTTTATGATTAATATAAAATACTAAACATTAATATGATAATCGTAATAAAAGATGAATGATATGAATTGAACAAATACTCCAAAGGAGAGTAAAACTGTTTCTCTGTGGATGCTGCAAATGAGTTCTGTTGGAATTCCCATCCTTTCATTTTAAAATTAAAAAGAGATTTCAAAGTAGGGATAAATAGAAAGGTTACATAAAGAATTGCTTATATGCTTCATTTTTTTTCATTGGACCTTTGAACACAGATGGAAGGCAGTGGACAACAACAAGCACTTGGAGGACAATGGACCATAACCAGCTGATTGAGGAGGACAATGGACAAAGAACAACGAGAGACCGGAATTAGGTAACATATTACCTATTGACAAGGTAAGAGTTCTATCCCTTTCAATACCTTTTGTATGAAAATTTATAATAAGGATAAAAGACTTAACATAACTTAAGAGTGAAAGATAAGTGGTATAAAATGAATAAATGAATAAATTAAACTTAAAATTTAAAAGGTAAATGATATGTGATTATTTTTCAAAATAGATAAAACCATCAATAAAACTAATTAATTAAAAAAAAATAAATCATATAATATGAAGTTTTGAAATGAGCAAAACTATAAATAAAGCTTAAGATTTCAAAGATAAATGCTTTAAAATAAAATCTTATTGAAGAAACCATAAATAAAAGTTAAACTTTAAAAGATAAATGAAATAAAATCAATGAAATTATAAATAGAACTTAAAAATGTAGAAGATATTTTCAAATTAAGGATACAGAAACAAGTTACATAAATAATTGCTTTCATGCTTGAGTCTTTTTCATGGGGCCTTTGAACAACAGATGGAAGACATTGGACAACAACAGACGAACAATGGACCATAACCAGCTGATGGAAGAATGCAATGGACAAAGAACAACGTATGTCATGAACTAGGTAACACATATTACCTAGTGACAAGGTAAGAGTTCTTTCCCTTACAAGATATTTTGTACTAAATTTCATAACAAAGATAAAAAACTAAACTTAATGCAAGCTGAATGATATGAATGAAACAAAACTTTAAAAGAGAGTTAAACTGTTTTGCTGTGGATGCTGCAACTGAGTCCTATTGGAATTCCATCCTTTCTTTTTAAAATTAAAAAGAGATTTCAAAGTTGAGATAAATAGGAAGGTTGCATAAAGAATTGCTTATATGCTTGAATTTTTTTCATTGGACCTTTGAACAACAGATGGAAGGCAGTGGACAACAACAAGCACTTGGAGGACAATGGACCATAACCAGCTGATGGAGGAGGACAATGGACAAAGAACAACGAGAGACCGGAATTAGGTAACATATTACCTATTGACAAGGTAAGAGTTCTATCCCTTTCAATACCTTTTGTATGAAAATTTATAATAAGGATGAAAGACTTAACATAACTTAAGAGTGAAAGATAAGTGGTATAAAATGAATAAATGAATAAATTAAACTTAAAATTTAAAAGGTAAATGATATGTGATTATTTTTCAAAATTGATAAAACGATCAATAAAACTAAGGAATAAAAAAAAATAAATCATATAATATTAAGTTTTGAAATGAGCAAAACTATAAATAAAGCTTAAGATTTCAAAGATAAACGCTTTAAAATAAAATCTTATTGAAGAAACCATAAATAAAAGTTAAACTTTAAAAGATAAATGAAATAAAATCAATGAAATTATAAATAGAACTTAAAATGTAGAAGATATTTTCAAATTAAGGATACAGAAACAAGTTACATAAATAATTGCTTACATGCTTGAGTCTTTTTCATGGGGCCTTTGAACAAAAGATGGAAGACATTGGACAACAACAGACGAACAATGGACCATAACCAGCTGATGGAAGAATGCAATGGACAAAGAACAACGTATGTCATGAACTAGGTAACACATATTACCTAGTGACAAGGTAAGAGTTCTTTCCCTTACAAGACATTTTGTACTAAATTTCATAACAAAGATAAAAAACTAAACTTAATGCAAGCTGAATGATATGAATGAAACAAAACTTTAAAAGAGAGTTAAACTGTTTTGCTGTGGATGCTGCAACTGAGTCCTATTGGAATTCCATCCTTTCTTTTTAAAATTAAAAAGAGATTTCAAAGTTGAGATAAATAGGAAGGTTGCATAAAGAATTGCTTATATGCTTGAATTTTTTTCATTGGACCTTTGAACAACAGATGGAAGGCAGTGGACAACAACAGTTAATTGGAGGACAATGGACCATAACCAGCTGATGGAGGAGGGCAATGGACAAAGAACAATGAGAGGCAGGAATTAGGTAACATATTACCAATTGACAAGGTAAGAGTTCTTTCCCTTACAATACATTTTGTACTAAATTTTATAACAAAGATAAAAAACTAAGCTTTTAATACAAGCTGAATGATATGAATGAAACAAAACTCTAAAAGAAAGTTAAACTGTTTTGCTGTGGATGCTGCAGCTGAGTTCTGTTGGAATTCCCATCCTTTCATTTTTAAAATTAAAAGAGATTTCAAAGTCTGGATATAGGGAAAGGTTATTAAAACCATTGATTATATACTTACATGTCTTTTTCATGGAGCCTTTCAACAACAGATGGAAGGCATTGGACAACAACAGGCTTTTGGAGGACAATGGACCATGACCAGCCAATAGAGAAGGGCATCGGACAAAGAACTACGAGTGGCATGAATTAGGTAACACATTACCTAGTGACAAGGTAAGAGTTCTTTCCTTTACAATACATTTTATATGAAACTTTATGATTAATATAAAATACTAAACATTAATATGATAATCGTAATAAAAGATGAATGATATGAATTGAACAAATACTCCAAAGGAGAGTAAAACTGTTTCTCTGTGGATGCTGCAAATGAGTTCTGTTGGAATTCCCATCCTTTCATTTTAAAATTAAAAAGAGATTTCAAAGTAGGGATAAATAGAAAGGTTACATAAAGAATTGCTTATATGCTTCATTTTTTTTCATTGGACCTTTGAACACAGATGGAAGGCAGTGGACAACAACAAGCACTTGGAGGACAATGGACCATAACCAGCTGATTGAGGAGGACAATGGACAAAGAACAACGAGAGACCGGAATTAGGTAACATATTACCTATTGACAAGGTAAGAGTTCTATCCCTTTCAATACCTTTTGTATGAAAATTTATAATAAGGATAAAAGACTTAACATAACTTAAGAGTGAAAGATAAGTGGTATAAAATGAATAAATGAATAAATTAAACTTAAAATTTAAAAGGTAAATGATATGTGATTATTTTTCAAAATAGATAAAACCATCAATAAAACTAATTAATTAAAAAAAAATAAATCATATAATATGAAGTTTTGAAATGAGCAAAACTATAAATAAAGCTTAAGATTTCAAAGATAAATGCTTTAAAATAAAATCTTATTGAAGAAACCATAAATAAAAG
This sequence comes from Pinctada fucata, assembly GCA_028142955.1. NCBI lineage: Eukaryota > Metazoa > Mollusca > Bivalvia > Pterioida > Pteriidae > Pinctada > Pinctada fucata. The sequence continues at coordinate 19,411,850 of AP027109.1, forward strand.
TTAAACTTTAAAAGATAAATGAAATAAAATCAATGAAATTATAAATAGAACTTAAAAATGTAGAAGATATTTTCAAATTAAGGATACAGAAACAAGTTACATAAATAATTGCTTTCATGCTTGAGTCTTTTTCATGGGGCCTTTGAACAACAGATGGAAGACATTGGACAACAACAGACGAACAATGGACCATAACCAGCTGATGGAAGAATGCAATGGACAAAGAACAACGTATGTCATGAACTAGGTAACACATATTACCTAGTGACAAGGTAAGAGTTCTTTCCCTTACAAGATATTTTGTACTAAATTTCATAACAAAGATAAAAAACTAAACTTAATGCAAGCTGAATGATATGAATGAAACAAAACTTTAAAAGAGAGTTAAACTGTTTTGCTGTGGATGCTGCAACTGAGTCCTATTGGAATTCCATCCTTTCTTTTTAAAATTAACAAGAGATTTCAAAGTTGAGATAAATAGGAAGGTTGCATAAAGAATTGCTTATATGCTTGAATTTTTTTCATTGGACCTTTGAACAACAGATGGAAGGCAGTGGACAACAACAAGCACTTGGAGGACAATGGACCATAACCAGCTGATGGAGGAGGACAATGGACAAAGAACAACGAGAGACCGGAATTAGGTAACATATTACCTATTGACAAGGTAAGAGTTCTATCCCTTTCAATACCTTTTGTATGAAAATTTATAATAAGGATAAAAGACTTAACATAACTTAAGAGTGAAAGATAAGTGGTATAAAATGAATAAATGAATAAATTAAACTTAAAATTTAAAAGGTAAATGATATGTAATTATTTTTCAAAATTGATAAAACCATCAATAAAACTTAGGATTAAAATAAATAAATAATATAATATTAAGGTTTGAAATGAGCAAAACTATAAATAAAGCTTAAGATTTCAAAGATAAATGCTTTAAAATAAAATCTTATTGAAGAAACTATAAATAAAAGTTAAACTTTAAAAGATAAATGAAATAAAATCAATAAAATTATAAATAGAACTTAAAATGTAGAAGATATTTTCAAATTAAGGATACAGAGACAAGTTACATAAATAATTGCTTACATGCTTGAGTCTTTTTCATGGGGCCTTTGAACAACAGATGGAAGACATTGGACAACAACAGACGAACAATGGACCATAACCAGCTGATAGAAGAATGCAATGGACAAAGAACAACGTATGTCATGAACTAGGTAACACATATTACCTAGTGACAAGGTAAGAGTTCTTTCCCTTACAAGATATTTTGTACTAAATTTCATAACAAAGATAAAAAACTAAACTTAATGCAAGCTGAATGATATGAATGAAACAAAACTTTAAAAGAGAGTTAAACTGTTTTGCTGTGGATGCTGCAACTGAGTCCTATTGGAATTCCATCCTTTCTTTTTAAAATTAAAAAGAGATTTCAAAGTTGAGATAAATAGGAAGGTTGCATAAAGAATTGCTTATATGCTTGAATTTTTTTCATTGGACCTTTGAACAACAGATGGAAGGCAGTGGACAACAACAAGCACTTGGAGGACAATGGACCATAACCAGCTGATGGAGGAGGACAATGGACAAAGAACAACGAGAGACCGGAATTAGGTAACATATTACCTATTGACAAGGTAAGAGTTCTATCCCTTTCAATACCTTTTGTATGAAAATTTATAATAAGGATAAAAGACTTAACATAACTTAAGAGTGAAAGATAAGTGGTATAAAATGAATAAATGAATAAATTAAACTTAAAATTTAAAAGGTAAATGATATGTAATTATTTTTCAAAATTGATAAAACCATCAATAAAACTTAGGATTAAAATAAATAAATAATATAATATTAAGGTTTGAAATGAGCAAAACTATAAATAAAGCTTAAGATTTCAAAGATAAATGCTTTAAAATAAAATCTTATTGAAGAAACTATAGATAAAAGTTAAACTTTAAAAGATAAATGAAATAAAATCAATAAAATTATAAATAGAACTTAAAATGTAGAATATATTTTCAAATTAAGGATACAGAGACAAGTTACATAAATAATTGCTTACATGCTTGAGTCTTTTTCATGGGGCCTTTGAACAACAGATGGAAGGCATTGGACAACAACAGACGAACAATGGACCATAACCAGCTGATGGAAGAATGCAATGGATAAAGAACAACGTATGTCATGAACTAGGTAACACATATTACCTAATGACAAGGTAAGAGTTCTTTCCCTTACAAGATATTTTGTACTAAATTTCATAACAAAGATAAAAAACTAAACTTAATGCAAGCTGAATGATATGAATGAAACAAAACTTTAAAAGAGAGTTAAACTGTTTTGCTGTGGATGCTGCAACTGAGTCCTATTGGAATTCCATCCTTTCTTTTTAAAATTAAAAAGAGATTTCAAAGTTGAGATAAATAGGAAGGTTGCATAAAGAATTGCTTATATGCTTGAATTTTTTTCATTGGACCTTTGAACAACAGATGGAAGGCAGTGGACAACAACAGTTAATTGGAGGACAATGGACCATAACCAGCTGATTGAGGAGGGCAATGGACAAAGAACAATGAGAGGCAGGAATTAGGTAACATATTACCTATTGACAAGGTAAGAGTTCTTTCCCTTACAATACATTTTGTACTAAATTTTATAATAAAGATATAAAACCAAGCTTTTAATACAAGCTGAATGATATGAATGAAACAAAACTCTAAAAGAAAGTTAAACTGTTTTGCTGTGGATGCTGCAGCTGAGTTCTGTTGGAATTCCCATCCTTTCATTTTTAAAATTAAAAGAGATTTCAAAGTCTGGATATAGGGAAAGGTTACTAAAACCATTGCTTATATACTTACATGTCTTTTTCATGGAGCCTTTCAACAACAGATGGAAGGCATTGGACAACAACAGGCTTTTGGAGGACAATGGACCATGACCAGCCGATAGAGAAGGGCATCGGACAAAGAACTACGAGTGGCATGAATTAGGTAACACATTACCTAGTGACAAGGTAACAGTTCTTTCCTTTACAATACATTTTATATGAAACTTTATGATTAATATAAAATACTAAACATTAATATGATAATCGTAATAAAAGATGAATGATATGAATTGAACAAAAACTCCAAAAGAGAGTAAAACTGTTTTTCTGTGGATGCTGCAACTGAGTTCTGTTGGAATTCCCATCCTTTCATTTTAAAATTAAAAAGAGATTTCAAAGTAGGGATAAATAGAAAGGTTACATAAAGAATTGCTTATATGCTTGAATCTTTTTTCATTGGACCTTTGAACAACAGATGGAAGGCAGTGGACAACAACAAGCAATTGGAGGACAATGGACCATAACCAGCTGATGGAGGAGGACACTGAACAAAGAACAACGAGAGACCCGAATTAGGTAACATATTACCTATTGACAAGGTAAGAGTTCTTTCCCTTTCAATACCTTTTGTATGAAAATTTATAATAAGGATAAAAGACTTAACATAACTTAAGAGTGAAAGATAAGTGGTATAAAATGAATAAATGAATAAATTAAACTTAAAATTTAAAAGGTAAATGATATGTAATTATTTTTCAAAATTGATAAAACCATCAATAAAACTTAGGATTAAAATAAATAAATAATATAATATTAAGGTTTGAAATGAGCAAAACTATAAATAAAGCTTAAGATTTCAAAGATAAATGCTTTAAAATAAAATCTTATTGAAGAAACTATAAATAAAAGTTAAACTTTAAAAGATAAATGAAATAAAATCAATAAAATTATAAATAGAACTTAAAATGTTGAAGATATTTTCAAATTAAGGATACAGAGACAAGTTACATAAATAATTGCTTACATGCTTGAGTCTTTTTCATGGGGCCTTTGAACAACAGATGGAAGGCATTGGACAACAACAGACGAACAATGGACCATAACCAGCTGATGGAAGAATGCAATGGACAAAGAACAACGTATGTCATGAACTAGGTAACACATATTACCTAGTGACAAGGTAAGAGTTCTTTCCCTTACAAGATATTTTGTACTAAACTTCATAACAAAGATAAAAAACTAAACTTAATACAAGCTGAATGATATGAATGAAACAAAACTTTAAAAGAGAGTTAAACTGTTTTGCTGTGGATGCTGCAACTGAGTCCTATTGGAATTCCATCCTTTCTTTTTGTGTCGCCTGCGAAGCACAGCGACACTTAGGGATCACTTTGTCCGTTGTCCGTCTGTCCGTCTGTCCGTCTGTCCGTCCGTCCGTCAGTCCGTCTGTCTGTCTGTCACACTTTATGTGTCACAGCCCATAACTTTTGATTGGTAAGTGATAGGGCTTTGATATTTCACATGTGTATTCCTTGTGACAAGACCTTCTTACACAGACCATAATTTTTGACCTAGTGACCTTGACCTACATATTTGACCTAATTTTCAAAAAAATTATGAATGGATATATCTTTTGATTGGTAAGTGTTAGGACTTTGATATTTCACATGTGCAATCCTTGTGGCAAGACCTTTCTACACATACCGTAATTTTTGACCTTGTGACCTTGACCTAGATATTTGACCTACTTTTGAAAAAAAGATAAGATTCGCTATATCTTTTGATTGGTAAGTGATAGGGCTTTGATATTTCACATGTGTATTCCTTGTGACAAGACCTTCCTACACATACCATGATTTTTGACCTATTGACCTTGGCCTACATATTTGACCTACTTTTCAAAAAAATTAAGAATGGATATATCTTTTGATTGGTAAGTGTTAGGACTTTGATATTTCTTACGTGCAATCCTTGTGACAAGACCTTTCTACACAGACTATAAAATTTGACCTTTTGACCTTGATCTAGATATTTGACCTACTTTTGAAAAAAAGATAAGATTCGCTTTATCTTTTGATTGGTAAGTGATAGAGCTTTGATATTTCACATGTGTATTCCTTGTGACAAGACCTTCCTACACATACCATAATTTTTGACCTATTGACCTTGACTTACGTATTTGACCAACTTTTCAAAAAGATTAAGAATGGAGATATCTTTTGATTGGTAAGTGAATCTAGGGCTTTGGTATTTCACATGTGTATTCCTTGTGACAAGACCTTTTTACACTTACCATAAGATTTGACATTTTGACATTGATCTAGATATTTGATCTACTTTTCAAGAAAAGTAATATTGGCTATATCTTTTGATTGTTAGGTGATGGGGCTTTGATATTTCACATGTATTTTCCTTGTAACAATGCCATTCTACACATACCGTAATTTTTACCTTTTGACCTTGACCTAGCTGTTTGACCTTCTTTTCTAAGGTTGTATATATCTTTTAATTGGTAGGTGATAGGTCTTTAATATTTCTAATGATGAGACCTTTTTGTAACCAATTTTTACGTAGTGACCTTGACCTAGATGATTGACACTCTTTTCTGAAAATTTGAGAATGACCATAACTTTTAATTTGTAATTAAGAGGTCTGATATTTCAAATGAATTTCATTTGACAAGACTTTTCTACTGATACCAATAATTTGATCCACTTGCTAGAATAATAATCAAACCGCTTCGCAGGCGACACAAGCATTCCTTGGATTGCTATTTTTAAAATTAAAAAGAGATTTCAAAGTTGAAATAAATAGGAAGGTTGCATAAAGAATTGCTTATATGCTTGAATTTTTTTCATTGGACCTTTGAACAACAGATGGAAGGCAGTGGACAACAACAGTTAATTGGAGGACAATGGACAAAGAACAATGAGAGGCAGGAATTAGGTAACATTGACAAGGTAAGATTTCTTTCCCTTACAATACATTGTGTACTAAATTTTATAACAAAGATAAAAAACTAAGCTTTTAATACAAGCTGAATGATATGAATGAAACAAAACTCTAAAAGAAAGTTAAACTGTTTTGCTGTGGATGCTGCAGCTGAGTTCTGTTGGAATTCCCATCCTTTCATTTTTAAAATTAAAAGAGATTTCAAAGTCTGGATATAGGGAAAGGTTACTAAAACCATTGCTTATATACTTACATGTCTTTTTCATGGAGCCTTTCAACAACAGGCTTTTGGAGGACAATGGACCATGACCAGCCGATAGAGAAGGGCATCGGACAAAGAACTACGAGTGGCATGAATTAGGTAACACATTACCTAGTGACAAGGTAAGAGTTCTTTCCTTTACAATACATTTTATATGAAACTTTATGATAAATATAAAATACTAAACATTAATATGATAATCGTAATAAAAGATGAATGATATGAATTGAACAAAAACTCCAAAAGAGAGTAAAACTGTTTTTCTGTGGATGCTGCAACTGAGTTCTGTTGGAATTCCCATCCTTTCATTTTAAAATTAAAAAAAAATTTCAAAGTAGAGATAAATTGATATGTTGCATAAAGAATTGCTTATATCATTATGCTTGAAAGAAAGTTGTGTTATTCTGTGGTTGAGATTTCAAAGTAGAGATAAATAGAAAGAATTGCTTATGTGTTTGAGTGTTTTCCATAGGGACATGGACCAAAGATGGAAGGCATTGGACAACAACAGACTAATGGAGGACGTTGGACAATTAACAGCTGGTGGAGGAGGGCATTGGACAACGAATGACAGCAACTAGGTAACTTACTTACCTAGTGACAAGGTAAGAGCTCTCTCCTTTACAAGACTTTTTCATTTTGTACTTAAACCAAATAAAAAAGATAAAAGAATAAACAAATATAGAAATAATAAACATGATAGTAAAAGATAAATGATATTTAATGATAAAACTATAAATAAAACTTAAAATTCACAATAGATTTTTTAAATAAAGGTATAAAGAAAAGTTAAATCAAGAATTTCTTATGTGTTTGAGTGTTTTTCATAGGGACACGGACCACATATGGAAGGCATTGGACAACAACAGACTAATGGAGGACGTTGGACAACAATCAGCTGGTGGGGGAGTGCATTGGACAACGAATGACAGCAACTAGGTAACTTACTTACCTAGTGACAAGGTAAGTGTTCTCTTCCTTCCAAGACATTTTCATATTTTGTACTGAAACCAAATAAAAAAGATAAAAGACTGAACAAAAAAATAATGAACATAATAGTAAAAGATAAATGATGTAAAATGATAAAACTATAAATAAAACTTAAAATTTAAAAAAGATTTTTTAAATAAAGATATAGAGAAAATTTACATCAAGAATGCTTATGTGTTTGAGTGTTTTCCATAGGGACATGGACCACAGATGGAAAGCATTTCACAACATCAGACTAATTGAGGACATTGGACAACAACCAGCTGGTGGAGGAGGACATCATAGAAGGAATGGCAAAAACTGCCTAACTTACTCACCTTTTCACAAGGTAAGAGTTGTCTCCCTTACAAAACATTTTCAATTTGTACTAAAAATTATAAAAAAGATAAAAGACTAAACATAAAAATAATAAAGATAATTGAAAAATATAAATGATTTAAAATGAATAAAACTATAAATAAAACTAAAGATTAAATGTTAAATGCTATATTAGTAATTTTTAAAATTAATAAAACTTTAAATAAAACTTAGGACTTCAGATAGAATAAAAGAATATAAGATATATGATATAAAATTAATTTTTAAAATGAATAAAACTATAAATTAAGCGTAAAGATCTAAAAGATGAATGATATAAAATGAATAAAACTATGAATAGATAAAATATATTTTGAAAGTAAAGATATAGGGAAAAGATACATCAAGAATTGCTTACGTGCTTGAGTCTTTTTCATAGGGACTTGGACCAAGGGATGGAAGGCATTGGACAACAACAGACTAATGGAGGACATTGGACAACAAGGAACTGGTGGAGGAGGGCATTGGACAACGAATGGCACCAACTACGTAACTTACTTACCTAGTGACAAGGTAAAAGTTCTCTCCCTTACAACACATTTTCATTTGAACTTAAACCAAATAAAAAGAATAAAAGGCTAAACATATAAATAAAAACATAATAGTAAAAGATAAATGATATAAAATGATAAAACTATAAATAAAACTTAAAATTTAGATTTTTAAAGTAAAGGTATAGAGAAAAGTTACATCAAAAATTGCTTATGTGTTTGAGTGTTTTTCATAGGGACACGGACTACATATGGAAGGCATTGGACAACAACAGACTAATGGAGGACGTTGGACAACAACCAGCTGGTGGAGGAGGGCATTGCACGAATATTGACAGCAACTAGGTAACTTACGTACCTAGTGACAAGGTCAGAGTACTCTCCGTTACTAGACATTTTCATTTTGTACTTAAACCAAATTAAAAAAGATAAAAGACTAAACATATAAATAAAAACATTATAGTAAAAGATAAATGATATAAAATGATAAAACTATAGATATAACTTAAAATTGAAAAGAGATCTTTAAAGTAAAGGTATAGAGAAAGTTTCACCAAGAATTGCTCATGTGTTAGAGTGTTTTTCATAGGGACATGGACCACAGATGGAAGGCATTGGACAACAACAGACTAATGGAGGTCGTTGGACAACAACCAGGTGGTGCAGGAGGGCATTGGACTAACTTACTAACCTATTGACAAGGTAAGAGTTTTCTCCCTTTCAAGACATTTTCATTTTGTATATACTTAAACCAAATAAAGAAAAATAAAAGACTAAACATATCAAGAAAAACATTATAGTAAAAGATAAATGATATAAAATGATAAAACCATGAAAAAAACTTTAAATTTAAAAGAGATTTTTAAAGGTATAGAGAAAAGTTACATACATCAAGAATTACTTATGTGTTTGAGTGTTTTCCATAGGGACATGGACCAAAGATGGAAGGCATTGGACAACAACAGACTAATGGAGGACGTTGGACAACAACCAGCTGGTGGAGGAGGGCATTTGAAAACGAATGACAGCAACTAGGTAACTTACTTACCTAGTGACAAGGTAAGTGTTCTCTCCCTTACAAGACATTTTCATTTTGTACTTAAACCAAATAAAAAAGATAAAAGACTAAGCAAAAATGAAAATATTAAACATAATAGTAAAAGATAAATGATATTAAATGATAAAACTATAAATAAAACTAAAAATTCAAAACAGATTTTTTAAATAAAGATATAGAAAAAAGTTACATCAAGAATTGCCTATGTGTTTGAGTGTTTTTCATCGGGACACGGACCACAGATGGAAGGCATTGGACAGCAGCAGACTAATGGAGGACATTGGACAACAAGGAAATGGTGGAGGAGGGCATTGGACAATGAATGGCAGCAACTATGTAACTTACTTACCTTGTGACAAGGTAAGAGTTCTCTCCCTTACAAGACATTTTCATTTTGTACTTAAACCAAAAAAAAAAGACTTAACATATAAATAAAAACAAAATAGTAAAAAATAAATGATATAAAATGATAAAAACAATAAAGAAAACTTAAATTCAAAAGATATTTTTAAAGTAAAGGTATAGAGAAAAGTTACATCAAGAATTGCTTATGTGTTTGAGTGTTTTTCATAGGGACACGGACCATAGATGGAAGGCATTGGAAAACAACAGACTAATGGAGGACATTGGACAACAACCAGCTGGTGGAGGAGGTCATTCGACAACGAATGACAGCAACTAGGTAACTTACTTACCTAGTGACAGGGTAAGAGCTCTCTCCCGTACAAGACATTTTCATTTTGAACTTAAACCAAGTAAAAAAAATAAAAGACTAAACAAAAAGATAATACACATAATAGTAAAAGATTAATGATGTAAAATGATAAAACTATAATTAAAACTAAAAATTTAAAAAAAAAAAATTTAAATATAGATATAGAGAAAATTTATATCAAGAATTGCTTATGTGTTTGAGTGTTTTTCATAGGGACATGGACCTCAGATGGAAGGCATTTGACATAACCGACTAATAGAGGACGTTGGACAACAACCAGCTGGTGGAGGAGGGCATTGGACAACGAATGACAGCAACTAGGTAACTTACTTACCTAGTGACAAGGTAAGTGTTCTCTCCCTTACAAGACATTTTCATTTTGTACTTAAACCAAGTAAAAAAGATAAAAGACTAAGCAAAAATGAAAATATTAAACATAATAGTAAAAGATAAATGATATTAAATGATAAAACTATAAATAAAACTAAAAATTCAAAACAGATTTTTTAAATAAAGATATAGAAAAAAGTTACATCAAGAATTGCTTATGTGTTTGAGTGTTTTTCATCGGGACACGGACCACAGATGGAAGGCATTGGACAACAGCAGACTAATGGAGGACATTGGACAACAAGGAAATGGTGGAGGAGGGCATTGGACAATGAATGGCAGCAACTAGGTAACTTACCTACCTAGTGACAAGGTAAGAGTTCTCTCCCTTACAAGACATTTTCATTTTGTACTTAAACCAAAAAAAAAGACTTAACATATAAATAAAAACAAAATAGTAAAAAATAAATGATATAAAATGATAAAAACAATAAAGAAAACTTAAAATTCAAAAGATATTTTTAAAGTAAAGGTAAAGAGAAAAGTTACATCAAGAATTGCTTATGTGTTTGAGTGTTTTTCATAGGGACACGGACCATAGATGGAAGGCATTGGACAACAACAGACTAATGGAGGACATTGGACAACAACCAGCTGGTGGAGGAGGTCATTCGACAACGAATGACAGCAACTAGGTAACTTACTTACCTAGTGACAGAGTAAGAGCTCTCTCCCGTACAAGACATTTTCATTTTGAACTTAAACCAAGTAAAAAAAATAAAAGACTAAACAAAAAGATAATACACATAATAGTAAAAGATTAATGATGTAAAATGATAAAACTATAATTAAAACTAAAAATTAAAAAAAAAAAATTTAAATATAGATATAGAGAAAATTTATATCAAGAATTGCTTATGTGTTTGAGTGTTTTTCATAGGGACATGGACCTCAGATGGAAGGCATTGGACAACAACCGACTAATAGAGGACGTTGGACAACAACCAGCTGGTGGAGGAGGGCATTGGACAACGAATGACAGCAACTAGGTAACTTACTTACCTAGTGACAAGGTAAGTGTTCTCTCCCTTACAATACATTTTCATTTTGTACTTAAATCAAATAAAAAAGATGGAAGATTAAACAAAAAAATAATAAACATAATAGTAAAAGATAAATGATGTAAAATGATAAAACTATAAATAAAACTTAAAATTTAAAAAAGATTTTTTATATAAAGATATAGAGAAAAGTTACATCAAGAATTGCTTATGTGTTTGAGTGTTTTATCTTAGGGACACGGACCACAGATGGAAGGCATTGGGCAACAACAGACTAATGGAGGACGTTGGACAACAACCAGCTGGTGGAGGAGGGCATTGGACAAGGAATGACAGCAACTAGGTAACTTACTTACCTAGTGACAGGGTAAGAGCTCTCTCCCTTACAAGACATTTTCATTTTGAACTTAAACCAAATAAAAAGGATAAAAGACTAAACAAAAAGATAATACACATAATAGTAAAAGATTAACGATGTAAAATGATAAAACTATAATTAAAACTTAAAATTTAATAAAAAGATTTTTTAAATAAAGATATAGAGAAAATTTATATCAAGAATTGCTTATGTGTTTGAGTATTTTTCATAGGGACATGGACCTCAGATGGAAAGCATTGGACAACAACCGACTAATGGAGGACGTCGGACAATAACCAGCTGGTGGAGGAGGGCATTGGACAACGAATGACAGCAACTAGGTAACTTACTTACCTAGTGACAAGGTAAGTGTTCTCTCCCTTACAAGACATTTTCATTTTGTACTTAAACCAAAAAAAAGATGGAAGATTAAACAAAAAAATAATAAACATAATAGTAAAAGATAAATGATGTTATATGATAAAACTATAAATAAAACTTAAAATTTAGAAAACTTACCTAGTGACAAGGTAAGAGTTCTCTCCCTTACAAGACATTTTCATTTTGAACTTAAACCAAATAAAAAAAATAAAAGACTAAACATATAAATAAAAACATAATAGTAAAAGATAAATGATACAAAATGATAAAACTATAAATATAACTTAAAATTTAAAAGAGATTTTTAAAGTAAAGGTAAAGAGAAAAGTTACATCAAGAATTGCTTATGTGTTTGAGTGTTTTTCATAGTGACACGAACCATTTATGGAAGGCATTGGACAACTACTGACTAATGGAGGATGTTGGACAACAACCAGCTGGTGGGAGAGGGCATTGAACAACGAATGACAGCAACTAGGTAACTTACTTACCTAATGACAAGGTAAGTGTTCTCTCCCTTCCAAGACATTTTCATTTTGTACTTTAACCAAATAAAAAAGATAAAAGACTAAAGAAAAAAAAATAAACATAATAGTAAAAGATAAATATGTAAAATGATAAAACTATAAATAAAAGTTAAAATTTAAAAAAAGATTTTTTAAAATAAAGATATAGAGAAAATTTACATCAAGAATGGCTTACCTGTTTGAGTGTTTTTCATAGGGACACGGACCTCAGATGGAAGGCATTGGACAACAACCGACTAATGGATGACGTTGGACAACAACCAGCTGGTGGGGGAGGGCATTGGACAACGAATGACAGCAACTAGTTAACTTACTTACCTAGTGACAAGGTAAGTGTTCTCTTCCTTCCAAGACATTTTCATTTTGAACTTAAACCAAATAAAAAAGATAAAAGACTAAACAAAAAAATAATGAACATAATAGTAAAAGATAAATGATGTAAAATGAGAAAACTATAAATAAAACTTAAAATTTAAGAATGATTTTTTAAATAAACATATAGAGACAATTTACATCAAGAATGCTTATGTGTTTGAATGTTTTTCATAGGGACATGGACCACAGATGGAAAGCATTGGACAACAACAGACTAATGGAGGACATTGGACAACAACCAGCTGGTGGAGTAGGACATCATAGAAGGAATTGCAAAAACTGCCTAACTTACTCACCTTTTGACAAGGTAAGAGTTGTCTCCCTTACAAAACATTTTCAATTTGTACTTAAACCAAATAAAAAAGATAAAAGACTAAACAAAAATATAAATAATAAACATAATAGTAAAAGATAAATGATATCAAATGATAAAACTATAAATAAAACTTAAAATTTGAAAGGTATTTTTAAAGTAAAGATATAGAGAAAAGTTACATCAAGAATTACTTATGTGTTTGAGTGTTTTTCTTAGGGACATGGACCTCAGATGGAAGGCATTGGACAACAACAGACTAATGGAGGACATTGGACAACAAGGAACTGGTGGAGGAGGGCATTGGACAACGAATGGCAGCAACTAGGTAACTTACTTACCTAGTGACGAGGTAAGATTTCTCTCCCTTACAAGACATTTCTATTTTGAACTTAAACCAACTTTATTAAAAATAGTAAACATAATTGAAAAATATAAATGATATAAAATGAACAAAACTATAAATAAAACTAAAGATTTAATGTTGAATGCTATATTAGTAATTTTTAAAATTGATAAATCTTTAAATAAAATTCAGGACTTCAGATAGAATAAAAGAATATAAGATATATGATATAAAATTAATTTTTAAAATGGATAAACTATAAATAGAGCCTAAAGATTTAAAAGATGAATGATATAAAATGAATAAAACTATGAATAGATAAAAGATATTTTGAAAGTAAAGATATAGGGAAAAGATACATCAAGAATTGCTTACGTGCTTGAGTCTTTTTCATAGGGACTTGGACCAAGGGATGGAAGGCATTGGACAACAAAAGACTAATGGAGGACATTGGACAACAAGGAACTGATGGAGGAGGGCATTGGACAACGAATGGCAGCAACTAGGTAACTGATAAATGATATAAAATGATAAAACTATAAATAAAACTTAAAATTTAAAAGAGATTTTTAAAGTAAAGGTATAGAGAAAAGTTACATAAAGAATTGCTTACGTGTTTGAGTGGTTTTCATAGGGACATGGACCTCAGATGGAAGGCATTGGACAACAACAGACTAATGGAGGACATTTGACAACAAGGAACTGGTTGGGGAGGGTATTAAACAACGAATGGCAGCAACTAGGTAACTTACTTACCTAGTGACAAGGTAAGTGTTCTCTCCCTTCCAAGACATTTTCATTTTGTACTTAAACCAAATAAAAAAGATAAAAGACTAAAAGAAAAAAATAATGAACATAATAGTGAAAGATAAATAATGTACAATGATAAAACTATAAATAAAACTTAAAATTTAAAAAAGATTTTTTAAATAAAGATATAGTATAGAGAAAATTTACATCAAGAATGCTTATGTGTTTGAGTGTTTTTCATAGGGACATGGACCACAGATGGAAGGCATTGGACAACAACAGACTAATTGAGGACATTGGACAACAACCAGCTGGTGGAGTAGGGCATCATAGAAGGAATGGCAAAAACTGCCTAACTTACTCACCTTTTGACAAGGTAAGAGTTGTCTCCCTTACAAAACATTTTCAATTTGTACTTAAAATAATAAAAAAGATAAAAGACTAAACATAATTATAATAATAATAAATGATATAAAATGAATAAATAGAAACGTCTTCAAATTGAATAGCATCATTTAAGAACAGATAAATTGGCAACGAGGACCAGACATGCACGTTTCGGGTACTTAACCCTCGTCAGTGATCCTCAAATCTAAACAATGTAATATGCCAAAAAGTATGAAAGTTACTATGTCGAAAAAGCATACCGAAAGACGTGGCAGGATTGGTGGGATATGATGCTACAGGACCCACATTTTAGAAATTTCAAAAAATTTTGATAACAGAAACTTTAGAATGCGTTGAAGAAACGATCAACCGAAATTGATCGAACTTGGCTACATGTGCCCTCGGGGACTCCTGGTCCACCAGCAGTGACACTCACCAAGTAGTATAAATATAAACGTCTTCAAATTGAATAGCATCATTTAAGAACAGATAAATTGGCAACGTGGACCAGACATGCACGTTTCGGGTACTTACCCTCGTCAGTGATCCTCAAATCTAAAAAATGTAATATGCCAAAAAGTATGAAAGTGACAAATATGGATAATGACCATATCCCTGTATACAGCACAAAATCGATAATTCAAAAATCAGAAACCGAAGGCATACAAAATCAGGACAAAACAGGAACCAAAGCAAACAAACAAAAACCTCCACCATATGAAAAGAAGCGAACTCCCGATATGGGAGTGAGACCAGGTGCCCAGGAAGAGTAAGCATCTCCTGCTTGCATGCAACACCCGTCGCTTCAATTCGGTAGAACTGTCACATCCGGTTACTTCCATTTTGGAAGATATAGAGTACAATCTTTGGTTGGATGGTTCAAATGGTCTATGACAGAATATCATCCACCATTCTTGAGAGTGGAACATCATAGTGTATGACGAGTTCCCCGTATCGACCGTAGAACTTCCTCAGTGACGATGTTAGTCGGTCACAAACATATCCCTGACTGAGAAGCTTATCTGAAAGACGCCTAGCTCTCAGAACAAAATCTGTATATTTGGTTCTTGCTCTGGCATAACGTATCAACTGAGATATGAACACGCCATAAGCAGGCGATGAAGGGATGTTGCTACTCAGAAAAGGAAAGTTTGTAATGCTGAAATTGAAGTCGTCACGTTTGTCATAGAGTGAGGTGTTCATGTGACCATCAGTGTCGTAGGACAACATTATGTCCAAATAGGATGCTGAATTATTTGTCTCTGTGGTTTCTTTGACTTCAAGCTCCGAAGGATAGATATTGCTCAGGTAATCCGCGAATTTTGGATTATTGATGGACAACACTTTGTCTATGTATCTGTAAGTGAAGTTAAAGTCAGAAGCTAAGTATCTTTTCCCTTCAGAGACCAAGGATTGAATGAATTCAGCTTCGTACGAGTAAAGGAAAATGTCGGCAAGGAGTGGGGCACAATTGGTCCCCATTGGAATTCCGACAATTTGCTATGTCGAAAGTTACTATGTCGAAAAAGCATACCAAAAGACGTGGCAGGATTGGTGGGATATGATGCTACAGGACCCACGGTTTAGAAATTTCAAGATTTCAAGGATTGATGTGACGTCATAAAATGGCTGAAGTGACCATGTAAAATCGGGGGCAAAATTTTGCTTGGACGACGTGTAATATTTGTATGTAGACATTTCTGAGTATATAGGCAGGTTAATGAAGATCTTGTTAAACTGTACAAACTTCACAGATTGTGTACGAGGCATACATTAGACATTAGACCCTATCCAACTCCTGTGGTCATTGTTTATTTTGTCCCGCCATTACAGCCGCCATTGCCCAAGTCACTTCCTCATCATATACCATTCATGAATAAGAGGAAGCAACCAGAACATATCAGCCCGATTGAAAAAAGCTTTCGTAGACGATTTCGCTCTTCCTCATTACCTGATATAACTACCATGGCTGACCAATCCAAATCTCCAGAGAGCAATATTACTGTAGTTACCCCCACCCAACCATCTGGCTCTCCAACTCAGCAAACAATGGTACCACCTCTTGATTTATCCGCAGCTGCATTACCTACAACTCACTCAGCTCCCCCTGTTGTAACCCCAGTAGCCCCAGTAGCCATGGAGCAACCCTCAGCCTCCTTCATAGCAAGTTTGGTGCCACACTTAGCTCATGCTCTGAATCCATATCTGACATCTATTGTACAGTCTGCTGTCAAACCACTACATGACCATATCATGCAGCAAGACAAAGTTATCATGGAACAGAAGAAGCGCATTGATGAGCAGGAGGTTACTATACATGATTTACAGAGGGCTAATGATGACCTTTCTAGTAGAGTAGATGAAGCTGAGTGCCAAGTGGAGGAACTAGAACAGTATGGGAGGAGGAACTCGCTCAGGTTCCATAACATCACAATCCCTTCTCTAGGTTGTGATACAGACAAGGTGATCGTTGATCTGTGTAAGGACAAACTAGGTGTCTCTATCACTGAGGATGATATTTCTAGGTCCCATCCTATTGGTCAACCTAATAGACAGGGCAAGGTCCAGCTTATTGCCAGGTTCCGTAACTGGAAGATTAAGAATAACATTTATGTGAGTAAAAAGAAACTCAGAGGCTCTGATGATAAAATATTTATCACAGAAGACTTGACATCATACAGGCAGTCCATTATCCGTTACATCAGTGCTGCTAAACGCGACCGTAAGATAGCCTCTTATTGGACCAACGATGGCCGCATCTTCGTGAAGTTGTCTGAGAGAGGCAGTAAGATCCTTATCCGCTCTGTGGAGGACCTCCATGCCACCCTCTCATCTCAGCAGTGAATGAGTTTACTTCCTGTTGCTCTGCAAAATATAATACTGAAATATATATTTGTTATGAATATTACTCTGTAAAATTTGCAAAGATCGTCTGATCCCTGATATGATTCAGAAATGAATCCTCCCCCAACCTTTTCATGTATATAAATCTTACTTGGTTTGATAGAGGTAATGGGAGATTATTTATTTTAAAATTACATCCTGTCACCAATTATCATGCATTTATGGTACAATATCTGAAATCATAAAGCTATAGTATAAGGTTCATATAATATGGTTATATACTTACCAAATACATTTTGAGATTGGTACAAATTTAAGAATTTTCAAATAATATTTACTTGTACAGTTTGGTTTATGCATGAAATTAATGATGAAGTTGTACAGAAAAAGTATCGAAAATTTATCTAGCACTGGTTCATATTATATGGTTATATACTTACCAAATACATTTTGAGATTGGTACAAATTTAAGAATTTTCAAATAATATTTACTTGTACAGTTTGGTTTATGCATGAAATTAATGATGAAGTTGTACAGAAAAAGTATCGAAAATTTATCTAGCACTGGTGTATCTTTATCAGTTACAATGTGATTTAAAACAGTGAATTTGTTTTATTATAAACGAAAAATATGTAATTAGATAATTATACTGTCAATTTTTGAACATATACCTTAGATGAATACGTATTATATTATCAATAACGTTGCAACCTACCCTTGATCTCATTATTTTCATGTAACACTTTTACTTTTCCAATGTTCGGAATGTTAGAATTTACTCATTTAATTTCCAAGCAAAATGGTTTGTTCCTACATAAATATCATATTATGTTCCAATTCAATTCGGAAATTTGTTCCTTTTATTTATTGTTTCATTTGCTTTCGTTTTCCTACTCTATGTACATAACTCAATTTTCGTGTTCGAATGTTCTTTTTCTATTGTTTACTTTCTACTCTTTCCCTCACCTTGACCTAAATTCACCCATGTTTTTGTATCGAAACACTCTAGAATTCGACCGACATGCCTCGATTACTCCACTGCAAAAAGAACTAAACAGTAATAAATATGACTGGTATTGATATATGTCTATATCGGGCTGTTGTCGGTCAATTTCATGCTAAATGTTACTGCAGATTTATCAGACGAGTACACAGTACTGTTTTCAACTTTGTATACTTCAAAGATTTACTTCGAGACATGTACTCCGAATTAATCTTGAATATAAAAGCATCTATTTTCCTCATATCACTTGTTTTCATACAAACATTGTTGTTACAAGGGAAGAATCCCGATATTGTACTTATATTGATTTTACTATGTATGGATGTACATCCAAATCCAGGACCTATTAGCGAATATTTGTCGATTTTTCATCTGAATATTAGAAGTTTGAGGAACAAAGTATCTTACCTTGAAGATTTGGCTTCAGATTTTGATATAATCGCTGTAACTGAGTCCCACCTCGATGTGAATATTACGAATCAAGATATCAGTATAGATGGGTTTCATATTTTCCGTTGTGACCGTTCAGCACATGGGGGTGGTATAGTTGTCTATGTATCAGATAAGTTACATTGTATTAGACTTCCTAATATTGAATTTGATGACTCTGAATTCCTATGGCTCCGTCTTTCCATTAGCAACGAAACTTTTCTGTTCTGTACAGCCTATAGGCCTCCGAATTCAAGTAATACTTTCTGGGATAATCTCGAACAAAGCTTGGATAGTGCTATTGATATATCTTCCAAAATTATTATTGTAGGTGATTTAAACGTTGATCTTTTAGCAGGTAATAATAATAAACTCGGTCACATTATCAACCAATTCCAACTGCACAATATTATCACGT
Source organism: Pinctada fucata (assembly GCA_028142955.1). Classification (NCBI taxonomy): domain Eukaryota; kingdom Metazoa; phylum Mollusca; class Bivalvia; order Pterioida; family Pteriidae; genus Pinctada; species Pinctada fucata. Next base: position 19,431,030 of record AP027109.1, read on the forward strand.
CTCCCACTCGCGTAGGTCAGTCACGTGCTTCACTCCTTGATCCTATGTTATTGAGAGAGTGTTCGAGTGGGATGTCTGATGTTATTCCTATAGATAGTAATATATCTGACCATTCTGCAACTTACTTTGAATTACTAATTAAGGAATCTATAGATAAACCCTATAAAAGAAAAGTTTGGTCTTATAAAAATGGTGATTATGTAAAATTAAATAACTTAATTACAGAATTTAATTGGAATGCATTCTTTGGCAATACGAGCGATATTGATGAGGCATGTGAGCTTTTTACTGAGAAATTTATGTGTTTTGCCAGGGAATGTATTCCAACTAAAATGATTACAGTAAGAAAAAATGATAAGCCCTGGTTTAATTCTCAACTACGTCACGAAATAAGGATAAGGGACCGTTTATGGAAAAAGGCTAAATCTGGATCACAGTACTATAAAGATAAATACAAACACCAAAGAAATAAGGTTAATAATATGAAGAAGCATGCTAGGGAAACTTTCTTTCTTGAAATTAATGGCGTAGTTGATCATCTTTCATCTGAAAACTCTAAAGGATTCTGGAAACTAGCTAAACTACTTACTAAAAATTCAGGAAATTCATGTTCTATTCCTCCTCTTCTAAATAATGACACGTTAACCATTGAAAGTAATGATGAAATAAAGGCCAGTATCTTAAACGACTATTTCACAGGCATTTCAAATCTTGATGATAGTGGTATCGTAGTTCCAACGATCGATCCTAAAACAAATAAAACTTTAAGTAATATTGAAATTTCAACCACTGATGTTTGTGATATTCTTAAAAATCTCAAATTAGGAAAGGCCTCAGGTATTGACGAAATCAGCCATCATATGCTTAAATATACAGCAGATAGCTTGTCTTATCCATTAATGTTATTATTTAATATGTGTCTCCAGAAATGTTCATTTCCAAGTCTCTGGAAAAAGGCTCTAGTTATGCCCCTTTACAAAAAGGGTGAACGTCACATTCCTTCTAATTACAGGCCAATTTCTCTCTTAAGTACCCTCGGTAAAGTCTTTGAGCGATGTATTTTTAAACACTTACATAATTACATGATAGAAAATGACCTCTTTTATAAACTTCAGTCGGGGTTCTTGCCAAATCATTCTACCGTCTATCAATTAATCGAACTTTATCATAATATATGCATCAATAGAGAAAAGAACGAACATACTTGCCTTGTTTTTTGTGACATCTCCAAGGCGTTTGATCGTGTATGGCATCGCGGTCTCATGGTTAAACTGACTTCCTATGGATTCTGTGGCCCTCTTCGGATGTTTCTTGAAAATTATATAACTAACCGAGAACAAGCCGTCTTTGTGAACAGCGTTACCTCTTCTTTCAAGTCAATTAACGCGGGTGTCCCGCAAGGATCCGTCTTAGGACCCTTTCTTTTTCTAATTTTTGTAAACGATATTGCCGATACTCTAATTAGTATAACACGTCTTTTTGCAGACGACACTTCTCTTATGCATTCATCGAAACGGTTAAATGATATAGAGCGTTGTTTGAACTCCGACCTACAAAAAGTATATGACTGGTCATTAAAATGGTTGGTAAGTTTTAATCCAGTAAAGACGGACGTACTGCTGATTTCTAACAGACAGACAGATAATTTATATTTAAAATTTGGTGATACGAATTTACGTACAACCGAAACCCATACTCATTTAGGTGTAACTTTTAGTTCTGATGGTAAATGGTCGAAGCATATAGATAACATCTGTGAATCTGCATCCACCAAATTAAACGTCCTACGTAAGTTAAAGTATGTTCTCAGCCGAAGTTCACTAAATAAAATTTACAATACTTTTATACTACCAATATTGGAGTATGCATGCGAGGTGTGGGACGGGTGTAATGTTGAAGACAAAAATAGGTTAGAAAAGATACATCACTACGCAGCTAGAATTATTACAGGTCTCCCTCTCTATGCAAGCATTGAATCTCTTTACATTGAAACTGGATGGCTTTCTTTAAGTGATAGGCGTGAGCAAAGGAAATTAAACTTATTTTATAAAATTCATAATGGTATTGCTCCAGTCTATGTACAAGACTTAATTCCGAATCAAATTAATCAGACCACCCAATATAATCTTCGTAGAAACGAGAACTATACAATACCTTTTTATAGGCTACAAAGCACTATTGTATCATATGTACCATCTACCTTAAATTTATGGAATTCTCTTAGTCCTGATCTTCGTAATAAACCAACATTAAACCAGTTTAAATATGCTCTCAAAAGACAATACAATAAGAGCCCCGTACCTCCATATTTTCTCGTTGGCGACCGCAGATCCAATATTTTGTTGACACGTTTACGTAACTGTTGTAGTAGTTTAAATGCTGATCTTTACCGCGTTAATCTTACAGCCACAGCATCCTGCTCTTGTGGATACCATACAGAAGATTTATACCACTTTGTATTTGAATGTAAAAATTTTCACTATTTCCGTGATCGGTTTTTTCATAATTTAACGAACTACAATCATATAAGCCACGAAGACATAATATATGGATGTGATGCCCTTACAAATTCTCAAAATATAGAAATTCAGTTACATCTGCAAAACTTTGTCAAAGCAACCAAAAGGTTCTAGAGTGTTTCAAGGTCTCTCTCTCTCTCTCTCTCTCTCTCTCTCTCTCTCTCTCTCTGGTATTATATACATATTTCTCCCTTAGATAGATTCTCATTTTAAGGAAAATATTGTCATTTCAGTCACTTATGATACTTTGTATTACAACCCAATATTGTAAGGAGAGGGCATTAATAATGTTGGAATAACTTACGCCCAATCCAATTTCATTTTCTATTGGAAATAAAATATGTTTAAACTAAAGAAATTTCAAGAAATTTTGATAACAGAAACTTTAGAATGCGTTGAAGAAACGATCAACTTAAATTGATCGAACTTGGCTACATGTGCCCTCGGGGACTCCTGGTCCACCAGCAGTGACACTCACCAAGTGGTATAAATATAAACGTCTTCAAATTGAACAGCATCATTTAAGAACAGATAAATAAAACTAAAGATTAAATGTTAAATGCTATATTAGTAATTTTTGAAATTAATAAAACTTTAAATAAAACTCAGGACTTAAGATAAAATAAAAGAATAAAAGATATAAGATATATGATATAAAATTAATTTTAAAATGGATAAAACTATAAATAAAGCCTAAAGATTTAAAAGATGAATGATATAAAATGAATAAAACTATGAATAGATAAAAGATATTTTGAAAGTAAAGATATAGGGAAAAGATACATCAAGAATTGCTTACGTGCTTGAGTCTTTTTCCTAGGGGCTTGGACCAAGGGATGGAAGGCATTGGACAACAACAGACTAGTGGAGTACATTTAACAACAACAAGCTGGTGGAGGAGGGCATTGGAAAACGAATGGCAGCAACTCCGTAACTTTCTTACCTAGTGACAAGGTAAGAACTATCTCCCTTACAAGACATTTTCATTTAGAACTTTAACCAAATAAAAAATTAAAGCATAAACATATAAATAAAAACATAATAAAAAAAGATAAATGATATAAAATGATAAAACTATAAATAAAACTTAAAATTTAAAAGAGATTTTTAAAGTCAAAGTATAGAGAAAAGTTACATCAAGAATTGCTTATGTGTTTGAGTGTTTTTCGTAGGGACATGGACCACAGATGGAAGGCATTGGACAACAACAGACTAATGGAGGACATTAGACAACAACCAGCTGGTGGAGGAGGGCATTGGACAACAAATGACAGCAACTAGGTAACTTACTTAGCTAGTGACAAGGTAAGTGTTCTCTCCCTTACAATACATTTTCATTTTGTACTTAAACCAAATAAAAAAGAAAAAAGACTAAACAAAAATATAAATAATAAACATAATAGTAAAAGATAAATGATATCAAATGATAAAACTATAAATAAAACTTAAAATTTGAAAGGTATTTTTAAAGTAAAGATATAGAGAAAAGTTACATCAAGAATTGCTTATGTGTTTGAGTGTTTTTCATAGGGACATGGACCTCAGATGGAAGGCATTGGACAACAACAGACTAATGGAGGACATAAGACAACAACCAGCTGGTGGAGGAGGGCATTGGACAACGAATGGCAGCAACTAGGTAACTTACTTACCTAGTGACAAGGTAAATGTTCTCTCCCTTACAAGACATTTCCATTTTGTACTTAAACCAAATAAAAAAGATAAAAGACTAAGCAAAAATGAAAATATTAAACATAATAGTAAAAGATAAATGATATTAAATGATAAAACTATAAATAAAACTTAAAATTCAAAAGAGATTTTTTAAATAAAGATATAGAGAAAAGTTACATCAAGAATTGCTTATGTGTTTGAGTGTTTTTTATAGGGACATGGACCACAGATGGAAGGCATTGGACAACAACAGACTAATAGAGGACATTGGGCAACAAGGAACTGGTGGAGGAGGGCATTGGACTAACTTACTAACCTATTGACAAGCTAAGAGTTTTCTCCCTTTCAAGATATTTTCATTTTGTATATACTTAAACCAAATAAAGAAAAAAAAAAAGACTAAACATATCAATAAAAACCTTATAGTAAAAGATAAATGATATGAAATGATAAAACTATGAATAAAACTTTAAATTTATAAGAGAATTTAAAGGTATAGAGAAAAGTTACATACATCAAGAATAACTTATGTGTTTGAGTGTTTTTCATAGGGACATGGACCAAAGATGGAAGGCATTGGACAACAACAGACTAATGGAGGACGTTGGACAATAACCAGCTGGTGGAGGAGGGCATTGGACAACGAATGACAGCATCTAGGTAACTTACTTACCTAGTGACAAGGTAAAAGCTCTCTCCCTTACAAGACATTTTCATTTTGTACTTAAACCAAATAAAAAAGATAAAAGACTAAACGAAAATAGAAATAATAAACATAATAGTAAATGATAAATGATATTGAAAGATAAAACTATAAATAAAACTTAAAATTCAAAAGAGATTTTTTAAATAAAGATATAGAGAAAAGTTACATCAAGAATTGCTTATGTGTTTGAGTGTTTTTCATCGGGACACGGACCATCGATGGAAGGCATTGGACAACAGCAGACTAATGGAGGACATTGGACAACAAGGAAATGGTGGAGGAGGGCATTGGACAACGAATGGCAGCAACTAGGTAACTTACTTACCAAGTGACAAGGTAAGAGTTCTCTCCCTTACAAGACATTTTCATTTTGTACTTAAACCAAAAAAAAAGACTTAACATATAGATAAAAACAAAATAGTAAAAAATAAATGATATAAAATGATAAAAACAATAAAGAAAACTTAAAATTCAAAAGATATTTTTAAAGTAAAGGTATAGAGAAAATTAATATCAAGAATTGCTTATGTGTTTGAGTGTTTTTCATAGGGACACGGACCACAGATGGAAGGCATTGGACAACAACCGACTAATGGAGGACGTTGGAAAACCACCAGCTGGTGGAGGAGGGCATTCGACAACGAATGACAGCAACTAGGTAATTTACTTACCTAGTGACAGGGTAAGAGCTCTCTCCCTTACAAGACATTTTCATTTTGAACTTAAACCAAATAAAAAGGATAAAAGACTAAACAAAAAGATAATACACATAATAGTAAAAGATTAATGATGTAAAATGATAAAACTATAATTAAAACTTAAAATTTAAAAAAAGATTTTTTAAATAAAGATATAGAGAAAATTTATATCAACAATTGCTTATGTGTTTGAGTCTTTTTCATAGGGACATGGGCCTCAGATGGAAAGCATTGGACAACAACCGACTAATGGAGGACGTTGGACAGTAACCAGCTGGTGGGGGAGGGCATTGGACAACGAATGACAGCAACTAGGTAACTTACTTACCTAGTGACAAGGTAAGTGTTCTCTCCCTTACAAGACATTTTCTTTTTGTACTTAAACCAAATAAAAAAGATGGAAGATTAAACAAAAAAATAATAAACATAATAGTAAAAGATAAATGATGTAAAATGATAAAACTATAAATAAAACTTAAAATTTAAAAAAGATTTTTTAAATAAAGATATAGAGAAAGTTTACATCAAGAATTGCTTATGTGTTTGAGTGTTTTTCATAGGGACATGGACCTCAGATGGAAGGCATTGGACAAAAACAGACTAATGGAGGACATTGGACAACAAGGAACTGGTGGAGGAGGGCATTGGACAACGAATGGCAGCAACTAGTAACTTACTTACCTAGTGACAAGGTAAGAGTTCTCTCCCTTACAAGACATTTTTATTTTGAACTTAGACCAAATTAAAAAAATAAAAAACTAAACATATAGATAAAAACATAATGGTAAAAGATAAATGATATAAAATGATAAAACTTTAAATAAGACTTAAAATTTAAAAGAGATTCTTAAAGTAAAGGTATAGAGAAAAGTTACATCAAGAATTGCTTATATGTTTGAGTGTTTTTCATAGGGACACGGACAACAGATGGAAGGCAATAGACAACACCAGACTGATGGAGGACGTTGGACAACAACCAGCTGGGGGAGGAAGGGCATTGGACAACGAATGACAGCAACTAGGTAACTTACTTACCTGGTGACAAGGTAAGAGTTCTCTCCCTTACAAGACATTTTCTTTTTGTACTTAAACCAAATAAAAAAGATAAAAGACTAAACAAAAAAATTATCAACATAATAGTAAAAGATAAATGATGTAAAATGATAAAACTATAAATAAAACTTAAAGTCTAAAAGAGATTTTTAAAGTAAAGGTATAGAGAAAAGTTACATGAAGAATTGCTTATGTGTTTGAGTGTTTTTCATAGGGACATGGACCACAGATGGAAGGCATTGGACAACAACAGACTAATGGAGGACATAAGACAACAACCAGCTGGTGGAGGAGGGCATTGGACGACAATTGACAGCAACTAGGTATCTTACTTACCTAGTGACAAGGTCAGAGTACTCTCCGTTACTAGACATTTTCATTTTGTACTTAAATCAAATTAAAAAAGATAAAAGACTAAACATAAAAATAAAAACATTATAGTAAAAGATAAATGATATAAAATGATAAAACTATAGATATAACTTAAAATTGAACAGAGATCTTTAAAGTAAAGGTATAGAGAAAAGTTTCACCAAGAATTGCTTATGTGTTTGAGTGTTTTTCATAGGGACATGGACCACAGATGGAAGGCATTGGACAACAACAGACTAATGGAGGTCGTTGGACAACAACCAGGTGGTGCAGGAGGGCATTGGACTAACTTACTAACCTATTGACAAGGTAAGAATTTTCTCCCTTTGAAGACATTTTCATTTTGTATATACTTAAACCAAATAAAGAAAAATATGTTGACCTTGATCAAGAATTGGAATCATTCCCTATACCAAAATTAGACAAAAACAGTTCAGATAGCTTAGAATCCCCTATTACGGAATCCGAACTTCTATCAGTTTTAAAAAATATGAAAAATGGCAAAAGTCCTGGTAGTGACGGATTCACTGCCGAGTTTTTTAAATTCTTTTGGCATGATCTAAAGATATATATTTTGAATGCTGTTAATGCGATTTTTGAAAAGAAAATTCTTCCCGTGTCTCAGAGATTAGGTATCATTACTTGTTTACCAAAAGGCGACAAACCTCGTCACTACATAAAAAATTGGAGGCCGATTACACTGTTGAATGTTTTATATAAACTAATATCTGGTTGTATAACTGCCCGTATAAAAACTACTCTGAATCTGTTGATTTCAAACTCTCAGACAGGATTTATCCCTGGTCGCTATATAGGGGAAAACACGAGGTTAATCTTTGATCTTATGATATACATAGAACAAAATTCTATTCCTGGTCTTTTAGTCTTAATTGATTTTGAGAAGGCTTTCGATTCTATCTCCTGGTCTTTCTTATATAAAGTTCTCTCCTTCTTTGGTTTTGGAAATAACATAATAACATGGATCAAAATTTTGAATACTAATTTCAAAGCAACTGTTTTACAGTCAGGATTTCTATCTGAGCATATCTCAATCTCAAGAGGCTGCCGTGTAGGGGATCCAGTCGCCCCTTACTTATTTCTGTTTTGCGCTGAAATCCTCTCTATTCTGATAAAAGAAAATAAGGACATAGATGGTATAGACATAGATGAGACTAAAAATAAGATTACACAATATGCTGACGACACGACGCTCACTTTAAATGGCTCTAAACAATCTCTCTTTGCAGCTCTAAACACTTTAGAATACTTTGGTAGAATATCTGGATTGAAGATCAATAGCTCTAAGACAAAAGTTATATGGATTGGGTCAAAAAAATATTCTTCTGAGGTTTATCACCACGTAAAATGGGATCTTGCTTGGGGTGAAACACAATTCAATCTACTTGGAATAACCTTCTCTGTGAACCTTGATGACATAATAAATCTAAATTACACTCCTCAAAAGGCAAAAATACATGCTCTGATAAAACACTGGAGTTGAAGAGTTTTAACTCTAATCGGAAGAGTTACAGTTATAAAATCTCTCATTTTACCAAAATTGAACCATTTATTTATCTCCATCCCAGATCCACCTAAACAATTTATAGCTGACCTTAACAGTACACTTTTTCATTTCATATGGAACGCCAATTGTGATAAGGTCAAGAGAAGCTTAATAACGCAGGATAAAGTCTTCGGTGGTTTTAATATGACAAATGTAGAGAATCATATAATAGCCATGAAATGTTCATGGGTTAAAAGAATCATCAATGGGGGGCAACTCTGGATGAACTTACTTGAATTAAGCTCTGACAAACAGATTTCTTCCAATTTACAAAACTTTGGGGATGATAACATAAATAAACTTATAAAAAGTTTCAATAACTCTTTTTGGATAAATGTTTTCACATCTTGGAAGGAGGTCCTCATAAAAAGAAATTCTCTAATAAAATCCACAACAGATCTTACACTTATACCAGTATGGTACAATTCCGAAATTACCATAAATAAAAAGTCAGTTTTCAATAAGAGTTTGTATTCTAATGGTATTAAATTCATTGTAGATTTCATGGATGTACATGGAAATATATTACAAAAATCAGAACTAGAGAACAAATTTAACATTCAAGTAGATATCATGTATTATAATAGCCTCAAATCAGCCATTCTGTCATTTTTTAGGAAGCATGATTTTAAAAAGGATACTTTCATCTATCCATCTTTTCCAGTTTTACCTTACTACTTGAAAAATATTATAACTGAAGAAAAATGTACTAGATATATATATAAAATCATGAATAAAAATGAGAGTGTAAAACCAACTTCTTTTCAAAGATGGGAACAAGACTTATCCTTTTTACATAATACTCAAAGTTCAATGGAAGCGTTCAAAGTATGCTTTTTCACAACAAATGATACCTCTTTACAATGGTTCCAATTTAGACTTTTACATCGAATACTTCCAATTAATAGATATCTAAAAAATATAGGCATTAAATCTTCAGATGCATGTTGGTTTTGTGATGATAAAGAAAATATAATTCATGCATTTGTTACTTGCCCGAGTATTTCTCAAATCTGGACGAGACTCAGTCTTCATATTTATGATAAAACTAGTAAACGAGTAGGTTTTAATGTTCAAAATATCTTATTCGGAGATGTCCATTCCAAGTCGAATATTCCAATAAATTTCATAATTCTACATGCTAAATATTTTATTTATAGATGCTCAAGACAAGAGAAATGTGTGCATTTTGACCCTCTATTAAAATTTATTCATTTCAACTATAAAATACAGAAGTACATTTCTGTTCGGGAGAAAAAGGAGCGGAGCTTTGTAAGAATATGGGGAGAGTGGGAAATGATATTTGATATCTAGTATGCTTTGTACGTTATCAATTTTTCATACATTTATAAGCAAATATGAGTTGATATTCATTATTCATTATCAAAATATTCAATCTCATATAATCTCAGATTGGTATATATTGTAAAGTGAATGTGTGTAGATGTGTGTAGATGTGTGTATGAAAGATTTTTTTCTTTTTTTTTTTGTTATTTATTTAAAATAATTCCCAGTTTTTTTTTGAAAGATGAATTGATTTCTATGTTTTGATATACACATACTGGATGAAAATAAAGAATGAAAAAAAAAAAGAAAAATAAAAGACTAAACATATCAATAAAAACATTATAGTAAAAGATAAATAATATAAAATGATAAAACTATAAATAAAACTTTAAATTAATAAGAGATTTTAAAGGTATAGAGAAAAGAATAACTTATGTGTTTGAGTGTTTTCCATAGGGACATGGACCAAAGATGGAAGGCATTGGACAACAACAGACAAATGGAGGACGTTGGACAATAACCAGCTGGGAGAGGAGGGCATTGGACAACGAATGACAGCATCTAGTTAACTTACTTACCTAGTGACAAGGTAAAAGCTCTCTCCCTTACAAGACATTTTCATTTTGTACTTGTACCAAATAAAAAGGATTAAAGACTAAATAAAAATAAAAATAATAAACATAATAGTAAAAGATAAATCATATAAAATGATAAAACTATAAATAAAACTTAAAATTTGAAAGGTATTTTAAATTTAAAGAAAAGATATAGAGAAAAGTTACATCAAGAATTGCTTATGTGTTTGAGAGTTTTTCATAGGGACATGGACCACAGATGGAAGGCATTGGACAACAACAGGCTAATAGAGGACATTTGACAACAACCAGCTAGGGGAGGAGGGCATTGGACAACGAATGACAGCAACTTGGTAACTTACTTAGCTAGTGACAAGGTAAAAGCTCTCTCCCTTACAAGACATTTTCATTTTGTACTTGTACCAAATAAAAAAGATTAAAGACTAAATAAAAATAAAAATAATAAACATAATAGTAAAAGATAAATCATATAAAATGATAAAACTATAAATAAAACTTAAAATTTGAAAGGTATTTTTAAAGCAAAGATATAGAGAAAAGTTACATCAAGAATTGCTTATGTGTTTGAGTGTTTTTCATAGGGACATGGACCTCAGATGGAAGGCATTGGACAACAACAGACTAATGGAGGACATAAGACAACAACCAGCTGGTGGAGGAGGGCATTGGACAACAAATGACAGCAACTAGGTAACTACATGTAACTTAGCTAGTGACAAGGTAAGAGTTCTCTCCCTTACAAGACATTTTTATTTTGAACTTAATTCAAATAAAAAAAAAATAAAAGACTGAACATATAAATAAAAACATAATAGTAAAAGATAAATGATATAAAATGATAAAACTATGAATAAAACTTAAAATTGAAAAGAGATTTTTAAAGTAAAGGTATAGAGAAAAGTTACATCAAGAATTGCTTATGTGTTTGAGTGTTTTTCATAGGGACATGGACCTCAGATGGAAGGCATTGGACAAAAACAGACTAATGGATGACATTTGACAACAAGAAAAAGGTGGAGGAGGGCATTGGACAACGAATGGCAGCAACTAGGTAACTTACTTACCTAGTGACAAGGTAAGAGTTCTCTCCCTTACAAGACATTTCCATTTTGTACTTAAACCAAATAAAAAAGATAAAAGACTAAGCAAAAATGAAAATATTAAACATAATAGTAAAAGATAAATGGTATTAAATGATAAAATTTTAAATAAAACTTAAAATTCAAAAGAGATTTTTTAAATAAAGATATAGAGAAAAGTTACATCAAGAATTTCTTATGTGTTTGAGTGTTTTTTATAGCGACATGGACCACAGATGGAAGGCATTGGACAACAACAGACTAATGGAGGACGTTGGACAGTAACCAGCTGGTGGGGGAGGGCATTGGACAACGAATGACAGCAACTAGGTAACTTACTTACCTAGTGACAAGGTAAGTGTTCTCTCCCTTACAAGAAATTTTCATTTTGTACTTAAACCAAATAAAAAAGATGGAAGATTAAACAAAAAAATAATAAACATAATAGTAAAAGATAAATGATGTAAAATGATAAAACTATAAATAAAACTTAAAATTTAAAAAAGATTTTTTAAATAAAGATAAAGAGAAAGTTTACATCAAGAATTGCTTATGTGTTTGAGTGTTTTTCATAGGGACATGGACCTCAGATGGAAGGCATTGGACAACAACAGACTAATGGAGGACGTTGGACAACAACCAACTGCTGGAGGAGGGCATTGGACAACGAATGAAAGCAACTATGTAACTTACTTACCTAGTGACAAGGTAGGTCTTCTCTGCCTTACAAGACATTTTCATTTTGTACTTAAACCAAATAAAAAAGATAAAAGACTAAACAAAAAAATAATAAACATAATAGTAAAAGATAAATGATGTAAAATGATAAAACTATAAATGAAACTTAAAATTTAAAAAAACTTGCATAGTGACAAGGTAAGAGTTCTCTCCCTATACAAGACATTTTCATTTTGAACTTAAACCAAATAAAAAAAATAAAAGACTAAACATATAAATAAAAACATAATAGTAAAAGATGAATGATACAAAATGATAAAACTATAAATAAAAATTAAAATTTAAAAGAGGTTTTTAAAGTAAAGATATAGAAAAAAATTACATCAAGAATTGCTTTTATGTTTGAGTGTTTTTCATAGGGACATGGACCTAAGATGGAAGGCATTGGACAACAACAGACTAATAGAGGACATTGGGCAACAAGGAACTGGTGGAGGAGGGCATTGGACAACGAATGGTAGCAAATAGGTAACTTACTTACCTAGTGACAAGGTAAGAGTTCTCTCCCTTACAAGACATTTTCATTTTGAACTTAAACCAGATAAAAAAAATAAAAGACTAAACATATAAATAAAAACATAATAGTAAAAGATAAATTATACAAAATGATAAAACTATAAATAAAACTTAAAATTTAAAAGAGATTTTTAAAGTAAAGGTAAAGAGAAAAGTTACATCAAGAGTTGCTTACCTGTTTGAGTGTTTTTCATAGGGACATGGACCTCAGATGGAAGGCATTGGACAACAACAGACTAATGGAGGACATTTGACAACAAGGAACTGGTTGGGGAGGGTATTAAACAACGAATGGCAGCAACTAGGTAACTTACTTACCTAGTGACAAGGTAAGAGTTCTCTCCCTTACAAGACATTTTCATTTTGACCTTAAATCAAATAAGAAAAAAAATAAAAGACTAAACATATAAATAATAAACATAATTGAAAAATATAAATGATATAAAATGAATAAAACTTTAAATAAAACTAAAGATTAAATGTTAAATGCTATATTAGTAATTTTTGAAATCAATAAAACTTTAAATAAAACTCAGGACTTAAGATAAAATAAAATAATAAAGGATAAAAGAAAAATGATATAAAATTAATTTTTAAAATAAATAAAACTATAAATAAAACCTAAAGATTTAAAAGATGAATGATATAAAATAAATAAAACTTTGAATAGATCAAAGAGATTTTTAAAGTAAAGATATAGGGAAAAGATACATCAAGAATTGCTTACGTGCTTGAGTGTTTTTCCTAGGGACATGACCAAGGGATGGAAGGCATTGGACAACAACAGACTAGTGGAGGACATTTAACAACAACAAGCTGCTGGGGGGGGGGGGGGGGGGGCATTGGACAACGAATGGCAGCAACTAGGTAACTTATTTACCTAGTGACAAGGTAAGAATTCTCTATCTTTCAAAACAAAAGTAAGATAAAAGACTAAACATAAAATAATAAACATAATAGTAAAAGATAAATGATATAAAATGATAAAACTATAAATAAAACTTAAAATTAGAAAAAGATTTTTAAAGTAAAGGTATGGAGAGAAGTTAAATCAAGAATTGCTTATGTGTTTGAGTGTTTTTCATAGGGACACGGACCACATATGGAAGGCATTGGACAACAACAGACTAATGGAGGACGTTGGACAACAACCAGCTGGTGGGGGAGGGCATTGGACAACGAATGACAGCAACTAGGTAACTTACTTACCTAGTGACAAGTTAAGTGTTCTCTTCCTTCCAAGACATTTTCATATTTTGTACTTATACCAAATAAAAAAGATAAAAGACTGAACAAAAAAATAATGAACATTATTGTAAAAGATAAATGATGTAAAATGATAAAACTATAAATAAAACTTAAAATTTAACAAAGATTTTTTAAGTCAAGATATAGAGAAAATTTACATCAAGAATGCTTATGTGTTTGAGTGTTTTTCATAGGGACATGGACCACAGATGGAAAGCATTGGACAACAACAGACTAATTGAGGACATTAAACAACAACCAGCTGGTGGAGTAGGACATCATAGAAGGAATGGCAAAAACTGCCTAACTTACTCACCTTTTCACAAGGTACAGACCATACAACGTTACTTTTTACAAGATACATGATACGATGTGATACACGCATGATACGATAGGATACACGCATCATACGATAGGATACACGAACGAACAGGATATACCTCATACACGATAGGAAACGATACGAATGGATACGATACGATGCACGTTACACGATACACGATACGAAAGGATACACGATGCACGATACGAAAGGATACACGTTACACGATGCACGATACGAAAAAAAAACGTTAGAAGATGTACATTTTGCACGACACGATAGAATAAACGTTAAATAATGTGCATTAGCTTGCATTGTACAGCGCATAAACACGATAAAGCAAACAAATCAACTGTGCATGATACGATAGGAAATAAAATGTGTATGTTATGTACGTTTATTTTTAATATTTGTATGATAATAAATAGTATTCGTTTTAGGTTTAAAAAAAACACACATTTTTTTCCGTATATCAAATCCGTGATTTGGAATCTATTATTTTCATTTACTCTACCCATGTCGCCCAAAAGTAACAATAATTAAAAAAACAGTGACCTAATTGGCAGGGCACATTATTAATCAAGCGAGGAGAATTTTAATTGATTTGCATGTACATGTATGCAATTGTACTGATGTCATTTAGACAGATGGATAAATCATATGTACATTGACCAGGTAACATTTGAAGGCATTGATCGGTCAAGTTACCTTACAGGCTACTCTACACCTACCTTTGAGTTTTTTTATTCTCCATTACACTTAAATTATGTGTTACAAAGTGTGTAAATGTAATAGGTATATTTATTGTTCCTCAACAATGCATGCTTTCACTAAAGAATCCATGAAGAGATCAAAACAATCCGAATATAAACAAGATAAACGGAAAAGAAATTCCGACCATTTGATTGGCTACCTGATACGATAGGATACACGTTACACGTTGCACGATACGATAGGATTCATGATACACGATACACGATAGGATACGATATGATAGGATACGATATGATACACGTTAAAAGAAATTATAAACGCACGATACCATACGATACACGCATGATACGATACGATAAAAGCATGATACGATACGATTAAATTGACAAAAATAACGTTGTATGGACTGTAAGAGTTGTCTCCCTTACAAAACATTTTCAATTTGTACTAAAAATTATAAAAAAGATAAAAGACTAAACATAAAAATAATTAACATAATTGAAAAATATAAATGATTTAAAATGAATAAAACTATAAATAAAACTAAAGATTAAATGTTAAATGCTATATTAGTAATTTTTAAAATTGATAAAACTTTAAATAAAACTCAGGACTTCAGATAGAATAAAAGAATATAAGATATATGATATAAAATTAATTTTTAAAATGAATAAAACTATAAATAAAGCTTAAAGATTTAAAAGATGAATGATATAAAATGAATAAAACTATGAATTGATAAAATATATTTTGAAAGTAAAGATATAGGGAAAAGATACATCAAGAATTGCTTACGTGCTTGAGTCTTTTTCATAGGGACTTGGACCAAGGGATGGAAGGCATTGGACAACAACAGACTAATGGAGGACATTGGACAACAAGGAACTGGTGGAGGAGGGCATTGGACAAGGATTGGCAGCAACTACGTAACTTACTTACCTAGTGACAGGGTAAGAGTTCTCTCCCTTACAACACATTTTCATTTGAACTTAAACCAAATAAAAAAAAAGATAAAAGACTAAACATATAAATAAAAACATAATGGTAAAAGATAAATGATATAAAATGATAAAACTATAAATAAAACTTAAAATTAAAAAGAGATTTTTAAAGTAAAGGTATAGAGAAAAGTTACATCAAGAATTGCTTATGTGTTTGAGTGTTTTTCATAGGAACACGGACCACATATGGAAGGCATTGGACAACAACATACTAATGGAGGACGTTGGATAACAACCAGCTGGTGGAGGAGGGCATTGGACGACTATTGACAGCAACTAGGTAACTTACTTACCTAGTGACAAGGTCAGAGTACCCTCCGTTACTAGACATTTTCATTTTGTACTTAAACCAAATTAAAAAAGATAAAAGACTAAACATATAAATAAAAACATTATAGTAAAAGATAAATGATATAAAATGATAAAACTATAGATATAACTTAAAATTGAAAAGAGATCTTTAAAGTAAAGGTATAGAGAAAAGTTTCACCAAGAATTGCTCATGTGTTTGAGTGTTTTTCATAGGGACATGGACCACAGATGGAAGGCATTGGACAACAACAGACTAATGGAGGTCGTTGGACAACAACCAGATGGTGCAGGAGGGCATTGGACTAACTTACTAACCTATTGACAAGGTAAGAGTTTTCTCCCTTTCAAGACATTTTCATTTTGTATATACTTAAACCAAATAAAGAAAAATAAAAGAGTAAACATATCAATAAAAACATTATAGTAAAAGATAAATGATAAAAAATGATAAAACTATGAATAAAACTTTAAATTTAAAAGAGATTTTTAAAGGTATAGAGAAATGTTACATACATCAAGAATTACTTATGTGTTTGAGTGTTTTCCATAGGGACATGGACCAAAAATGGAAGGCATTGGACAAGAACAGACTAATGGAGGACGTTGGACAACAACCAGCTGGTGGAGGAGGGCATTGGACAACGAATGACAGCATCTAGGTAACTTACTTACCTAGTGACAAGGTAAGTGTTCTCTCCCTTACAAGACATTTTCGTTTTGTACTTAAACCAAATAAAAAAGATAAAAGACTAAGCAAAAATGAAAATATTAAACAAATAGTAAAAGATAAATGATATTAAATGATAAAACTATAAATAAAACTTAAAATTCAAAAGAGATTTTTTAAATAAAGATATAGAGAAAAGTTACATCAAGAATTGCTTATGTGTTTGAGTGTTTTTCATCGGGACACGGACCACAGATGGAAGGCATTGGACAACAGCAGACTAATGGAGGACATTGGACAACAAGGAAATGGTGGAGGAGGGCATTGGACAACGAATGGCAGCAACTAGGTAACTTACTTACCTAGTGACAAGGTAAGTGTTCTCTCCCTTACAAGACATTTTCATTTTGTACTTAAACCAAATAAAAAAGATAAAAGACTAAGCAAAAATGAAAATATTAAACATAATAGTAAAAGATAAATGATATTAAATGATAAAACTATCAATAAAACTTAAAATTCAAAAGAGATTTTTTAAATAAAGATATAGAGAAAAGTTACATCAAGAATTGCTTATGTGTTTGAGTGTTTTTCATCGGGACACGGACCACAGATGGAAGGCATTGGACAACAGCAGACTAATGGAGGACATTGGACATCAAGGAAATGGTGGAGGAGGGCATTGGACAACGAATGGCAGCAACTAGGTAACTTACTTACCTAGTGACAAGGTAAGTGTTCTCTCCCTTACAAGACATTTTCATTTTGTACTTAAACCAAAAAAAAAAAAAAAGACTTAAGATATGAATAAAAACAAAATAGTAAAAGATAAATGATATAAAATGATAAAAACAATAAAGAAAACTTAAAATTCAAAAGATATTTTTAAAGTAAAGGTATAGAGAAAAGTTACATCAAGAATTGCTTATATGTTTGAGTGTTTTTCATAGGGACACGAACCATAGATGGAAGGCATTGGACAACAACAGACTAATGGAGGACGTTGGACAACAACAAGCTGGAGGAGGAGGGCATTCGACAACGAATGACAGCAACTAGGTAACTTACTTACCTAGTGACAAGGTAAGTGTTCTCTCCCTTACAAGACATTTTCATTTTGTACTTAAACCAAATGAAAAAGATGGAAGATTGAACAAAAAAATAATAAACATAATAGTAAAAGATAAATGATGTAAAATGATAAAACTATAAATAAAACTTAAAATTTAAAAAAGATTTTTTATATAAAGATATAGAGAAAATTTACATCAAGAATTGCTTATGTGTTTGAGTGTTTTATCATAGGGACACGGACCACAGATGGAAGGCATTGGACAACAACAGACTAATGGAGGACGTTGGACAACAACCAGCTGGTGGAGGAGGGCATTCGACAACGAATGACAGCAACTAGGTAACTTACTTACCTAGTGACAGGGTAAGAGCTCTCTCCCTTACAAGACATTTTCATTTTTAACTTAAACCAAATAAAAAAGATAAAAGACTAAACAAAAAGATAATACACATAATAGTAAAAGATTAACGATGTAAAATGATAAAACTATAATCAAAACTTAAAATTTAAAAAAAAGTTTTTTAAATAAAGATATAGAGAAAATTTATATCAAGAATTGCTTATGTGTTTGAGTGTTTTCCATAGGGACATGGACCTCAGAAGGAAAGCATTGGACAACAACCGACTAATGGAGGACGTTGGACAATAACCAGCTGGTGGAGGAGGGCATTGGACAAGGAATAACAGCAACTAGGTAACTTACTTACCTAGTGACAAGGTAAGTGTTCTCTCCCTTAAAAGACATTTTCATTTTGTACTTAAATCAAATAAAAAAGACGGAAGATTAAACAAAAAAATAATAAACATAATAGTAAAAGATAAATGATGTAAAATGATAAAACTATAAATAAAACTTAAAATTTAAAAAAGATTTTTTAAATAAAGATATAGAGAAAATTTACATCAAGAATTGCTTATGTGTTTGAGTGTTTTTCTTAGGGACATGGACCTCAGATGGAAGGCATTGGACAACAACAGACTAATGGAGGACGTTGGACAACAACCAACTGCTGGAGGAGGGCATTGGACAACGAATGACAGCAACTAGGTAACTTACTTACCTAGTGACAAGGTAGGTCTTCTCTGTCTTACAAGACATTTTCATTTTGTACTTAAACCAAATAAAAAAGATAGAAGACTAAACAAAAAAAATAATAAACATAATAGTAAAAGATAAATGAAGTAAAATGATAAAACTATAAATAAAACTTAAAATTTAAAAAACTTACTTAGTGACAAGGTAAGAGTTATCTCCCTTACAAGAAATTTTCAGTTTGAACTTAAACCAAATAAAAAAAATAAAAGACTAAACATATAAATAAAAACATAATAGTAAAAGATAAATGATAAAAAATGATAAAACTATAAATAAAACTTAAAATTTAAAAGAGATTTTTAAAGTAAAGATATAGAAAAAATTTACATCAAGAATTGCTTATGTGTTTGAGTGTTTTTCATAGGGACATGGACCTAAGATGGAAGGCATTGGACAACAACAGACTAATAGAGGACATTGGACAACAAGGAACTGGTGGAGGAGGGCATTGGACAACGAATGGTAGCAAATAGGTAACTTACTTACCTAGTGACAAGGTAAGAGTTCTCTCCCTTACAAGACATTTTCATTTTGAACTTAAATCAAATAAAAAAAATAAAAGACTAAACATATAAATAAAAACATAATAGTAAAAGATAAATGATATAAAATAATAAAACTATAAATAAAACTTAAAATATAAAAGAGATGTTGAAAGTAAAGGTATAGAGAAAAGTTACATCAAGAATTGCTTATGTGTTTGAGTGTTTTTCATAGGGACATGGACCACAGATGGAAGGCATTGGACAACAACAGACTAATTGAGGACGTTGGACAACAACCAGCTGGTGGAGGAGGGCATCATAGAAGAATGGCAAATACTGCGTAACTTTCTTACCTATTGTCAAGGTAAGAGTTGTCTCCCTTACAAAACATTTTCAATTTGTACTAAAAATAATAAAAAAGATAAAAGACTAAACATAAAAATAATAAACATAATTGAAAAATATAAATGATATAAAATGAATAAAACTATAAATAAAACTAAAGATTATATGTTAAATGTTATATTAGTAATTTTTGAAATCAATAAAACTTTAAATAAAACTCAGGACTTAAGATAAAATAAAATAATAAAGGATAAAAGAAAAATGATATAAAATTAATTTTTAAAATCAATAAAACTATAAATAAAACCTAAAGATTTAAAAGATGAATGATATAAAATAAATAAAACTGTGAATAGATAAAAGAGATTTTTAAAGTAAAGATATAGGGAAAAGATACATCAAGAATTGCTTACGTGCTTGAGTGTTTTTCCTAGGGACTTTGACCAAGGGATGGAAGGCATTGGACAACAACAGACTAGTGGAGGACATTTAACAACAACAAGCTGGTGGGGGAGGGCATTGGACAACGAATGGCAGCAACTAGGTAACTTATTTACCTAGTGACAAGGTTAGAATTCTCTATCTTTCAAAACAAAAGTAAGATAAAAGACTAAACATAAAATAATAAACATAATAGTAAAAGATAAATGATATAAAATGATAAAACTATAAATAAAACTTAAAATCAGAAAAAGATTTTTAAAGTAAAGGTATAGAGAAAAGTTACATCAAGAATTGCATATGTGTTTGAGTGTTTTTCATAGGGACAAGGACCACATATGGAAGGCATTGGACAACAACAGACTAATGGAGGACGTTGGACAACAACCAGCTGGTGGGGGAGGGCATTGGACAACGAATGACAGCAACTAGTTAACTAACTTACCTAGTGACAAGGTAAGTGTTCTCTTCCTTCCAAGACATTTTCATTTTGAACTTAAACCAAATAAAAAAGATAAAAGACTAAACAAAAAAAATAATGAACATAATAGTAAAAGATAAATGATGTAAAATGATAAAACTATAAATAAATATTAAAATTTGAAAATGATTTATTAAATAAAGATATAGAGAAAATTTACATCAAGAATGCTTATGTGTTTGAATGTTTTTCATAGGGACATGGACCACAGATGGAAAGCATTGGACAACAACAGAGTTATTGAGGACATTGGACAACAACCAGCTGGTGGAGTAGGACATCATAGAAGGAATGGCAAAAACTGCCTAACTTACTCACCTTTTCAGAAGGTAAGAGTTGTCTCCCTTACAAATCATTTTCAATTTGTACTAAAAATAATAAAAAAGATAAAAGACTAAACATAAAAATAATAAACATAATTGAAAAATATAAATGATATAAAATGAATAAAACTATAAATAAAACTAAAGATTAGATGTTAAATGCTATATTAGTGATTTTTAAAATTGATCAAACTTTAAATAAAACTCAGGACTTCAGATAGAATAAAAGAATATAAGATATATGATATAAAATTAATTTTTGAAATGGATAAACTATAAATAAAGTCTAAAGATTTAAAAGATGAATGATATAATATGAATAAAACTATGAATAGATAAAAGATATTTTGAAAGTAAAGATATAGGGAAAAGATACATCAAGAATTGCTTACGTGCTTGAGTCTTTTTCATAGGGACTTGGACCAAGGGATGGAAGGCATTGGACAACAACAGACTAATGGAGGACATTGGACAACAAGGAACTGGTGGAGGAGGGCATTGGACAACGAATGGCAGCAACTAGGTAACTTACTTACCTAGTGACAAGGTAAGAGTTCTCTCCCTTACAACACATTTTCATTTTAACTTAAACCAAATAAAAAGAATAAAAGGCTAAACATATAAATAAAAACATAATAGTAAAAGATAAATGATATAAAATGATAAAACTATAAATAAAACTTAAAATTTAAAAGAGATTTTTAAAGTAAAGGTATAGAGAAAAGTTACATAAAGAATTGCTAACGTGTTTGAGTGGTTTTCATAGGGACATGGACATGGAAGGCATTGGACAACAACAGACTAATGGAGGACATTTGACAACAAGGAACTGGTTGGGGAGGGTATTAAACAACGAATGGCAGCAACTAGGTAACTTACTTACCTAGTGACAAGGTAAGTGTTCTCTCCCTTCCAAGACATTTTCATTTTGTACTTAAACTAAATAAAAAAGATAAAAGACTAAAGAAAAACATAATGAACATAATAGTAAAAGATAAATAATGTACAATGATAAAACTATAAATAAAACTTAAAATTTAAAAAAGATTTTTTAAATAAAGATATAGTATAGAGAAAATATACTCAAGAATGCTTATGTGTTTGAGTGTTTTTCATAGGGACATGGACCACAGATGGAAGGCATTGGACAAGAACAGACTAATTGAGGACATTGGACAACAACCAGCTGGTGGAGTAGGGCATCATAGAAGGAATGGCAAAAACTGCCTAACTTACTCACCTTTTGACAAGGTAAGAGTTGTCTTCCTTACAAAACATTTTCAATTTGTACTTAAAATAATAAAAAAGATAAAAGACTAAACATAAAAATAATAATAATAAATGATATAAAATGAATAAATATAAACGTCTTCAAATTGAATAGCATCATTTAAGAACAGATAAATTGGCAACGAGGACCAGACATGCACGTTTCGGGTACTTAACCCTCGTCAGTGATCCTCAAATCTAAACAATGTAATATGCCAAAAAGTATGAAAATTACTATGTCGAAAAAGCATACCGAAAGACGTGGCAGGATTGGTGGAATATGATGCTACAGGACCCACATTTTAGAAATTTCAAGAAATTTTGATAACAGAAACTTTAGAATGCGTTGAAGAAACGATCAACCGAAATTGATCGAACTTGGCTACATGTGCCCTCGGGGACTCCTGGTCCACCAGCAGTGACACTCACAAAGTAGTATAAATATAAACGTCTTCAAATTGAATAGCATCATTTAAGAACAGATAAATTGGCAACGTGGACCAGACATGCACGTTTCTGGTACTTAACCCTCGTCAGTGATCCTCAAATCTAAACAATGTAATATGCCAAAAAGTATGAAAGTTACATGTACTATGTCGAAAAAGCATACCGAAAGACGTGGCAGGATTGGTGGGATATGATGCTACAGGACCCACGGTTTAGAAATTTCAAGAAATTTTGATAACAGAAACTTTAGAATGCGTTGAAGAAACGATCAACCGAAATTGATCGAACTTGGCTACATGTGCCCTCGGGGACTCCTGGTCCACCAGCAGTGACACTCACGAAGTGGTATAAATATAAACGTCTTCAAATTGAATAGCATCATTTAAGAACAGATAAATTGGCAGCGTGGACCAGACATGCACGTTTCGGGTACTTACCCTCGTCAGTGATCCTCAAATCTAAACAATGTAATATGCCAAAAAGTATGAAAGTTACTATGTCGAAAAAGCATACCGAAAGACGTGGCAGGATTGGTGGGATATGATGCTACAGGACCCACGGTTTAGAAATTTCAAGAAATTTTGATAACAGAAACTTTAGAATGCGTTGAAGAAACGATCAACTTAAATTGATCAAACTTGGCTACATGTGCCCTCGGGGACTCCTGGTCCACCAGTAGTGACACTCACCAAGTGGTATAAATATAAACGTCTTCAAATTGAACAGCATCATTTAAGAACAGATAAATAAAACTAAAGATTAAATGTTAAATGCTATATTAGTAATTTTTGAAATTAATAAAACTTTAAATAAAACTCAGGACTTAAGATAAAATAAAAGAATAAAAGATATAAGATATATGATATAAAATTAATTTTAAAATGGATAAAACTATAAATAAAGCCTAAAGATTTAAAAGATGAATGATATAAAATGAATAAAACTATGAATAGATAAAAGATATTTTGAAAGTAAAGATATAGGGAAAAGATACATCAAGAATTGCTTACGTGCTTGAGTCTTTTTCCTAGGGGCTTGGACCAAGGGATGGAAGGCATTGGACAACAACAGACTAGTGGAGTACATTTAACAACAACAAGCTGGTGGAGGAGGGCATTGGACAACGAATGGCAGCAACTCCGTAACTTTCTTACCTAGTGACAAGGTAAGAATTATCTCCCTTACAAGACATTTTCATTTTGAACTTAAACCAAATAAAAAAATTAAAGACTAAACATATAAATAAAAACATAATAGTAAAAGATAAATGATATAAAATCATAAAACTATAAATAAAACTTAGAATTTAAAAGAGATTTTTAAAGTAAAGGTTTAGAGAAAAGTTACATCAAGAATTGCTTATGTGTTTGAGTGTTTTTCGTAGGGACATGGACCACAGCTGGAAGGCATTGGACAACAACAGACTAATGGAGGACATTAAACCAGCTGGTGGAGGAGGGCATTGGACAACAAATGACAGCAACTAGGTAACTTACTTAGCTAGTGACAAGGTAAGTGTTCTCTCCCTTACAATAAATTTTCATTTTGTACTTAAACCAAATAAAAAAGATAAAAGACTAAACAAAAATATAAATAATAAACATAATAGTAAAAGATAAATGATATCAAATGATAAAACTATAAATAAAACTTAAAATTTGAAAGGTATTCTTAAAGTAAAGATATAGAGAAAAGTTACATCAAGAATTACTTATGTGTTTGAGTGTTTTTCTTAGGGACATGGACCTCAGATGGAAGGCATTGGACAACAACAGACTAATGGAGGACATTGGACAACAAGGAACTGGTGGAGGAGGGCATTGGACAACGAATGGCAGCAACTAGGTAACTTACTTAGATAGTTACAAGGTAAGAGTTCTCTCCCTTACAAGACATTTTTATTTTGAACTTAAACCAAATAAAAAAAATAAAAGACTAAACATAAAATAATAAACATAATGCTAAAAGATAAATGATATAAAATGATACAACTATAAATAAAACTTAAAATTAAAAAGAGATTTTTAAAGTAAAGGTATAGAGAAAAGTTACATCCATCACTGCTTATGTGTTTGAGTATTTTTCATAGGGACATGGACCACAGATGGAAGACATTGGACAACAGCAGACTAATGGAGGACGTTGGACAACAACCAGCTGGTGGAGGAGGGCATTGGACAACGAATGACAGCAAGTAGGTAACTTACTTACCTAGTGACAAGGTAAGTGTTCTCTCAAGACATTTTCATTTTGTACTTAAACCAAATAAAAAAGATAAAAGACTAAACAAAAAAATAATAAACATAATAGTAAAAGATAAATGATGTAAAATGATAAAACTATAAATAAAACTTAAAATTTAAAAAAGATTTTTTATATAAAGATATAGAAAAAATTTACATCAAGAATTGCTTATGTGTTTGAGTGTTTTATCATAGGGACACGGACAACAGATGGAAGGCATTGGACAACAACAGACTAATGGAGGACGTTGGACAACAACCAGCTGGTGGAGGAGGGCATTCGACAACGAATGACAGCAACTAGGTAACTTACTTACCTAGTGACAGGGTAAGAGCTCTCTCCCTTACAAGACATTTTCATTTTTAACTTAAACCAAATAAAAAAGATAAAAGACTAAACAAAAAGATAATACACATAATAGTAAAAGATTAACGATGTAAAATGATAAAACTATAATCAAAACTTAAAATTTAAAAAAAGTTTTTTAAATAAAGATATAGAGAAAATTTATATCAAGAATTGCTGATGTGTTTGAGTGTTTTTCAGAGGGACATGGACCTCAGATGGAAAGCATTGGACAACAACCGACTAATGGAGGACGTTGGACAATAACCAGCTGGCGGAGGAGGGCACTGGACAACGAATAACAGCAACTAGGTAACTTACTTACCTAGTGACAAGGTAAGTGTTCTCTCCCTTAAAAGACATTTTCATTTTGTACTTAAACCAAATAAAAAAGACGGAAGATTAAACAAAAAAATAATAAACATAATAGTAAAAGATAAATGATGTAAAATGATAAAACTATAAATAAAACTTAAAATTTAAAAAAGATTTTCTAAATAAAGATATAGAGAAAATTTACATCAAGAATTGCTTATGTGTTTGAGTGTTTTTCTAAGGGACATGGACCTCAGATGGAAGGCATTGGACAACAACAGACTAATGGAGGACGTTGGACAACAACCAACTGCTGGAGGAGGGCATTGGACAACGAATGACAGCAACTAGGTAACTTACTTACCTAGTGACAAGGTAGGTCTTCTCTGTCTTACAAGACATTTTCATTTTGTACTTAAACCAAATAAAAAAGATAGAAGACTAAACAAAAAAATAATAAACATAATAGAAAAAGATAAATGATGTAAAATGATAAAACTATAAATAAAACTTAAAATTTAAAAAACTTACTTAGTGACAAGGTAAGAGTTATCTCCCTTACAAGACATTTTCATTTTGAACTTAAACCAAATAAAAAAAATAAAAGACTAAACATATGAATAAAAACATAATAGTAAAAGATAAATGATAAAAAATGATAAAACTATAAATAAAACTTAAAATTTAAAAGAGATTTTTAAAGTAAAGATATAGAAAAAATTTACATCAAGAATTGCTTATGTGTTTGAGTGTTTTTCGTGGGGACATGGACCTAAGATGGAAGGCATTGGACAACAACAGACTAATAGAGGACATTGGACAACAAGGAACTGGTGGAGGAGGGCATTGGACAACGAATGGTAGCAAATAGGTAACTTACTTACCTAGTGACAAGGTAAGAGTTCTCTCCCTTACAAGACATTTTCATTTTGAACTTAAATCAAATAAAAAAAAAATAAAAGACTAAACATATAAATAAAAACATAATAGTAAAAGATAAATGATATAAAATAATAAAACTATAAATAAAACTTAAAATATAAAAGAGATGTTGAAAGTAAAGGTATAGAGAAAAGTTACATCAAGAATTGCTTATGTGTTTGAGTGTTTTTCATAGGGACATGGACCACAGATGGAAGGCATTGGACAACAACAGACTAATTGAGGACGTTGGACAACAACCAGCTGGTGGAGGAGGGCATCATAGAAGAATGGCAAATACTGCGTAACTTTCTTACCTATTGTCAAGGTAAGAGTTGTCTCCCTTACAAAACATTTTCAATTTGTACTGAAAATAATAAAAAAGATAAAAGACTAAACATAAAAATAATAAACATAATTGAAAAATATAAATGATATAAAATGAATAAAACTATAAATAAAACTAAAGATTATATGTTAAATGTTATATTAGTAATTTTTGAAATCAATAAAACTTTAAATAAAACTCAGGACTTAAGATAAAAAAAAATAATAAAGGATAAAAGAAAAATGATATAAAATTAATTTTTAAAATCAATAAAACTATAAATAAAACCTAAAGATTTAAAAGATGAATGATATAAAATAAATAAAACTGAATAGATAAAAGAGATTTTTAAAGTAAAGATATAGGGAAAAGATACATCAAGAATTGCTTACGTGCTTGAGTGTTTTTCCTAGGGACTTTGACCAAGGGATGGAAGGCATTGGACAACAACAGACTAGTGGAGGACATTTAACAACAACAAGCTGGTGGGGGAGGGCATTGGACAACGAATGGCAGCAACTAGGTAACTTATTTACCTAGTGACAAGGTTAGAATTCTCTATCTTTCAAAACAAAAGTAAGATAAAAGACTAAACATAAAATAATAAACATAATAGTAAAAGATAAATGATATAAAATGATAAAACTATAAATAAAACTTAAAATTAGAAAAAGATTTTTAAAGTAAAGGTATAGAGAAAAGTTACATCAAGAATTGCATATGTGTTTGAGTGTTTTTCATAGGGACAAGGACCACATATGGAAGGCATTGGACAACAACAGACTAATGGAGGACGTTGGACAACAACCAGCTGGTGGGGGAGGGCATTGGACAACGAATGACAGCAACTAGTTAACTAACTTACCTAGTGACAAGGTAAGTGTTCTCTTCCTTCCAAGACATTTTCATTTTGAACTTAAACCAAATAAAAAAGATAAAAGACTAAACAAAAAAATAATGAACATAATAGTAAAAGATAAATGATGTAAAATGATAAAACTATAAATAAATATTAAAATTTGAAAATGATTTATTAAATAAAGATATAGAGAAAATTTACATCAAGAATGCTTATGTGTTTGAATGTTTTTCATAGGGACATGGACCACAGATGGAAAGCATTGGACAACAACAGAGTTATTGAGGACATTGGACAACAACCAGCTGGTGGAGTAGGACATCATAGAAGGAATGGCAAAAACTGCCTAACTTACTCACCTTTTCAGAAGGTAAGAGTTGTCTCCCTTACAAATCATTTTCAATTTGTACTAAAAATAATAAAAAAGATAAAAGACTAAACATAAAAATAATAAACATAATTGAAAAATATAAATGATATAAAATGAATAAAACTATAAATAAAACTAAAGATTAGATGTTAAATGCTATATTAGTGATTTTTAAAATTGATAAAACTTTAAATAAAACTCAGAACTTCAGATAGAATAAAAGAATATAAGATATATGATATAAAATTAATTTTTAAAATGGATAAACTATAAATAAAGCCTAAAGATTTAAAAGATGAATGATATAATATGAATAAAACTATGAATAGATAAAAGATATTTTGAAAGTAAAGATATAGGGAAAAGATACATCAAGAATTGCTTACGTGCTTGAGTCTTTTTCATAGGGACTTGGACCAAGGGATGGAAGGCATTGGACAACAACAGACTAATGGAGGACATTGGACAACAAGGAACTGGTGGAGGAGGGCATTGGACAACGAATGGCAGCAACTAGGTAACTTACTTACCTAGTGACAAGGTAAGAGTTCTCTCCCTTACAACACATTTTCATTTGAACTTAAACCAAATAAAAAGAATAAAAGGCTAAACATATAAATAAAAACATAATAGTAAAAGATAAATGATATAAAATGATAAAACTATAAATAAAACTTAAAATTTAAAAGAGATTTTTAAAGTAAAGGTATAGAGAAAAGTTACATAAAGAATTGCTAACGTGTTTGAGTGGTTTTCATGGGGACATGGACATGGAAGGCATTGGACAACAACATACTAATGGAGGACATTTGACAACAAGGAACTGGTTGGGGAGGGTATTAAACAACGAATGGCAGCAACTAGGTAACTTACTTACCTAGTGACAAGGTAAGTGTTCTCTCCCTTCCAAGACATTTTCATTTTGTACTTAAACCAAATAAAAAAGATAAAAGACTAAAGAAAAACATAATGAACATAATAGTAAAAGATAAATAATGTACAATGATAAAACTATAAATAAAACTTAAAATTTAAAAAAGATTTTTTAAATAAAGATATAGTATAGAGAAAATTTACTCAAGAATGCTTATGTGTTTGAGTGTTTTTCATAGGGACATGGACCACAGATGGAAGGCATTCGACAAGAACAGACTAATTGAGGACATTGGACAACAACCAGCTGGTGGAGTAGGGCATCATAGAAGGAATGGCAAAAACTGCCTAACTTACTCACCTTTTGACAAGGTAAGAGTTGTCTTCCTTACAAAACATTTTCAATTTGTACTTAAAATAATAAAAAAGATAAAAGACTAAACATAAAAATAATAATAATAAATGATATGAAATGAATAAATATAAACGTCTTCAAATTGAATAGCATCATTTAAGAACAGATAAATTGGCAACGAGGACCAGACATGCACGTTTCGGGTACTTAATCCTCGTCAGTGATCCTCAAATCTAAACAATGTAATATGCCAAAAAGTATGAAAGTTACTATGTCGAAAAAGCATACCGAAAGACGTGGCAGGATTGGTGGAATATGATGCTACAGGACCCACATTTTAGAAATTTCAAGAAATTTTGATAACAGAAACTTTAGAATGCGTTGAAGAAACGATCAACCGAAATTGATCGAACTTGGCTACATGTGCCCTCGGGGACTCCTGGTCCACCAGCAGTGACACTCACAAAGTAGTATAAATATAAACGTCTTCAAATTGAATAGCATCATTTAAGAACAGATAAATTGGCAACGTGGACCAGACATGCACGTTTCGGGTACTTAACCCTCGTCAGTGATCCTCAAATCTAAACAATGTAATATGCCAAAAAGTATGAAAGTTACATGTACTATGTCGAAAAAGCATACCGAAAGACATGGCAGGATTGGTGGGATATGATGCTACAGGACCCACGGTTTAGAAATTTCAAGAAATTTTTATAACAGAAACTTTAGAATGCGTTGAAGAAACGATCAACCGAAATTGATCGAACTTGGCTACATGTGCCCTCGGGGACTCCTGGTCCACCAGCAGTGACACTCACGAAGTGGTATAAATATAAACGTCTTCAAATTGAATAGCATCATTTAAGAACAGATAAATTGGCAACGTGGACCAGACATGCACGTTTCGGGTACTTACCCTCGTCAGTGATCCTCAAATCTAAACAATGTAATATGCCAAAAAGTATGAAAGTTACTATGTCGAAAAAGCATACCGAAAGACGTGGCAGGATTGGTGGGATATGATGCTACAGGACCCACGGTTTAGAAATTTCAAGAAATTTTGATAACAGAAACTTTAGAATGCGTTGAAGAAACGATCAACTTAAATTGATCAAACTTGGCTACATGTGCCCTCGGGGACTCCTGGTCCACCAGCAGTGACACTCACCAAGTGGTATAAATATAAACGTCTTCAAATTGAACAGCATCATTTAAGAACAGATAAATAAAACTAAAGATTAAATGTTAAATGCTATATTAGTAATTTTTGAAATTAATAAAACTTTAAATAAAACTCAGGACTTAAGATAAAATAAAAGAATAAAAGATATAAGATATATGATATAAAATTAATTTTAAAATGGATAAAACTATAAATAAAGCCTAAAGATTTAAAAGATGAATGATATAAAATGAATAAAACTATGAATAGATAAAAGATATTTTGAAAGTAAAGATATAGGGAAAAGATACATCAAGAATTGCTTACGTGCTTGAGTCTTTTTCCTAGGGGCTTGGACCAAGGGATGGAAGGCATTGGACAACAACAGACTAGTGGAGTACATTTAACAACAACAAGCTGGTGGAGGAGGGCATTGGACAACGAATGGCAGCAACTCCGTAACCTTCTTACCTAGTGACAAGGTAAGAATTGTCTCCCTTACAAGACATTTTCATTTTGAACTTAAACCAAATAAAAAAATTAAAGACTAAACATATAAATAAAAACATAATAGTAAAAGATAAATGATATAAAATGATAAAACTATAAATAAAACTTAGAATTTAAAAGAGATTTTTAAAGTAAAGGTTTAGAGAAAAGTTACATCAAGAATTGCTTATGTGTTTGAGTGTTTTTCGTAGGGACATGGACCACAGCTAGAAGGCATTGGACAACAACAGACTAATGGAGGACATTAAACCACCTGGTGGAGGAGGGCATTGGACAACAAATGACAGCAACTAGGTAACTTACTTAGCTAGTGACAAGGTAAGTGTTCTCTCCCTTACAATAAATTTTCATTTTGTACTTAAACCAAATAAAAAAGATAAAAGACTAAACAAAAATATAAATAATAAACATAATATTTAAAGATAAATGATATCAAATGATAAAACTATAAAAAAAACTTAAAATTTGAAAGGTATTTTTAAAGTAAAGATATAGAGAAAAGTTACATCAAGAATTACTTATGTGTTTGAGTGTTTTTCTTAGGGACATGGACCTCAGATGGAAGGCATTGGACAACAACAGACTAATGGAGGACATTGGACAACAAGGAACTGGTGGAGGAGGGCATTGGACAACGAATGGCAGCAACTAGGTAACTTACTTACCTAGTGACAAGGTAAGAGTTCTCTCCCTTACAAGACATTTTTATTTTGAACTTAAACCAAATAAAAAAAATAAAAGACTAAACATAAAATAATAAACATAATGCTAAAAGGTAAATGATATAAAATGATACAACTATAAATAAAACTTAAAATTAAAAAGAGATTTTTAAAGTAAAGGTATAGAGAAAAGTTACATCCATCACTGCTTATGTGTTTGAGTGTTTTTCATAGGGACATGGACCACAGATGGAAGACATTGGACAACAGCAGACTAATGGAGGACGTTGGACAACAACCAGCTGGTGGAGGAGGGCATTGGACAACGAATGACAGCAAGTAGGTAACTTACTTACCTAGTGACAAGGTAAGTGTTCTCTCAAGACATTTTCATTTTGTACTTAAACCAAATAAAAAAGATAAAAGACTAAACAAAAAAATAATAAACATAATAGTAAAAGATAAATGATGTAAAATGATAAAACTATAAATAAAACTTTAAATTTAAAAACGATTTTTTAAATAAAGGTATAGAGAAAATTTACATCAAGAATTGCTTATGTGTTTGAGAGTTTTTCATAGGGACATGGACCACAGATGGAAGGCATTGGACAACAACAGACTAATGGAGGTCGTTGGACAACAACCAGGTGGTGCAGGAGGGCATTGGACTAACTTACTAACCTATTGACAAGGTAAGAGTTTTCTCCCTTTCAAGACATTTTCATTTTGTATATACTTAAACCAAATAAAGAAAAATAAAAGACTAAACATATCAATAAAAACATTATAGTAAAAGATAAATGATATAAAATGATAAAACTATGAATAAAACTTTAAATTTAAAAGAGATTTTTAAAGGTATAGAGAAAAGATACATACATCAAGAATTACTTATGTGTTTGAGTGTTTTCCATAGGGACATGGACCAAAGATGGAAGGCATTGGACAACAACAGACTAATGGAGGACGTTGGACAATTACCAGCTGGTAGAGGAGGGCATTGGACAACGAATGACAGCAACTAGGTAACTAATGGAGGTCGTTGGACAACAACCAGGTGGTGCAGGAGGGCATTGGACTAACTTACTAACCTATTGACAAGGTAAGAGTTTTCTCCCTTACAAGACATTTTCATTTTGTACTTAAACCAAATAAAAAAGATGGAAGATTAAACAAAAAAATAATAAACATAATAGTAAAAGATAAATGATGTAAAATGATAAAACTATAAATAAAACTTAAAATTTAAAAAAGATTTTTTATATAAAGATATAGAGAAAATTTACATCAAGAATTGCTTATGTGTTTGAGTGTTTTTCATAGGGACACGGAGCACAGATGGAAGGCATTGGACAACAGCAGGCTAATGGAGGACATTTGACAACAAGAAAAAGGTGGAGGAGGGCATTGGACAACGAATGGCAGCAACTAGGTAACTTACTTACCTAGTGACAGGGTAAGAGCTCTCTCCCTTAAAAGACATTTTCATTTTGAACTTAAACCAAATAAAAAGGATAAAAGACTAAACAAAAAGATAATACACATAATAGTAAAAGATTAATGATGTAAAATGATAAAACTATAATTAAAACTAAAAATTAAAAAAAGATTTTTTATATAAAGATATAGAGAAAATTTATATCAAGAATTGCTTATGTGTTTGAGTGTTTTATCATAGGGACACGGACCACAGATGGAAGGCATTGGACAACAACAGACTAATAGAGGACGTTGGACAACAACCAGCTGGTGGAGGAGGGCATTGGACAACGAATGACAGCAACTAGGTAACTTACTTACCTAGTGACAAGGTAAGTGTTTTCTCCCTTACAAGACATTTTCATTTTGTACTTAAACCAAATAAAAAAGATAAAAGACGAAGCAAAATTGAAAATATTAAACATAATAGTAAAAGATAAATGATATTAAATGATAAAACTATAAATAAAACTTAAAATTCAAAAGAGATTTTTTAAATAAAGATATAGAGAAAAGTTACATCAATAATTGCTTATGTGTTTGAGTGTTTTTCATCGGGACACGGACCACAGATGGAAGGCATTGGACAACAGCAGACTAATGGAGGACATTGGACAACAAGAATATGGTGGAGGAGGGCATTGGACAACGAATGACAGCAACTAGGTAACTTACTTACCTAGTGACAAGGTAAGAGTTCTCTCCCTTACAAGACATTTTCATTTTGTACTTAAACCAAAAAAAAAAAGACTTAATATATAAATAAATACAAAATAGTAAAAGATAAATGATATAAAATGATAAAAACAATAAAGAAAACTTAAAATTCAAACGATATTTTTAAAGTAAAGGTATAGAGAAAAGTTACATCAAGAATTGCTTATGTGTCTGAGTGTTTTTCATAGGGACAAGGACCACAGATGGAAGGCATTGGACAACAACAGACTAATGGAGGACGTTGGACAACCACCAGCTGGTGGAGGAGGGCATTGGACAACGAATGACAGCAACTAGGTAACTTACTTACCTAGTGACATGGTAAGAGCTCTCTCCCTTACAAGACATTTTCATTTTGAACTTAAACCAAATAAAAAGGATAAAAGACTAAACAAAAAGATAATACACATAATAGTAAAAGATTAATGATGTAAAATGATAAAACTATAATTAAAACTTAAAATTTAAAAAAAAGATTTTTTAAATAAAGATATAGAGAAAATTTATATCAAGAATTGCTTATGTGTTTGAGTCTTTTTCATAGGGACATGGACCTCAGATGGAAAGCATTGGACAACAACCGACTAATGGAATACGTGGACAGTAACCAGCTGGTGGAGGAGGGCATTGGACAACGAATGACAGCAACTAGGTAACTTACTTACCTAGTGACAAGGTAAGTGTTCTCTCCCTTACAAGACATTTTCATTTTGTACTTAAACCAAATAAAAAAGATGGAAGATTAAACAAAAAAATAATAAACATAATAGTAAAAGATAAATGATGTAAAATGATAAAACTATAAATAAAACTTAAAATTTAAAAAAGATTTTTTAAATAAAGATATAGAGAAAATTTACATCAAGAATTGCTTATGTGTTTGAGTGTTTTTCATAGGGACATGGACCTCAGATGGAAGGCATTGGACAACAACAGACTAATGGAGGACGTTGGACAACAACCAACTGCTGGAGGAGGGCATTGGACAACGAATGACAGCAACTAGGTAACTTACTTACCTAGTGACAAGGTAGGTCTTCTATGCCTTAAAAGACATTTTCATTTTGTACTTAAACCAAATAAAAAAGATAAAAGACTAAACAAAAAAAAAAAAATAAACATACTAGTAAAAGATAAATGATGTAAAATGAAAAAATAAACATACTAGTAAAAGATAAATGATGTAAAATGATAAAACTATAAATGAAACTTAAAATTAAAAAAAACTTACATAGTGACAAGGTAAGAGTTCTCTCCCTATACAAGACATTTTCATTTTGAACTTAAACCAAATAAAAAAAATAAAAGACTAAACATATAAATAAAAACATAATAGTAAAAGATATATGATACAAAATGATAAAACTATAAATAAAACTTAAAATTTAAAAGAGATTTTTAAAGTAAAGATATAGAGAAAAATTACATCAAGAATTGCTTATGTGTTTGAGTGTTTTTCATAGGGACATGGACCTAAGATGGAAGGCATTGGACAACAACAGACTAATAGAGGACATTGGACAACAAGGAACTGGTGGAGGAGGGCATTGGACGAATGGTAGCAAATAGGTAACTTACTTACCTAGTGACAAGGTAAGAGTTCTCTCCCTTACAAGACATTTTCATTTTGTACTTAAACCAAATAAAAAAAATAAAAGACTAAACATATAAATAAAAACATAATAGTAAAAGATAAATGATACAAAATGATAAAACTATAAATAAAACTTAAAATTTAAAAGAGATTTTTAAAGTAAAGGAAAAGAGAAAAGTTACATCAAGAATTGCTTATGTGTTTGAGTGTTTTTCATAGGGACACGGACCACTTATGGAAGGCAATGGACAACTACTGACTAATGGAGGACGTTGGACAACAACCAGCTGGTGGGGGAGGGCATTAAACAACGAATGACAGCAGCTAGGTAACTTACTTACCTAGTGACAAGGTAAGAGTTCTCTCCCTTCCAAGACATTTTCATTTTGTACTTCAACCAAATAAAAAAGATAAAAGACTAAACAAAACAAAAAAAAAATAATAATAAACATAATAGTAAAAGATAAATGATGTAAAATGATAAAACTATAAATAAAAGTTAAAATTTAAAAAAAAGATTTTTTTTAATAAAGATATAGAGAAAATTTACATCAAGAATTGCTTACCTGTTTGAGTGTTTTTCATAGGGACATGGACCTCAGATGGAAGGCATTGGACAACAACAGAATAATGGAGGACATTTGACAACAAGGAACTGGTTGGGGAGGGTATTAAACAACGAATGGCAGCAACTAGGTAACTTACTTAC
The DNA here is from genome assembly GCA_028142955.1 of Pinctada fucata. NCBI lineage: Eukaryota > Metazoa > Mollusca > Bivalvia > Pterioida > Pteriidae > Pinctada > Pinctada fucata. The sequence goes on from AP027109.1 coordinate 19,467,507, forward strand.
CTAGTGACAAGGTAAGAGTTCTTTCCCTTACAAGACATTTTCATTTTGACCTTAAATCAAATAAAAAAAATAAAAGACTAAACATATAAATAATAAACATAATTGAAAAATATAAATGATATAAAATGAATAAAACTATAAATAAAACTAAAGATTAAATGTAAAATGCTATAAACTTTAAATAAAACTCAGGACTTAAGATAAAATAAAATAATAAAGGATAAAAGAAAAATGATATAAAATTACTTTTTAAAATAAATAAAACTATCAATAAAACCTAAAGATTTAAAAAATTAATGATATAAAATAAATAAAACTTTGAATAGATAAAAGAGATTTTTAAAGTAAAGATATAGGGAAAAGATACATCAAGAATTGCTTACGTGCTTGAGTGTTTTTCCTAGGGACTTTGACCAAGGGATGGAAGGCATTGGACAACATCAGACTAGTGGAGGACATTTAACAACAACAAGCTGGTGGGGGAGGGCATTGGACAACGAATGGCAGCAACTAGGTAACTTATTTACCTAGTGACAAGGTAAGAATTCTCTATCTTTCAAAACAAAAGTAAGATAAAAGACTAAACATAAAATAATAAACATAATAGTAAAAGATAAATGATATAAAATGATAAAACCATAAATAAAACTTAAAATTAGAAAAAGATTTTTAAAGTAAAGGTATAGAGAAAAGTTAAATCAAGAATTGCTTATGTGTTTGAGTGTTTTTCATAGGGACACGGACCACATATGGAAGGCAATGGACAACAACAGACTAATGGAGGACGTTGGACAACAACCAGCTGGTGGGGGAGGGCATTGGACAACGAATGACAGCAACTAGGTAACTTACTTACCTAGTGACAAGGTAAGTGTTCTCTTCCTTCAAAGACATTTTCGTATTTTGTACTTAAACCAAATAAAAAAGATAAAAGACTGAACAAAAAAATAATGAACATAATAGTAAAAGATAAATGATGTAAAATGATAAAACTATAAATAAAACTTAAAATTTTAAAAAGATTTTTTAAATAAAGATAAAGAGAAAATTTACATCAAGAATGCTTATGTGTTTGAGTGTTTTTCATAGGGACATGAACCACAGATGGAAAGCATTGGACAACAACAGACTAATTGAGGACATTAAACAACAACCAGCTGGTGGAGAAGGACATCATAGAAGGAATGGCAAAAACTGCCTAACTTACTCTCCTTTTCACAAGGTAAGAGTTGTCACCCTTACAAAACATTTTCAATTTGTACTAAAAATTATAAAAAAGATAAAAGACTAAACATAAAAATAATAAACATAATTGAAAAATATAAATGATTTAAAATGAATAAAACTGAATAAAACTAAAGATTAAATGTTAAATGCTATATTAGTAATTTTTAAAATTAATAAAACTGTAAATAAAACTCAGGACTTCAGATAGAATAAAAGAATATAAGATATATGATATAAAATTAATTTTTAAAATGAATAAAACTATAAAAAAGCTTAAAGATTTAAAAGATGAATGATATAAAATGAATAAAACTATGAATAGATAAAATATATTTTGAAAGTAAAGATATAGGGAAAAGATACATCAAGATTTGCTTACGTGCTTGAGTCTTTTTCATAGGGACTTGGACCAAGGGATGGAAGGCATTGGACAACAACAGACTAATGGAGGACATTGGACAACAAGGAACTGGTGGAGGAGGGCATTGGACAACGATTGACAGCAACTACGTAACTTACTTACCTAGTGACAAGGTAAGAGTTCTCTCCCTTACAAGACATTTTCATTTTGTACTTAAACCAAATAAAAAAATAAAAGACTAAACATATAAATAAAAACATAATAGTAAAAGATAAATGATACAAAATGATAAAACTATAAATAAAACTTAAAATTTAAAAGAGATTTTTAAAGTAAAGGAAAAGAGAAAAGTTACATCAAGAATTGCTAACGTTTTTGAGTGTTTTTCATAGGGACATGGACCTAAGATGGAAGGCATTGGACAACAACAGACTAATAGAGGACATTGGACAACAAGGAACTGGTGGAGGAGGGCATTGGACAACGAATGGTAGCAAATAGGTAACTTACTTACCTAGTGACAAGGTAAGAGTTCTCTCCCTTCCAAGACATTTTCATTTTGTACTTTAACCAAATAAAAAAAATAAAAGACTAAACATATAAATAAAAACATAATAGTAAAAGATAAATGATACAAAATGATAAAACTATAAATAAAACTTAAAATTTAAAAGAGATTTTTAAAGTAAAGGTAAAGAGAAAAGTTACATCAAGAATTGCTTATGTGTTTGAGTGTTTTTCATAGGGACACGGACCACTTATGGAAGGCATTGGACAACTACTGACTAATGGAGGACGTTGGACAACAACCAGCTGGTGGGGGAGGGCATTGAACAACGAATGACAGCAACTAGGTAACTTACTTACCTAGTGACAAGGTAAGTGTTCTCTCCCTTCCAAGACAGTTTCATTTTGTACTTCAACCAAATAAAAAAGATAAAAGACTAAACATATAAATAAAAACATAATTGTAAAAGATAAATGATGTAAAATGATAAAACTATAAATAAAACTTAAAATTTAAAAGAGATTTTTAAAGTAAAGATATAGAAAAAATTTACATCAAGAATTGCTAACGTGTTTGAGTGTTTTTCATAGGGACATGGACCTAAGATGGAAGGCATTGGACAACAACGGACTAATAGAGGACATTGGACAACAAGGAACTGGTGGAGGAGGGCATTGGACAACAAATGGTAGCAAATAGGTAACTTACTTACCTAGTAACAAGGTAAGAGTTCTCTCCCTTCCAAGACATTTTCATTTTGAACTTAAACCAAATAAAAAAAAATAAAAGACTAAACATATAAATAAAAACATAAAAGTAAAAGATAAATGATATAAAATAATAAAACTATAAATAAAACTTAAAATATAAAAGAGAAGTTTAAAGTAAAGGTATAGAGAAAAGTTACATCAAGAATTGCTTATGTGTTTGAGTGTTTTTCATAGGGACATGGACCACAGATGGAAGGCATTGGACAACAACAGACTAATTGAGGACGTTGGACAACAACCAGCTGGTGGAGGAGGGCATCATAGAAGAATGGCAAATACTGCATAACTTACTTCCCTATTGACAAATTAAGAGTTGTCTCCCTTACAAAACATTTTCAATTTGTACTAAAAATAATAAAAAAGATAAAAGACTAAACATAAAAATAATAAACATAATTGAAAAATATAAATGATATAAAATGAATAAAACTATAAATAAAACTAAGATTAAATGTTAAATGCTATATTAGTAATTTTTGAAATCAATAAAACTTTAAATAAAACTCAGGACTTAAGATAAAATAAAATAATAAAGGATAAAAGAAAAATGATATAAAATTAATTTTTAAAATAAATAAAATTATAAATAAAACCTAAAGATTTAAAAGATGAATGATATAAAATAAATAAAACTGTGAATAGATAAAAGAGATTTTTAAAGTAAAGATATAGGGAAAAGATACATCAAGAATTGCTTACGTGCTTGAGTGTTTTTCCTAGGGACTTTGACCAAGGGATGGAAGGCATTGGACAACAACAGACTAGTGGAGGACATTTAACAACAACAAGCTGGTGGGGTGGGCATTGGACAACGAATGGCAGCAACTAGGTAACTTATTGACCTAGTGACAAGGTTAGAATTCTCTATCTTTCAAAACAAAAGTAAGATAGAAGACTAAACATAAAATAATAAACATAATAGTAAAAGATAAATGATATAAAATGATAAAACTATACATAAAACTTAAAATTAGAAAAAGATTTTTAAAGTAAAGGTATAGAGAAAAGTTACACCAAGAATTGCTTATGTGTTTGAGTGTTTTTCATAGGGACACGGACCACATATGGAAGGCATTGGACAACAACAGACTAATGGAGGACGTTGGACAACAACCAGCTGGTGGGGGAAGGCATTGGACAACGAATGACAGCAACTAGTTAACTTACTTACCTAGTGACAAGGTAAGTGTTCTCTTCCTTCCAAGACATTTTCATTTTGAACTTAAACCAAATAAAAAAGATAAAAGACTAAACAAAAAAATAATGAACATAATAGTAAAAGATAAATGATGTAAAATGATAAAACTATAAATAAAAATTTAAATTTAAAAATGATTTATTAAATAAAGATATAGAGAAAATTTACATCAAGAATGCTTATGTGTTTGAATGTTTTTCATAGGGACATGGACCACAGATGGAAAGCATTTGACAACAACAGACTAATTGAGGACATTGGACAACAACCAGCTGGTGGAGTAGGACATCATAGAAGGAATGGCAAAAACTGCCTAACTTACTCACCTTTTGACAAGGTAAGAGTTGTCTCCCTTACAAACATTTTCAGTTTGTACTCCAAATAATAAAAAAAGATAAAAGACTAAACATAGAAATAATAAACATAATTGAAAAATATAAATGATATAAAATGAATAAAACTATAAATAAAACTAGAGATTAAATGTTAAATGCTATATTAGTAATTTTTAAAATTGATAAAACTTTAAATAAAACTCAGGACTTCAGATAGAATAAAAGAATATAAGATATATGATATAAAATAGATTTTTAAAATGGATAAACTATAAATAAAGCCTAAAGATTTAAAAGATGAATGATATAAAATGAATAAAACTATGAATAGATAAAAGATATTTTGAAAGTAAAGATATAGGGAAAAGATACATCAAGAATTGCTTACGTGCTTGAGTCTTTTTCATAGGGACTTGGACCACGGGATGGAAGGCATTGGACAACAACAGACTAATGGAGGACATTGGACAACAAGGAACTGGTGGAGGAGGGCATTGGACAACGAATGGCAGCAACTAGGTAACTTACTTACCTAGTGACAAGGTAAATGTTCTCTCCCTTCCAAGACATTTTCATTTTGTACTTAAACCAAATAAAAAAGATAAAAGACTAAAGAAAAACATAATGAACAAATTTGAACAAATTAGTAAAAGATAAATAATGTACAATGATAAAACTATAAATAAAACTTAAAATTTAAAAAAGATTTTTTAAATAAAGATATAGTATAGAGAAAATTTACATCAAGAATGCTTATGTGTTTGAGTGTTTTTCATAGGGACATGGACCACAGATGGAAGGCATTGGACAAGAACAGACTAATTGAGGACATTGGACAACAACCAGCTGGTGGAGTAGGGTATCATAGAAGGAATGGCAAAAACTGCCTAACTTACTCACCTTTTGACAAGGTAAGAGTTGTCTTCCTTACAAAACATTTTCAATTTGTACTTAAAATAATAAAAAAGATAAAAGACTAAACATAAAAATAATAATAATAAATGATATAAAATGAATAAATATAAACGTCTTCAAATTGAATAGCATCATTTAAGAACAGATAAATTGGCAACGAGGACCAGACATGCACGTTTCGGGTACTTAACCCTCGTCAGTGATCCTCAAATCTAAACAATGTAATATGCCAAAAAGTATGAAAGTTACTATGTCGAAAAAGCATACCGAAAGACGTGGCAGGATTGGTGGGATATGATGCTACAGAACCCACATTTTAGAAATTTCAAGAAATTTTGATAACAGAAACTTTAGAATGCGTTGAAGAAACGATCAACCGAAATTGATCGAACTTGGCTACATGTGCCCTCGGGGACTCCTGGTCCACCAGCAGTGACACTCACCAAGTAGTATAAATATAAACGTCTTCAAATTGAATAGCATCATTTAAGAACAGATAAATTGCTTACGTGGACCAGACATGCACGTTTCGGGTACTTAACCCTCGTCAGTAATCCTCAAATCTAAACAATGTAATATGCCAAAAAGTATGAAAGTTACATGTACTATGTCGAAAAAGCATACCGAAAGACGTGGCAGGATTGGTAGGATATGATGCTACAGGACCCACGGTTTAGAAATTTCAAGAAATTTTGATAACAGAAACTTTAGAATGCGTTGAAGAAACGATCAACCGAAATTGATCGAACTTGGCTACATGTGCCCTCGGGGACTCCTGGTTCACCAGCAGTGACACTCACCAAGTGGTATAAATATAAACGTCTTCAAATTGAATAGCATCATTTAAGAACAGATAAATTGGCAACGTGGACCAGACATGCACGTTTGGGGTACTTACCCTCGTCAGTGACCCTCAAATCTAAACAATGTAATATGCCAAAAAGTATGAAAGTTACTATGTCGAAAAAGCATACCGAAAGACGTGGCAGGATTGGTGGGATATGATGCTACAGGACCCACTGTTTAGAAATTTCAAGAAATTTTGATAACAGAAACTTTAGAATGCGTTGAAGAAACGATTAACTTAAATTGATCGAACTTGGCTACATGTGCCCTCGGGGACTCCTGGTCCATCAGCAGTGACACTCACCAAGTGGTATAAATATAAACGTCTTCAAATTGAACAGCATCATTTAAGAACAGATACATAAAACTAAAGATTAAATGTTAAATGCTATATTAGTAATTTTTGAAATTAATAAACTTTTAAATAAAACTCAGGACTTAAGATAGAATAAAAGAATAAAAGATATAAGATATATGATATAAAATTAATTTTAAAATGGATAAAACTATAAATAAAGCCTAAAGATTTAAAAGATGAATGATATAAAATGAATAAAACTATGAATAGATAAAAGATGTTTTGAAAGTAAAGATATAGGGAAAAGATACATCAAGAATTGCTTACGTGCTTGAGTCTTTTTCCTAGGGGCTTGGACCAAGGGATGGAAGGCATTGGACAACAACAGACTAGTGGAGTACATTTAACAACAACAAGCTGGTGGAGGAGGGCATTGGACAACAAATGGCAGCAACTCTGTAACTTTCTTACCTAGTGACAAGGTAAGAATTATCTCCCTTACAAGACATTTTCATTTTGAACTTAAACCAAATAAAAAAATTAAAGACTAAACATATAAATAAAAACATAATAGTACAAGATAAATGATATAAAATGATAAAACTATAAATAAAACTTAAAATTTAAAAGAGATTTTTAAAGTCAAGGTATAGAGAAAAGTTACATCAAGAATTGCTTATGTGTTTGAGTGTTTTTCGTAGGGACATGGACCACAGATGGAAGGCATTGGACAACAACAGACTAATGGAGGACATTAGACAACAACCAGCTGGTGGAGGAGGGCATTGGACAACAAATGACAGCAGCTAGGTAACTTACTTAGCTAATGACAAGGTAAGTGTTCTCTCCCTTACAATACATTTTCATTTTGTACTTAAACCAAATAAAAAAGATAAAAGACTAAACAAAAATATAAATAATAAACATAATAGTAAAAGATAAATGATATCAAATTATAAAACTATAAATAAAACTTAAAATTTGAAAGGTATTTTTAAAGTAAAGATATAGAGAAAAGTTATATCAAGAATTACTTATGTGTTTGAGTGTTTATTCTTAGGGACATGGACCTCAGATGGAAGGCATTGGACAACAACAGACTAATGGAGGACATTGGACAACAAGGAACTGGTGGAGGAGGGCATTGGACAACGAATGGCAGCAACTAGGTAACTTACTTACCTAGTTACAAGGTAAGAGTTCTCTCCCTTACAAGACATTTTTATTTTGAACTTAAACCAAATAAAAAAAAATAAAAGACTAAACATAAAATAATAAACATAATGCTAAAAGATAAATGATATAAAATGATACAACTATAAATAAAACTTAAAATTAAAAAGAGATTTTTAAAGTAAAGGTATAGAGAAAAGTTACATCCATCACTGCTTATGTGTTTGAGTATTTTTCATAGGGACATGGACCACAGATGGAAGACATTGGACAACAGCAGACTAATGGAGGACGTTGGACAACAACCAGCTGTTGGAGGAGGGCATTGGACAACGAATGACAGCAAGTAGGTAACTTACTTACCTAGTGACAAGGTAAGTGTTCTCTCCCTTCCAAGGCATTTTCATTTTGTACTTAAACCAAATAAAAAAGATAAAAGACTAAACAAAAAAATAATAAACATAATAGTAAAAGATAAATGATGTTAAATGATAAAATTATAAATAAAACTTAAAATTACAAAAGATTTTTTAAATAAAGGTATAGAGAAAATTTACATCAAGAATTGCTTATGTGTTTGAGAGTTTTTCATAGGGACATGGATCTCGGATGGAAGGCATTGGACAACAACAGACTAATGAAGGACATTGGACAACAACCAGCTGGTGGAGTAGGGCATTATAGAAGGACTGGCAAAAACTGCGTAACTTACTTACCTTTTGACAAGGTAAGAGTTATCTCCCTTAGTAAGCAGTTTCAATTTGTACTGAAAATAATAAAAAAGATAAAAGACTAAACATAAAAATAATAAACATAATTGAAAAATATAAATGATATAAAATGAATAAAACTATAAATAAAACTAAAGATTAAATGTTAAATGCTATATTAGTAATTTTTAGAATTGATAAAACTTTAAATAAAACTCAGGACTTAAGATAAAATGAAATAATAAAGGATAAAAGAATAATGATATAAGATTAATTTTAAAATTGATAAAACTATTAATAAAACCTAAAGATTTAAAAGATGAATGATATAAAATAAATAAAACTATGAATAGATAAAAGAGATTTTTAATGTAAAGATATAGGGAAAAGATACATCAAGAATTGCTTACGTGCTTGAGTCTTTTTCCTAGGGACTTGGACCAAGGGATGGAAGGCATTGGACAACAACAGACTAGTGGAGGACATTTTACAACAACAAGCTGGTGGAGGAGGGCATTGGACAACGAATGGCAGCAACTAGGTAACTTACTTACCTATAGACAAGATAAATGTTCTCTCCCTTACAAGACATTTTCATTTTGTACTTAAACCAAATAAAAAAGATAAAAGACTAAACAAAAAAATAATAAACATAATAGTAAAGCTAAATGATGTAAAATGATAAAAGTATCAATAAAACTTAAAATTTAAAAAGAGATTTTTAAAGTAAAGATAGAGAGAAAAGTTACATCAAGAATTTCTTATGTGTTTGAGTGCTTTTCATAGGGACATGGACCTCAGATGGAGGACATTGGACAACAAGGAACTGGTGGAGGAGGGCATTGGACAACGAATGGCAGCAACTAGGTAACTTACTTACCTAGTGACAAGGTAAGAGTTCTCTCCCTTACAAGACATTTTCATTTTGAACTTAAACCAAATAAAAAAAATAAAAGACTAAACATATAAATAAAAACATAATAGTAAAAGATAAATGATATAAAATGATAAAACTATAAATAAAACTTCAAATTTAAAAGAGATTTTTAAAGTCAAGGTATAGAGAAAAGTTACATCAAGAATTGCTTATGTGTTTGAGTGTTTTTCTTAGGGACATGGACCAAGGGATGGAAGACATTGGACAACAACAGAGTAATGGAGGACATTAGACAACAACCAGCTGGTGGAGAAGGGCATTGGACAACAAATGACAGCAACTAGGTAACTTACTTAGCTAGTAACAAGGTAAGTGTTCTCTCCCTTTTGTACTTAAACCAAATAAAAAAGATAAAAGAATAAAAAAAAAAAATATATAAATAATAAACATAATAGTAAAAGATAAATGATATAAAATGATAAAACTATAAATAAAACTTAAAATTTGAAAGGTATTTTTAAATTAAAGATATAGAGAAAAGGTACATCAAGAATTGCTTATGTGTTTGAGTTTTTTTCTTAGGGACATGGACCTCAGATGGAAGGAATTGGACAACAACAGACTAATGGAGGACATTGGACAACAAGAAACTGGTGGAGGAGGGCATTGGACAACGAATGACAGCAACTAGGTAACTTATTTGCCTAGTGACAAGGTAAGTGTTCTCTCCCTTACAAGACATTTTCATTTTGTACTTAAACCAAATAAAAAAGATAAAAGACTAAACAAAAAAATAATAAACATAATAGTAAAAGATAAATGATGTAAAATGATAAAACTGTAAATAAAACTTAAAATTTAAAAAAGATTTTTTAAATAACGGTAAAGAGAAAATTTATATCAAGAATTGCTTATGTGTTTGAGAGTTTTTCATAGGGACATGGACCTCGGATAGAAAGCATTGGACAACAACAGACTAATTGAGGACATTGGACAACAACCAGCTGGTGGAGTAGGGCATCATAGAAGGAATGGCATAAAACTGCGTAACTTACTTACATTTGACAAGGTAAGAGTTGTCTCCCTTACAAAGCAGTTTCAATTTGTACTGAAAATAATAAAAAAGATAAAAGACTAAACAAAAAAATAATAAACATAATTGAAAAATATAAATGATATAAAATGAATAAAACTATAAATAAAACTAAAGATTAAATGTTAAATGATATATTAGTAATTTTTAAAATTGATGAACTTTAAATAAAACTCAGGACTTAAGATAAAATAAAATAATAAAGGATCAAAGAATAATGATATAAAATTAATTTTAAAATGGATAAAACTATTAATAAAACCTAAAGATTTAAAAGATGAATGATATAAGATAAACAAAACTATGAATAGATAAAAGATTTGTTGAAAGTAAAGATATAGGGAAAAGATACATCAAGAATTACTTACGTGCTCGAGTCTTTTTCCTAGGGACTTGGACCAAGGGATGGAAGGCATTGGACAACAACAGACTAGTGGAGGACATTTTACAACAACAAGCTGGTGGAGGAGGGCATTGGACAACGAATGGCAGCAACTAGGTAACTTATTTACCTAGTGACAAGGGAAGAATTCTCTATCTATGAAAACATTTTCATTTTGTACTTAAACTGATAAGTAAGATTAAAGACTAAACATAAAATAATAAACATAATAGTAAAAGATAAATGATATAAAATGATAAAACTATAAATAAACTTAAAATTAAAAAGAGATTTTTAAAGTAAAGGTATGGAGAAAAGTTAAATCAATAACTGCTTATGTGTTTGAGTGTTTTTCATAGGGACTTGGACCAAGGGATGGAAGGCATTGGACAACAACAGACTAGTGGAGGACATTTTACAACAACAAACTGGTGGAGGAGGGCATTGGACAACGAATGGCAGCAACTAGGTAACTTACTTACCTAGTGACAAGGTAAGAGTTCTCTCCCTTACAAGACATTTTTATTTTGAACTTAAACCAAATAAAAAAAATAAAAAAATAAACATATAGATAAAAACATAAAGGTAAAAGATAAATGATATAAAATGATAAAACTATAAATAAGACTTAAAATTTAAAAGAGATTTTTAAAGTAAAGGTATAGAGAAAAGTTACATCAAGAATTGCTTATATGTTTGAGTGTTTTTCATAGGGACACGGACCACAGATGGAAGGCAATAGACAACACCAGACTAATGGAGGACGTTGGACAACAACCAGCTGGGGGAGGAAGGGCATTGGACAACGAATGACAGCAACTAGGTAACTTACTTACCTGGTGACAAGGTAAGAGTTCTCTCCCTTACAAGACATTTTCTTTTTGTACTTAAACCAAATGAAAAAAGATAAGACTAAACAAAAAAATTATCAACATAATAGTAAAAGATGAATGATGTAAAATGATAAAACTATAAATAAAACTTAAAATTTAAAAAGGATTTTTTAAATAAAGATATAGAGAAAATTTACATCAAGAATTGCTGATGTGTTTGAGTGTTTTACATAGGGACATGGACCTCAGATGGAAGGCATTGGACAACAACATACTAATGGAGGACATTGGACAACAAGGAACTGGTGGAGGAGGGCATTGGACAACGAATGGCAGCAACTAGGTAACTTACTTACCTAGTGACAAGGTAAGAGTTCTCTCCCTTACAAGACATTTTCATTTTGAACTTAAACCAAATAAAAAAAAATAAAAGACTAAACATATAAATAAAAACATAATAGTAAAAGATAAATGATATAAAATGATAAAACTATATATAAAACTTAAAATTTAAAAGAGATTTTTAAAGTAAAGGTATAGAGAAAAGTTACATCAAGAATTGCATATGTGTTTGAGTGTTTATTCTGAGGGACATTGATCACAGATGGAAGGCATTGGACAACAACAGACTAATGGAGGACGTTGGACAACAACCAGCTGGGGGAGGAAGGCATTGGACAACGAATGACAGCAACTAGGTAACTTACTTACCAAGTGACAAGGTAAGATCTCTCTCCCTTACAAGACATTTTCATTTTGTACTTAAACCAAATAAAACAGATTAAAGCTAAACAAAAATAAAAATAATAAACATAATAGTAAAAGATAAATGATATAAAATGATAACACTTTAAAAAAGCTTAGAATTTGAAAGGTATTTTTAAAGATTTTTTAAATAAAGGTATAGAGAAAATTTACATCAAGAATTGCTTATGTGTTTGAGAGTTTTTCATAGGGACATGGATCTCGGATGGAAGGCATTGGACAACAACAGACTAATGGAGGACGTTGGACAACAACCAGCTGGGGGAGGAAGGCACTGGACAACGAATGACAGCAACTAGGTAACTTACTTACCAAGTGACAAGGTAAGATCTCTCTCCCTTACAAGACATTTTCATTTTGTACTTAAACCAAATAAAACAGATTAAAGCTAAACAAAAATAAAAATAATAAACATAATAGTAAAAGATAAATGATATAAAATGATAACACTTTAAAAAAACTTAAAATTTGAAAGGTATTTTTAAAGTAAAGATATATAGAAAATTTACATCAAGAATTGCTTATGTGTTTGAGTGTTTTTCATAGGGACATGGACCTCAGATGGAAGGCATTGGACAACAACAGACTAATGGAGGACATTGGACAACAAGGAACTGATGGAGGAGAGCATTGGACAACGAATGGCAGCAACTAGGTAACTTACTTACCTAGTGACAAGGTAAGAGTTCTCTCCCTTACAAGACCCTTTATTTTGAACTTAAACCAAATAAAAAAAAGATGAAAGACTAAACATATAAATAAAAACATAATGGTAAAAAATAAATGATATAAAATGATAAAACTATAAATAAAACTTAAAATTAAAAAGAGATTTTTAAAGTAAAGGTATAGAGAACAGTTACATCAAGAATTGCTTAATATGTGTTTGGGTGTTTTTCATAGGGACACGGACCACAGATCGAAGGCATTGGACAACAACAGACTAATTGAGGACATTGGACAACAACCAGCTGGTGGAGTAGGGCATCATAGAAGGAATGGCAAAAACTGCGTAACTTACTTACCTTTTGACAAGGTTAGAGTTGTCTCCCTTACAAAGCAGTTTCAATTTGTACTGAAAATAATAAAAAAGATAAAAGACTAAACATAAAAATAATACATAATTGAAAAATATAAATGATATAAAATGAATAAAATTATAAATAAAACTAAAGATTCAATGTTAAATGCTATATTAGTAATTTTTAAAATCAATAAAACTTTAAATAAAACTCAGGACTTAAGATAAAATAAAATAATAAAGGATAAAAGAAAAATGATATAAAACTAATTTTAAAATAGATAAAACTATAAATAAAACCTAAAGATTCAAAAGATGAATGATATAAAATAAATAAAACTATGAATACATAAAAGATATTTTGAAAGTAAAGATATAGGGAAAAGATACATCAAGAATTGCTTACATGCTCGAGTCTTTTTCCTAGGGACTTGGACCAAGGGATGGAAGGCATTGGACAACAACAGACTAGTGGAGGACATTTTACAACAACAAGATGGTGGAGGAGGGCATTGGACAACGAATGGCAGTAACTAGGTAACTTATTCACCTAGTGACAAGGTAAGAATTCCCTATCTTTCAAAACATTTTCATTTTGTACTTAAACTGATAAGATTAAAGACTAAACATAAAATAATAAACATAATAGTAAAAGATAAATGATATAGAATGATAAAACTATAAATAAAACTTAAAATTAAAAAGAGATTTTTAACGTAAAGGTATAGAGAAAAGTTACATCAAGAACTGCTTATGTGATTGAGTGTTTTTCACATAGGGTCATGGACCACAGATGGAAGGCATTGGACAACAACAGACTAATTGAGGACGTTGGACAACAACCAGCTGGTGGAGGAGGGCATTGGACAACGAATGACAGCAACAAGGTAACTTACTTACCTAGTGACAAGGTAAGTGTTCTCACCCTTACAAGACATTTTCATTTTGTACTTCAACCAAATAAAAAAGATAAAAGACTAAACAAAAAAATAATCAACATAATAGTAAAAGATAAATGATGTAAAATTATAAAACTATAAATAAAACTTAAAATTTAAAAAAGATTTTTTAAATAAAGATGCAAAGAAAATTTACATCAAGAATTGCTTATGTGTTTGAGTGTTTTTCATAGGGACATGGACCTCGGATGGAAGGCATTGGACAACAACAGACTAATTGAGGACATTGGACAACAAGGAACTGGTGGAGGAGGGCATTGGACTACGAATGGCAGCAACTAGGTAACTTACTTGCCTAGTGACAAGGTAAGAGTTCTCTCCCTCAAAAGACATTTTCATTTTGAACTTAAACCAAATGAAAAAAAAATAAAAGACTAAACATATAAATAAAAACATAATAGTAAAAGATAAATGATATAAAATGATAAAACTATAAATAAAACTAAATTTTGAAAGGTATTTTTAAAGTAAAGATATAGAGAAAAGTTACATCAAGAATTGCTTATGTGTTTGAGTGTTTTTCAGAGGGACATGGACCTCAGAGGGAAGGCATTGGACAACAACAGACTAATGGAGGACATTGGACAACAAGGAACTGGTGGAGGAGGGCATTGGACAACGAATGGCAGCAACTAGGTAACTTACTTACCTAGTGACAAGGTAAGAGTTCTCTCCCTCAAAAGACATTTTCATTTTGAACTTAAACCAAATGAAAAAAAAATAAAAGACTAAACATATAAATAAAAACATAATAGTAAAAGATAAATGATGAAACTATAAATAAAACTTAAAATTTAAAAGAGATTTTTAAATTAAAAGTATAGAGAAAAGTTACATCAAGAATTGCTTTTGTGTTTGAGTGTTTATTCAGAGGGACATGGATCACAGAGGGAAGGCATCGGACAACAACAGACTAATGGAGGACGTTGGACAACAACCAGCTGGGGGAGGAAGGCATTGGACGACGAATGACAGCAATTAGGTAACTTACTTACCAAGTGACAAGGTAAGATCTCTCTCCCTTACAAGACATTTTCATTTTGTACTTAAACCAAATAAAAAAGATAAAAGACTAAACAAAAATAAAAATAATTAACATAATAGTAAAAGATAAATGATATAAAATGATAACACTATAAAAAAACTTAAAATTTGAAAGGTATTTTTAAAGTTAAGATAAAGAGAAAATTTACATCAAGAATTGTTTATGTGTTTGAGTGTTTTTCATAGGGACATGGCAACAGACTAATGGAGGACATTGGACAACAAGGAACTGGCGGAGGAGGGCATTGGACAACGAATGGCAGCAACTAGGTAACTTACTTACCTAGTGACAAGGTAAGAGTTCTCTCCCTTTCAAGACATTTTTATTTTGAACTTAAACCAAATAAAAAAAATAAAAAACTAAACATATAGATAAAAACATAATGGTAAAAGATAAATGATATAAAATGATAAAACTATAAATAAGACTTAAAATCTAAAAGAGATTTTTAAAGTAAAGGTATAGAGAAAAGTTACATCAAGAATTGCTTATATGTTTGAGTGTTTTTCATAGGGACACGGACCACAGATGGAAGGCAATAGACAACACCAGACTAATTTAGGACGTTGGACAACAACCAGCTGGGGGAGGAAGGGCATTGGACAAAGACTGACAGCAACTAGGTAACTTACTTACCTTGTGACAAGGTAAGAGTTCTCTCCCTTACAAGACATTTTCTTTTTGTACTTAAACCAATAAAAAAGATAAAAGACTAAGCAAAAAAATTATCAACATAATAGTAAAAGATAAATGATGTAAAATGATAAAACTATAAATAAAACTTAAAATTAAAAAAAAAAAATTTTAAATAAAGATATAGAGAAAATTTATATCAACAATTGCTTATGTGTTTGAGTGTTTTTCATAGGGACATGGACCGCAGATGGAAGGCATTGGATAACAACAGACTAATGGAGGACATTGGACAACAAGGAACTGGTGGAGGAGAGCATTGGACAACGAATGGCAGCAACTAGGTAACTTACTTACCTAGTGACAAGGTAAGAGTTCTCTCCCTTACAAGACATTTTCATTTTGAACTTAAACCAAATAAAAAAAAATAAAAGACTAAACATATAAATAAAAACATAATAGTAAAAGATAAATGATATAAAATGATAAAACTATAAATAAAACTTAAAATTTAAAAGAGATTTTTAAAGTAAAGGTATAGAGAAAAGTTACATCAAGAATTGCTTATGTGTTTGAGTGTTTATTCTGAGGGACATTGATCACAGGTGGAAGGCATTGGACAACAACAGACTAATGGAGGACGTTGGACAACAACCAGCTGGGGGAGGAAGGCACTGGACAACGAATGACAGCAACTAGGTAACTTACTTACCAAGTGACAAGGTAAGATCTCTCTCCCTTACAAGACATTTTCATTTTGTACTTAAACCAAATAAAAAAGATTAAAGCTAAACAAAAAAAAAATAATAATAAAGATAATAGTAAAAGATAAATGATATAAAATGATAACACATTAAAAAAACTTAAAATTTGAAAGGTATTTTTAAAGTAAAGATATATAGAAAATTAACATCAAGAATTGCTTATGTGTTTGAGTGTTTTTCGTAGGGACATGGACCACAGATGGAAGGCAATGGACAACAACAGACTAGTGGAGGACATTTTACAACAACAAACTGGTGGAGGAGGGCATTGGACAACGAATGGCAGCAACTAGGTAACTTATTTACCTAGTGACAAGGGAAGAATTCTCTATCTATCAAAACATTTTCATTTTGTACTTAAACTGATAAGTAAGATTAAAGACTAAACATAAAATAATAAACATAATAGTAAAAGATAAATGATATAGAATGATAAAACTATAAATAAAACTTAAAATTAAAAAGAGATTTTTAAAGTAAAGGTATGGAGAAAAGTTAAATCAATAACTGCTTATGTGTTTGAGTGTTTTTCATAGGGACATGGACCACAGATGGAAGGCATTGGACAACAACAGACTAATGGAGGACGTTGGACAACAACCAGCTGGTGGAGGAGGGCGTTGGACAAAGAATGACAGCAACTAGGTAACTTACTTACCTAGTGACAAGGTAAGTGTTCTCTCCCTTACAAGACATTTTCATTTTGTACTTAAACAAAATAAAAAAGATAAAAGACTAAACAAAAAAATAATAAACATACTAGTAAAAGATAAATGATGTAAAATGATAAAACTATAAATAAAACTTAAACTTTAAAAAAGATTTTTTAAATAAAGGTATAGAGAAAATTTACATCAAGAATTGCTTATGTGTTTGAGTGTTTTTCATAGGGACATGGACCTCGGATGGAAGGCATTGGACAACAACAGACTAATGGAGGACATTGGACAACAACCAGCTGGTGGAGTAGGGCATTATAGAAGGAATGGCAAAACTGCGTAACTTACTTACCTTTTGACAAGGTAAGAGTTGTCTCCCTTACAAAGCATTTTCAATTTGTACTGAAAATAATAAAAAAGATAAAAGACTAAACATAAAAATAATAAACAAAATTGAAAAATATAAATGATATAAAATGAATAAAACTATAAATAAAACTAAAGATTAAATGTTAAATGATATATTAGTAATTTTAAAAATTGATAAAACTTTAAATAAAACTCAGGACTTAAGATAAAATAAAATAATAAAGGATAAAAGAATAATGATATAAAATTTATTTTAAAATGGATAAAACTATTAATAAAACCTAAAGATTTAAAAGATGAATGATATAAAATAAATAAAACTATGAATAGATAAAAGATTTTTTGAAAGTAAAGATATAGGGAAAAGATACATGAAGAATTACTTACGTGCTCGAGTCTTTTTCCTAGGGACTTGGACCAAGGGATGGAAGGCATTGGACAACAACAGACTAGTGGAGGACATTTTACAACAACAAACTGGTGGAGGAGGGCATTGGACAACGAATGGCAGCAACTAGGTAACTTACTTACCTAGTGACAAGGAAAGAGTTCTCTCCCTTACAAGACATTTTTATTTTGAACTTAAACCAAATAAAAAAAATAAAAAACTATACATATAGATAAAAACATAATGGTAAAAGATAAATGATATAAAATGATAAAACTATAAATAAGACTTAAAATTTAAAAGAGATTTTTAAAGTAAAGGTATAGAGAAAAGTTACATCAAGAATTGCTTATATGTTTGATTGTTTTTCATAGGGACACGGACCACAGATGGAAGGCAATAGACAACACCAAACTGATGGAGGACGTTGGACAACAACCAGATGGGGGAGAAAGGGCATTGGACAACGAATGACAGCAACTAGGTAACTTACTTACCTGGTGACAAGGTAAGAGTTCTCTCCCTTACAAGACATTTTCTTTTTGTACTTAAACCAAATAAAAAAGATAAGACTAAACAAAAAAATTATCAACATAATAGTAAAAGATAAATGATGTAAAATGATAAAACTATAAATAAAACTTAAAATTTAAAAAGGATTTTTTAAATAAAGATATAGAGAAAATTTACATCAAGAATTGCTTATGTGTTTGAGTGTTTTACATAGGGACATGGACCTCAGATGAAAGGCATTGGACAACAACATACTAATGGAGGACATTGGACAACAAGGAACTGGTGGAGGAGGGCATTGGACAACGAATGGCAGCAACTAGGTAACTTACTTACCTAGTAACAAGGTAAGAGTTCTCTCCCTTACAAGACATTTTCATTTTGAACTTAAACCAAATAAAAAAAAAATAAAAGACTAAACATATAAATAAAAACATAATAGTAAAAGATAAATGATATAAAATGATAAAACTATAAATAAAACTTAAAATTTAAAAGAGATTTTTAAAGTAAAGGTATAGAGAAGGTTACATCAAGAATTGCTTATGTGTTTGAGTGTTTATTCTGAGGGACATTGATCACAGATGGAAGGCATTGGACAACAACAGACTGATGGAGGACGTTGGACAACAACCAGCTGGTGGAGGAAGGCACTGGACAACGAATGACAGCAACTAGGTAACTTACTTACCAAGTGACAAGGTAAGATCTCTCTCCCTTACAAGACATTTTCATTTTGTACTTAAACCAAATAAAAAAGATTAAAGCTAAACAAAAATAAAAATAATAAACATAATAGTAAAAGATAAATGATATAAATTGATAACACTTTTAAAAAAAACTTAAAATTTTAAAGGTATTTTTAAAGTAAAGATATATAGAAAATTTACATCAAGAATTGCTTATGTGTTTGAGTGTTTTTCATAGGGACATGGACCTCAGATGGAAGGCATTGGACAACAACAGACTAATGGAGGACATTGGACAACAAGGAACTGATGGAGGAGGGCATTGGACAACCAATGGCAGCAACTAGGTAACTTACTTACCTAGTGACAAGGTAAGAGTTCTCTCCCTTACAAGACCCTTTATTTTGAACTTAAACCAAATAAAAAAAAAGATAAAAGACTAAACATATAAATAAAAACATAATGGTAAAAGATAAATGATATAAAATGATAAAACTATAAATAAAACTTAAAATTAAAAAGAGATTTTTAAAGTAAAGGTATAGAGAAAAGTTACATCAAGAATTGCTTATGTGTTTGAGTGTTTTTCATAGGGACACGGACCACAGATCGAAGGCATTGGACAACAACAGACTAATTGAGGACATTGGACAACAACCAGCTGGTGGAGTAGGGCATCATAGAAGGAATGGCAAAAACTGCGTAACTTACTTACCTTTTGACAAGGTAAGAGTTGTCTCCCTTACAAAGCAGTTTCAATTTGTACTGAAAATAATAAAAAAGATAAAAGACTAAACATGAAAATAATAAACATAATTGAAAAATATAAATGATATAAAATGAATAAAACTATAAATAAAACTAAAGATTCAATGTTAAATGCTATATTAGTAATTTTTAAAATCAATAAAACTTTAAATAAAACTCAGGACTTAAGATAAAATAAAATAATAAAGGATAAAAGAAAAGTGATATAAAACTAATTTTAAAATAGATAAACTATAAATAAAACCTAAAGATTTAAAAGATGAATGATATAAAATAAATAAAACTATGAATACATTAAAAGATATTTTGAAAGTAAAGATATAGGGAAAAGATACATCAAGAATTGCTTACGTGCTCGAGTCTTTTTCCTAGGGACTTGGACCAAGGGATGGAAGGCATTGGACAACAACAGACTAGTGGAGGACATTTTACAACAACAAGCTGGTGGAGGAGGCATTGGACAACGAATGGCAGTAACTAGGTAACTTATTTACCTAGTGACAAGGTAAGAATTCCCTATCTTTCAAAACATTTTCATTTTGTACTTAAACTGATAAGATTAAAGACTAAACATAAAATAATAAACATAATAGTAAAAGATAAATGATATAGAATGATAAAACTATAAATAAAACTTAAAATTAAAAAGAGATTTTTAAAGTAAAGGTAAAGAGAACTTACATCAATAATTGCTTATGTGTTTGAGTGTTTTTCATAGGGTCATGGACCACAGATGGAAGGCATTGGACAACAACAGACTAATTGAGGACGTTGGACAACAACCAGCTGGTGGAGGAGGGCATTGGACAACGAATGACAGCAACAAGGTAACTTACTAACCTAGTGACAAGGTAAGTGTTCTCACCCTTACAAGACATTTTCATTTTGTACTTCAACCAAATAAAAAAGATTAAAGCTAAACAAAAAAAATAATAAACATAATAGTAAAAGATAAATGATATAAAATGATAACACTTTAAAAAAACTTAAAATTTAAAGGTATTTTTAAAGTAAAGATATATAGAAAATTAACATCAAGAATTGCTTATGTGTTTGAGTGTTTTTCATAGGGACATGGACCTCAGATGGAAAGCATTGAACAACAACAGACTAATGGAGGACATTGGACAACAAGGAACTGATGGAGGAGGGCAATGGACAACGAATGGCAGCAACTAGGTAACTTACTTACCTAGTGCCAAGGTAAGAGTTCTCTCCCTTACAAAACCCTTTATTTTGAACTTAAACCAAATAAAAAAAAAGATAAAAGACTAAACATATAAATAAAAACATAATGGTAAAAGATAAATGATATAAAATGATAAAACTATAAATAAAACTTAAAATTGAAAAGAGATTTTTAAAGTGAAGGTATAGAGAAAAGTTACATCAAGAATTGCTTATGTGTTTGAGTGTTTTTCATAGGGACACGGACCACAGATCGAAGGCATTGGACAACAACAGACTAATTGAGGACATTGGACAACAACCAGCTGGTGGAGTAGGGCATCATAGAAGGAATGGCAAAAACTGCGTAACTTACTTACCTTTTGACAAGGTAAGAGTTGTCTCCCTTACAAAGCAGTTTCAATTTGTACTGCAAATGATAAAAAAGATAAAAGACTAAACATAAAAATAATTCATAATTGAAAAATATAAATGATATAAAATGAATAAAACTATAAATAAAACTGAAGATTAAATGTTAAATGATATATTAGTGATTTTTAAAATTGATAAAACTTTAATTAAAACCAGGACTTAAGATAAAATAAAATAATAAAGGATAAAAGAATAATGATATAAAATTAATTTTAAAATGGATAAAACTATTAATAAAACCTAAAGATTTAAAAGATGAATGATATGAAATAAATAAAACTATGAATAGATAAAAGATTTTTTGAAAGTAAAGATATAGGGAAAAGATACATGAAGAATTACTTAAGTGCTCGTGTCTTTTTCCTAGGGACTTGGACCTAGGGATGGAAGGCATTGGACAACAACAGACTAGTGGAGGACATTTTACAACAACAAGCTGGTGGAGGAGGGCATTGGACAACGAATGGCAGCAACTAGGTAACTTATTTACCTAGTGACAAGGGAAGAATTCTCTATATATGAAAACATTTTCATTTTGTACTTAAACTGATAAGTAAGATTATAGACTAAACATAAAATAATAAACATAATAGTAAAAGATAAATGATATAGAATGATAAAACTATAAATAAAACTTAAAATTAAAAAGAGATTTGGATGGAAGGCATTGGACAACAACAGACTAATGGAGGACATTGGACAACAACCAGCTGGTGGAGTAGGGCATTATAGAAGGAATGGCAAAACTGCGTAACTTACTTACCTTTTGACAAGGTAAGAGTTGTCTCCCTTACAAAGCAGTTTCAATTTGTACTGAAAATAATAAAAAAGATAAAAGACTAAACATAAAAATAATAAACATAATTGAAAAATATAAATGATATAAAATGAATAAAACTATAAATAAAACTAAAGATTAAATGTTAAATGATATATTAGTAATTTTTAAAATTGATAAAACTTTAAATAAAACTCAGTCCCAAGTCCTTAAACTGATAAGTAAGATTAAAGACTAAACATAAAATAATAAACATAATAGTAAAAGATAAATGATATAAAATGATAAAACTATAAATAAGACTTAAAATTTAAAAGAGATTTTTAAAGTAAAGGTATAGAGAAAAGTTACACCAAGAATTGCTTATGTGTTTGATTGTTTTTCATAGGGACACGGACCACAGATGGAAGGCAATAGACAACACCAGACTGATGGAGGACGTTGGACAACAACCAGATGGGGGAGAAAGGGCATTGGACAACGAATGACAGCAACTAGGTAACTTACTTACCTGGTGACAAGGTAAGAGTTCTCTCCCTTACAAGACATTTTCTTTTTGTACTTAAACCAAATAAAAAAGATAAAAGACTAAACAAAAAAATTATCAACATAATAGTAAAAGATAAATGATGTAAAATGATAAAACTATAAATAAAACTTAAAATTTAAAAAGGATTTTTTAAATAAAGATATAGAGAAAATTATATCAAGAATTGCTTATATGTTTGAGTGTTTTTCATAGGGACATGGACCTCAGATGGAAGGCATTGGATAACAACAGACTAATGGAGGACATTGGACAACAAGGAACTGGTGGAGGAGGGCATTGGACAACGAATGGCAGCAACTAGGTAACTTACTTACCTAGTGACAAGGTAAGAGTTCTATCCCTTACAAGACATTTTCATTTTGAACTTTAACCAAATAAAAAAAAAATAAAAGACTAAACATATAAATTAAAACATAATAGTAAAAGATAAATGATATAAAATGATAAAACTATAAATAAAACTTAAAATTTAAAAGAGATTTTTAAAGTAAAGGTATAGAGAAGGTTACATCAAGAATTGCTTATGTGTTTGAGTGTTTATTCTGAGGGACATTGATCACAGATAGAAGGCATTGGACAACAACAGACTAATGGAGGACGTTGGACAACAACCAGCTGGGAGAGGAAGGCATTGGACAACGAATGACAGCAACTAGGTAACTTAGTTACCAAGTGACAAGGTAAGATCTCTCTCCCTTACAAGACATTTTCATTTTGTACTTAAACCAAATAAAAAAGATTAAAGCTAAACAAAAATAAAAATAATAAACATAATAGTAAAAGATAAATGATATAAATTGATAACACTTTAAAAAAAACTTTAAATTTTAAAGGTATTTTTAAAGTAAAGATATATAGAAAATTTACATCAAGAATTGCTTATGTGTTTGAGTGTTTTTCATAGGGACATGGACCTCAGATGGAAGGCATTGGACAACAACAGACTAATGGAGGACATTGGACAACAAGGAACTGATGGAGGAGGGCATTGGACAACGAATGGCAGCAACTAGGTAACTTACTTACCTAGTGACAAGGTAAGAGTTCTCTCCCTTACAAGACCCTTTATTTTGAACTTAAACCAAATAAAAAAAAAAGATAAAAGACTAAACATATAAATAAAAACATAATGGTAAAAGATAAATGATATAAAATGATTAAACTATAAATAAAACTTAAAATTGAAAAGAGATTTTTAAAGTAAAGGTATAGAGAAAAGTTACATCAAGAATTGCTTATGTGTTTGAGTGTTTTTCATAGGGACACGGACCACAGATCGAAGGCATTGGACAACAACAGACTAATTGAGGACATTGGACAACAACCAGCTGGTGGAGTAGGGCATCATAGAAGGAATGGCAAAAACTGCGTAACTTACTTACCTTTTGACAAGGTAAGAGTTCTCTCCCTTACAAAGCAGTTTCAATTTGTACTGAAAATAATAAAAAAGATAAAAGACTAAACATGAAAATAATACATAATTGAAAAATATAAATGATATAAAATGAATAAAACTATAAATAAAACTAAAGATTCAATGTTAAATGCTATATTAGTAATTTTTAAAATCAATAAAACTTTAAATAAAACTCAGGACTTAAGATAAAATAAAATAATAAAGGATAAAAGAAAAATGATATAAAACTAATTTTAAAATAGATAAAACTATAAATAAAACCTAAAGATTTAAAAGATGAATGATATAAAATAAATAAAACTATGAATACATTAAAAGATATTTTGAAAGTAAAGATATAGGGAAAAGATACATCAAGAATTGCTTACGTGCTCGAGTCTTTTTCCTAGGGACTTGGACCAAGGGATGGAAGGCATTGGACAACAACAGACTAGTGGAGGAAATTTTACAACAACAAGCTGGTGGAGGAGGGCATTGGACAACGAATGGCAGTAACTAGGTAACTTATTTACCTAGTGACAAGGTAAGAATTCCCTATCTTTCAAAACATTTTCATTTTGTACTTAAACTGATAAGATTAAAGACTAAACATAAAATAATAAACATAATAGTAAAAGATAAATGATATAGAATGATAAAACTATAAATAAAACTTAAAATTAAAAAGTAAAGTAAAGGTAAAGAGAACTTACATCAATAACTGCTTATGTGTTTGAGTGTTTTTCATAGGGTCATGGACCACAGATGGAAGGCATTGGACAACAACAGACTAATTGAGGACGTTGGACAACAACCAGCTGGTGGAGGAGGGCATTGGACAACGAATGACAGCAATAAGGTAACTTACTAATCTAGTGACAAGGTAAGTTTTCTCACCCTTACAAGACATTTTCATTTTGTACTTCAACCAAATAAAAAAGATAAAAGACTAAACAAAAAAATAATAAACATAATAGTAAAAGATAAATGATGTAAAATGATAAAACTATAAATAAAACTTAAAATTTAAAAAAGATTTTTTAAATAAAGATACAAAGAAAATTTACATCAAGAAATGCTTATGTGTTTGAGTGTTTTTCATAGGGACATGGACCTCGGATGGAAGGCATTGGACAACAACAGACTAATTGAGGACGTTGGACAACAACCAGCTGGTTTTGGAGGGCATTGGACAACGAATGGCAGCGACTTGTTAACTGACTTACCTTGTGACAGTGTAAGTGTTCTCTCCCTTGAAAGACATTTTCATTTTGTACTTAAACCCAATAAAAAAGATAAAAGACTTAATAAAAAAACAATAAACATAATAGTAAAAGATAAATGATGTAAAATCATAAAACTATAAATAAAACTTCAAATTTAAAAAAGATTTTTTAAATAAAGATACAAAGAAAATTTACATCAAGAATTGCTTATGTGTTTGAGTGTTTTTCATAGGGACATGGACCTCGGATGGAAGGCATTGGACAACAACAGACTAATTGAGGACATTGGACAACAAGGAACTGGTGGAGGAGGGCACTGGACAACGAATGGCAGCAACTAGGTAACTTACTTACCTAGTGACAAGGTAAGAGTTCTCTCCCTTAAAAGACATTTTCATTTTGAACTTAAACCAAATGAAAAAAAATAAAAGACTAAACATATAAATAAGAACATAACAGTAAAAGATAAATGATATAAAATGATAAAACTATGAATAAAACTTAAATTTTGAAAGGTATTTTTAAAGTAAAGATATAGAGAAAAGTTACATCAAGAATTGCTTATGTGTTTGAGTGTTTTTCATAGGGACATGGACCTCAGAGGGAAGGCATTGGACAACAACAGACTAATGGAGGATATTGGACAACAAGGAACTGGTGGAGGAGGGCATTGGACGACGAATGGCAGCAACTAGGTAACTTACTTACCTAGTGACAAGGTAAGAGTTCTTTCCCTTACAAGACATTTTCATTTTGAACTTAAACCAAATAAAAAAAAATAAAAGACTAAACATATAAATAAAAACATAATAGTAAAAGATAAATGATATAAAATGATAAAACTATAAATAAAACTTAAAATTTAAAAGAGATTTTTAAATTAAAAGTATAGAGAAAAGTTACATCAAGAATTGCTTTTGTGTTTGAGTGTTTATTCAGAGGGACATGGATCACAGAGGAAAAGCATCGGACAACAACAGACTAATGGAGGACGTTGGACAACAACAAGCTGGGGGAGGAAGGCATTGGACGATGAATGACAGCAATTAGGTAACTTACTTACCAAGTGACAAGGTAAGATCTCTCTCCCTTACAAGACATTTTCATTTTGTACTTAAACCAAATATAAAAGATAAAAGACTAAACAAAAATAAAAATAATTAACATAATAGTAAAAGATAAATGATATAAAATGATAACACTATAAAAAAACTTAAAATTTGAAAGGTATTTTTAAAGTAAATATAAATAGAAAATTTACATCAAGAATTGCTTATGTGTTTGAGTGTTTTTCATAGGGACATGGCAACAGACTAATGGAGGACATTGGACAACAAGGAACTGGCGGAGGAGGGCATTGGACAACGAATGGCAGCAACTAGGTAACTTACTTACCTAGTGACAAGGTAAGAGTTCTCTCCCTTTCAAGACATTTTTATTTTGAACTTAAACCAAATAAAAAAAATAAAAAACTAAACATATAGATAAAAACATAATGGTAAAAGATAAATGATATAAAATTATAAAACTATAAATAAGACTTAAAAATCTGAAAGAGATTTTTAAAGTAAAGGTATAGAGAAAAGTTACATCAAGAATTGCTTATATGTTTGAGTGTTTTTCATAGGGACACGGACCACAGATGTAAGGCAATAGACAACACCAGACTAATGGAGGACGTTGGACAACAACCAGATGGGGGAGGAAGGGCATTGGACAAAGAATGACAGCAACTAGGTAACTTACTTACCTTGTGACAAGGTAAGAGTTCTCTCCCTTACAAGACATTTTCTTTTTGTACTTAAACCAAATAAAAAAGATAAAAGACTAAACAAAAAAATTATCAACATAATAGTAAAAGATAAATGATGTAAAATGATAAAACTATAAATAAAACTTAAAATTTAAAAAGGATTTTTTAAATAAAGATATAGAGAAAATTTATATCGAGAATTGCTTATGTGTTTGAGTGTTTTTCATAGGGACATGGACCTCAGATGGAAGGCATTGGATAACAACAGACTAATGGAGGACATTGGACAACAAGGAACTGGTGGAGGAGGGCATTGGACAACCAATGGCAGCAACTAGGTAACTTACTTACCTAGTGACAAGGTAAGAGTTCTCTTCCTTACAAGACCCTTTATTTTGAACTTAAACCAAATAAAAAAAAAGATAAAAGACTAAACATATAAATAAAAACATAATGGTAAAAGATAAATGATATAAAATGATAAAACTATAAATAAAACTTAAAATTAAAAAGAGATTTTTAAAGTAAAGGTATAGAGAAAAGTTACATCAAGAATTGCTTATGTGTTTGAGTGTTTTTCATAGGGACACGGACCACAGATCGAAGGCATTGGACAACAACAGACTAATTGAGGACATTGGACAACAACCAGCTGGTGGAGTAGGGCATCATAGAAGGAATGGCAAAAACTGCGTAACTTACTTACCTTTTGACAAGGTAAGAGTTGTCTCCCTTACAAATCAGTTTCAATTTGTACTGAAAATAATAAAAAAGATAAAAGACTAAACATGAAAATAATAAACATAATTGAAAAATATAAATGATATAAAATGAATAAAACTATAAATAAAACTAAAGATTCAATGTTAAATGCTATATTAGTAATTTTTAAAATCAATAAAACTTTAAATAAAACTCAGGACTTAAGATAAAATAAAATAATAAAGGATAAAAGAAAAGTGATATAAAACTAATTTTAAAATAGATAAAACTATAAATAAAACCTAAAGATTTAAAAGATGAATGATATAAAATAAATAAAACTATGAATACATTAAAAGATATTTTGAAAGTAAAGATATAGGGAAAAGATACATCAAGAATTGCTTACGTGCTCGAGTCTTTTTCCTAGGGACTTGGACCAAGGGATGGAAGGCATTGGACAACAACAGACTAGTGGAGGACATTTTACAACAACAAGCTGGTGGAGGAGGGCATTGGACAACGAATGGCAGTAACTAGGTAACTTATTTACCTAGTGACAAGGTAAGAATTCCCTATCTTTCAAAACATTTTCATTTTGTACTTAAACTGATAAGATTAAAGACTAAACATAAAATAATAAACATAATAGTAAAAGATAAATGATATAGAAAGATAAAACTATAAATAAAACTTAAAATTAAAAAGAGATTTTTAAAGTAAAGGTAAAGAGAACTTACATCAATAATTGCTTATGTGTTTGAGTGTTTTTCATAGGGTCATGGACCACAGATGGAAGGCATTGGACAACAACAGACTAATTGAGGACGTTGGACAACAACCAGCTGGTGGAGGAGGGCATTGGACAACGAATGACAGCAACAAGGTAACTTACTAACCTAGTGACAAGGTAAGTGTTCTCACCCTTACAAGACATTTTCATTTTGTACTTCAACCAAATAAAAAAGATAAAAGACTAAACAAAAAAAAAATAAACATAATAGTAAAAGATAAATGATGTAAAATGATAAAACTATAAATAAAACTTAAAATTTAAAAAAGATTTTTTAAATAAAGATACAAAGAAAATTTACATCAAGAAATGCTTATGTGTTTGAGTGTTTTTCATAGGGACATGGACCTCGGATGGAAGGCATTGGACAACAACAGACTAATTGAGGACATTGGACAACAAGGAACTGGTGGAGGTGGGCATTGGACAACGAATGGCAGCAACTAGGTAACTTACTTACCTAGTGACAAGGTAAGAGTTCTCTCCCTTAAAAGACATTTTCATTTTGAACTTAAACCAAATGAAAAAAAATAAAAGACTAAACATATAAATAAAAACATAATAGTAAAAGATAAATGATATAAAATGATAAAACTATAAATAAAACTTAAATTATGAAAGGTATTTTTAAAGTAAAGATATAGAGAAAAGTAACATCAAGAATTGCTTATGTGTTTGAGTGTTTTTCATAGGGACATGGACCTCAGATGGAAGGCATTGGACAACAACAGACTAATTGAGGACATTGGACAACAAGGAACTGGTGGAGGAGGGCATTGGACAACGAATGGCAGCAACTAGGTAACTTACTTACCTAGTGACAAGGTAAGAGTTCTTTCCCTTACAAGACATTTTCATTTTGAACTTAAACCAAATAAAAAAAAAGAAAAGACTAAACATATAAATAAAAACATAATAGTAAAAGATAAATGATATAAAATGATAAAACTATAAATAAAACTTAAAATTTAAAAGAGATTTTTAAATTAAAAGTATAGAGAAAAGTTACATCAAGAATTGCTTTTGTGTTTGAGTGTTTATTCAGAGGGACATGGATCACAGATGGAAGGCATCGGACAACAACAGACTAATGGAGGACGTTGGACAACAACCAGCTGGGGGAGGAAGGCATTGGACGACGAATGACAGCAATTAGGTAACTTACTTACCAAGTGACAAGGTAAGATCTCTCTCCCTTACAAGACATTTTCATTTTGTACTTAAACCAAATAAAAAAAATAAAAAACTAAACATATAGATAAAAACGTAATGGTAAAAGATAAATGATATAAAATTATAAAACTATAAATAAGACTTAAAATCTAAAAGAGATTTTTAAAGTAAAGGTATAGAGAAAAGTTACATCAAGAATTGCTTATATGTTTGAGTGTTTTTCATAGGGACACGGACCACAGATGAAAGGTAATAGACAACACCAGACTAATGGAGGACGTTGGACAACAACCAGCTGGGGGAGGAAGGGCATTGGACAAAGAATGACAGCAACTAGGTAACTTACTTACCTTGTGACAAGGTAAGAGTTCTCTCCCATACAAGACATTTCTTTTTGTACTTAAACCAAATAAAAAAGATAAAAGACTAAACAAAAAAATTACCAACATAATAGTAAAAGGTAAATGATGTAAAATGATAAAACTATAAATAAAACTTAAAATTTAAAAAGGATTTTTTAAATAAAGATATAGAGAAAATTTATATCAAGAATTGCTTATATGTTTGAGTGTTTTTCATAGGGACATGGACCTCAGATGGAAGGCATTGGATAACAACAGACTAATGGAGGACATTGGACAACAAGGAACTGGTGGAGGAGGGCATTGGACAACGAATGGCAGCAACTAGGTAACTTACTTACCTAGTGACAAGGTAAGAGTTCTCTCCCTTAAAAGACATTTTCATTTTGAACTTAAACCAAATGAAAAAAAATAAAAGACTAAACATATAAATAAAAACATAATAGTAAAAGATAAATGATATAAAATGATAAAACTATAAATAAAACCTAAATTTTGAAAGGTATTTTTAAAGTAAAGATATAGAGAAAAGTAACATCAAGAATTGCTTATGTGTTTGAGTGTTTTTCATAGGGACATGGACCTCAGATGGAAGGCATTGGACAACAACAGACTAATTGAGGACATTGGACAACAAGGAACTGGTGGAGGAGGGCATTGGACAACGAATGGCAGCAACTAGGTAACTTACTTACCTAGTGACAAGGTAAGAGTTCTATCCCTTACAAGACATTTTCATTTTGAACTTTAACCAAATAAAAAAAAAATAAAAGACTAAACATATAAATTAAAACATAATAGTAAAAGATAAATTATATAAAATGATAAAACTATAAATAAAACTTAAAATTTAAAAGAGATTTTTAAAGTAAAGGTATAGAGAAGGTTACATCAAGAATTGCTTATGTGTTTGAGTGTTTATTCTGAGGGACATTGATCACAGATAGAAGGCATTGGACAACAACAGACTAATGGAGGACGTTGGACAACAACCAGCTGGGAGAGGAAGGCATTGGACAACGAATGACAGCAACTAGGTAACTTAGTTACCAAGTGACAAGGTAAGATCTCTCTCCCTTACAAGACATTTTCATTTTGTACTTAAACCAAATAAAAAAGATTAAAGCTAAACAAAAATAAAAATAATAAACATAATAGTAAAAGATAAATGATATAAATTGATAACACTTTAAAAAAAACTTAAAATTTTAAAGGTATTTTTAAAGTAAAGATATATAGAAAATTTACATCAAGAATTGCTTATGTGTTTGAGTGTTTTTCATAGGGACATGGACCTCAGATGGAAGGCATTGGACAACAACAGACTAATGGAGGACATTGGACAACAAGGAACTGATGGAGGAGGGCATTGGACAACGAATGGCAGCAACTAGGTAACTTACTTACCTAGTGACAAGGTAAGAGTTCTCTCCCTTACAAGACCCTTTATTTTGAACTTAAACCAAATAAAAAAAAAAGATAAAAGACTAAACATATAAATAAAAACATAATGGTAAAAGATAAATGATATAAAATGATTAAACTATAAATAAAACTTAAAATTGAAAAGAGATTTTTAAAGTAAAGGTATAGAGAAAAGTTACATCAAGAATTGCTTATGTGTTTGAGTGTTTTTCATAGGGACACGGACCACAGATCGAAGGCATTGGACAACAACAGACTAATTGAGGACATTGGACAACAACCAGCTGGTGGAGTAGGGCATCATAGAAGGAATGGCAAAAACTGCGTAACTTACTTACCTTTTGACAAGGTAAGAGTTCTCTCCCTTACAAAGCAGTTTCAATTTGTACTGAAAATAATAAAAAAGATAAAAGACTAAACATGAAAATAATACATAATTGAAAAATATAAATGATATAAAATGAATAAAACTATAAATAAAACTAAAGATTCAATGTTAAATGCTATATTAGTAATTTTTAAAATCAATAAAACTTTAAATAAAACTCAGGACTTAAGATAAAATAAAATAATAAAGGATAAAAGAAAAATGATATAAAACTAATTTTAAAATAGATAAAACTATAAATAAAACCTAAAGATTTAAAAGATGAATGATATAAAATAAATAAAACTATGAATACATTAAAAGATATTTTGAAAGTAAAGATATAGGGAAAAGATACATCAAGAATTGCTTACGTGCTCGAGTCTTTTTCCTAGGGACTTGGACCAAGGGATGGAAGGCATTGGACAACAACAGACTAGTGGAGGACATTTTACAACAACAAGCTGGTGGAGGAGGGCATTGGACAACGAATGGCAGTAACTAGGTAACTTATTTACCTAGTGACAAGGTAAGAATTCCCTATCTTTCAAAACATTTTCATTTTGTACTTAAACTGATAAGATTAAAGACTAAACATAAAATAATAAACATAATAGTAAAAGATAAATGATATAGAATGATAAAACTATAAATAAAACTTAAAATTAAAAAGTAAAGTAAAGGTAAAGAGAACTTACATCAATAACTGCTTATGTGTTTGAGTGTTTTTCATAGGGTCATGGACCACAGATGGAAGGCATTGGACAACAACAGACTAATTGAGGACGTTGGACAACAACCAGCTGGTGGAGGAGGGCATTGGACAACGAATGACAGCAATAAGGTAACTTACTAATCTAGTGACAAGGTAAGTTTTCTCACCCTTACAAGACATTTTCATTTTGTACTTCAACCAAATAAAAAAGATAAAAGACTAAACAAAAAAATAATAAACATAATAGTAAAAGATAAATGATGTAAAATGATAAAACTATAAATAAAACTTAAAATTTAAAAAAGATTTTTTAAATAAAGATACAAAGAAAATTTACATCAAGAAATGCTTATGTGTTTGAGTGTTTTTCATAGGGACATGGACCTCGGATGGAAGGCATTGGACAACAACAGACTAATTGAGGACGTTGGACAACAACCAGCTGGTTTTGGAGGGCATTGGACAACGAATGGCAGCGACTTGTTAACTGACTTACCTTGTGACAGTGTAAGTGTTCTCTCCCTTGAAAGACATTTTCATTTTGTACTTAAACCCAATGAAAAAGATAAAAGACTTAATAAAAAAACAATAAACATAATAGTAAAAGATAAATGATGTAAAATCATAAAACTATAAATAAAACTTCAAATTTAAAAAAGATTTTTTAAATAAAGATACAAAGAAAATTTACATCAAGAATTGCTTATGTGTTTGAGTGTTTTTCATAGGGACATGGACCTCGGATGGAAGGCATTGGACAACAACAGACTAATTGAGGACATTGGACAACAAGGAACTGGTGGAGGAGGGCACTGGACAACGAATGGCAGCAACTAGGTAACTTACTTACCTAGTGACAAGGTAAGAGTTCTCTCCCTTAAAAGACATTTTCATTTTGAACTTAAACCAAATGAAAAAAAATAAAAGACTAAACATATAAATAAGAACATAACAGTAAAAGATAAATGATATAAAATGATAAAACTATAAATAAAACTTAAATTTTGAAAGGTATTTTTAAAGTAAAGATATAGAGAAAAGTTACATCAAGAATTGCTTATGTGTTTGAGTGTTTTTCATAGGGACATGGACCTCAGAGGGAAGGCATTGGACAACAACAGACTAATGGAGGATATTGGACAACAAGGAACTGGTGGAGGAGGGCATTGGACGACGAATGGCAGCAACTAGGTAACTTACTTACCTAGTGACAAGGTAAGAGTTCTTTCCCTTACAAGACATTTTCATTTTGAACTTAAACCAAATAAAAAAAAATAAAAGACTAAACATATAAATAAAAACATAATAGTAAAAGATAAATGATATAAAATGATAAAACTATAAATAAAACTTAAAATTTAAAAGAGATTTTTAAATTAAAAGTATAGAGAAAAGTTACATCAAGAATTGCTTTTGTGTTTGAGTGTTTATTCAGAGGGACATGGATCACAGAGGAAAAGCATCGGACAACAACAGACTAATGGAGGACGTTGGACAACAACAAGCTGGGGGAGGAAGGCATTGGACGATGAATGACAGCAATTAGGTAACTTACTTACCAAGTGACAAGGTAAGATCTCTCTCCCTTACAAGACATTTTCATTTTGTACTTAAACCAAATATAAAAGATAAAAGACTAAACAAAAATAAAAATAATTAACATAATAGTAAAAGATAAATGATATAAAATGATAACACTATAAAAAAACTTAAAATTTGAAAGGTATTTTTAAAGTAAATATAAATAGAAAATTTACATCAAGAATTGCTTATGTGTTTGAGTGTTTTTCATAGGGACATGGAAACAGACTAATGGAGGACATTGGACAACAAGGAACTGGCGGAGGAGGGCATTGGACAACGAATGGCAGCAACTAGGTAACTTACTTACCTAGTGACAAGGTAAGAGTTCTCTCCCTTTCAAGACATTTTTATTTTGAACTTAAACCAAATAAAAAAAATAAAAAACTAAACATATAGATAAAAACATAATGGTAAAAGATAAATGATATAAAATTATAAAACTATAAATAAGACTTAAAAATCTGAAAGAGATTTTTAAAGTAAATGTATAGAGAAAAGTTACATCAAGAATTGCTTATATGTTTGAGTGTTTTTCATAGGGACACGGACCACAGATGTAAGGCAATAGACAACACCAGACTAATGGAGGACGTTGGACAACAACCAGATGGGGGAGGAAGGGCATTGGACAAAGAATGACAGCAACTAGGTAACTTACTTACCTTGTGACAAGGTAAGAGTTCTCTCCCTTACAAGACATTTTCTTTTTGTACTTAAACCAAATAAAAAAGATAAAAGACTAAACAAAAAAATTATCAACATAATAGTAAAAGATAAATGATGTAAAATGATAAAACTATAAATAAAACTTAAAATTTAAAAAGGATTTTTTAAAAAAAGATATAGAGAAAATTTATATCGAGAATTGCTTATGTGTTTGAGTGTTTTTCATAGGGACATGGACCTCAGATGGAAGGCATTGGATAACAACAGACTAATGGAGGACATTGGACAACAAGGAACTGGTGGAGGAGGGCATTGGACAACCAATGGCAGCAACTAGGTAACTTACTTACCTAGTGACAAGGTAAGAGTTCTCTTCCTTACAAGACCCTTTATTTTGAACTTAAACCAAATAAAAAAAAAGATAAAAGACTAAACATATAAATAAAAACATAATGGTAAAAGATAAATGATATAAAATGATAAAACTATAAATAAAACTTAAAATTAAAAAGAGATTTTTAAAGTAAAGGTATAGAGAAAAGTTACATCAAGAATTGCTTATGTGTTTGAGTGTTTTTCATAGGGACACGGACCACAGATCGAAGGCATTGGACAACAACAGACTAATTGAGGACATTGGACAACAACCAGCTGGTGGAGTAGGGCATCATAGAAGGAATGGCAAAAACTGCGTAACTTACTTACCTTTTGACAATTTAAGAGTTCTCTCCCTTACAAATCAGTTTCAATTTGTACTGAAAATAATAAAAAAGATAAAAGACTAAACATGAAAATAATAAACATAATTGAAAAATATAAATGATATAAAATGAATAAAACTATAAATAAAACTAAAGATTCAATGTTAAATGCTATATTTGTAATTTTTAAAATCAATAAAACTTTAAATAAAACTCAGGACTTAAGATAAAATAAAATAATAAAGGATAAAAGAAAAGTGATATAAAACTAATTTTAAAATAGATAAAACTATAAATAAAACCTAAAGATTTAAAAGATGAATGATATAAAATAAATAAAACTATGAATACATTAAAAGATATTTTGAAAGTAAAGATATAGGGAAAAGATACATCAAGAATTGCTTACGTGCTCGAGTCTTTTTCCTAGGGACTTGGACCAAGGGATGGAAGGCATTGGACAACAACAGACTAGTGGAGGACATTTTACAACAACAAGCTGGTGGAGGAGGGCATTGGACAACGAATGGCAGTAACTAGGTACCTTATTTACCTAGTGACAAGGTAAGAATTCCCTATCTTTCAAAACATTTTCATTTTGTACTTAAACTGATAAGATTAAAGACTAAACATAAAATAATAAACATAATAGTAAAAGATAAATGATATAGAAAGATAAAACTATAAATAAAACTTAAAATTAAAAAGAGATTTTTAAAGTAAAGGTAAAGAGAACTTACATCAATAATTGCTTATGTGTTTGAGTGTTTTTCATAGGGTCATGGACCACAGATGGAAGGCATTGGACAACAACAGACTAATTGAGGACGTTGGACAACAACCAGCTGGTGGAGGAGGGCATTGGACAACGAATGACAGCAACAAGGTAACTTACTAACCTAGTGACAAGGTAAGTGTTCTCACCCTTACAAGACATTTTCATTTTGTACTTCAACCAAATAAAAAAGATAAAAGACTAAACAAAAAAAAAAATAAACATAATAGTAAAAGATAAATGATGTAAAATGATAAAACTATAAATAAAACTTAAAATTTAAAAAAGATTTTTTAAATAAAGATACAAAGAAAATTTACATCAAGAAATGCTTATGTGTTTGAGTGTTTTTCATAGGGACATGGACCTCGGATGGAAGGCATTGGACAACAACAGACTAATTGAGGACATTGGACAACAAGGAACTGGTGGAGGTGGGCATTGGACAACGAATGGCAGCAACTAGGTAACTTACTTACCTAGTGACAAGGTAAGAGTTCTCTCCCTTAAAAGACATTTTCATTTTGAACTTAAACCAAATGAAAAAAAATAAAAGACTAAACATATAAATAAAAACATAATAGTAAAAGATAAATGATATAAAATGATAAAACTATAAATAAAACTTAAATTATGAAAGGTATTTTTAAAGTAAAGATATAGAGAAAAGTAACATCAAGAATTGCTTATGTGTTTGAGTGTTTTTCATAGGGACATGGACCTCAGATGGAAGGCATTGGACAACAACAGACTAATTGAGGACATTGGACAACAAGGAACTGGTGGAGGAGGGCATTGGACAACGAATGGCAGCAACTAGGTAACTTACTTACCTAGTGACAAGGTAAGAGTTCTTTCCCTTACAAGACATTTTCATTTTGAACTTAAACCAAATAAAAAAAAAAGAAAAGACTAAACATATAAATAAAAACATAATAGTAAAAGATAAATGATATAAAATGATAAAACTATAAATAAAACTTAAAATTTAAAAGAGATTTTTAAATTAAAAGTATAGAGAAAAGTTACATCAAGAATTGCTTTTGTGTTTGAGTGTTTATTCAGAGGGACATGGATCACAGATGGAAGGCATCGGACAACAACAGACTAATGGAGGACGTTGGACAACAACCAGCTGGGGGAGGAAGGCATTGGACGACGAATGACAGCAATTAGGTAACTTACTTACCAAGTGACAAGGTAAGATCTCTCTCCCTTACAAGACATTTTCATTTTGTACTTAAACCAAATAAAAAAAATAAAAAACTAAACATATAGATAAAAACATAATGGCAAAAGATAAATGATATAAAATTATAAAACTATAAATAAGACTTAAAATCTAAAAGAGATTTTTAAAGTAAAGGTATAGAGAAAAGTTACATCAAGAATTGCTTATATGTTTGAGTGTTTTTCATAGGGACACGGACCACAGATGGAAGGCAATAGACAACACCAGACTAATGGAGGACGTTGGACAACAACCAGCTGGGAGAGGAAGGGCATTGGACAAAGAATGATAGCAACTAGGTAACTTACTTACCTTGTGACAAGGTAAGAGTTCTCTCCCATACAAGACATTTTCTTTTTGTACTTAAACCAAATAAAAAAGATAAAAGACTAAACAAAAAAATTACCAACATAATAGTAAAAGATAAATGATGTAAAATGATAAAACTATAAATAAAACTTAAAATTTAAAAAGGATTTTTTAAATAAAGATATAGAGAAAATTTATATCGAGAATTGCTTATGTGTTTGAGTGTTTTTCATAGGGACATGGACCTCAGATGGAAGGCATTGGATAACAACAGACTAATGGAGGACATTGGACAACAAGGAACTGGTGGAGGAGGGCATTGGACAACGAATGGCAGCAACTAGGTAACTTACTTACCTAGTGACAAGGTAAGAGTTCTCTCCCT
Organism: Pinctada fucata; assembly: GCA_028142955.1. NCBI lineage: Eukaryota > Metazoa > Mollusca > Bivalvia > Pterioida > Pteriidae > Pinctada > Pinctada fucata. Next base: position 19,506,099 of record AP027109.1, read on the forward strand.
TACAAGACATTTTCATTTTGAACTTAAACCAAATGAAAAAAAATAAAAGACTAAACATATAAATAAAAACATAATAGTAAAAGATAAATGATATAAAATGATAAAACTATAAATAAAACCTAAATTTTGAAAGGTATTTTTAAAGTAAAGATATAGAGAAAAGTAACATCAAGAATTGCTTATGTGTTTGAGTGTTTTTCATAGGGACATGGACCTCAGATGGAAGGCATTGGACAACAACAGACTAATTGAGGACATTGGACAACAAGGAACTGGTGGAGGAGGGCATTGGACAACGAATGGCAGCAACTAGGTAACTTACTTACCTAGTGACAAGGTAAGAGTTCTTTCCCTTACAAGACATTTTCATTTTGAACTTAAACCAAATAAAAAAAAAAGAAAAGACTAAACATATAAATAAAAACATAATAGTAAAAGATAAATGATATAAAATGATAAAACTATACATAAAACTTAAAATTTAAAAGAGATTTTTAAATTAAAAGTATAGAGAAAAGTTACATCAAGAATTGCTTTTGTGTTTGAGTGTTTATTCAGAGGGACATGGATCACAGAGGGAAGGCATCGGACAACAACAGACTAATGGAGGACGTTGGACAACAACCAGCTGGGGGAGGAAGGCATTGGACGACGAATGACAGCAATTAGGAAACTTACTTACCAAGTGACAAGGTAAGATCTCTCTCCCTTACAAGATATTTTCATTTTGTACTTAAACCAAATAAAAAAGATAAAAGACTAAACAAAAATAAAAATAATTAACATAATAGTAAAAGATAAATGATAACACTATAAAAAAACTTAAAATTTGAAAGGTATTTTTAAAGTAAAGATAAATAGAAAATTTACATCAAGAATTGCTTATGTGTTTGAGTGTTTTTCATAGGGACATGGCAACAGACTAATGGAGGACATTGGACAACAAGGAACTGGCGGAGGAGGGCATTGGACAACGAATGGCAGCAACTAGGTAACTTACTTACCTAGTGACAAGGTAAGAGTTCTCTCCCTTTCAAGACATTTTTATTTTGAACTTAAACCAAATAAAAAAAATAAAAAACTAAACATATAGATAAAAACATAATGGTAAAAGATAAATGATATAAAATTATAAAACTATAAATAAGACTTAAAATCTAAAAGAGATTTTTAAAGTAAAGGTATAGAGAAAAGTTACATCAAGAATTGCTTATATGTTTGAGTGTTTTTCATAGGGACACGGACCACAGATGGAAGGCAATAGACAACACCAGACTAATGGAGGACGTTGGACAACAACCAGCTGGGGGAGGAAGGGCATTGGACAAAGAATGATAGCAACTAGGTAACTTACTTACCTTGTGACAAGGTAAGAGTTCTCTCCCATACAAGACATTTTCTTTTTGTACTTAAACCAAATAAAAAAGATAAAAGACTAAACAAAAAAATTACCAACATAATAGTAAAAGATAAATGATGTAAAATGATAAAACTATAAATAAAACTTAAAATTTAAAAAGGATTTTTTAAATAAAGATATAGAGAAAATTTATATCGAGAATTGCTTATGTGTTTGAGTGTTTTTCATAGGGACATGGACCTCAGATGGAAGGCATTGGATAACAACAGACTAATGGAGGACATTGGACAACAAGGAACTGGTGGAGGAGGGCATTGGACAACGAATGGCAGCAACTAGGTAACTTACTTACCTAGTGACAAGGTAAGAGTTCTCTCCCTTACAAGACATTTTCATTTTGAACTTAAACCAAATGAAAAAAAAATAAAAGACTAAACATATAAATAAAAACATAATAGTAAATGATAAATGATATAAAATGATAAAACTATAAATAAAACTTAAAATTTAAAAGAGATTTTTAAAGTAAAGGTATAGAGAAAAGCTACATCAAGAATTGCTTATGTGTTTGAGTGTTTATTCTGAGGGACATTGATCACAGATGGAAGGCATTGGACAACAACAGACTAATGGAGGACGTTGGACAACAACCAGCTGGGAGAGGAAGGCATTGGACAACGAATGACAGCAACTAGGTAACTTACTTACCAAGTGACAAGGTAAGATCTCTCTCCCTTACAAGACATTTTCATTTTGTACTTAAACCAAATAAAAAAAATTAAAGCTAAACAAAAATAAAAATAATAAACATAATAGTCAAAGATAAATGATATAAAATGATAACACTTTAAAAAAAACTTAAAATTTGAAAGGTATTTTTAAAGTAAAGATATATAGAAAATTTACATCAAGAATTGCTTATGTGTTTGAGTGTTTTTCATAGGGACATGGACCTCAGATGGAAGGCATTGGACAACAACAGACTAATGGAGGACATTGGACAACAAGGAACTGATCGAGGAGGGCATTGGACAACCAATGGCAGCAACTAGGTAACTTACTTACCTAGTGACAAGGTAAGAGTTCTCTCCCTTACAAGACCCTTTATTTTGAACTTAAACCAAATAAAAAAAAAGATAAAAGACTAAACATATAAATAAAAACATAATGGTAAAAGATAAATGATATAAAATGATAAAACTATAAATAAAACTTAAAATTAAAAAGAGATTTTTAAAGTAAAGGTATAGAGAAAAGTTACATCAAGAATTGCTTATGTGTTTGAGTGTTTTTCATAGGGACACGGACCACAGATCGAAGGCATTGGACAACAACAGACTAATTGAGGACATTGGACAAAAACCAGCTGGTGGAGTAGGGCATCATAGAAGGAATGGCAAAAACTGCGTAACTTACTTACCTTTTGACAAGGTAAGAGTTGTCTCCCTTACAAATCAGTTTCAATTTGTACTGAAAATAATAAAAAAGATAAAAGACTAAACATGAAAATAATAAACATAATTGAAAAATATAAATGATATAAAATGAATAAAACTATAAATAAAACTAAAGATTCAATGTTAAATGCTATATTAGTAATTTTTAAAATCAATAAAACTTTAAATAAAACTCAGGACTTAAGATAAAATAAAATAATAAAGGATAAAAGAAAAGTGATATAAAACTAATTTTAAAATAGATAAAACTATAAATAAAACCTAAAGATTTAAAAGATGAATGATATAAAATAAATAAAACTATGAATACATTAAAAGATATTTTGAAAGTAAAGATATAGGGAAAAGATACATCAAGAATTGCTTACGTGCTCGAGTCTTTTTCCTAGGGACTTGGACCAAGGGATGGAAGGCATTGGACAACAACAGACTAGTGGAGGACATTTTACAACAACAAGCTGGTGGAGGAGGGCATTGGACAACGAAAGGCAGTAACTAGGTAACTTATTTACCTAGTGACAAGGTAAGAATTCCCTATCTTTCAAAACATTTTCATTTTGTACTTAAACTGATAAGATTAAAGACTAAACATAAAATAATAAACATAATAGTAAAAGATAAATGATATAGAATGATAAAACTATAAATAAAACTTAAAATTAAAAAGAGATTTTTAAAGTAAAGGTAAAGAGAACTTACATCAATAATTGCTTATGTGTTTGAGTGTTTTTCATAGGGTCATGGACCACAGATGGAAGGCATTGGACAACAACAGACTAATTGAGGACGTTGGACAACAACCAGCTGGTGGAGGAGGGCATTGGACAACGAATGACAGCAACAAGGTAACTTACTAACCTAGTGACAAGGTAAGTGTTCTCACCCTTACAAGACATTTTCATTTTGTACTTCAACCAAATAAAAAAGATAAAAGACTAAACAAGAAAAAAATAAACATAATAGTAAAAGATAAATGATGTAAAATGATAAAACTATAAATAAAACTTAAAATTTAAAAAAGATTTTTTAAATAAAGATACAAAGAAAATTTACATCAAGAAATGCTTATGTGTTTGAGTGTTTTTTATAGGGACATGGACCTCGGATGGAAGGCATTGGACAACAACAGACTAATTGAGGACATTGGACAACAAGGAACTGGTGGAGGTGGGCATTGGACAACGAATGGCAGCAACTAGGTAACTTACTTACCTAGTGACAAGGTAAGAGTTCTGTCCCTTAAAAGACATTTTCATTTTGAACTTAAGCCAAATGAAAAAAAATAAAAGACTAAACATATAAATAAAAACATATCAGTAAAAGATAAATGATATAAAATGATAAAACTATAAATAAAACTTAAATTTTGAAAGGTATTTTTAAAGTAAAGATATAGAGAAAAGTAACATCAAGAATTGCTTATGTGTTTGAGTGTTTTTCATAGGGACATGGACCTCAGAGGGAAGGCATTGGACAACAACAGACTAATGGAGGACATTGGACAACAAGGAACTGGTGGAGGAGGGCATTGGACAACGAATGGCAGCAACTAGGTAACTTACTTACCTAGTGACAAGGTAAGAGTTCTTTCCCTTACAAGACATTTTCATTTTGAACTTAAACCAAATAAAAAAAAAAAGAAAAGACTAAACATATAAATAAAAACATAATGGTAAAAGATAAATGATATAAAATGATAAAACTATAAATAAAACTTAAAATTTAAAAGAGATTTTTAAATTAAAAGTATAGAGAAAAGTTACATCAAGAATTGCTTTTGTGTTTGAGTGTTTATTCAGAGGGACATGGATCACAGAGGGAAGGCATCAGACAACAACAGACTAATGGAGGACGTTGGACAACAACCAGCTGGGGGAGGAAGGCATTGGACGACGAATGACAGCAATTAGGTAACTTACTTACCAAGTGACAAGGTAAGATCTCTCTCCCTTACAAGACAATTTCATTTTGTACTTAAACCAAATAAAAAAGATAAAGGACTAAACAAAAATAAAAATAATTAACATAATAGTTAAAGATAAATGATATAAAATGATAACACTATAAAAAAACTTAAAATTTGAAAGGTATTTTTAAAGTAAAGATAAATAGAAAATTTACATCAAGAATTGCTTATGTGTTTGAGTGTTTTTCATAGGGACATGGCAACAGACTAATGGAGGACATTGGATAAAAAGGAACTGGCGGAGGAGGGCATTGGACAACGAATGGCAGCAACTAGGTAACTTACTTACCTAGTGACAAGGTAAGAGTTCTCTCCCTTTCAAGACATTTTTATTTTGAACTTAAACCAAATAAAAAAAATAAAAAACTAAACATATAGATAAAAACATAATGGTAAAAGATAAATGATATAAAATTATAAAACTATAAATAAGACTTAAAATCTAAAAGAGATTTTTAAAGTAAAGGTATAGAGAAAAGTTACATCAAGAATTGCTTATATGTTTGAGTGTTTTTCATAGGGACACGGACCACAGATGGAAGGCAATAGACAACACCAGACTAATGGAGGACGTTGGACAACAACCAGCTGGGGGAGGAAGGGCATTGGACAAAGAATGACAGCAACTAGGTAACTTACTTACCTTGTGACAAGGTAAGAGTTCTCTCCCATACAAGACATTTTCTTTTTGTACTTAAACCAAATAAAAAAGATAAAAGACTTAACAAAAAAATTACCAACATAATAGTAAAAGATAAATGATGTAAAATGATAAAACTATAAATAAAACTTAAAATTTAAAAAGGATTTTTTAAATAAAGATATAGGGAAAATTTATATCAAGAATTGCTTATATGTTTGAGTGTTTTTCATAGGGACATGGACCTCAGATGGAAGGCATTGGATAACAACAGACTAATGGAGGACATTGGACAACAAGGAACTGGTGGAGGAGGGCATTGGACAACGAATGGCAGCAACTAGGTAACTTACTTACCTAGTGACAAGGTAAGAGTTCTCTCCCTTACAAGACATTTTCATTTTGAACTTAAACCAAATAAAAAAAAATAAAAGACTAAACATATAAATAAAAACATAATAGTAAAAGATAAATGATATAAAATGATAAAACTATAAATAAAACTTAAAATTTAAAAGAGATTTTTAAAGTAAAGGTATAGAGAAAAGTTACATCAAGAATTGCTTATGTGTTTGAGTGTTTATTCTGAGGGACATTGATCACAGATGGAAGGCATTGGACAACAACAGACTAATGGAGGACGTTGGACAACAACCAGCTGGGAGAGGAAGGCATTGGACAACGAATGACAGCAACTAGGTAACTTACTTACCAAGTGACAAGGTAAGATCTCTCTCCCTTACAAGACATTTTCTATTTGTACTTAAACCAAATAAAAAACATTAAAGCTAAACAAAAATAAAAATAATAAACATAATAGTCAAAGATAAATGATATAAAATGATAACACTTTAAAAAAACTTAAAATTTGAAAGGTATTTTTAAAGTAAAGATATATAGAAAATTTTCATCAAGAATTGCTTATGTGTTTGAGTGTTTTTCATAGGGACATGGACCTCAGATGGAAGGCATTGGACAACAACAGACTAATGGAGGACATTGGACAACAAGGAACTGATGGAGGAGGGCATTGGACAACCAATGGCAGCAACTAGGTAACTTACTTACCTAGTGACAAGGTAAGAGTTCTCTCCCTTACAAGACCCTTTATTTTGAACTTAAACCAAATAAAAGAAGATAAAAGACTAAACATATAAATAAAAACATAATGGTAAAAGATAAATGATATAAAATGATAAAACTATAAATAAAACTTAAAATTAAAAAGAGATTTTTAAAGTAAAGGTATAGAGAAAAGTTACATCAAGAATTGCTTATGTGTTTGAGTGTTTTTCATAGGGACACGGACCACAGATCGAAGGCATTGGACAACAACAGACTAATTGAGGACATTGGACAACAACCAGCTGGTGGAGTAGGGCATCATAGAAGGAATGGCAAAAACTGCGTAACTTACTTACCTTTTGACAAGGTAAGAGTTGTCTCCCTTACAAAGCAGTTTCAATTTGTACTGAAAATAATAAAAAAGATAAAAGACTAAATATAAAAATAATACATAATTGAAAAATATAAATGATATAAAATGAATAAAACTATAAATAAAACTAAAGATTCAATGTTAAATGCTATATTAGTAATTTTTAAAATCAATAAAACTTTAAATAAAACTCAGGACTTAAGATAAAATAAAATAATAAAGGATAAAAGAAAAATGATATAAAACTAATTTAAAAATAGATAAAACTATAAATAAAACCTAAAGATTTAAAAGATGAATGATATAAAATAAATAAAACTATGAATACATTAAAAGATATTTTGAAAGTAAAGATATAGGGAAAAGATACATCAAGAATTGCTTACGTGCTCGAGTCTTTTTCCTAGGGACTTGGACCAAGGGATGGAAGGCATTGGACAACAACAGACTAGTGGAGGACATTTTACAACAACAAGCTGGTGGAGGAGGGCATTGGACAACGAATGGCAGTAACTAGGTAACTTATTTACCTAGTGACAAGGTAAGAATTCCCTATCTTTCAAAACATTTTCATTTTGTACTTAAACTGATAAGATTAAAGACTAAACATAAAATAATAAACATAATAGTAAAAGATAAATGATATAAAATGATAAAACTATAAATAAAACTTAAAATTAAAAAGTAAAGTAAAGGTAAAGAGAACTTACATCAATAACTGCTTATGTGTTTGAGTGTTTTTCATAGGGTCATGGACCACAGATGGAAGGCATTGGACAACAACAGACTAATTGAGGACGTTGGACAACAACCAGCTGGTGGAGGAGGGCATTGGACAACGAATGACAGCAATAAGGTAACTTACTAACCTAGTGACAAGGTAAGTTTTCTCACCCTTACAAGACATTTTCATTTTGTACTTCAACCAAATAAAAAACATTAAAGCTAAACAAAAAAATAATAAACATAATAGTAAAAGATAAATGATGTAAAATGATAAAACTATAAATAAAACTTAAAATTTAAAAAAGATTTTTTAAATAAAGATACAAAGAAAATTTACATCAAGAATTGCTTATGTGTTTGAGTGTTTTTCATAGGGACATGGACCTCGGATGGAAGGCATTGGACAACAACAGACTAATTGAGGACGTTGGGCAACAGCCAGCTGGTTTTGGAGGGCATTGGACAACGAATGGCAGCGACTTGTTAACTGACTTACCTTGTGACAGTGTAAGTGTTCTCTCCCTTGAAAGACATTTTCATTTTGTACTTAAACCCAATAAAAAAGATAAAAGACTTAATAAAAAAACAATAAACATAATAGTAAAAGATAAATGATGTAAAATCATAAAACTATAAATAAAACTTCAAATTTAAAAAAGATTTTTTAAATAAAGATACAAAGAAAATTTACATCAAGAATTGCTTATGTGTTTGAGTGTTTTTCATAGGGACATGGACCTCGGATGGAAGGCATTGGACAACAACAGACTAATTGAGGACATTGGACAACAAGGAACTGGTGGAGGAGGGCACTGGACAACGAATGGCAGCAACTAGGTAACTTACTTACCTAGTGACAAGGTAAGAGTTCTCTCCCTTAAAAGACATTTTCATTTTGAACTTAAACCAAATGAAAAAAAATAAAAGACTAAACATATAAATAAGAACATAACAGTAAAAGATAAATGATATAAAATGATAAAACTATAAATAAAACTTAAATTTTGAAAGGTATTTTTAAAGTAAAGATATAGAGAAAAGTTACATCAAGAATTGCTTATGTGTTTGAGTGTTTTTCATAGGGACATGGACCTCAGAGGGAAGGCATTGGACAACAACAGACTAATGGAGGACATTGGACAACAAGGAACTGGTGGAGGAGGGCATTGGATGACGAATGGCAGCAACTAGGTAACTTACTTACCTAGTGACAAGGTAAGAGTTCTTTCCCTTACAAGACATTTTCATTTTGAACTTAAACCAAATAAAAAAAAATAAAAGACTAAACATATAAATAATTAACATAATAGTAAAAGATAAATGATATAAAATGATAACACTATAAAAAAACATAAAATTTGAAAGGTATTTTTAAAGTAAAGATAAATAGAAAATTTACATCAAGAATTGCTTATGTGTTTGAGTGTTTTTCATAGGGACATGGCAACAGACTAATGGAGGACATTGGACAACAAGGAACTGGCGGAGGAGGGCATTGGACAACGAATGGCAGCAACTAGGTAACTTACTTACCTAGTGACAAGGTAAGAGTTCTCTCCCTTTCAAGACATTTTTATTTTGAACTTAAACCAAATAAAAAAAATAAAAAACTAAACATATAGATAAAAACATAATGGTAAAAGATAAATGATATAAAATTATAAAACTATAAATAAGACTTAAAATCTAAAAGAGATTTTTAAAGTAAAGGTATAGAGAAAAGTTACATCAAGAATTGCTTATATGTTTGAGTGTTTCTCATAGGGACACGGACCACAGATGGAAGGCAATAGACAACACCAGACTAATGGAGGACGTTGGACAACAACCAGCTGGGGGAGGAAGGGCATTGGACAAAGAATGACAGCAACTAGGTAACTTACTTACCTTGTGACAAGGTAAGAGTTCTCTCCCATACAAGACATTTTCTTTTTGTACTTAAACCAAATAAAAAAGATAAAAGACTAAACAAAAAAATTACCAACATAATAGTAAAAGATAAATGATGTAAAATGATAAAACTATAAATAAAACTTAAAATTTAAAAAGGATTTTTTAAATAAAGATATAGAGAAAATTTATATCAAGAATTGCTTATATGTTTGAGTGTTTTTCATAGGGACATGGACCTCAGATGGAAGGCATTGGATAACAACAGACTAATGGAGGACATTGGACAACAAGGAACTGGTGGAGGAGGGCATTGGACAACGAATGGCAGCAACTAGGTAACTTACTTACCTAGTGACAAGGTAAGAGTTCTTTCCCTTACAAGACATTTTCATTTTGAACTTAAACCAAATAAAAAAAAATAAAAGACTAAACATATAAATAAAAAACATAATAGTAAAAGATAAATGATATAAAATGATTAAACTATAAATAAAACTTTAATTTAAAAGAGATTTTTAAAGTAAAGATATAGAGAAAAGTTACATCAATAATTGCTTATGTGTTTGAGTGTTTATTCTGAGGGACATTGATCACAGATGGAAGGCATTGGACAACAACAGACTAATGGAGGACGTTGGACAACAACCAGCTGGGAGAGGAAGGCATTGGACAACGAATGACAGCAACTAGGTAACTTACTTACCAAGTGACAAGGTAAGATCTCTCTCCCTTACAAGACATTTTCATTTTGTACTTAAACCAAATAAAAAAAAATTAAAGCTAAACAAAAATAAAAATAATAAACATAATAGTCAAAGATAAATGATATAAAATGATAACACTTTAAAAAAACTTAAAATTTGAAAGGTATTTTTAAAGTAAAGATATATAGAAAATTTACATCAAGAATTGCTTATGTGTTTGAGTGTTTTTCATAGGGACATGGACCTCAGATGGAAGGCATTGGACAACAACAGACTAATGGAGGACATTGGACAACAAGGAACTGATGGAGGAGGGCATTGGACAACCAATGGCAGCAACTAGGTAACTTACTTACCTAGTGACAAGGTAAGAGTTCTCTCCCTTACAAGACCCTTTATTTTGAACTTAAACCAAATAAAAAAAGATAAAAGACTAAACATATAAATAAAAACATAATGGTAAAAGATAAATGATATAAAATGATAAAACTATAAATAAAACTTAAAATTAAACAGAGATTTTTAAAGTAAAGGTATAGAGAAAAGTTACATCAAGAATTGCTTATGTGTTTGAGTGTTTTTCATAGGGACACGGACCACAGATCGAAGGCATTGGACAACAACAGACTAATTGAGGACATTGGACAACAACCAGCTGGTGGAGTAGGGCATCATAGAAGGAATGGCAAAAACTGCGTAACTTACTTACCTTTTGACAAGGTAAGAGTTGTCTCCCTTACAAAGCAGTTTCAATTTGTACTGAAAATAATAAAAAAGATAAAAGACTAAACATGAAAATAATAAACATAATTGAAAAATATAAATGATATAAAATGAATAAAACTATAAATAAAACTAAAGATTCAATGTTAAATGCTATATTAGTAATTTTTAAAATCAATAAAACTTTAAATAAAACTCAGGACTTAAGATAAGATAAAATAATAAAGGATAAAAGAAAAATGATATAAAACTAATTTTAAAATAGATAAAACTATAAATAAAACCTAAAGATTTAAAAGATGAATGATATAAAATAAATAAAACTATGAATACATTAAAAGATATTTTGTCTCGTCGGTTTATGTGTAGTCTTTTGTGTTTGATGTTTACATGTCGTATGTCTCTTTTCCGTCTCATGCTGTGCTCGTCTTTTGTGTTTTTGCATCGGGTGTTTTGGTGTTTTACTGTTGATGCTGCAAAGGGGTCTTGTTGGAGATCTCCTCCCTTCTTTTTTTTTTTTGAAAGTAAAGATATAGGGAAAAGATACATCAAGAATTGCTTACGTGCTCGAGTCTTTTTCCTAGGGACTTGGACCAAGGGATGGAAGGCATTGGACAACAACAGACTAGTGGAGGACATTTTACAACAACAAGCTGGTGGAGGAGGGCATTGGACAACGAATGGCAGTAACTAGGTAACTTATTTACCTAGTGACAAGGTAAGAATTCCCTATCTTTCAAAACATTTTCATTTTGTACTTAAACTGATAAGATTAAAGACTAAACATAAAATAATAAACATAATAGTAAAAGATAAATGATATAGAATGATAAAACTATAAATAAAACTTAAAATTAAAAAGTAAAGTAAAGGTAAAGAGAACTTACATCAATAATTGCTTATGTGTTTGAGTGTTTTTCATAGGGTCATGGACCACAGATGGAAGGCATTGGACAACAACAGACTAATTGAGGACGTTGGACAACAACCAGCTGGTGGAGGAGGGCATTGGACAACGAATGACAGCAATAAGGTAACTTACTAACCTAGTGACAAGGTAAGTTTTCTCAGCCTTACAAGACATTTTCATTTTGTACTTCAACCAAATAAAAAAGATAAAAGACTAAACAAAAAAATAATAAACATAATAGTAAAAGATAAATGATGTAAAATGATAAAACTATAAATAAAACTTAAATTTTAAAAAAGATTTTTTAAATAAAGATACAAAGAAAATTTACATCAAGAATTGCTTATGTGTTTGAGTGTTTTTCATAGGGACATGGACCTCGGATGGAAGGCATTGGACAACAACAGACTAATTGAGGACGTTGGACAACAACCAGCTGGTTTTGGAGGGCATTGGACAACGAATGGCAGCGACTTGTTAACTGACTTACCTTGTGACAGTGTAAGTGTTCTCTCCCTTGAAAGACATTTTCATTTTGTACTTAAACCCAATAAAAAAGATAAAAGACTTAATAAAAAAACAATAAACATAATAGTAAAAGATAAATGATGTAAAATCATAAAACTATAAATAAAACTTCAAATTTAAAAAAGATTTTTTAAATAAAGATACAAAGAAAATTTACATCAAGAATTGCTTATGTGTTTGAGTGTTTTTCATAGGGACATGGACCTCGGATGGAAGGCATTGGACAACAACAGACTAATTGAGGACATTGGACAACAAGGAACTGGTGGAGGAGGGCACTGGACAACGAATGGCAGTAACTAGGTAACTTACTTACCTAGTGACAAGGTAAGAGTTCTCTCCCTTAAAAGACATTTTCGTTTTGAACTTAAACCAAATGAAAAAAAATAAAAGACTAAACATATAAATAAGAACATAACAGTAAAAGATAAATGATATAAAATGATAAAACTATAAATAAAACTTAAATTTTGAAAGGTATTTTTAAAGTAAAGATATAGAGAAAAGTTACATCAAGAATTGCTTATGTGTTTGAGTGTTTTTCATAGGGACATGGACCTCAGAGGGAAGGCATTGGACAACAACAGACTAATGGAGGACATTGGACAACAAGGAACTGGTGGAGGAGGGCATTGGACGACGAATGGCAGCAACTAGGTAACTTACTTACCTAGTGACAAGGTAAGAGTTCTTTCCCTTACAAGACATTTTCATTTTGAACTTAAACCAAATAAAAAAAAATAAAAGACTAAACATATAAATAAAAACATAATAGTAAAAGATAAATGATATAAAATGATAAAACTATAAATAAAACTTAAAATTTAAAAGAGATTTTTAAATTAAAAGTATAGAGAAAAGTTACATCAAGAATTGCTTTTGTGTTTGAGTGTTTATTCAGAGGGACATGGATCACAGAGGAAAGGCATCGGACAACAACAGACTAATGGAGGACGTTGGACAACAACAAGCTGGGGGAGGAAGGCATTGGACGACGAATGACAGCAATTAGGTAACTTACTTACCAAGTGACAAGGTAAGATCTCTCTCCCTTACAAGACATTTTCATTTTGTACTTAAACCAAATAAAAAAGATAAAAGACTAAACAAAAATAAAAATAATTAACATAATAGTAAAAGATAAATGATATAAAATGATAACACTATAAAAAAACTTAAAATTTGAAAGGTATTTTTAAAGTAAATATAAATAGAAAATTTACATCAAGAATTGCTTATGTGTTTGAGTGTTTTTCATAGGGACATGGCAACAGACTAATGGAGGACATTGGACAACAAGGAACTGGCGGAGGAGGGCATTGGACAACGAATGGCAGCAACTAGGTAACTTACTTACCTAGTGACAAGGTAAGAGTTCTCTCCCTTTCAAGACATTTTTATTTTGAACTTAAACCAAATAAAGAAAATAAAAAACTAAACATATAGATAAAAACATAATGGTAAAAGATAAATGATATAAAATTATAAAACTATAAATAAGACTTAAAAATCTAAAAGAGATTTTTAAAGTAAAGGTATAGAGAAAAGTTACATCAAGAATTGCTTATATGTTTGAGTGTTTTTCATAGGGACACGGACCACAGATGTAAGGCAATAGACAACACCAGACTAATGGAGGACGTTGGACAACAACCAGCTGGGGGAGGAAGGGCATTGGACAAAGAATGACAGCAACTAGGTAACTTACTTACCTTGTGACAAGGTAAGAGTTCTCTCCCTTACAAGACATTTTCTTTTTGTACTTAAACCAAATAAAAAAGATAAAAGACTAAACAAAAAAATTATCAACATAATAGTAAAAGATAAATGATGTAAAATGATAAAACTATAAATAAAACTTAGAATTTAAAAAGGATTTTTTAAATAAAGATATAGAGAAAAGTTACATCGAGAATTGCTTATGTGTTTGAGTGTTTTTCATAGGGACATGGACCTCAGATGGAAGGCATTGGATAACAACAGACTAATGGATTACATTGGACAACAAGGAACTGGTGGAGGAGGGCATTGGACAACGAATGGCAGCAACTAGGTAACTTACTTACCTAGTGACAAGGTAAGAGTTCTCTCCCTTACAAGACATTTTCATCTTGAACTTAAACCAAATGAAAAAAATAAAAGACTAAACATATAAATAAAAACACAATAGTAAAGGATAAATGATATTAAATGATAAAACTATAAATAAAACTTAAAATTTCAAAGAGATTTTTAAAGTAAAGGTAAAGAGAAAAGTAACATCAGGAATTGCTCATGTGTTTGAGTGTTTATTCAGAGGGACTTGGATCACAGATGGAAGGCAATAGACAACACCAGACTAATGGAGGACGTTGGACAACAACCAGCTGGGGGAGGAAGGGCATCGGACAAAGAATGACAGCAACAAGGTAACTTACTTACCTTGTGACAAGGTAAGAGTTCTCTCCCTTACAAGACATTTCCATTTTGTACTTAAACTAAATCAAAAAGATTAAAGACTAAACAAAAATAAAAATAATAAACGTAATAGTAAAAGATAAATGATATAAATTGATAAAACTATAAATAAAACTTAAAATTTGATAGGTATTTTTAAAGTAAAGATATAGAGAAAAGTTACATCAAGAATTGCTTATGTGTTTGAGTGTTTTTCATAGGGGCATGGACCTCAGATGGAAGGCATTGGACAACAACAGACTAATGGAGGACATTGGACAACAAGGAACTGGTGGAGGAGGGCATTGTACAACGAATGGCAGCAACTAGGTAACTTACTTACCTAGTGACAAGGTAAGAGTTCTCTCCCTTACAAGACATTTTTATTTTGAACTTAAACCAAATAAAAAAGATAAAAGACTTAACAAAAAACTTCTCAACATATAAATAAAAGATAAATGTTGTAAAATGATAAAACTATAAATAAAACTTAAAATTTAAAAAAGATTTTTTAAATAAAGATATAGAGAAAATTAACATCAAGAATTGCTTATGTGTTTGAGTGTTTTTCATAGGGACATGGACCTCAGATGGAAAGCATTGGACAACAACAGAGTAATGGAGGACACAAGACAACAAGGAACTGGTGGAGGAGGGCATGGACAACGAATGGCAGCAACTAGGTAACTTACTTACCTAGTGACAAGGTAAGTGTTCTCTCCCTTACAAGACATTTTCATCTTGAACTTAAACCAAATAAAACAAAATAAAAGACTAAACATATAAATAAAAACATAATAGTAAAAGATAAATGATATAAAATGATAAAACTATAAATAAAACTTAAAATTTAAAAGAGATTTTTAAAGTAAAGGTATAGAGAAAAGTTACATCAAGAATTGCTTATATGTTTGAGTGTTTTTCATAGGGACACGAACGACAGATGGAAGGCATTGGACAAAAACAGACTAATGGAGGACGTTGGTCAACAACCAACTGGGGGAGGAGGGCATTGGACAACGAATGACAGCAACTAGGTAACTGACCTACCTAGTGACAAGGTAAGTGTTCTCTCCCGTACAAGACATTTTCATTTTGTACTTAAACCAAATAAAAAAGATAAAAGACTGAACAAAAATAAAAATAATAAACATTATAGTAAAAGATAAATGATATAAAATGATGAATCTATAGATAAAACTTAAATTTTAAAGGTATTTTTAAAGTAAAGATATAGAGAAAAGTTACATCAAGAATTCCTTATGTGTTTGAGTGTTTTTCATAGGGGCATGGACCTCAGATGGAAGGCATTGGACAACAACAGACTAATGGAGGACATTGGACAACAAGGAACTGGTGGAGGAGGGCATTGGACAACGAATGGCAGCAACTAGGTAACTTACTTACCTAGTGACAAGGTAAGAGTTCTCTCCCTTACAAGACATTTTTATTTTGAAGTTAAACCAAATAAAAAAGATAAAAGACTTAACAAAAAACTTCTCAACATATAAATAAAAGATAAATGTTGTAAAATGATAAAACTATAAATAAAACTTAAAATTTAAAAAAGATTTTTTAAATAAAGATATAGAGAAAATTAACATCAAGAATTGCTTATGTGTTTGAGTGTTTTTCATTGGGACATGGACCTCAGATGGAAGGGATTGGACAACAACAGAGTAATGGAGGAGACAAGACAACGAGGAACTGGTGGAGGAGGGCATTGGACAACGAATGGCAGCAACTAGGTAACTTACTTACCTAGTGACAAGGTAAGAGTTCTTTCCCTTACAAGACATTTTTATTTTGAACTTAAACCAAATAAAAAAATAAAAGACCAAACATATAAATAAAAACATAATGGTAAAAGATAAATGATACAAAATGATAAAACTATAAATAAAACTTAAAATTTAAAAGAGATTTTTAAAGTAAAGGCATAGAGAAAAGTTACACCAAGAATTGCTTATATGTTTGAGTGTTTTTCATAGGGACAAGACCACAGATGGAAGGCATTGGACAACAACAGACTAATGGAGGACGTTGGACAACAACCAGCTGGTGGAGGAGGGCATTGGACAACGAATGACAGCAACTAGGTAAATTACTTACCTAGTGACAAGAAAAGAGTTCTCTCCCTTACAAGACATTTTCATTTTGTACTTAAACCAAATAAAAAAAATAAAAAACTTAACATATGAATTATGACATAATAGTAAAAGATAAATGATATAAAATGATAAAATTATAAATAAAATTTAAACTTTTAAAAAGATTTTTTAAATAAAGATATAGAGAAAATTTACATCAAAATTTGCTTATATGTTTGAGTGTTTTTCTTAGGGGCATGGAACTCAGATTGAAGGTATTGGACAACAACAGACGAATGGAGGACATTGGACAACAAGGAACTGGTGGAGGAGGGCATTGGACAACGAATGGCAGCAAATAGGTAACTTACTTACCTAGTGACAAGGTAAGAGTTCGCTCCGTTACAAGACATTTTCATTTTGAACTTAAACGAAATAAAAAAAAAATAAAAGACTAAACATATAAATAAAAACATAATAGTATAAGATAAATGATATAAAATGATAAAACTATAAATAAAACGTAATATTTAAAAGAGATTTTTTAAGTAAAGGTATAGAGAAAAGTTACATCAAGAATTGCATATGTGTTTGGGTGTTTTTCAGAGGGACATGGACCACAGATGGAAGGCATTAGACAACAACAGACTAATGGAAGACGTTGGACAACAACCTGCTGGGGGAGGAGGGCATTGGACAACGAATGACAGCAACTAGGTAACTTACTTACCTAGTGACAAGGTAAGAGCTCTTTCCCTTACAAGACATTTTCATTTTGTACTTAAACCAAATAAAAAGATAAAAAGAGTAAACAAAAATATATATAATAAACATAATAGTAAGAGATGAATGATATAAAATGATAAAACTATGAATAAAACTTAAAATTTAAAAGAGATTTTTAAAGTAAAGCTATAGAGAAAACTTACATCAAGAATTGCTTATGAGTTTGAGTTTTTTTCATAGGGACATGGACCACAGATGGAAGGCATTGGGCAACAACAGACTAATGGAGGACATTGGACAATAACCAGCTGGTGGAGTAGGGCATCATAGAAGGAATGGCAAAAACTGCGTAACTTACTTACCTAGAAAAAAGGCAAGAGTTGTCTTCCTTACAAAACATTTTCAATTTGTACTAAAAATAATAAACAAGATAAAAGACTAAACATAAAAATAATAAACATAATTGAAAAATATAAATGATATAAAATGAATAAAACTATAAATAAAACAAAAGATTAAATGTTAAATGCTATTATAATATAATATATATTATAATTTGTAGAATTAATAAAACTTTAAATCAAACTCAGGACTTAAGATAAAATAAAAGAATAAAAGATATAAGATAAATGATATAAAATTAATTTCTAAACTGAATAAAACTATCAATAAAACCTTAAGATTTAAAAGATGAATGATATAAAATAAATAAAACTATGAATAGATAAAAGATATTTTGAAAGTAAAGATAAAGGGAAAAGACACATCAAGAATTGCTTATGTGCTTGAGTCTTTTTCCTAGGCACTTTAACCAAGGGATGGAAGGCATTGGACAACAACAGACTAGTGGAGGACATTTAACAACAACAAGCTGGTGGAGGAGGGCATTGGACAACGAATGGCAGCAACTAGGGAACTTATTTACCTAGTGACAAGGTAAGAATTCTCTGTCTTTCAAAACATTTTCATTTTATACTTAAACTGATAAGTAAGATTAAAGACTAAACATAAAATAATAAACACAATAGTAAAAGATAAATGATATAAAATGATAAAACTATGAATAAAACTTAAAATTAAAAAGAGATTTTTAAAGTAAAGGTATAGAGAAAAGTTACATCAAGAATTCCTTATGTGTTTGAGTGTTTTTCATAGGGACATGGACCACAGATGGAAGGCTTTGGACAACAACAGACTAATGGAGGACGTTGGACAACAACCAGCTGGGGAAGGAGGGCATTGGACAACGAATGACAGCAACTAGGTAACTTATTTACCTAGTGACAAGGTAAGTGTTCTCTCCCTTACAAGACATTTTCATTTTGAACTGAAACTAAATAAAAAAAAATTAAAGACTAAACATATAAATAAAAACATAATAGTAAAAGATAAATGATATAAAATGATAAAACTATTAATAAAATTTAAAATTTAAAAAAGACTTTTTAAATAAAGATATAGAGAAAAGTTACATCAAGAATTGCTTATATGTTTGAGTGTTTTTATAGGGACACGGACCACAGATGGAAGGCATTGGACAAAAACAGATTAATGGAGGACGTTGGACAACAACCAGCTGGTTTTGGAGGGCATTGGGCAACGAATGGCAGCGACTAGTTAACTGACTTACCTTGTGACAATGTAAGTGTTCTCTCGCTTGAAAGACATTTTCATTTTGTATTTAAACCCAATAAAAAAGATAAAAGACTTAATAAAAAAACAATAAACATAATAGTAAAAGATAAATGATGTAAAATGATAAAACTATAAATAAAACTTAAAATTTAAAAAAGACTTTTTAAATAAAGATATAGAGAAAATTAACATCAAGAATTGCTTATGTGTTTGAGTGTTTTTCATAGGGACATGGACCTCGGATGGAAGGCATTGGACAACAACAGACTAATGGAGGACATTGGACAACAACCAGCTGGTGGAGTAGGGCATTATAGAAGGAATGGCAAAACTGCGTAACTTACTTACCTTTTGACAAGGTAAGAGTTGTCTCCCTTACAAAGCAGTTTCAATTTGTACTGAAAATAATAAAAAAGATAAAAGACTAAACATAAAAATAATAAACATAATTGAAAAATATAAATGATATAAAATGAATAAAACTATAAATAAAACTAAAGATTAAATGTTAAATGATATATTAGTAATTTTTAAAATTGATAAAACTTTAAATAAAACTCAGGACTTAAGATAAAATAAAATAATAAAGGATAAAAGAATAATGATATAAAATTTATTTTAAAATGGATAAAACTATTAATAAAACCTAAAGATTTAAAAGATGAATGATATAAAATAAATAAAACTATGAATAGATAAAAGATTTTTTGAAAGTAAAGATATAGGGAAAAGATACATGAAGAATTACTTACGTGCTCGAGTCTTTTTCCTAGGGACTTGGACCAAGGGATGGAAGGCATTGGACAACAACAGACTAGTGGAGGACATTTTACAACAACAAACTGGTGGAGGAGGGCATTGGACAACGAATGGCAGCAACTAGGTAACTTACTTACCTAGTGACAAGGAAAGAGTTCTCTCCCTTACAAGACATTTTTATTTTGAACTTAAACCAAATAAAAAAAATAAAAAACTAAACATATAGATAAAAACATAATGGTAAAAGATAAATGATATAAAATGATAAAACTATAAATAAGACTTAAAATTTAAAAGAGATTTTTAAAGTAAAAGTATAGAGAAAAGTTACACCAAGAATTGCTTATATGTTTGATTGTTTTTCATAGGGACACGGACCACAGATGGAAGGCAATAGACAACACCAGACTGATGGAGGACGTTGGACAACAACCAGATGGGGGAGAAAGGGCATTGGACAACGAATGACAGCAACTAGGTAACTTACTAACCTGGTGACAAGGTAAGAGTTCTCTCCCTTACAAGACATTTTCTTTTTGTACTTAAACCAAATAAAAAAGATAAGACTAAACAAAAAAATTATCAACATAATAGTAAAAGATAAATGATGTAAAATGATAAAACTATAAATAAAACTTAAAATTTAAAAAGGATTTTTTAAATAAAGATATAGAGAAAATTTACATCAAGAATTGCTTATGTGTTTGAGTGTTTTACAAAGGGGCATGGACCTCAGATGAAAGGCATTGGACAACAACATACTAATGGAGGACATTGGACAACAAGGAACTGGTGGAGGAGGGCATTGGACAACGAATGGCAGCAACTAGGTAACTTACTTACCTAGTGACAAGGTAAGAGTTCTATCCCTTACAAGACATTTTCATTTTGAACTTAAACCAAATAAAAAAAAATAAAAGACTAATCATATAAATAAAAACATAATAGTAAAAGATAAATGATATAAAATGATAAAACTATAAATAAAACTTAAAATTTAAAAGAGATTTTTAAAGTAAAGGTATAGAGAAGGTTACATCAAGAATTGCTTATGTGTTTGAGTGTTTATTCTGAGGGACATTGATCACAGATGGAAGGCATTGGACAACAACAGACTAATGGAGGACGTTGGACAACAACCAGCTGGTGGAGGAAGGCACTGGACAACGAATGACAGCAACTAGGTAACTTAGTTACCAAGTGACAAGGTAAGATCTCTCTCCCTTACAAGACATTTTCATTTTGTACTTAAACCAAATAAAAAAGATTAAAGCTAAACAAAAATAAAAATAATAAACATAATAGTAAAAGATAAATGATATAAATTGATAACACTTTAAAAAAACTTAAAATTTGAAAGGTATTTTTAAAGTAAAGATATATAGAAAATTAACATCAAGAATTGCTTATGTGTTTGAGTGTTTTTCATAGGG
Source organism: Pinctada fucata (assembly GCA_028142955.1). Lineage (NCBI taxonomy): Eukaryota > Metazoa > Mollusca > Bivalvia > Pterioida > Pteriidae > Pinctada > Pinctada fucata. The sequence continues at coordinate 19,527,523 of AP027109.1, forward strand.
ACATGGACCTCAGATGGAAAGCATTGAACAACAACAGACTAATGGAGGACATTGGACAACAAGGAACTGATGGAGGAGGGCAATGGACAACGAATGGCAGCAACTAGGTAACTTACTTACCTAGTGCCAAGGTAAGAGTTCTCTCCCTTACAAGACTCTTTATTTTGAACTTAAACCTAATAAAAAAAAGATAAAAGACTAAACATATAAATAAAAACATAATGGTAAAAGATAAATGATATAAAATGATAAAACTATAAATAAAACTTAAAATTGAAAAGAGATTTTTAAAGTGAAGGTATAGAGAAAAGTTACATCAAGAATTGCTTATGTGTTTGAGTGTTTTTCATAGGGACACGGACCACAGATCGAAGGCATTGGACAACAACAGACTAATTGAGGACATTGGACAACAACCAGCTGGTGGAGTAGGGCATCATAGAAGGAATGGCAAAAACTGCGTAACTTACTTACCTTTTGACAAGGTAAGAGTTGTCTCCCTTACAAAGCAGTTTCAATTTGTACTGAAAATGATAAAAAAGATAAAAGACTAAACATAAAAATAATACATAATTGAAAAATATAAATGATATAAAATGAATAAAACTATAAATAAAACTGAAGATTAAAAAAAGATTTTTTAAATAAAGATACAAAGAAAATTTACATCAAGAAATGCTTATGTGTTTGAGTGTTTTTCATAGGGACATGGACCTCGGATGGAAGGCATTGGACAACAACAGACTAATTGAGGACATTGGACAACAAGGAACTGGTGGAGGTGGGCATTGGACAACGAATGGCAGCAACTAGGTAACTTACTTACCTAGTGACAAGGTAAGAGTTCTCTCCCTTACAAGACATTTTCATTTTGAACTTAAACCAAATAAAAAAAAAGAAAAGACTAAACATATAAATAAAAACATAATAGTAAAAGATAAATGATATAAAATGATAAAACTATAAATAAAACTTAAAATTTAAAAGAGATTTTTAAATTAAAAGTATAGAGAAAAGTTACATCAAGAATTGCTTTTGTGTTTGAGTGTTTATTCAGAGGGACATGGATCACAGAGGGAAGGCATCGGACAACAACAGACTAATGGAGGACGTTGGACAACAACCAGCTGGGGGAGGAAGGCATTGGACGAAGAATGACAGCAATTAGGTAACTTACTTACCAAGTGACAAGGTAAGATCTCTCTCCCTTACAAGACATTTTCATTTTGTACTTAAACCAAATAAAAAAGATAAAAGACTAAACAAAAATAAAAATAATTAACATAATAGTTAAAGATAAATGATATAAAATGATAACACTATAAAAAAACTTAAAATTTGAAAGGTATTTTTAAAGTAAAGATAAATAGAAAATTTACATCAAGAATTGCTTATGTGTTTGAGTGTTTTTCATAGGGACATGGCAACAGACTAATGGAGGACATTGGACAACAAGGAACTGGCGGAGGGGGGCATTGGACAACGAATGGCAGCAACTAGGTAACTTACTTACCTAGTGACAAGGTAAGAGTTCTCTCCCTTACAAGACATTTTTATTTTGAACTTAAACCAAATAAAAAAAATAAAAAACTAAACATATAGATAAAAACATAATGGTAAAAGATAAATGATATAAAATGATAAAACTATAAATAAGACTTAAAATTTAAAAGAGATTTTTAAAGTAAAGGTATAGAGAAAAGTTACACCAAGAATTGCTTATATGTTTGATTGTTTTTCATAGGGACACGGACCACAGATGGAAGGCAATAGACAACACCAGACTGATGGAGGACGTTGGACAACAACCAGATGGGGGAGAAAGGTCATTGGACAACGAATGACAGCAACTAGGTAACTTACTTACCTGGTGACAAGGTAAGAGTTCTCTCCCTTACAAGACATTTTCTTTTTGTACTTAAACCAAATAAAAAAGATAAAAGACTAAACAAAAAAATTATCAACATAATAGTAAAAGATAAATGATGTAAAATGATAAAACTATAAATAAAACTTAAAATTTAAAAAGGATTTTTTAAATAAAGATATAGAGAAAATTTATATCAAGAATTGCTTATATGTTTGAGTGTTTTTCATAGGGACATGGACCTCAGATGGAAGGCATTGGATAACAACAGACTAATGGAGGACATTGGACAACAAGGAACTGGTGGAGGAGGGCATTGGACAACGAATGGCAGCAACTAGGTAACTTACTTACCTAGTGACAAGGTAAGAGTTCTATCCCTTACAAGACATTTTCATTTTGAACTTTAACCAAATAAAAAAAAAATAAAAGACTAAACATATAAATTAAAACATAATAGTAAAAGATAAATGATATAAAATGATAAAACTATAAATAAGACTTAAAAATCTGAAAGAGATTTTTAAAGTAAAGGTATAGAGAAAAGTTACATCAAGAATTGCTTATATGTTTGAGTGTTTTTCATAGGGACACGGACCACAGATGTAAGGCAATAGACAACACCAGACTAATGGAGGACGTTGGACAACAACCAGATGGGGGAGGAAGGGCATTGGACAAAGAATGACAGCAACTAGGTAACTTACTTACCTTGTGACAAGGTAAGAGTTCTCTCCCTTACAAGACATTTTCTTTTTGTACTTAAACCAAATAAAAAAGATAAAAGACTAAACAAAAAAATTATTAACATAATAGTAAAAGATAAATGATGTAAAATGATAAAACTATAAATAAAACTTAAAATTTAAAAAGGATTTTTTAAATAAAGATATAGAGAAAATTTATATCGAGAATTGCTTATGTGTTTGAGTGTTTTTCATAGGGACATGGACCTCAGATGGAAGGCATTGGATAACAACAGACTAATGGAGGACATTGGACAACAAGGAACTGATGGAGGAGGGCATTGGACAACCAATGGCAGCAACTAGGTAACTTACTTACCTAGTGACAAGGTAAGAGTTCTCTCCCTTACAAGACCCTTTATTTTGAACTTAAACCAAATAAAAAAAAAAGATAAAAGACTAAACATATAAATAAAAACATAATGGTAAAAGATAAATGATATAAAATGATAAAACTATAAATAAAACTTAAAATTAAAAAGAGATTTTTAAAGTAAAGGTATAGAGAAAAGTTACATCAAGAATTGCTTATGTGTTTGAGTGTTTTTCATAGGGACACGGACCACAGATCGAAGGCACTGGACAACAACAGACTAATTGAGGACATTGGACAACAACCAGCTGGTGGAGTAGGGCATCATAGAAGGAATGGCAAAAACTGCGTAACTTACTTACCTTTTGACAAGGTAAGAGTTGTCTCCCTTACAAATCAGTTTCAATTTGTACTGAAAATAATAAAAAAGATAAAAGACTAAACATGAAAATAATAAACATAATTGAAAAATATAAATGATATAAAATGAATAAAACTATAAATAAAACTAAAGATTCAATGTTAAATGCTATATTAGTAATTTTTAAAATCAATAAAACTTTAAATAAAACTCAGGACTTAAGATAAAATAAAATAATAAAGGATAAAAGAAAAGTGATATAAAACTAATTTTAAAATAGATAAAACTATAAATAAAACCTAAAGATTTAAAAGATGAATGATATAAAATAAATAAAACTATGAATACATTAAAAGATATTTTGAAAGTAAAGATATAGGGAAAAGATACATCAAGAATTGCTTACGTGCTCGAGTCTTTTTCCTAGGGACTTGGACCAAGGGATGGAAGGCATTGGACAACAACAGACTAGTGGAGGACATTTTACAACAACAAGCTGGTGGAGGAGGGCATTGGACAACGAATGGCAGTAACTAGGTAACTTATTTACCTAGTGACAAGGTAAGAATTCCCTATCTTTCAAAACATTTTCATTTTGTACTTAAACTGATAAGATTAAAGACTAAACATAAAATAATAAACATAATAGTAAAAGATAAATGATATAGAAAGATAAAACTATAAATAAAACTTAAAATTAAAAAGAGATTTTTAAAGTAAAGGTAAAGAGAACTTACATCAATAATTGCTTATGTGTTTGAGTGTTTTTCATAGGGTCATGGACCACAGATGGAAGGCATTGGACAACAACAGACTAATTGAGGACGTTGGACAACAACCAGCTGGTGGAGGAGGGCATTGGACAACGAATGACAGCAACAAGGTAACTTACTAACCTAGTGACAAGGTAAGTGTTCTCACCCTTACAAGACATTTTCATTTTGTTCTTAAACCAAATAAAAAAGATAAAAGACTAAACAAACAAAAAAAATAAACATAATAGTAAAAGATAAATGATGTAAAATGATAAAACTATAAATAAAACTTAAAATTTAAAAAAGATTTTTTAAATAAAGATACAAAGAAAATTTACATCAAGAAATGCTTATGTGTTTGAGTGTTTTTCATAGGGACATGGACCTCGGATGGAAGGCATTGGACAACAACAGACTAATTGAGGACATTGGACAACAAGGAACTGGTGGAGGTGGGCATTGGACAACGAATGGCAGCAACTAGGTAACTTACTTACCTAGTGACAAGGTAAGAGTTCTTTCCCTTACAAGACATTTTCATTTTGAACTTAAACCAAATAAAAAAGATAAAAGACTAAACAAAAATAAAAATAATTAACATAATAGTTAAAGATAAATGATATAAAATGATAACACTATAAAAAAACTTAAAATTTGAAAGGTATTTTTAAAGTAAAGATAAATAGAAAATTTACATCAAGAATTGCTTATGTGTTTGAGTGTTTTTCATAGGGACATGGCAACAGACTAATGGAGGACATTGGACAACAAGGAACTGGCGGAGGAGGGCATTGGACAACGAATGGCAGCAACTAGGTAACTTACTTACCTAGTGACAAGGTAAGAGTTCTCTCCCTTTCAAGACATTTTTATTTTGAACTTAAACCAAATAAAAAAACTAAAAAACTAAACATATAGATAAAAACATAATGGTAAAAGATAAATGATATAAAATTATAAAACTATAAATAAGACTTAAAATCTAAAAGAGATTTTTAAAGTAAAGGTATAGAGAAAAGTTACATCAAGAATTGCTTATATGTTTGAGTGTTTTTCATAGGGACACGGACCACAGATGGAAGGCAATAGACAACACCAGACTAATGGAGGACGTTGGACAACAACCAGCTGGGGGAGGAAGGGCATTGGACAAAGAATGACAGCAACTAGGTAACTTACTTACCTTGTGACAAGGTAAGAGTTCTCTCCCATACAAGACATTTCTTTTTGTACTTAAACCAAATAAAAAAGATAAAAGACTAAACAAAAAAATTACCAACATAATAGTAAAAGATAAATGATGTAAAATGATAAAACTATAAATAAAACTTAAAATTTAAAAAGGATTTTTTAAATAAAGATATAGAGAAAATTTATATCAAGAATTGCTTATATGTTTGAGTGTTTTTCATAGGGACATGGACCTCAGATGGAAGGCATTGGATAACAACAGACTAATGGAGGACATTGGACAACAAGGAACTGGTGGAGGAGGGCATTGGACAACGAATGGCAGCAACTAGGTAACTTACTTACCTAGTGACAAGGTAAGAGTTCTCTCCCTTACAAGACATTTTCATTTTGAACTTAAACGAAATAAAAAAAAAATAAAAGACTAAACATATAAATAAAAACATAATAGTAAAAGATAAATGATATAAAATGATAAAACTATAAATAAAACTTAAAATTTAAATGAGATTTTTAAAGTAAAGGTATAGAGAAAAGTTACATCAAGAATTGCTTATGTGTTTAAGTGTTTATTCTGAGGGATATTGATCACAGATGGAAGGCATTGGACAACAACAGACTAATGGAGGACGTTGGACAACAACCAGCTGGGAGAGGAAGGCATTGGACAACGAATGACAGCAACTAGGTAACTTACTTACCAAGTGACAAGGTAAGATCTCTCTCCCTTACAAGACATTTTCATTTTGTACTTAAACCAAATAAAAAAAATTAAAGCTAAACAAAAATAAAAATAATAAACATAATAGTCAAAGATAAATGATATAAAATGATAACACTTTAAAAAAAACTTAAAATTTGAAAGGTATTTTTAAAGTAAAGATATATAGAAAATTTACATCAAGAATTGCTTATGTGTTTGAGTGTTTTTCATAGGGACATGGACCTCGGATGAAAGGCATTGGACAACAACAGACTAATTGAGGACATTGGACAACAAGGAACTGGTGGAGGTGGGCATTGGACAACGAATGGCAGCAACTAGGTAACTTACTTACCTAGTGACAAGGTAAGAGTTCTCTCCCTTAAAAGACATTTTCATTTTGAACTTAAACCAAATGAAAAAAAATAAAAGACTAAACATATAAATAAAAACATAATAGTAAAAGATAAATGATATAAAATGATAAAACTATAAATAAAACCTAAATTTTGAAAGGTATTTTTAAAGTAAAGATATAGAGAAAAGTAACATCAAGAATTGCTTATGTGTTTGAGTGTTTTTCATAGGGACATGGACCTCAGATGGAAGGCATTGGACAACAACAGACTAATTGAGGACATTGGACAACAAGGAACTGGTGGAGGAGGGCATTGGACAACGAATGGCAGCAACTAGGTAACTTACTTACCTAGTGACAAGGTAAGAGTTCTTTCCCTTACAAGACATTTTCATTTTGAACTTAAACCAAATAAAAAAAAAGAAAAGACTAAACATATAAATAAAAACATAATAGTAAAAGATAAATGATATAAAATGATAAAACTATAAATAAAACTTAAAATTTAAAAGAGATTTTTAAATTAAAAGTATAGAGAAAAGTTACATCAAGAATTGCTTTTGTGTTTGAGTGTTTATTCAGAGGGACATGGATCACAGAGGGAAGGCATCGGACAACAACAGACTAATGGAGGACGTTGGACAACAACCAGCTGGGGGAGGAAGGCATTGGACGAAGAATGACAGCAATTAGGTAACTTACTTACCAAGTGACAAGGTAAGATCTCTCTCCCTTACAAGACATTTTCATTTTGTACTTAAACCAAATAAAAAAGATAAAAGACTAAACAAAAATAAAAATAATTAACATAATAGTTAAAGATAAATGATATAAAATGATAACACTATAAAAAAACTTAAAATTTGAAAGGTATTTTTAAAGTAAAGATAAATAGAAAATTTACATCAAGAATTGCTTATGTGTTTGAGTGTTTTTCATAGGGACATGGCAACAGACTAATGGAGGACATTGGACAACAAGGAACTGGCGGAGGGGGGCATTGGACAACGAATGGCAGCAACTAGGTAACTTACTTACCTAGTGACAAGGTAAGAGTTCTCTCCCTTACAAGACATTTTTATTTTGAACTTAAACCAAATAAAAAGAATAAAAAACTAAACATATAGATAAAAACATAATGGTAAAAGATAAATGATATAAAATTATAAATCTATAAATAAGACTTAAAATTTAAAAGAGATTTTTAAAGTAAAGGTATAGAGAAAAGTTACATCAAGAATTGCTTATATGTTTGATTGTTTTTCATAGGGACACGGACCACAGATGGAAGGCAATAGACAACACCAGACTGATGGAGGACGTTGGACAACAACCAGATGGGGGAGAAAGGTCATTGGACAAAGAATGACAGCAACTAGGTAACTTACTTACCTGGTGACAAGGTAAGAGTTCTCTCCCATACAAGACATTTTCTTTTTGTACTTAAACCAAATAAAAAAGATAAAAGACTTAACAAAAAAATTATCAACATAATAGTAAAAGATAAATGATGTAAAATGATAAAACTATAAATAAAACTTAAAATTTAAAAAGGATTTTTTAAATAAAGATATAGAGAAAATTTATATCAAGAATTGCTTATATGTTTGAGTGTTTTTCATAGGGACATGGACCTCAGATGGAAGGCATTGGATAACAACAGACTAATGGAGGACATTGGACAACAAGGAACTGGTGGAGGAGGGCATTGGACAACGAATGGCAGCAACTAGGTAACTTACTTACCTAGTGACAAGGTAAGAGTTCTATCCCTTACAAGACATTTTCATTTTGAACTTTAACCAAATAAAAAAAAAATAAAAGACTAAACATATAAATTAAAACATAATAGTAAAAGATAAATGATATAAAATGATAAAACTATAAATAAGACTTAAAAATCTGAAAGAGATTTTTAAAGTAAAGGTATAGAGAAAAGTTACATCAAGAATTGCTTATATGTTTGAGTGTTTTTCATAGGGACACGGACCACAGATGTAAGGCAATAGACAACACCAGACTAATGGAGGACGTTGGACAACAACCAGCTGGGGGAGGAAGGGCATTGGACAAAGAATGACAGCAACTAGGTAACTTACTTACCTTGTGACAAGGTAAGAGTTCTCTCCCTTACAAGACATTTTCTTTTTGTACTTAAACCAAATAAAAAAGATAAAAGACTAAACAAAAAAATTATTAACATAATAGTAAAAGATAAATGATGTAAAATGATAAAACTATAAATAAAACTTAAAATTTAAAAAGGATTTTTTAAATAAAGATATAGAGAAAATTTATATCGAGAATTGCTTATGTGTTTGAGTGTTTTTCATAGGGACATGGACCTCAGATGGAAGGCATTGGATAACAACAGACTAATGGAGGACATTGGACAACAAGGAACTGATGGAGGAGGGCATTGGACAACCAATGGCAGCAACTAGGTAACTTACTTACCTAGTGACAAGGTAAGAGTTCTCTCCCTTACAAGACCCTTTATTTTGAACTTAAACCAAATAAAAAAAAAGATAAAAGACTAAACATATAAATAAAAACATAATGGTAAAAGATAAATGATATAAAATGATAAAACTATAAATAAAACTTAAAATTAAAAAGAGATTTTTAAAGTAAAGGTATAGAGAAAAGTTACATCAAGAATTGCTTATGTGTTTGAGTGTTTTTCATAGGGACACGGACCACAGATCGAAGGCACTGGACAACAACAGACTAATTGAGGACATTGGACAACAACCAGCTGGTGGAGTAGGGCATCATAGAAGGAATGGCAAAAACTGCGTAACTTACTTACCTTTTGACAAGGTAAGAGTTGTCTCCCTTACAAATCAGTTTCAATTTGTACTGAAAATAATAAAAAAGATAAAAGACTAAACATGAAAATAATAAACATAATTGAAAAATATAAATGATATAAAATGAATAAAACTATAAATAAAACTAAAGATTCAATGTTAAATGCTATATTAGTAATTTTTAAAATCAATAAAACTTTAAATAAAACTCAGGACTTAAGATAAAATAAAATAATAAAGGATAAAAGAAAAGTGATATAAAACTAATTTTAAAATAGATAAAACTATAAATAAAACCTAAAGATTTAAAAGATGAATGATATAAAATAAATAAAACTATGAATACATTAAAAGATATTTTGAAAGTAAAGATATAGGGAAAAGATACATCAAGAATTGCTTACGTGCTCGAGTCTTTTTCCTAGGGACTTGGACCAAGGGATGGAAGGCATTGGACAACAACAGACTAGTGGAGGACATTTTACAACAACAAGCTGGTGGAGGAGGGCATTGGACAACGAATGGCAGTAACTAGGTAACTTATTTACCTAGTGACAAGGTAAGAATTCCCTATCTTTCAAAACATTTTCATTTTGTACTTAAACTGATAAGATTAAAGACTAAACATAAAATAATAAACATAATAGTAAAAGATAAATGATATAGAAAGATAAAACTATAAATAAAACTTAAAATTAAAAAGAGATTTTTAAAGTAAAGGTAAAGAGAACTTACATCAATAATTGCTTATGTGTTTGAGTGTTTTTCATAGGGTCATGGACCACAGATGGAAGGCATTGGACAACAACAGACTAATTGAGGACGTTGGACAACAACCAGCTGGTGGAGGAGGGCATTGGACAACGAATGACAGCAACAAGGTAACTTACTAACCTAGTGACAAGGTAAGTGTTCTCACCCTTACAAGACATTTTCATTTTGTTCTTAAACCAAATAAAAAAGATAAAAGACTAAACAAACAAAAAAAAATAAACATAATAGTAAAAGATAAATGATGTAAAATGATAAAACTATAAATAAAACTTAAAATTTAAAAAAGATTTTTTAAATAAAGATACAAAGAAAATTTACATCAAGAAATGCTTATGTGTTTGAGTGTTTTTCATAGGGACATGGACCTCGGATGGAAGGCATTGGACAACAACAGACTAATTGAAGACATTGGACAACAAGGAACTGGTGGAGGTGGGCATTGGACAACGAATGGCAGCAACTAGGTAACTTACTTACCTAGTGACAAGGTAAGAGTTCTCTCCCTTAAAAGACATTTTCATTTTGAACTTAAACCAAATGAAAAAAAATAAAAGACTAAACATATAAATAAAAACATAATAGTAAAAGATAAATGATATAAAATGATAAAACTATAAATAAAACTTAAATTATGAAAGGTATTTTTAAAGTAAAGATATAGAGAAATGTAACATCAAGAATTGCTTATGTGTTTGAGTGTTTTTCATAGGGACATGGACCTCAGATGGAAGGCATTGGACAACAACAGACTAATTGAGGACATTGGACAACAAGGAACTGGTGGAGGAGGGCATTGGACAACGAATGGCAGCAACTAGGTAACTTACTTACCTAGTGACAAGGTAAGAGTTCTTTCCCTTACAAGACATTTTCATTTTGAACTTAAACCAAATAAAAAAGATAAAAGACTAAACAAAAATAAAAATAATTAACATAATAGTTAAAGATAAATGATATAAAATGATAACACTATAAAAAAACTTAAAATTTGAAAGGTATTTTTAAAGTAAAGATAAATAGAAAATTTACATCAAGAATTGCTTATGTGTTTGAGTGTTTTTCATAGGGACATGGCAACAGACTAATGGAGGACATTGGACAACAAGGAACTGGCGGAGGAGGGCATTGGACAACGAATGGCAGCAACTAGGTAACTTACTTACCTAGTGACAAGGTAAGAGTTCTCTCCCTTTCAAGACATTTTTATTTTGAACTTAAACCAAATAAAAAAACTAAAAAACTAAACATATAGATAAAAACATAATGGTAAAAGATAAATGATATAAAATTATAAAACTATAAATAAGACTTAAAATCTAAAAGAGATTTTTAAAGTAAAGGTATAGAGAAAAGTTACATCAAGAATTGCTTATATGTTTGAGTGTTTTTCATAGGGACACGGACCACAGATGGAAGGCAATAGACAACACCAGACTAATGGAGGACGTTGGACAACAACCAGCTGGGGGAGGAAGGGCATTGGACAAAGAATGACAGCAACTAGGTAACTTACTTACCTTGTGACAAGGTAAGAGTTCTCTCCCATACAAGACATTTCTTTTTGTACTTAAACCAAATAAAAAAGATAAAAGACTAAACAAAAAAATTACCAACATAATAGTAAAAGATAAATGATGTAAAATGATAAAACTATAAATAAAACTTAAAATTTAAAAAGGATTTTTTAAATAAAGATATAGAGAAAATTTATATCAAGAATTGCTTATATGTTTGAGTGTTTTTCATAGGGACATGGACCTCAGATGGAAGGCATTGGATAACAACAGACTAATGGAGGACATTGGACAACAAGGAACTGGTGGAGGAGGGCATTGGACAACGAATGGCAGCAACTAGGTAACTTACTTACCTAGTGACAAGGTAAGAGTTCTCTCCCTTACAAGACATTTTCATTTTGAACTTAAACGAAATAAAAAAAAAATAAAAGACTAAACATATAAATAAAAACATAATAGTAAAAGATAAATGATATAAAATGATAAAACTATAAATAAAACTTAAAATTTAAATGAGATTTTTAAAGTAAAGGTATAGAGAAAAGTTACATCAAGAATTGCTTATGTGTTTAAGTGTTTATTCTGAGGGATATTGATCACAGATGGAAGGCATTGGACAACAACAGACTAATGGAGGACGTTGGACAACAACCAGCTGGGAGAGGAAGGCATTGGACAACGAATGACAGCAACTAGGTAACTTACTTACCAAGTGACAAGGTAAGATCTCTCTCCCTTACAAGACATTTTCATTTTGTACTTAAACCAAATAAAAAAAATTAAAGCTAAACAAAAATAAAAATAATAAACATAATAGTCAAAGATAAATGATATAAAATGATAACACTTTAAAAAAAACTTAAAATTTGAAAGGTATTTTTAAAGTAAAGATATATAGAAAATTTACATCAAGAATTGCTTATGTGTTTGAGTGTTTTTCATAGGGACATGGACCTCGGATGGAAGGCATTGGACAACAACAGACTAATTGAGGACATTGGACAACAAGGAACTGGTGGAGGTGGGCATTGGACAACGAATGGCAGCAACTAGGTAACTTACTTACCTAGTGACAAGGTAAGAGTTCTCTCCCTTAAAAGACATTTTCATTTTGAACTTAAACCAAATGAAAAAAAATAAAAGACTAAACATATAAATAAAAACATAATAGTAAAAGATAAATGATGTAAAATGATAAAACTATAAATAAAACTTAAAATTTAAAAAGGATTTTTTAAATAAAGATATAGAGAAAATTTATATCGAGAATTGCTTATGTGTTTGAGTGTTTTTCATAGGGACATGGACCTCAGATGGAAGGCATTGGATAACAACAGACTAATGGAGGACATTGGACAACAAGGAACTGATGGAGGAGGGCATTGGACAACCAATGGCAGCAACTAGGTAACTTACTTACCTAGTGACAAGGTAAGAGTTCTCTCCCTTACAAGACCCTTTATTTTGAACTTAAACCAAATAAAAAAAAAGATAAAAGACTAAACATATAAATAAAAACATAATGGTAAAAGATAAATGATATAAAATGATAAAACTATAAATAAAACTTAAAATTAAAAAGAGATTTTTAAAGTAAAGGTATAGAGAAAAGTTACATCAAGAATTGCTTATGTGTTTGAGTGTTTTTCATAGGGACACGGACCACAGATCGAAGGCATTGGACAACAACAGACTAATTGAGGACATTGGACAACAACCAGCTGGTGGAGTAGGGCATCATAGAAGGAATGGCAAAAACTGCGTAACTTACTTACCTTTTGACAAGGTAAGAGTTGTCTCCCTTACAAATCAGTTTCAATTTGTACTGAAAATAATAAAAAAGATAAAAGACTAAACATGAAAATAATAAACATAATTGAAAAATATAAATGATATAAAATGAATAAAACTATAAATAAAACTAAAGATTCAATGTTAAATGCTATATTAGTAATTTTTAAAATCAATAAAACTTTAAATAAAACTCAGGACTTAAGATAAAATAAAATAATAAAGGATAAAAGAAAAGTGATATAAAACTAATTTTAAAATAGATAAAACTATAAATAAAACCTAAAGATTTAAAAGATGAATGATATAAAATAAATAAAACTATGAATACATTAAAAGATATTTTGAAAGTAAAGATATAGGGAAAAGATACATCAAGAATTGCTTACGTGCTCGAGTCTTTTTCCTAGGGACTTGGACCAAGGGATGGAAGGCATTGGACAACAACAGACTAGTGGAGGACATTTTACAACAACAAGCTGGTGGAGGAGGGCATTGGACAACGAATGGCAGTAACTAGGTAACTTATTTACCTAGTGACAAGGTAAGAATTCCCTATCTTTCAAAACATTTTCATTTTGTACTTAAACTGATAAGATTAAAGACTAAACATAAAATAATAAACATAATAGTAAAAGATAAATGATATAGAATGATAAAACTATAAATAAAGCTTAAAATTAAAAAGAGATTTTTAAGGTAAAGGTAAAGAGAACTTACATCAATAATTGCTTATGTGTTTGAGTGTTTTTCATAGGGTCATGGACCACAGATGGAAGGCATTGGACAACAACAGACTAATTGAGGACGTTGGACAACAACCAGCTGGTGGAGGAGGGCATTGGACAACGAATGACAGCAACAAGGTATCTTACTAACCTAGTGACAAAGTAAGTGTTCTCACCCTTACAAGACATTTTCATTTTGTACTTCAACCAAATAAAAAAGATAAAAGACTAAACAAGAAAAAAATAAACATAATAGTAAAAGATAAATGATGTAAAATGATAAAACTATGAATAAAACTTAAAATTTAAAAAAGATTTTTTAAATAAAGATACAAAGAAAATTTACATCAAGAAATGCTTATGTGTTTGAGTGTTTTTTATAGGGACATGGACCTCGGATGGAAGGCATTGGACAACAACAGACTAATTGAGGACATTGGACAACAAGGAACTGGTGGAGGTGGGAATTGGACAACGAATGGCAGCAACTAGGTAACTTACTTAGCTAGTGACAAGGTAAGAGTTCTCTCCCTTAAAAGACATTTTCATTTTGAACTTAAGCCAAATGAAAAAAAATAAAAGACTAAACATATAAATAAAAACATATTAGTAAAAGATAAATGATATAAAATGATAAAACTATAAATAAAACTTAAAATTTAAAAGAGATTTTTAAATTAAAAGTATAGAGAAAAGTTACATCAAGAATTGCTTTTGTGTTTGAGTGTTTATTCAGAGGGACATGGATCACAGAGGGAAGGCATCGGACAACAACAGACTAATGGAGGACGTTGGACAACAACCAGCTGGGGGAGGAAGGCATTGGACGACGAATGACAGCAATTAGGTAACTTACTTACCTAGTGACAAGGTAAGAGTTCTCTCCCTTTCAAGACATTTTTATTTTGAACTTAAACCAAATAAAAAAAATAAAAAACTAAACATATAGATATAAACATAATGGTAAAAGATAAATGATATAAAATTATAAAACTATAAATAAGACTTAAAATCTAAAAGAGATTTTTAAAGTAAAGGTATAGAGAAAAGTTACATCAAGAATTGCTTATATGTTTGAGTGTTTTTCATAGGGACACGGACCACAGATGGAAGGCAATAGACAACACCAGACTAATGGAGGACGTTGGACAACAACCAGCTGGGGGAGGAAGGGCATTGGACAAAGAATGACAGCAACTAGGTAACTTACTTACCTTGTGACAAGGTAAGAGTTCTCTCCCATACAAGACATTTTCTTTTTGTACTTAAACCAAATAAAAAAGATAAAAGACTTAACAAAAAAATTACCAACATAATAGTAAAAGATAAATGATGTAAAATGATAAAACTATAAATAAAACTTAAAATTTAAAAAGGATTTTTTAAATAAAGATATAGGGAAAATTTATATCAAGAATTGCTTATATGTTTGAGTGTTTTTCATAGGGACATGGACCTCAGATGGAAGGCATTGGATAACAACAGACTAATGGAGGACATTGGACAACAAGGAACTGGTGGAGGAGGGCATTGGACAACGAATGGCAGCAACTAGGTAACTTACTTACCTAGTGACAAGGTAAGAGTTCTCTCCCTTACAAGACATTTTCATTTTGAACTTAAACCAAATAAAAAAAAATAAAAGACTAAACATATAAATAAAAACATAATAGTAAAAGATAAATGATATAAAATGATAAAACTATAAATAAAACTTAAAATTTAAAAGAGATTTTTAAAGTAAAGGTATAGAGAAAAGTTACATCAAGAATTGCTTATGTGTTTGAGTGTTTATTCTGAGGGACATTGATCACAGATGGAAGGCATTGGACAACAACAGACTAATGGAGGACGTTGGACAACAACCAGCTGGGAGAGGAAGGCATTGGACAACGAATGACAGCAACTAGGTAACTTACTTACCAAGTGACAAGTTAAGATCTCTCTCCCTTACAAGACATTTTCATTTTGTACTTAAACCAAATAAAAAAAATTAAAGCTAAACAAAAATAAAAATAATAAACATAATAGTCAAAGATAAATGATATAAAATGATAACACTTTAAAAAAACTTAAAATTTGAAAGGTATTTTTAAAGTAAAGATATATAGAAAATTTACATCAAGAATTGCTTATGTGTTTGAGTGTTTTTCATAGGGACATGGACCTCAGATGGAAGGCATTGGACAACAAGGAACTGATGGAGGAGGGCATTGGACAACCAATGGCAGCAACTAGGTAACTTACTTACCTTTTGACAAGGTAAGAGTTGTCTCCCTTACAAAGCAGTTTCAATTTGTACTGAAAATAATAAAAAAGATAAAAGACTAAACATAAAAATAATACATAATTGAAAAATATAAATGATATAAAATGAATAAAACTATAAATAAAACTAAAGATTCAATGTTAAATGCTATATTAGTAATTTTTAAAATCAATAAAACTTTAAATAAAACTCAGGACTTAAGATAAAATAAAATAATAAAGGATAAAAGAAAAATGATATAAAACTAATTTTAAAATAGATAAAACTATAAATAAAACCTAAAGATTTAAAAGATGAATGATATAAAATAAATAAAACTATGAATACATTAAAAGATATTTTGAAAGTAAAGATATAGGGAAAAGATACATCAAGAATTGCTTACGTGCTCGAGTCTTTTTCCTAGGGACTTGGACCAAGTGATGGAAGGCATTGGACAACAACAGACTAGTGGAGGACATTTTACAACAACAAGCTGGTGGAGGAGGGCATTGGACAACGAATGGCAGTAACTAGGTAACTTATTTACCTAGTGACAAGGTAAGAATTCCCTATCTTTCAAAACATTTTCATTTTGTACTTAAACTGATAAGATTAAAGACTAAACATAAAATAATAAACATAATAGTAAAAGATAAATGATATAAAATGATAAAACTATAAATAAAACTTAAAATTAAAAAGTAAAGTAAAGGTAAAGAGAACTTACATCAATAACTGCTTATGTGTTTGAGTGTTTTTCATAGGGTCATGGACCACAGATGGAAGGCATTGGACAACAACAGACTAATTGAGGACGTTGGACAACAACCAGCTGGTGGAGGAGGGCATTGGACAACGAATGACAGCAATAAGGTAACTTACTAACCTAGTGACAAGGTAAGTTTTCTCACCCTTGCAAGTCATTTTCATTTTGTACTTCAACCAAATAAAAAAGATAAAAGACTAAACAAAAAAATAATAAACATAATAGTAAAAGATAAATGATGTAAAATGATAAAACTATAAATAAAACTTAAAATTTAAAAAAGATTTTTTAAATAAAGATACAAAGAAAATTTACATCAAGAATTGCTTATGTGTTTGAGTGTTTTTCATAGGGACATGGACCTCGGATGGAAGGCATTGGACAACAACAGACTAATTGAGGACGTTGGACAACAACCAGCTGGTTTTGGAGGGCATTGGACAACGAATGGCAGCGACTTGTTAACTGACTTACCTTGTGACAGTGTAAGTGTTCTCTCCCTTGAAAGACATTTTCATTTTGTACTTAAACCCAATAAAAAAGATAAAAGACTTAATAAAAAAACAATAAACATAATAGTAAAAGATAAATGATGTAAAATCATAAAACTATAAATAAAACTTCAAATTTAAAAAAGATTTTTTAAATAAAGGTACAAAGAAAATTTACATCAAGAATTGCTTATGTGTTTGAGTGTTTTTCATAGGGACATGGACCTCGGATGGAAGGCATTGGACAACAACAGACTAATTGAGGACATTGGACAACAAGGAACTGGTGGAGGAGGGCACTGGACAACGAATGGCAGCAACTAGGTAACTTACTTACCTAGTGACAAGGTAAGAGTTCTCTCCCTTAAAAGACATTTTCATTTTGAAATTAAACCAAATGAAAAAAAATAAAAGACTAAACATATAAATAAGAACATAACAGTAAAAGATAAATGATATAAAATGATAAAACTATAAATAAAACTTAAATTTTGAAAGGTATTTTTAAAGTAAAGATATAGAGAAAAGTTACATCAAGAATTGCTTATGTGTTTGAGTGTTTTTCATAGGGACATGGACCTCAGAGGGAAGGCATTGGACAACAACAGACTAATGGAGGACATTGGACAACAAGGAACTGGTGGAGGAGGGCATTGGACAACGAATGGCAGCAACTAGGTAACTTACTTACCTAGTGACAAGATAAGAGTTCTTTCCCTTACAAGACATTTTCATTTTGAACTTAAACCAAATAAAAAAAAATAAAAGACTAAACATATAAATAATTAACATAATAGTAAAAGATAAATGATATAAAATGATAACACTATAAAAAAACTTAAAATTTGAAAGGTATTTTTAAAGTAAAGATAAATAGAAAATTTACATCAAGAATTGCTTATGTGTTTGAGTGTTTTTCATAGGGACATGGCAACAGACTAATGGAGGACATTGGACAACAAGGAACTGGCGGAGGAGGGCATTGGACAACGAATGGCAGCAACTAGGTAACTTACTTACCTAGTGACAAGGTAAGAGTTCTCTCCCTTTCAAGACATTTTTATTTTGAACTTAAACCAAATAAAAAAAATAAAAAACTAAACATATAGATAAAAACATAATGGTAAAAGATAAATGATATAAAATTATAAAACTATAAATAAGACTTAAAATCTAAAAGAGATTTTTAAAGTAAAGGTATAGAGAAAAGTTACATCAAGAATTGCTTATATGTTTGAGTGTTTTTCATAGGGACACGGACCACAGATGGAAGGCAATAGACAACACCAGACTAATGGAGGACGTTGGACAACAACCAGCTGGGGGAGGAAGGGCATTGGACAAAGAATGACAGCAACTAGGTAACTTACTTACCTTGTGACAAGGTAAGAGTTCTCTCCCATACAAGACATTTTCTTTTTGTACTTAAACCAAATAAAAAAGATAAAAGACTAAACAAAAAAATTACCAACATAATAGTAAAAGATAAATGATGTAAAATGATAAAACTATAAATAAAACTTAAAATTTAAAAAGGATTTTTTAAATAAAGATATAGAGAAAATTTATATCAAGAATTGCTTATATGTTTGAGTGTTTTTCATAGGGACATGGACCTCAGATGGAAGGCATTGGATAACAACAGACTAATGGAGGACATTGGACAACAAGGAACTGGTGGAGGAGGGCATTGGACAACGAATGGCAGCAACTAGGTAACTTACTTACCTAGTGACAAGGTAAGAGTTCTCTCCCTTACAAGACATTTTCATTTTGAACTTAAACCAAATAAAAAAAAATAAAAGACTAAACATATAAATAAAAAACATAATAGTAAAAGATAAATGATATAAAATGATAAAACTATAAATAAAACTTTAATTTAAAAGAGATTTTTAAAGTAAATATATAGAGAAAAGTTACATCAATAATTGCTTATGTGTTTGAGTGTTTATTCTGAGGGACATTGATCACAGATGGAAGGCATTGGACAACAACAGACTAATGGAGGACGTTGGACAACAACCAGCTGGGAGAGGAAGGCATTGGACAACGAATGACAGCAACTAGGTAACTTACTTACCAAGTGACAAGGTAAGATCTCTCTCCCTTACAAGACATTTTCATTTTGTACTTAAACCAAATAAAAAAAAATTAAAGCTAAACAAAAATAAAAATAATAAACATAATAGTCAAAGATAAATGATATAAAATGATAACACTTTAAAAAAACTTAAAATTTGAAAGGTATTTTTAAAGTAAAGATATATAGAAAATTTACATCAAGAATTGCTTATGTGTTTGAGTGTTTTTCATAGGGACATGGACCTCAGATGGAAGGCATTGGACAACAACAGACTAATGGAGGACGTTGGACAACAACCAGCTGGGGGAGGAAGGCATTGGACGACGAATGACAGCAATTAGGTAACTTACTTACCTAGTGACAAGGTAAGAGTTCTCTCCCTTACAAGACCCTTTATTTTGAACTTAAACCAAATAAAAAAAGATAAAAGACTAAACATATAAATAAAAACATAATGGTAAAAGATAAATGATATAAAATGATAAAACTATAAATAAAACTTAAAATTAAAAAGAGATTTTTAAAGTAAAGGTATAGAGAAAAGTTACATCAAGAATTGCTTATGTGTTTGAGTGTTTTTCATAGGGACACGGACCACAGATCGAAGGCATTGGACAACAACAGACTAATTGAGGACATTGGACAACAACCAGCTGGTGGAGTAGGGCATCATAGAAGGAATGGCAAAAACTGCGTAACTTACTTACCTTTTGACAAGGTAAGAGTTGTCTCCCTTACAAAGCAGTTTCAATTTGTACTGAAAATAATAAAAAAGATAAAAGACTAAACATAAAAATAATACATAATTGAAAAATATAAATGATATAAAATGAATAAAACTATAAATAAAACTAAAGATTCAATGTTAAATGCTATATTAGTAATTTTTAAAATCAATAAAACTTTAAATAAAACTCAGGACTTAAGATAAAATAAAATAATAAAGGATAAAAGAAAAATGATATAAAACTAATTTTAAAATAGATAAAACTATAAATAAAACCTAAAGATTTAAAAGATGAATGATATAAAATAAATAAAACTATGAATACATTAAAAGATATTTTGAAAGTAAAGATATAGGGAAAAGATACATCAAGAATTGCTTACGTGCTCGAGTCTTTTTCCTAGGGACTTGGACCAAGGGATGGAAGGCATTGGACAACAACAGACTAGTGGAGGACATTTTACAACAACAAGCTGGTGGAGGAGGGCATTGGACAACGAATGGCAGTAACTAGGTAACTTATTTACCTAGTGACAAGGTAAGAATTCCCTATCTTTCAAAACATTTTCATTTTGTACTTAAACTGATAAGATTAAAGACTAAACATAAAATAATAAACATAATAGTAAAAGATAAATGATATAGAATGATAAAACTATAAATAAAACTTAAAATTAAAAAGTAAAGTAAAGGTAAAGAGAACTTACATCAATAACTGCTTATGTGTTTGAGTGTTTTTCATAGGGTCATGGACCACAGATGGAAGGCATTGGACAACAACAGACTAATTGAGGACGTTGGACAACAACCAGCTGGTGGAGGAGGGCATTGGACAACGAATGACAGCAATAAGGTAACTTACTAACCTAGTGACAAGGTAAGTTTTCTCACCCTTACAAGACATTTTCATTTTGTACTTCAACCAAATAAAAAAGATAAAAGACTAAACAAAAAAATAATAAACATAATAGTAAAAGATAAATGATGTAAAATGATAAAACTATAAATAAAACTTAAAATTTAAAAAAGATTTTTTAAATAAAGATACAAAGAAAATTTACATCAAGAATTGCTTATGTGTTTGAGTGTTTTTCATAGGGACATGGACCTCGGATGGAAGGCATTGGACAACAACAGACTAATTGAGGACGTTGGACAACAACCAGCTGGTTTTGGAGGGCATTGGACAACGAATGGCAGCGACTTGTTAACTGACTTACCTTGTGACAGTGTAAGTGTTCTCTCCCTTGAAAGACATTTTCATTTTGTACTTAAACCCAATAAAAAAGATAAAAGACTTAATAAAAAAACAATAAACATAATAGTAAAAGATAAATGATGTAAAATCATAAAACTATAAATAAAACTTCAAATTTAAAAAAGATTTTTTAAATAAAGATACAAAGAAAATTTACATCAAGAATTGCTTATGTGTTTGAGTGTTTTTCATAGGGACATGGACCTCGGATGGAAGGCATTGGACAACAACAGACTAATTGAGGACATTGGACAACAAGGAACTGGTGGAGGAGGGCACTGGACAACGAATGGCAGTAACTAGGTAACTTACTTACCTAGTGACAAGGTAAGAGTTCTCTCCCTTAAAAGACATTTTCGTTTTGAACTTAAACCAAATGAAAAAAAATAAAAGACTAAACATATAAATAAGAACATAACAGTAAAAGATAAATGATATAAAATGATAAAACTATAAATAAAACTTAAATTTTGAAAGGTATTTTTAAAGTAAAGATATAGAGAAAAGTTACATCAAGAATTGCTTATGTGTTAGAGTGTTTTTCATAGGGACATGGACCTCAGAGGGAAGGCATTGGACAACAACAGACTAATGGAGGACATTGGACAACAAGGAACTGGTGGAGGAGGGCATTGGACGACGAATGGCAGCAACTAGGTAACTTACTTACCTAGTGACAAGGTAAGAGTTCTTTCCCTTACAAGACATTTTCATTTTGAACTTAAACCAAATAAAAAAAAAATAAAAGACTAAACATATAAATAAAAACATAACAGTAAAAGATAAATGATATAAAATGATAAAACTATAAATAAAACTTAAAATTTAAAAGAGATTTTTAAATTAAAAGTATAGAGAAAAGTTACATCAAGAATTGCTTTTGTGTTTGAGTGTTTATTCAGAGGGACATGGATCACAGAGGAAAGGCATCGGACAACAACAGACTAATGGAGGACGTTGGACAACAACAAGCTGGGGGAGGAAGGCATTGGACGACGAATGACAGCAATTAGGTAACTTACTTACCAAGTGACAAGGTAAGATCTCTCTCCCTTACAAGACATTTTCATTTTGTACTTAAACCAAATAAAAAAGATAAAAGACTAAACAAAAATAAAAATAATTAACATAATAGTAAAAGATAAATGATATAAAATGATAACACTATAAAAAAAACTTAAAATTTGAAAGGTATTTTTAAAGTAAATATAAATAGAAAATTTACATCAAGAATTGCTTATGTGTTTGAGTGTTTTTCATAGGGACATGGCAACAGACTAATGGAGGACATTGGACAACAAGGAACTGGCGGAGGAGGGCATTGGACAACGAATGGCAGCAACTAGGTAACTTACTTACCTAGTGACAAGGTAAGAGTTCTCTCCCTTTCAAGACATTTTTATTTTGAACTTAAACCAAATAAAAAAAATAAAAAACTAAACATATAGATAAAAACACAATAGTAAAGGATAAATGATATTAAATTATAAAACTATAAAAAGGACTTAAAAATCTAAAAGAGATTTTTAAAGTAAAGGTATAGAGAAAAGTTACATCAAGAATTGCTTATATGTTTGAGTGTTTTTCATAGGGACACGGACCACAGATGTAAGGTAATAGACAACACCAGACTAATGGAGGACGTTGGACAACAACCAGCTGGGGGAGGAAGGGCATTGGACAAAGAATGACAGCAACTAGGTAACTTACTTACCTTGTGACAAGGTAAGAGTTCTCTCCCTTACAAGACATTTTCTTTTTGTACTTAAACCAAATAAAAAAGATAAAAGACTAAACAAAAAAATTATCAACATAATAGTAAAAGATAAATGATGTAAAATGATAAAACTATAAATAAAACTTAAAATTTAAAAAGGATTTTTTAAATAAAGATATAGAGAAAATTTATATCGAGAATTGCTTATGTGTTTGAGTGTTTTTCATAGGGACATGGACCTCAGATGGAAGGCATTGGATAACAACAGACTAATGGAGGACATTGGACAACAAGGAACTGGTGGAGGAGGGCATTGGACAACGAATGGCAGCAACTAGGTAACTTACTTACCTAGTGACAAGGTAAGAGTTCTCTCCCTTACAAGACATTTTCATCTTGAACTTAAACCAAATGAAAAAAATAAAAGACTAAACATATAAATAAAAACACAATAGTAAAGGATAAATGATATTAAATGATAAAACTATAAATAAAACTTTAAATTTCAAAGAGATTTTTAAAGTAAAGGTAAAGAGAAAAGTAACATCAGGAATTGCTCATGTGTTTGAGTGTTTATTCAGAGGGACTTGGATCACAGATGGAAGGCAATAGACAACACCAGACTAATGGAGGACGTTGGACAACAACCAGCTGGGGGAGGAAGGGCATCGGACAAAGAATGACAGCAACAAGGTAACTTACTTACCTTGTGACAAGGTAAGAGTTCTCTCCCTTACAAGACATTTCCATTTTGTACTTTAACTAAATCAAAAAGATTAAAGACTAAACAAAAATAAAAATAATAAACGTAATAGTAAAAGATAAATGATATAAATTGATAAAACTATAAATAAAACTTAAAATTTGATAGGTATTTTTAAAGTAAAGATATAGAGAAAAGTTACATCAAGAATTGCTTATGTGTTTGAGTGTTTTTCATAGGGGCATGGACCTCAGATGGAAGGCATTGGACAACAACAGACTAATGGAGGACATTGGACAACAAGGAACTGGTGGAGGAGGGCATTGTACAACGAATGGCAGCAACTAGGTAACTTACTTACCTAGTGACAAGGTAAGAGTTCTCTCCCTTACAAGACATTTTTATTTTGAACTTAAACCAAATAAAAAAGATAAAAGACTTAACAAAAAACTTCTCAACATATAAATAAAAGATAAATGTTGTAAAATGATAAAACTATAAATAAAACTTAAAATTTAAAAAAGATTTTTTAAATAAAGATATAGAGAAAATTAACATCAAGAATTTCTTATGTGTTTGAGTGTTTTTCATAGGGACATGGACCTCAGATGGAAAGCATTGGACAACAACAGAGTAATGGAGGACACAAGACAACAAGGAACTGGTGGAGGAGGGCATGGACAACGAATGGCAGCAACTAGGTAACTTACTTACCTAGTGACAAGGTAAGTGTTCTCTCCCTTACAAGACATTTTCATCTTGAACTTAAACCAAATAAAACAAAATAAAAGACTAAACATATAAATAAAAACATAATAGTAAAAGATAAATGATATAAAATGATAAAACTATAAATAAAACTTAAAATTTAAAAGAGATTTTTAAAGTAAAGGTATAGAGAAAAGTTACATCAAGAATTGCTTATATGTTTGAGTGTTTTTCATAGGGACACGAACGACAGATGGAAGGCATTGGACAAAAACAGACTAATGGAGGACGTTGGACAACAACCAACTGGGGGAGGAGGGCATTGGACAACGAATGACAGCAACTAGGTAACTGACCTACCTAGTGACAAGGTAAGTGTTCTCTCCCGTACAAGACATTTTCATTTTGTACTTAAACCAAATAAAAAAGATAAAAGACTGAACAAAAATAAAAATAATAAACATTATAGTAAAAGATAAATGATATAAAATGATGAATCTATAGATAAAACTTAAATTTTAAAGGTATTTTTAAAGTAAAGATATAGAGAAAAGTTACATCAAGAATTCCTTATGTGTTTGAGTGTTTTTCATAGGGGCATGGACCTCAGATGGAAGGCATTGGACAACAACAGACTAATGGAGGACATTGGACAACAAGGAACAGGTGGAGGAGGGCATTGGACAACGAATGGCAGCAACTAGGTAACTTACTTACCTAGTGACAAGGTAAGAGTTCTCTCCCTTACAAGACATTTTTATTTTGAACTTAAACCAAATAAAAAAGATAAAAGACTTAACAAAAAACTTCTCAACATATAAATAAAAGATATATGTTGTAAAATGATAAAACTATAAATAAAACTTAAAATTTAAAAAAGATTTTTTAAATAAAGATATAGAGAAAATTAACATCAAGAATTGCTTATGTGTTTGAGTGTTTTTCATTGGGACATGGACCTCAGATGGAAGGCATTGGACAACAACAGAGTAATGGAGGAGACAAGACAACAAGGAACTGGTGGAGGAGGGCATTGGACAACGAATGGCAGCAACTAGGTAACTTACTTACCTAGTGACAAGGTAAGTGTTCTCTCCCTTGCAAGACATTTTCATTTTGAACTTAAACCACATAAAACAAAATAAAAGACTAAACATATAAATAAAAACATAATAGTAAAAGATAAATGATATAAAATGATAAAACTATAAATAAAACTTAAAATTTAAAAGAGATTTTTAAAGTAAAGGTATAGAGAAAAGTTACATCAAGAATTGCTTATATGTTTGAGTGTTTTTCATAGGGACACGAACGACAGATGGAAGGCATTGGACAAAAACAGACTAATGGAGGACGTTGGACAACAACCAACTGGGGGAGGAGGGCATTGGACAACGAATGACAGCAACTAGGTAACTGACCTACCTAGTGACAATGTAAGTGTTCTCTCCCGTACAAGACATTTTCATTTTGTACTTAAACCAAATAAAAAAGATAAAAGACTAAACAAAAATAAAAATAATAAACATTATAGTAAAAGATAAATGATATAAAATGATGAATCTATAGATAAAACTTAAATTTTAAAGGTATTTTTAAAGTAAAGATATAGAGAAAAGTTACATCAAGAATTACTTATGTGTTTGAGTGTTTTTCATAGGGACATGGACCTCAGATGGAAGGCATTGGACAACAACAGAGTAATGGAGGACATTGGACAACAAGGAACTGGTGGAGGAGGGCATTGGACAACGAATGGGAGCAACTAGGTAACTTACTTACCTAGTGACAAGGTAAGAGTTCTCTCCCTTACAAGACATTTTTATTTTGAACTTAAACCAAATAAAAAAATAAAAGACCAAACATATAAATAACTAGATGGCTACTGTTGCAAGCAACAGACGGATTCCTCCTTTTTTAGACCTTCCTCGGAACTGAAGAGTTAAAATCCGAATAAAGAAGATGAAAAAAGAATAGTTGCTTTAGTACTTTATTCACTTCAGCAAATGAGTCAAAATAGCTTATGTGTAACTTGGGACTCTTACCTATTTATTGACAAAAAAGAAGAAAAAGATGATAAATACCTTTCATGATTTCGAAAGATTTAAACTCCATGCTTTATGGATATCAAATCCTTTACAATTACTTTCTCAAAACAGAATTGCACAATGATTTTGCAATGAGATAATTTCTATTAATAGAAAATGACAACAACATGAAAGGACAGATCTGTAATGCTACTAAGAAAAAAAAAGAAAGAGAACAGAGAACAAGAATAAAAGAGTTATCTTTCTTATACTATGTTAAGTTCAAATAAGAAGGACTACTTGTGTGAAGAATAAATAGTATAGGACCAAAAGTGTAAATTCTACAAGAGTAAATGATTGTTAAGACCTTGAGAATGATTATTTGGCCTTTAACCAATGGCATGAATGAAAGCTAAGTACTGTGATTATTCTCATCACGATTAATCTTAATCTGAGCCAAGCTCAATATCTAATCAACCAAAGTCAGTTGTGACCTTGAAATCAAACTAATGACCTTGGGTCAAGGTCATGATGAAAGAGTTTGATGCAAGGAATATTTGTGTAAAGTTTGAACTCTCAAGGTCAAACAGTCTTTGTTTTATAGACTTAAGTTTGTTGTGACCTTGAAAATCAGAATTTGACCTTGGGTTAAGGTCAAGGTGAAAGAGCTGGGCCCAAGCATGATATGTATAAAGTATGAACTCTGAAGGTCAAACAGTCTTTGTTTTTGTAGGGAAAAGTTGCTGTGACCTTGAGAATGAGAATTTGACCTTGGGTCAAGGTCAAAGTGAAAGAGCATGACTGAACAATTATTTGTATGAAGTTTAAACTCTGAAGGTCAAATAGTCTTTGTTCTATAGGCAAAAGTATGTTGTGACCTTGAGAATCAGAATTTGACCTTGGGCCAAGGTCAAGGTGAAAGAGCTTGGTTTAATGATATTATGTATGAAGTTTGAACTTTGAATGTCTAATAGTCTTTATTCTATAGGCAAAAGTATGTTGTGACCTTGAGAATCAGAATTTGACCTTGGGCCAAGGTCAAGGTGAAAGAGCTTGGTTTAATGATATTATGTATGAAGTTTGAACTCTGCAGGTCTAATAGTCTTTGTTCTATAGGCAAAAGTTTGTTGTGACCTTGAGAATCAAAATTTGACCTTGGGTCAAGGTCAATGTGAAAGAGCTTTGTTTAATGATAGTATGTATGAAGTTTGAACTGTGAAGGTCAAATAGTCTTTGTTCTATAGGCAAAAGTATGTTGTGACCTTGAGAATCAGAATTTGACCTTGGGCCAAGGTCAAGGTGAAAGAGCTTTGTTTAACGATATTATGTATGAAGTTTGAACTTTGAATGTCTAATAGTATTTGTTCTATAGGCAAAAGTATGTTGTGACCTTGAGAATCAGAATTTGACCTTGGGCCAAGGTCAAGGTGAAAGAGCTTGGTTTAATGATATTATGTATGAAGTTTGAACTCTGCAGGTCTAATAGTCTTTGTTCTATAGGCAAAAGTATGTTGTGACCTTGAGAATCAGAATTTGACCTTGGGCCAAGGTCAAGGTGAAAGAGCTTGGTTTAATGATATTATGTATGAAGTTTGAACTCTGCAGTTCTAATAGTCTTTGTTCTATAGGCAAAAGTTTGTTGTGACCTTGAGAATCAAAATTTGACCTTGGGTCAAGGTCAATGTGAAAGAGCTTTGTTTAACGATAGTATGTATGAAGTTTGAACTGTGAAGGTCAAATAGTCTTTGTTCTACAGGTAAAAGTTTGTTGTGACCTTGAGAATGAAAATTTGACCTTGAAAGTAGGTCAACATTAAATGACTACCTATAAGTAACCTAGTATCCAAGTTTCAACTCAAAATCTCAAAAACTGTAGAAATTGGCACTGTGCCAATTTAAAGTTCCATTTTCAACTCGTAATAGCGCGAAAACCGTAAATATTTTATCGAGCATGTAAGCGTATAAAAGTTAACAAATTTCCCAAAGAACATTTTAAAACAAATTTCGTTCAAATCGTACGGTTAGTTTAGGAGTTATAAGAGTTTAAAGATTTGAACTTTGATGACCTCTAGCGGGGGCATATGTGAACTTATCGACGACAAAAATTTTTTACCTCAAGATCTTTATATGCTCTTTCATATGATCCTTTTCGTTTTATCATAAGAAGTTGTACTTTTTTGTACAGTCACTGGAACGATCTGGGGGTAAGAATAATAATAATAATAATAATAATAATAACTAGATGGCTACTGTTGCAAGCAACAGACGGATTCCTCCTTTATTAGACCTTCCTCGGAACTGAAGTGTTAAAATCCGTTTAAAGAAGATGGAAAAATGAATAGTTGCTTCAGTACCTTATTCACTTCAGCAAATAAGACAAAAGAGCTAATCTAATTTGGGACTCTTATTCATTTTTCAACAAAAAAAGAAAAAAAATCAATAGATACCTTTCATGTGTACTAAAGCTATAAACTCCATGCTCTATCAATATCAAAATCCTTTACAATTACTTTCTCAAAACAGAATTGCACAATGATTTTGCAATGAGATGATTTCTATTAATAGAAAATGACAACAACATGAAAATACAGATATGTAATGCTACTAAGAAAAAAAAAAAAGAAACAGAGAACAAGAAGAAAAGAGTTATCTTTCTTATACTATGTTAAGTTCAAACAAGAAGGACTACTTTCGTGAAGAATAAATAGTATAGGACAAAAAGTGTGAATTCTACAAGAGTAAATTATTGTTATGACCTTGAGAATGATTATTTGACCTTGAACCAATGTCGTAGATGAAAGATAAGTATTGAGATCATTCTCATCACGATTGATCTTAATCTGAGCAAAATTCAATATCTAATCAACCAAAGTCGGTTGTGACCTTGATTTCGAACAAATGACCTTGAGTCAAGGTCATGGTGAACGGATTTGATGCAAGGAATATTTGTGTAAAGTTTGAACTCACAAGGTCAAATAGTCTTTGTTTTAT
The DNA here is from genome assembly GCA_028142955.1 of Pinctada fucata. Lineage (NCBI taxonomy): Eukaryota > Metazoa > Mollusca > Bivalvia > Pterioida > Pteriidae > Pinctada > Pinctada fucata. Next base: position 19,557,164 of record AP027109.1, read on the forward strand.
AGAATAAAGTTTGTTGTGACCTTGAGAATGAGAATTTGACCTTGGGTCAAGGTCAAGGAGAAAGAGCTTGACTAAAGAATGATATGTATGAAGTTTGAACTCTGAAGGTCAAATAGTCTTTGTTCAATAAGCAAAAGTTTGTTATGACCTTGAGAATCAAAATTTGACCTTGGATCAAGGTCAAGGTGAAAGAGCTTGGTTTAACGATAATATGTATGAAGAATGAACTCTGAAGGTCAAATACTTTTTGTTCTATAGGCAAAAGTTTGTTGTGACCTTGAGAAGGAAAATTTGACCTTGAAAGTAGGTCAACATTAAATGACCACCTATAAGTAACGTACTATCAAAGTTTCAACTCAAAATCTCAAAAACTGTAGAAATTGGCACTGTGCCAATTTAAAGTTCCATTTTCAACACTGAATAGCGCGAAAACCGTAAATATTTTATCGAGCATGTAAGCGTATAAAAATTTACAATTTTCCCAAAGAACATTTTAAAACAAATTTCGTTCAAATCGCACGGTTAGTTTAGGAGTTATAAGTGTTTAAAGATTTGACATTTGATGACCTCCAGCGGGAGCATTGGTGAGCTTATCGACAAACAAAAAATAGTTAAAGAAGATCTTAGTCTGCTCTTTCTGATGGTACCATCCCTTTTGCTCTGTGTTAAAAGACCTTTGAATAAAGTGTCTGGAAATGATGAGGGGGTAAGAATAAAAATAATAATAATAAGAATAATAATAAGAATAAAGAAAAGACATTGCAATAACAGAAAGGATTCCGACGGAATAGTCGGAATCCTTAACTAGATGGCTACTGTTGCAAGCAACAGACGGATTCCTCCTTTCATAGACCTTCCTCGGAACTGAAGTGTTAAAACCCGAATAAAGAAGATGGAAAAAAGAAAAGTTGCTTAAGTACCTTAAGGAGCTTATGTCTAACTTGTGACCCTTATTTATCAACAAAATAGAAGAAAAAATGTAAGTACCTTTCATCTTTACGAAAGCTTTAAGCTCCATGCTCTATAATTATCAAATCCTGTACAATTACTTTCTCAAAACAGAATTGCACGATGATTTTGCAATGAGATAATTTCTATTAATAGAAAATGACAACAACATGAAAGTACAGATATGTAATGCTACTAAGAAAAAAAAAAGAAACAGTGAACAAGAATAAAAGAGTTGTCTTTCTTATACTATGTTAAGTTCAAATAAGAAGGACTACTTGTGTGAAGAATAAATAGTATAGGACAAAAAGTGTAAATTCTACAAGAGTAAATAATTGTTAAGACCTTGAGAATGATTATTTGGCCTTTAACCAATATCATGGATGAAAGCTAAGTATTGTGATTATTCTCATCACGATTGATCTTAATCTGAGCAAAGCTCAATATCTAATCAACCAAAGTCAGTTGTGACCTTGAAATCAAACAAATGACCTTGGGTCAGATCATGATGAAAGAGTTTGATGCAAGGAATATTTGTGTGAAGTTTGAACTGTCAAGGTCAAACAGTCTTTGTTTTATAGACTAAAGTTTGTTGTGACCTTGAAAATCAGAATCTGACCTTGGGTCAAGGTCAAGGTGAAAGAGCTGGGCCAAAGCATGATATGTATAAAGTATGAACTCTGGAGGTCAAAAAGTCTTTGTTTTGTAGGGAAAAGTTGCTGTGACCTTGAGAATGAGAATTTGACCTTGGATCAAGGTCAAAGTGAAAGAGCATGACTGAACAATAATTTGTAAGAAGTTTACACTCTTTAAGGTCAAATAGTCTTTGTTCTATAGGCAAAAGTTTGTTGTGACCTTGAACATCAGAATTTGACCTTGGGTCAATGTCAAGGTGAAAGAGCTTGGTTTAATGATATTATGTATGAAGTTTGAACTTTGAATGCCTAATAGTCTTTGTTCTATAGGCAAAAGTTTATTGTGACCTTGAGAATCAAAATTTGACCTTGGGTCAAGGTCAAGGTGAAAGAGCTTGGTTTAGTGATATTATGTATGAAGTTTGAACTCTGAAGGTCAAATAGTCTTTGTTCTACAGGCAAAAGTTTGTTGTGACCTTGAGAATGAAAATTTGACCTTGAAAGTAGGTCAACATTAAATTACTACCTATAAGTAACCTAGTATCAAAGTTTCAACTCAAAATCTCAAAAACTGTTGAAATTGGCACTGTGCCAATTTAAAGTTCCATTTTCAACTTGGAATAGCGCGAAAACCGTAAATATTTTATCGAGCATGTAAGCGTATAAAAGTTTACAAATTTCCCAAAGAACATTTTAAAACAAATTTCGTTCAAATCGTACGGTTAGTTTAGGAGTCATAAGAGTTTAAAGATTTGAACTTTGATGACCTCTAGCGGGGGCATATGTGAACTTTTCGACGACAAAATTTTTTTACCTCAAGATCTTCATATGCTCTTTCACATGATCCTTTTCGTTTTATCATAAGAAGTGTAACTTTTTTGTACAGTGACTGGAACGATCTGGGGGTAAGAATAATAATAATAATAATAATAAGAATAATAATAAGAATAAAGAAAAGACAATACAATAACAGAAAGGATTCCGACGGAATAGTCGGAATCCTTAATAAGAATAATAACTAGATGGCTACTGTTGCAAGCAACAGACGGATTCCTCCTTTATTAGACAATCCTCGGAACTGAAGTGTTAAAATCCGAATAAAGAAGATGGGAAAAAAATAGTTGCTTTAGTACCTTATTCACTTCAGCAAATGAATCAAAAAAGTTTATGTCTAACTTGGGACTCTTATTTATTTATCAACAAAATAGAAGAAAAAAGGTAATAAATACCTTCCATGTTTACGAAAGCTTTAGACTCCATGATTTATCAATTTTAAATCCTTTAGAATTACTATCTCAAAACGGAATTGCACAATGATTTGGCAATGAGAAAATTTCTATAAATAAAAAATGACAACAGCATGTAATGCTACTAAGAAAAAAAAAAACAGAGAACAAGAATGAAAGAGTAATCTTTCTTGGACCATGTTTAGTTCAAATAAGAAGGACTACTTGTGTGAAGAATAAATAGTATAGAACCAAAAATGTGAATTCTACAGGAGTAAATGTTTGTTATGACCTTGAGAATGATTATTTGACCTAGAACCAATGTCACAGATAAAAGATAAGTGTCGGAGGTTCTTCTCATCAAAATTGATCTTGAACTGATCAAAGTTCAGTATTTTATGGACCTAAGTATGTTGTGACCTTGAAATCGAACAAATGACCTTGGGTCAAGGTCAAGGTGAGATGGCTTGATGCAAGGAATATTTTTGTAAAGTTTGAAGTCTCAACGTCAAACAGTCTTTATTTTACAGGCAAAAGTTTGTTGTGACCTTGAGAAGGAGGATTTGACCTTAGGTCAAGGTCAAGGTGAAAGGGCTTGACTCAACAATGATATGTATGAAGTTTGAACTCTCAAGGTCAAACCGTCTTTGTTCTTTAGGCAAAAGTTTGTTGTGACCTTGAGAATCAAAATTTGACCTTGAGACAAGGTCAACATTAAATGACTACCTATAAGTAACCTACCATCCAAGTTTCAACTCAAAATCTCAAAAACTGAGGAAATTGGCACTGTGCCAATTAAAAATTCCATTTTCAACTCGTAATAGCGCGAAAACCGTAAATATTTCATCGAGCATGTAAGCGTATAAAAGTTTGCAAATTTTCCAAAGAACAATATAAAACTAATTTTGTTCAAATCGTACGGCTACTTCAGGAATTATGAGAGTTTAAAGATTTGAACTTTGATGACCTCTAGCGGGGGCATATGTGAACTTTTGGACAAGAAAAAAAATTTGAATGGAGATCTTGATATGCTCTTTCACATCATATTTTCCACTTTATCATATATTGCGTTACGTTTTTGTAAAGTGTCTGGAACGATTGGGGGTAAGAATAATAATAAGAATAATAAGAATAAAGAAAAGACAATACAATAACAGAAAGGATTCCGACGGAAGTCGGAATCCTTAATAAGAATAAAGAAAAGACAATACAATAACAGAAAGGATTCCGACGGAATAGTCGGAATCCTTAAAAACATAATGGTAAAAGATAAATGATACAAAATGATAAAACTATAAATAAAACTTAAAATTTAAAAGAGATTTTTAAAGTAAAGGCATAGAGAAAAGTTACACCAAGAATTGCTTATATGTTTGAGTGTTTTTCATAGGGACAAGACCACAGATGGAAGGCATTGGACAACAACAGACTAATGGAGGACGTTGGACAACAACCAGCTGGTGGAGGAGGGCAATGGACAACGAATGACAGCAACTAGGTAAATTACTTACCTAGTGACAAGAAAAGAGTTCTCTCCCTTACAAGACATTTTCATTTTGTACTTAAACCAAATAAAAAAAATAAAAAACTAAACATATAAATTATGACATAATAGTAAAAGATAAATGATATAAAATGATAAAATTATAAATAAAATTTAAACTTTTAAAAAGATTTTTTAAATAAAGATATAGAGAAAATTTACATCAAAATTTGCTTATATGTTTGAGTGTTTTTCTTAGGGGCATGGAACTCAGATTGAAGGCATTGGACAACAACAGACGAATGGAGGACATTGGACAACAAGGAACTGGTGGAGGAGGGCATTGGACAACGAATGGCAGCAAATAGGTAACTTACTTACCTAGTGACAAGGTAAGAGTTCGCTCCGTTACAAGACATTTTCATTTTGAACTTAAACGAAATAAAAAAAAAATAAAAGACTAAACATATAAATAAAAACATAATAGTATAAGATAAATGATATAAAATGATAAAACTATAAATAAAACGTAATATTTAAAAGAGATTTTTCAAGTAAAGGTATAGAGAAAAGTAACATCAAGAATTGCATATGTGTTTGGGTGTTTTTCAGAGGGACATGGACCACAGATGGAAGGCATTAGACAACAACAGACTAATGGAAGACGTTGGACAACAACCTGCTGGGGGAGGAGGGCATTGGACAACGAATGACAGCAACTAGGTAACTTACTTACCTAGTGACAAGGTAAGAGCTCTTTCCCTTACAAGACATTTTCATTTTGTACTTAAACCAAATAAAAAGATAAAAAGAGTAAACAAAAATATATATAATAAACATAATAGTAAGAGATGAATGATATAAAATGATAAAACTATGAATAAAACTTAAAATTTAAAAGAGATTTTTAAAGTAAAGCTATAGAGAAAACTTACATCAAGAATTGCTTATGAGTTTGAGTGTTTTTCATAGGGACATGGACCACAGATGGAAGGCATTGGGCAACAACAGACTAATGGAGGACATTGGACAATAACCAGCTGGTGGAGTAGGGCATCATAGAAGGAATGGCAAAAACTGCGTAACTTACTTACCTAGAAAAAAGGCAAGAGTTGTCTTCCTTACAAAACATTTTCAATTTGTACTAAAAATAATAAACAAGATAAAAGACTAAACATAAAAATAATAAACATAATTGAAAAATATAAATGATATAAAATGAATAAAACTATAAATAAAACAAAAGATTAAATGTTAAATGCTATATTATAATTTGTAGAATTAATAAAACTTTAAATCAAACTCAGGACTTAAGATAAAATAAAAGAATAAAAGATATAAGATAAATGATATAAAATTAATTTCTAAACTGAATAAAACTATCAATAAAACCTTAAGATTTAAAAGATGAATGATATAAAATAAATAAAACTATGAATAGATAAAAGATATTTTGAAAGTAAAGATAAAGGGAAAAGACACATCAAGAATTGCTTATGTGCTTGAGTCTTTTTCCTAGGCACATTAACCAAGGGATGGAAGGCATTGGACAACAACAGACTAGTGGAGGACATTTAACAACAACAAGCTGGTGGAGGAGGGCATTGGACAACGAATGGCAGCAACTAGGGAACTTATTTACCTAGTGACAAGATAAGAATTCTCTGTCTTTCAAAACATTTTCATTTTATACTTAAACTGATAAGTAAGATTAAAGACTAAACATAAAATAATAAACACAATAGTAAAAGATAAATGATATAAAATGATAAAACTATGAATAAAACTTAAAATTAAAAAGAGATTTTTAAAGTAAAGGTATAGAGAAAAGTTACATCAAGAATTCCTTATGTGTTTGAGTGTTTTTCATAGGGACATGGACCACAGATGGAAGGCTTTGGACAACAACAGACTAATGGAGGACATTGGACAACAACCAGCTGGGGAAGGAGGGCATTGGACAACGAATGACAGCAACTAGGTAACTTATTTACCTAGTGACAAGGTAAGTGTTCTCTCCCTTACAAGACATTTTCATTTTGAACTGAAACTAAATAAAAAAAAAATAAAAGACTAAACATATAAATAAAAACATAATAGTAAAAGATAAATGATGTTAAATGATAAAATTATAAATAAAACTTAAAATTTAAAATGATTTTTAAAGTAAAGGTATAGAGAAACGTTACATCAAGAATTGCTTATATGTTTGAGTGTTTTTCTTAGAGATACGGACCACAGATGGAAGGCATTTGACAACAACAGACGAATGGAGGATGTTGGACAACAACCAGCTGATGGGGGAGGGCATTGGACAACAAATGATTGCAACTAGGTAACAGACTTACCTTGTGACAGTGTAAGTGTTCTCTCCCTTAAAAGACATTTTCATTTTGTACTTAAACCCAATAAAAAAGATAAAAGACTTAATAAAAAAACAATAAACATAATAGTAAAAGATAAATGATGTAAAATGATAAAACTATAAATAAAACTTAAAATTTAGAAAAGACTTTTTAAATAAAGATATAGAGAAAATTAACATCAAGACTTCCTTATGAGTTTGAGTGTTTTTCATAGGGACATGGACCTCAGATGGAAGGCATTGGACAACAACAGACTAATGGAGGACATTGGACAACAAGGAATTGGTTGAGGAGGGCATTGGACAACGAATGGCAGCAACTAGGTAACTTACTTACCTACTGACAAGGTAAGTGTTTTCTCCGTTACAAGACATTTTCATTTTGAACTTAAACCAAATAAAAAAAAAAAAGATTAAACATATAAATCAAAATATAATAGTAAAAGATAAATGATATAAAATGATAAAACTATAAATAAAACTTAAAATTTAAAAGGGATTTTTAAAGTAAAGGTATAGAGAAAAGTTACATCAAGCATTGCGTATATGTTTGAGTGTTTTTTGTAGGGACACGGACCACAGATGGGAGGCATTGGACAAAAACAGACAAATGGAGGACGTTGGACAACAACCAGCTGGTTTTGGAGGGCATTGGACAACGAATGGCAGCAACTAGGTAAGTTACTTACCTAGTGACAAGGTAAGAGTTCTCTCCTTTACATGAAATTTTCATTTTGAACTGAAAGCAAGTAAAAAAGATGAAAGACTGAACATTAAAATAATAAACATAATTGAAAAATATGAATGATATAAAATGAATAAAACTATAAATAAAACTAAAGATTAAATGTTAAATGCTAAATTAGTAATTTTTAAAAATTGATAAAACTTTAAATAAAGCCTAAAGATTTAAAAGATGAATGATATAGAATGAATAAAACTATGAATAGATAAAATATAGTTTGAAAGTAAAGATATAGGGAAAAGATACATCAAGAATTGCTTACGTGCTTGAGTCTTTTTCACAGGGACTTGGACCAAGGGATGGAAGGCATTGGACAACAACAGACTAGTGGAAGACATTTAACAACAACAAGCTGGTGGAGGAGGACATTGGACAACGAATGACAGCAACTAGGTAACTTATTTACCTAGTGACAAGGTAAGAATTCTCTATCTTTCAAAACATTTTCATTTTGTACTTAAGCTGATAAGTAATATAAAAGACTAAACATGAAATAACAAACATAATAGTAAAAGATAAATGATATAAAATGATAAAACTATAAATAAAACTTAAAAATTAAAAGAGATTTTTAAAGTAAATGTATAGAGAAAAGTTACATCAAGAATTGCTTATGTGTTTGAGTGTTTTTCAGAGGGACATGGACAACAGATGGAAGGCATTGGACAACAACAGACTAATGGAGGACGTTGGACAACAACCAGCTGGGGAAGGAGGGCAATGGACAACGAATGACAGCAACTAGGTAACTTACTTACCTAGTGACAAGGTAAGTGTTCTCTCCCTTACAAGACATTTTCATTTTGTACTTAAACCAAATAAAAAAGATAAAAGACTAAACAAAAAAAAAATAAACATAATAATAAAGATAGATGATGTTAAATGATAAAACTATAAATGAAACTTAAAATTTAAAAAAGATTTTTTAAATAAAGATATAGAGAAAAGTTACATCAAGAATTGCTTATGTGTTTGAGTGTTTTTCATAGGGACATGGACCACAGATGGAAGGCATTGGAAAACAACAGACTAATGGAGGACGTTGGACAACAAGGAACTGGTGGAGGAGGGCATTGGACAACGAATGGCAGCAACTAGGTAACTTACTTACCTGGTGACAAGGTAAGAGTTCTCTCCCTTACAAGATATTTTTATTTTGAACTTAAACCAAATAGAAAAAAGACTAAACATATAAATAAAACATAATGGTAAAAGATAAATCAGGGTGGCCTAAATACTAAACGCGATATTGTTAAGGTGGGATAAATAAGGTATAAACATCCGCTTCGATGAGGGGGTACGTATGTTTTTCTTTCTCATACATGTACGTCGCTTTATATGTCCAGCTAAACATAGTTATCATTCGCTAAGTTATTGCCAAAAGTATTTCCATAACGTTTAATACTGAACATAGATCATACCAGTTTTGCTATAACGTGACCGAAAGTTGGCAAATGTGCATGAATATTGCTTTGATGGTGTATTTGTTGATTTTTGGCCTATTTAGATTATTTTAATGCCATTGGACGTCCTATCATGACAAAAAATGAGAAACTTTGTCATGGAATTAGTCTCTTTAGTATTGAAATATACATCTGATCGCGAAAAATGGTAATAAATACAAAATGGTAAGATAGGATCTTAATAAAGCCGATTTGTTAAGGGTGTAACCAGAATGACTCTTGCTGGTACTTGACCAACCTAAAGTATTGTAACAGCGCTTTCTTACGAATTGCTCTCTGACTGACTGTGACGACAGGACTCCATGACGTACCCTGTCCAATCCTCTTTAGAATTGACATTGATTCTCAACAGCATCTTCTCTTCGATTTTTTTTTGGTCGGATTCTTCGGGGAAATAGCATGCATGAGCTTGCTACAGCCAGCAGAGCAGGGACTGAATTTCATACGCATTCTGTTTTTCATATACATTTTCATTGCTTTGGCCTCTTCTTCATGTTGTCTGTTTGTTTGGTCATCTTACAGAGAGGATGATATTTTACACCACCATTGTATTCTTTGAGACCTCTGGGTTATCGGAAAATTGAGAGGATTGTGCGCACGTAAACCGGATAACAACATCATCTGCTACTTGGGTGACAGATGCCCGTTCTCAGTCGGCACCGATTGCCCATTGGTATCGTTGGTTTATATTTACGATATATAGATATATCATTTTGGTTTAGCCTTAAATAAATCTATGGAAAGTGGTTTTAGACAGTACGTGTATTTTCGTATTTCTTATATCTCTACAGTGCTCCATTTTGGCATATTTTCGTGGATTTCTCACTTCATTGCCATGATGTGAAAACCCCATTAGTTATTTTAAAAATACTTGTATTTCACTTTCTTTGTGCTTTTAAATCTCCCTTATATTAACATGTCGAGTTTTAAATGCCCTAAAAATTGTGCAGCGCCGCATTCATTCATCTAAGTGGCGCCACCTATAATTATTACGCGTTCATACATGTATATTCTGCTGTCTTAGTAATGTTATTGTTCGAGTATTGTCTTTTTTTTCTCATGTATAACCATCCCTCTGTAATCACTGCAACGTTCACAGGACGAAAAAACAGGTTTCCATACCTTGGAAACCTGGTGGAAACCACATGGAAACCCGGGGTTTCCATGTGGTTTCCACCAGGTTTCCATAATGGAAACCAGTGGTTTCCATGTGTTTGGAAAGCGCTAACCGCCCGGTTTCCACGATGGAAACCACTTGGAATCGGGTTGGAAACCTCAAGTTTCCTTTTGGTTTCCATACCTTGTAAACCTGTATAAGAGCTGGTTTCCACGATGGAAACCACTTGGAATTGGGTTAAGTTTCCTTTTGGTTTCCACATCTTGTAAGCCTGTATAAGAGCTGGTTTCCATGATGGAAATTAGTTGGAAACTGGATGTTTCCTTTTGGTTTCCATATCTTGTAAACTGGTTTCCATATACTGTAACTGTATGAAAAACTCTTTATGTGTAAGTATATACAGTGAATTTGAAAGTTTTGAATCCTGCACTTATTCCTTTATATCAGTATCAAGGCTACATGTATATTCTTCTATGTACTTTTTATGTCATAATAAAAAAACCCTAAAACATGCTTATCATACTGTGTAATATTTATTCAGAATACATGAACATCAGATGTACAAGATTCCATGAAATCATAAATATACATGTTTGAGCTTTCAAATTCTTCCATTCTTCATTGTCCTTGTTTAATATATCATGTTTTTTAAGATGGAAATGAAATTTAGAAAAAGATGGACGTGTCTCTTTGAAACCACTACAGAAATAAAATGTACTTGTATTCTTTGAAAAAAAAAACCAGATATTTTTAAACAAGTGTGTAGAAATGATGGACAAATTTTATCCTTGCCAAAAACAGACAAAGTCACAAAGAGATCTCTTTCAGATAAAATTTGTTATTCTGCAGAGATTGACATTCGACGGAAATCCCAGTTCATGATGTTTCAGACCACTGTTACAAATTTCTTTCTTCTGTCCTCTACATTTTCTTCTGTCCTCTGTCTCATCTGGAATGAATGAAAAAAAAAGATAATATAGAAAGCGGCAACAAAATTACAAACTACAGTTGTAGAGAACTAATATTGCAGGTTGGGATGTCACAAGAAGCTTATGTCAACAATTTATGAATTATAAGAAAGTGGAAGTTCCAAAAAGGCACAAATTTATCCCCCATGGAATTAAAATTAAAGAGAGGTTGAGCAAACCCAACTTGTACGTGTACGAGAACTTGTGCGTGTATTAACACGTTATCTGTTTACACGTTGACGTTATGCGGTTGAGCAGATGTCACAACGAGTACTGCTACGTGCATATCGTATATACGTTCATATTTTGTTTACAACTGCTTATTCGTCAATAACTTGGCATCTAGATTCTAAAGGTAAGGGACATTCAGCATCGACGGTGAATTGATTTATCTATTCTAAGTAATCAGATTTATATAACATGAAAATTAAACCTCAAGAGTAAAATTTTTGGTCAACTTTTAGGGTTCTTCTTTAAGATGTGATACATTTTATTTGCAATTCCTTCTAATATTCAGAAAGTACATACGTTCCTAAATAAATTGAATATAGGTTTTCATAGGTTATCTGCATTCAGTTGCTTATAAAATCTACAAGTACATGTAATCATCAATGTGTACTTACCGCTTTACACGTTATACCGAACGTGTAACGTGTAACACAGGTGCGTGGAGCGCAAAATATGATGACGTCATAAACAACTTTTTGACGTATGCGTACATGTACAAGTTCGGTTTGCTCAACCTCTCTATTATACCATGGTGATGGTGAAATTTCAACCCGAGTGTGCAAAAATTCTGCAAGTCAAGAACGAGGCTTGCCGAGTCGTGGACACGCAAAATTTTGTACATGAGGGTTGAGATTTAGCCATCCCTCCCTCATGGTGTTGTTTGATTGTTTTTCTCCCACAACTTATCTGTCTGTGTCTGTTATAAATAGTTATTTGTTGTTTGACCAAAAATGTGTGACCTTTTCCTTGAAAATGACCCTGATCTGATTTGGGTAAAAATTTAGTCCCATCATGCTTTACCATCCCTGCAAATTTGAAAGATGTATGATGTATATCAAGTAAGTTATAGCCAAAAATGTAAGTGTGACTACCAGACAGATGGACAGGCAGACGCCTGACAAATGATCCCTTTATGTCGCTCTTATGTTGCAGGCAACATGAATGAAGTGTCTCAACTCAGTATAGTAAGAAGCTTACATTGACATCATTGGATGCTAATTTTTCATGCAGTCCTTCTAGTTCTTCAATGGTAACAGTACAATATTGACCTGAAAGTGAAAATGAAGATTTAATATGTTGAAATTTATCAAATAAGTCTTCAGAGTTTACAAAAAGTGCCAGATTGCCGGCTTATTATCCTGGGCTCTCGATTAGCCTAATTTGCGGCCCATATTCCGCCCCACTCCCAATGAAAAATAATATCTTTTTTTCCTGTTTGTTGACCATTTTTCCCAATTTGAAATCTCATGGAAAATTTAACAATTTAAGTTAAAAATTCTCATTTTCAAGTGAAAAGACATCCAACCTTATATTATATATTTTCCCCATTTCCTAGAAAATGTTGTTATTTTTCCCAATTTCAAAGGCCCCGGGCCCCAGTCCCAAAAATGGGTGTGAGAGCTCTGTAAAATTGAAGTAAATGCTGCTGCAGTTCACCCAAATGCAATATTAATCAAAATAGACTAATATAAATGTATATTAATGAGTCATTGAGTCAGAAATCATCTTTTATCTGTATTTGACAATTTATTTCGATAATTAATGAGAGCTGCAAGAGCTATTGAACATGTTGAAGGTACCGGTATATTTTTAAAAAGCCTATGAAAAAATTTAAACATAAGGCCATAATTAAAAAATTGTTTGTTTCCCCTTGCCCCGACCAGGTCAGAAAAAATGCCACTGAGTCAGATTTTTTTTGTAGCCAAAAGTCCCTTTTTTGCAAATATTGAATCACAGCCATGTCCATTTTTTATTTTAATGTTGCAATATTCTGTCCAAATAGACTGTGAATCAACTCTATAGCTTTCTTATTCCTACATAAGAAATCTCAATTGTCAATTGTCAGCTGCTGACTCTTAGTATATATCACAACATGCGTGTCTCTTAGCTAGGTGTCAAATAATGTGTAATTATGATTCAAATTACATCAGCAAAAAAATAACAAAAAAAAACCAGTACCTGCCTGCCGGGTCACCTGCGAAAAACAGAACGGGGGGAGGGGAAACAAACAAATTAACAATTTTTTTAAGTCTGGCCTAATTTAAAATTAAATTCTCTTCTTAATAATATACTGTATATTAAGGGTGAAACGTTTTCACGTGTACACGGATCCGTTTCGTTTTTTTGGCTGTAAACATTTACATAATTTCTAAACATGTACACGGACTACTGTACATACAATCAAAGATCTTCTTTAATATCGTTATAACTCTAAAAACTCAATACTTGTATTGATTTCCTGAAGTCGCGAAGTGAGGCAATAGATTCTTTATTTAACGTACGTAGATGTATGTGCTGTCAGAGTTATCATGTTATGTATGCATCCCTTGGTCCGAACACAGAGGACAAACTTTCAACAAACGCTTAAAACAGGAAGAAAATCTATCTGAAAATCAATCTTATCCTGACACATATGAAGGAGCTTATATCTCCGATAACTCTTTCTCCGTCACAGTCGTCAATTTCTTCGTCTCTTTCTCCGCTTATTAACGCCCTTTCCTCGATGGTCTGGTGTCCAACCTTCCATGGAGTTACTGTTCTTGTAACTTACTTCTATGATTGAATTATGGGAATTGCTCAAACTCGTTTGAAAATAATAGTTTGATTTTTGAATTGTTGAAAGTTTTATTGCCGTACGAAACATCAGCATGTCGTATTACAGTCTTCATAAAAACTTTTTTGACCACTAGCCAGCCGGGCTAGTTGAGTGCCAAAATCTACTAGCCACCCAAAATTTTCTCTAGCCATTGAAAAAAAATAAAAACGCTATAAAGACCCATCGTTTCTTCAGCTAGGTCCGTTGAGAAGGCAAAAATTCACACAAATACAGAGTATACATAAAATCGAACAAAGTTAACCACCACCCGATCATTTCTCTTGCGGATGTCAGCTACGTCATTATCAATAGACTCAATTCTACAATGAATGCATGATATTGTTTGTATAAATGTAATTTCAAATACGCTTTTGTCTGTAGAAAATGGACGGAGAAAAAAAAAAAGAACTTATTTGAATCATACTCGCTAAAAGGCCGGCCGTTGCTTGCGGTGCTTGGCCAATAGTTATAAAATTTTCGTAAGAATTTCTTCATCTCAGCAGGGACGTATATATATATATATTTTATATACGTCCCTGATCTCAGTGTTCAGTCGAGATTTTTGAAATTGCTAGATATTTAATTGAACATGTTATACTCAGTACCGTAGAATAACCCGTCACGCCGCGCTGAAATCAATGCACCGTTGTTACGGGAATATTTATCTTGTATCTTAGGACAATATTTTAATAAACATATTTTACAGGAAAACCTTATTATATTTCATTTGAAACCTGTTCATTAACATATACATTTCATACTTAACCAGCGATAAAAGTTGAGACGCAACGTGTACTTTTGTGGAAAGAAGGCGGCGATATTACCCCAAGTATAAGATGAGAAATCGCCAGCCGTCGGCCCTTAATCAGAACACTGCATTTCATTAAAAGTCACTAGCCAGTCGGGCTGGTTCAGCATCAAATTTTGGTAGCCCGAGGAAATATTTGGTAGCCAGGGCGGTCGGGCTAGTGAGTTTTCACGAAGACTGATTTAATACTATTAAATTTAAGTTACGAATTTAATGTAGTCAAGCATAACTAAGTTGTTTTGATGTCAATTTATGACCGCGTCTGCAAATAAACATTAATGGATATCACTTTTCACAATAGAAGTACAAGAAGCGTTTAAACGTTTACGTTTCGTTTACAGCCTTCTGTGTACATGTTTATGAAATTTGGTAAACGTTTCACCCTTACTGTACATACATGATGATGTATTACAATTGTTGATATAATACATGTTTAACTTTAAGTCATACCAATCCTTGATCCATGTCCATGGCAACTTTTGGTTATAGTACTCTACATCTGTTGAATATGTACAACATTCTTTTCCACATTCAGCATCAGATATGCAGTTAAGATGTCATAGATGGCCTCTGATAATGCTGATAGTGCAGTGTACACATGCTTGGATAAGAAAGTAATGTCAAGGCTACACCAGGTATACTGAAAGAAAAATTGAAAAGTAAATTAAATCAGCTTGATAAGAGTGTAAAAGTTCAGGGATTAATTTGCATCTACGACCTGCGTCCCTGACGCATAAAAATTGCCCAGGAACCATAGATTTCCAATCGCTGTGTCCCTCTGTATGCATTTTCATTTTCTTATATTTACATTCCTACTGCGTTTCCCTTATATGAAGGTACCAAACCAACTGCACTGCATTTTTCGATAAACGCAAGACCCTATCACATGACATTTGAACAATTTCCCATTAAATGCCCATTCTATTTACTGCTTCAACACAGATTCAAAATTCATTTATCAATCGACGCTGTCTATCCTCTAGTGATTACATGTGTCAAAATCTATGTGATCCATATGTACACTTCCAAGACGTGTGACGTAGTAAGTCGATCAAGCGTCACATGATCACACCAGACGAAGTTCAAGGACGACCTGCACTGTCGTCTACGAGAAGATGCCATGTTTGGATGAAAGTCCTACCTTTAACAGTATAAAAGAAATCTTCTTTCAAAACTTCTTAACATAAAATGTTGTATAGGCTGAAGGTCAAGGTCACAGGGTCAAAAGTCATGGTACCAAAATGTAGTACTCTTTATGGTGAATGTGTGTATGAAATATGAAAGGCTACCATTAATAGTATAAAAGAAATCTGCTTTTGAAACTTAACCGGACGGACAGACAGACAGACATACGCAGTGATTTTTTTTGGCCCGATTTGCCGCCGAATATCGGCGGCTTCCCCTCGTAAAAATTAGCTTTATTTTCCCAAAAATCGGCTCATATCTTCCCAATACACGGAGATCAAAATTGTTTCAAAATTGAATTGAATTTGACACGAAAAGTGCACAAAAGTAATCAAAAACTCTTAAGCATACGATAGCTTCACGTTGATTACTTGTTGATGGATGCTACGGGGACGGTCTAAGACTTCTTAGTACTATGTCAAAAAACTAAATAAAAAAATACAAGAGATCTACCAAAAATCCATTCATTTTTTTTAAAAGGATTGCGATAATAAAGGTACTTGTAACACTCCCGTAATATCCAATGTAAATGAAGTCGCCGACAGCGTCGGTTCTCGACCCGAACAGGCCTCTGTTTCCAATAAAGAAGTCAAGGACATCTCAAATGAGGACAACAGTGTCCCAGTTCCTGACATTCGTAAATTCGTACCCCAAAAGTATGAAGCATCATACAAATGGCTTTACTTCTCAACAGTTAAGGGAGGGGGGGGGGCAATGTTTAATCTGTAACATGGTTATGAAATGAAAATTTCTGTTTTGAACCAATAATTTGAGCGTTTCTTTAACAAAATTTTGTTTTTAGATTTTCCCAATTTGTCCAAAATGTCGCATATTTTCCCATATGAAAAGGTACATTTGGCTTTTAAAAAAGGTAAAAAAATCACTAATACGGACGGACAGGGTGATTCCTATGTACCCCTATTGTCCGCGCGGCTCACTTCGGAAACTTGATAAACGCGATTTTGATTGCTTTGTTATGCAAAAATTTAAATAAAATCTATATCATTGAATAGATTCTCGCTTAGGCGTAACATTTGGTATATGTTATATGGTCGTGGGTTTATGCAATCATATCATACAGATAAAATAAATTTTAGATGGGGCGTTTTCAATGTTAAATTTTAGCGTGACGTGGCCAAGTTTACATTGAGCCTATGGAGTGCGTCACGACTTCACGGGAAAAATTAGCATTGGAAATGGCCCATCTAAAACTTGTTTTGTTTATACATTTAATTGCGTGCACTGACCATCATATAACTTGTACCAAAATTTACGACTAAGCGAGATCTAATGAATGGTATCAATTTTAATAAAATTTCTGAATGATAAAATAGTCAAAATCACATTTATCTAATTTCCGAAGTGAGCCGCGCGGACAATAAACTTCGTTTGCAGGGGGTATAATAACCAGTGATTTTTTTTCAGTAATTTGGGAATGGGGTCGGGGCCCTTGCAATTGGGAAAATTAACGACATTTGGGAATATTTGGGAAGTACTAAATATCAAAGTAAAAGTAAAATGACAGTTTATACAATCAAAAGTTAAGAATTGAATGTTTAATCATATAGTTTTCTTTAAATATGATTTAATTTCTTATGCTTACAACAATATGGCAAATAATTAGTAAATTTGCTACTTTTGAACCAGTTATTTTCACTATTTTCGCTGATAATTCCATCTGAATGAAATTGGGAAATTTTAGAGTCACAATTGGGAAAAAAAGATACTATTTTTCATTGGGAATGGGGCCGAATAACGGCCCCAAAAAGGGGCAAAAAAAAATCCCTGATAACAGTGTTTTGACTTCGTCCTCATAGATGGTTTTTCCATGAGTTCATTTTCCACATTCAATAGAACTGTAAAAACTCTGAACATGACTATCAGGAGGGGGGGGGGGGGCGGCCAGCTCATCACTGACCATCTGACGATAAATAATGGGATTTGAATTGCCGATTCAAATCAAATTAATTTAAAAGTAACTAAGAAATGTGATTCCTTGTAAGAAAAGGTTAATTAACGGCAACGTTACAGATTTCTGGTTCGAACAGACACTGGACAAAATTCTGAAAACAACGCGTGGGCTGAGCCAGCAATATCGACATACATACATCTGTAAAAAAAGAAGCAAATAGTATATAATGCTTAATTTTCACCATTGATCTTCTCATCTTACCTATCCATTGCAATAGAAAGCGTGTTTTCTTTAGTTTAAGTGTAGAATTTTGGTGAACAGGCCATTCCAGCGTTTCCTCTGCTCAAAAATAAATGCTCGCTTCTGATTGGTCAAAATTTATTTTGAAATTCTGAGCCCGCAAAATCATCCCGAACGATTAATTTTTTTCTGTTAATCATTATTTAAGTTCGTAGTAGAGTTTAATATCATTATTTTATTTTCACTCTACGAATTCGTGAAATTTTTAAAGTCTTATCTCTTTTGACCTCGGAAAAAAATTAAAAAGCACCACTGGCATCAAGCAGTCTGGGAAGACCGCCTGCCCAGTGTTTCGGTCGTCGGTCTCTCTGTCTGGCTCTCTGATATTTCATTCAAAGGAGTATGGAAACTTTTTATTTGTTTTGTACAAGCGCGGATCCAGAGGGTCGGGGGGGGGGGGGGTCCGACCCCTTTCCCCTGGAGTTTTGATAAAGTTCATATATATAGATGTTTTAATTTTCATAAGATTAACCCGATTCCCCTTTTGTTGTCATAATATTTGAAAAATAATTTGTATTGAAAATCTTTCATTCTTATTAAGTTTTTAACGGTGAGCATTTCAAAATATTCCTGGGCTCACTTACGGTTGCCAGATTTTATCAAATACATAATTATAATTTATTATCAATTTCAAATGATGTCCCTTATAATGCATTACACCTTTGTAAATAAAGAAGGGCAATTAACTGAAAAATACAGGTATAGAGGATGCGAGAAATCTTGGAAAAAATTCTCGTTCCTCCAAAATCCTGGATCCTCCTATGTTGTACCATGACAATTAAAGCTGATCAATGTACATTAATTGAAATCGAAAAAAATAATTTTGCTCTGAATTTTGATGAAAAAAAAATTTGCTTATGGTCTGTCAGAAAAAAATAATCTTGTTCTTACAAGTAATCTGAATTTGAAGAATTACTATAAAATTTCGCTTAAAATTCTCAAAAAATTCCCGGCTCTATCGATAAAACACAAACATTCTAATCTTAATATATTGCACACTATGTGTCTGAAAAAATTTTCTTGCTCCAACTCTGCGAGAAAAAAATAATTCTGCTCCGGTCCGAGGCGAAAAAATAATCTTGCTCTGACACCCCCCCCCCCCGAATATATTAGATGGACCGTGCCTTATTTCTTTCAAAATCGATTTTTAAAAAAGGATTTCATATGTTGTTATAAATCGTTTTATCTTTATTATTGTTAGTTTTTTTTTGTTTAGATACTAGTATGCAGATCTATAAGCGAGTCACAATTAATACAAAGAACAGACAAACATACTTACATTGATCTTAAATTATACTCTATTAGTTATATTAAGTTTGAATGAGATAGTAGGAAATAACCATAATTTTAATATGTTTCCTTTCAGTCTTTTTCTTGCCTTTTTTTCACTTTATGCATATTTGAGTCTCTCTCTCGCTGCTGGCAGTATGAGCTTCAGTATGAGCTTCAATCCTAGCAGTGGCAAAATCGAGGGGGGAGGCGGATGGGCGTCCGCCCCCGGCACTGACCCACAATTTTCCAAAATCAGACATTTTCGTTAAAAATCGACAAAATTTGCCCCTTGACCCCAAGTAAAGGGGGCACTGGATCCACCACTGCCTAGTCTACCCTTTTCTAGGCTTTATTTACTCATTAAACTATATTACACTAATGTTAGTTAAAACGTACAGTATATATATATGTACATACGCCATGTACGAATAACTTCAGATTTTTTAATAGATGCATGACTGAGTACGTATCTTTGTGTAAAGTACATTCAAGCTGATTTTTCGAATTTATTAAAATTATAAACATGACGAAAACTCTCTCTCTCTCTCTCTCTCTCCATGCAAGATATTTCCTAGCGGCGTTACAAACTAACATGCTGCGTCATGCAGTAACCGTGTACTTGTCACAGTGTCGCACCGCCCCCGACTTTAGAACTGAATTCCAATGGACATGCAATTTGCATGGGGTCAAACGTTAATAACATGCCGCGATTGCATGCATCAACTGTGTTCTTGTCACAGCGTCGCACCGCCCCCGACTATAGAACTGAATTCCAATTGACATGCAATTTGCACGGGGTCAAACGTTACATAACCGGTGTCTGTGTATATACTTGAAATTAAACCACTCCACTGGCTTTAGAGAATAAATGGCTTATGCTCTATGGAATTTATGAATGAAAACATTTTGCATATTAATTTTATAAAGTTTCTTTCTAGAAATGTATTACCGGTATTATAAATACTAGGAAAAAAAATGAATTAGAACAAACAGTTTTTTCTAATATACGTTATATATAGTTGATATATTATGGTTTAGTAGAAGAAACCAAAAAAAAAAAAAAAAAAAAAGATGCGTAAATAGATAGATAAATAAGTAGATAAATAAAAAAAAATAATAATAAATAAATAAATAAATTAATTAATTCATTAATAATTTTGACTAGTAGTTTACAAAATGGAAACCTAATGGAAACCACTCAACCAAGTTTCCAAAATGGAAACCCGGTGGAAACTACGTGGAAACCTGAGCCAGGTTTCCATGCCTTGGAAACCACTTGGAAACTGTTAACCTCAGGTTTCCATGCAGTTTCCATGTGGTTTCCAAAACATGGAAACTCGGCTTTTCGTGCTGTGGTTTTCATTTTGGTGATCTCCTCCTTATCTAGTCCGGACGATCAGTATGTCCGACAAGAAAAAAAAATTGAAATCAGTTCTGCTTTCATGAACTACTCCTTATCATAACATTTCTCAATATTATCCTCCTGGTTTAACTTTTCTTAATTAGTATCAAATATTTGACGATAAAGAAAAGAATATGTAAAAAGAGAAATGTTATTCGCTCTCTTGATAACAAATGAAAAAAATCGTATGAGTAACATGTATGATGTACGTTTTAATATGAAGAAATGTTTCGATTACCACACTGCCATGCGCTGTGTTGAGATTGAACTCGGTACTCCTGCAGCTTTGTAGGTTGAATTACACCAATGTAGGACATCACAGTATGCTAGCGAGAGTTCGATATGAGTGTATTAGCGAATAGGATATCAAATTTAGATATATGACGAGAATTAAGGGAGATATTTAAGAAAATGTAATATTTTTGTATCCATTTTTACCATTTTGGGAGTATTAAAATCCTCGTTTTAAATTCTTCATTAGTATTCAGCCCCCCTGATAAATGATATAAAATGATAAAACTATAAATAAAACTTAAAATTTAAAAGAGATTTTTAAAGTAAAGGTATAGAGAAAAGTTGCATCAAGAATTGCTTATATGTTTGAGTGTTTTTCATAGGGACACGGACCACAGATGGAAGGCATTGGACAACAGACTAATGGAGGACGTTGGACAACAAGGAACTGGTGGAGGAGGGCATTGGACAACGAATGGCAGCAACTAGGTAACTTACTTACCTAGTGACAAGGTAGAAGTTCTCTCCCTTACAATACATTTTCATTTTGAACTTAAACCAAATAAAAAAAAGACTAAATATATAAATAAAAACATAATAGTAAAAGATAAATGATATAAAATGATAAAACTATAAATAAAACTTAAAATTTAAAAAAAAATTTTAAATAAAGATATAGAGAAAAGTTACATCAAGAATTGCTTATGTGTTTGAGTGTTTTTCATAGGGACATGGACCTCAGATGGAAGGCATTGGACAACAAAAGACTAATTGAGGAAATTGGACAACAAGGAACTGGTGGAGGAGGGCATTGGATAACGAATGGCAGCAACTAGGTAACTTACTTACCTAGTGACAAGGTAAAAGTTCTCTCCCTTACAAGACATTTTCATTTTGAACTTAAACCAAATAAAAAAAAATAAAAGACTTAACATATTAATAAAAACATAATAGTAAAAGATAAATGATATAAAATGATAAAACTATGTATAAAACTTAAAATTTAAAAGACATTTTTAAAGTAAAGGTATAGAGAAAAGTTACATCAAGAATTGCTTATGTGTTTGAGTGTTTTTCATAGGGACATGGACCACAGATGGAATGCATTGGACAACAAAAGACTAATGGAGGACGTTGGACAACAACCAGCTGGGGGAGGAGGGCATTGGACAACGAATGACAGCAACTAGGTAAATTACTTACCTAGTGACAAGGTAAGTGTTCTCTCCCTTACAAGACATTTTCATTTTGTACTTAAACCAAATAAAAAAGATAAAAGACTAAACAAAAAAATAATAAACATAATAGTAAAGATAAATGATATAAAATGATAAAACTATGTATAAAACTTAAAATTTAATCATAATGATTTAATCAAGATAATTAAACTGGGGATGGATCATCTACATTTTCCGTGGACGGAATAACCAAGGAGACGAATCGTCTGGGGACGGATCGACCTGTGTACGGAACGTCTAGGAATCTGAAATGTCAAGTTCACAATAGACATCATTAGTAAAACCTTGTCCAGAGCACAACTCCATTCCCTATTGACGGATTTCAATATTTCACAGGATGGTTTCTTTGAGGACCGTGTTATGACCTTGAACAAAGGTCATAAGTCAAAGGTCAAGGTCACAATAGACACCATTCTTGTAAATGCTTGTCCAGAGCATAACTCCTCCCCCTGTTGATAGATTTCAATTACATTTAACAGGAATATTTCTTAGGGCCTAAGGGTATGTCATGACTTTGAACCAAGGTCAAAGGTCAAGAACACTTCAAGTGATCAGGAAGGCAAACTTGTTCAATGGGACTAAGGCCCCATTCACTTGGAATTCAATGGGCCATTTTAAAGATCAATGGGTCATCTTTCTTCACAAAAGGGCCATTCCAAAGATGATCAATTTTCAAAAAGCTTTGTATATATTAACGTATGTATAACTATATAGAGATGTAAGCGTATTTTTAGCCGTGAGGTTCCCAATTTTACCATTTCCAATGAATTATTTACAGACATATCACAGAACAGCCAATTGGACTATGGCGCAGGGCATGTGGCCTTCCCAATAACTGCACTTTAGCCACCATTCTTAAAACATTGTCCCAGGCATAACTCCTCTCACTTTTGATGAATTTCAATAACATTTCGCAGAAACGTTTCTTAGGACCAAGGGTGTCATGACCTTGAACCAAGGTCATAGGTCAAAGGTCAAGGTTACAATTGACACCATTTGTAAATCGTTGTCCAGAGCATATCTCTTCCTGTGGATGGATTTCAATAATATTTCACAGAAATGTTTCTCACTTCGTGCTTTACATGTTTTGTTTCCATTCCCTACTGCCAATACACACCGATAAAGCGCAAACGCTGAAAACAATCCTTAATTATTCTACTTTTATGTATATAATAAGTGTCTTATTTTGTGTGTTTATGCAGAAATAAATTACAATGGCTGATGCATTTATTTTGATATAATGCGCGTTACACTTATTCTATATATATGCGCTTTCAAAGCCAAAAATAGAACAAAGCTAGTTTTATTTGCGGCATGAATTCCCATTTAGTATCCGTTTAAATCAGTTGCAGCGCGGTGAAATCATGAAATGTTGACAGCGTTAGTTCATGGATTTTTCTTATACTGTGTACTGCTTATGGGTGGTTTATTTTGGAATTATCACAAACAACGCCGAATGTGACAAGAAATCTGTATTCAAAATATTCCGTTGAGTGAAGGATGTGACATCAATCGACAGAGAGCTATTGTAGCTGCGCCTGCCTCTGTTGCTTGTTGATATCGTATTCTGTAATCGTCAAGACACAGTCGCTGAAAGAGGTAAGGGATTACTGGGGAAGATTTTAGATATGAATTCGACTTTCTATATGATGATGTTCCTAATTTCTGTATAGGAAAAGATTTTATACTCGTTGATATTCAATTCAAATTCATCCGCGATGCTTGGCGGCGTTTTGACGTCACACTGTTATTGATACAGAAATCAATAACAATCGTCCTGAAAGCTTTATCTCGTGCAATTACAGTGGTTGTGCATATATAGAATGGTGAAACGTGTTGTACATGGATGTTGTCATGCTTAAAGAAACAGATAAGATTGATGATAATAGGATTAATGTAGAGGAAGACGATGTTTGTATAGCTTGTGGACTTGTGCAATTTGTATTATAAATTGTATGCAGTATTGCTGTACAGCATACACAAAAATACATTTATGACAAGCATGGCAAAGCTCACATGGATAATTTTTTATGCCCCTGTAATTGAAGATTCGGGGGCATATAGTTTTTGGTCTGTCCGTCCGTCTGTCTGTTTGTTTATCTGCAAAAAGTTTAATCTTTGCCATAACTTTTGAATGGTTAGTGACAGGATTTTCATATTTCACATGTGTATTTCTTGTGACAAGACCTTTCCATGGATACCAAAATTTTTGACCTTGTGACCTTGACTTTGGGGTTTGACCTTCTTTTGAAAAAAGTTAACCTTGGGTATTACTTTCAAATGGTAAGTGATAGGGCTTTCATATTTCACATGTGTATTATTGTGACAAGACCTTTCCATGGATACCAAAATTTTTGACCCTTGACGTTGACCTTGGAGTTTGACCTTATTTCGAAAATTTAAACTTTAGCCATAACGTTTGAATGGTAAGTGAAAGAGCTTTCATATTTCACATATGAATTCCATGTGGCAAGACTTTTCCATGGATACTAAATTTGACTTTGTGACCTTGACCTCAAATGTGAAACCCATTTTCATCTGTTTTACTGACAAAGATGCCAACGGGGCATTCGTGTTTCACAAACACAGGTTTAAGTTCACATGGAATTGCCACGTATCCCATTTGAGTCATGGTAATATCTTTAATTGTACAGCAACATTGCACCAACTGATTCAATAAGAAATATTATGTAATATAGTATAAATAAGGGAAAGGGGAGATCATTTGATGTCAATAAGCCACCCACGAATTTTTCAAATTTCTAAATTTCCTACTTTCAATTCCAAATTTTCACTTGCATTTTGTGAGTATTTCCTGCTAATTTGCAGGCCTGCAGGCCGGAGGTCAAACGTCAAAGTCACAATGGGCCATAATAGAAATACCTTTTGGGCATTCTAAAGGTCAGTTAATTTCCAATCTTTATAGAAAATTGCATGGTCAGAAGATGACTCCTGATTGATTTTCAAGGTCAAAGTTCAAGGTCACAATGGGTGATGAAAGAAAAGCCTTGTTGACACATTAGAGGTCATACTATACTTTAAATCATCAAATTTTGCATGCACTATATCCATTGTGAGAAGACAATACCTTGTATTGATTTTGAAGGTCAGATGTTGATGATTATAGGGAAAGTCTTTATTATAGATTATCAGTTTATAATCGGACAGGAATTTAATCGATTATTTCATTTAATCGGAAAATACTAAATATGCTTTATTTATATTATTATTAGTAGATTCCTCATGTTAAACGCCCTTTAGGCAACTAGAATTATATTCCAATATTTTGGGTTGCTATTGTGACGTGACATTCAAGTTTTGCATGCAGGGAGAATTTATCAACGTTAAAGTACATTTGACACTGTAACTGCAAAATGCAAATGAAAATTATTGATATTTAAAATAAATGTAAGTATAAGTAATGACTGTCTTACTTTTGGTGTTCATGGGTGTAAAATTCTTGTTGACACATGTATGCAAAATTCTGAGAATTGCTTCCCTTACTTAGAAAGCCAAATTAGGTTTTTGTACGTCCGTCATTGACGGAACATTTTCTTGTATGGCGACATCTGTCGGACTGCCTGTCTTTCCGTCTGCTTACGGAACGCAATAACTTGAACATAATTCAACAGATTTTCATGATATTTTTACATTGTGATCAGACTGTTGAGAGGAAGCCACCTTTCAATATTCAGTTTCTTCTGATTTGTCTAGATCTTTACGGAGTTATAGGAGTTATAGAATTTTTAAACAGCTTGAAAATATACTAAAAATATCGTCCGTCTGTCATGTGTTAATTTCATCATCCATCCATCTGTTGTCCATCCATCGTTCGTTTGTTGTTAGTTGTTTATATGCGCGTTTCAGACGGCATATTATGTTATGGCACTGTCCGTGTGTATGTCCGTACCTCTCTCTGGCCGAGGTGATGTTTTTTGCAGCCTTTGCAGCTATTTAACTGAAACTTCATATATGTCTTTATAATAGATAATTACTGATCCAGTTTGAATTTCATAAAAATTGATCAATCTTTAGCAGAGTTGTGGCCCTTGAACATCGAATTTTTCAGCAGTTTTACTGTTTTCCGGACTTTAAGAGTTCTCTCCATTACAACACATTTTATATGAAAATTTATAATAAAGACTAAACATGAATATAATAAACTTAATAAAAGATGAATTATATGAATTGAACAAAACTCCAAAAGGAAGTAAAACTGTTTTGCTGTGGATGCTGCAACTGAATCTTGTTGGAGATCCCTTCCTTTCATTTTAAGATTTAAAAGAGATTTGAAAGTAGGGATAAGGCCATACCAAATTAATTAAATGTTCTTTGGATTTCACGCAACATATTCTTCAAAATTAAAAAAATAATATTATCAAAATAAAATGCTCGCCGGCAACACTAAATTTCTGGCTCAAGAATTTTTAGGGTCGGTTTTGATTTCTGCCAATGTGAAAACTTCTAGAAGTCTCAGATTGTGCAAATTTCGAAGAAAATGATGCTTCTTGTGTTTGGAAATAAAATATTGGGAGCTAATTTGTTGTCCCATATAAATGGCAATGTAAGTCAAGGAGGGGGGGGGGTGTTCAAAAATATTTTCCATACTGCTATTTGCCAGGCTTCCTAGTGAACAGATTTCTATGGGAAGTTCCTTTTGAGTACGGAAAACACCAAAAATTTATAACTTGGGTAACCTATGTAAAAATTGAAATTATTTCACTTGCGCACACCTTAAAAACTGCAATACTTAAAAATGTTTTATTTTTGCTCGCTTGCACCCTTTCCTTCACAAGAAAATCTTAAAGAAGGGAGGAGATGAACATCATTTAATTTATTTCGTATGGCTTAAGAGAAAGGTAATTTAAAGACTTGAATCCTTTTTCATGGGGCCTTTGAACAAGAGTTGGAAGGCATTGGACAACAACAACTATTAGAGGACACCGGACCATAACCAGTTGGTGGAGGAGGGCAATGGACAAAGAGCAACGAGTGGCATGAATTAGGTAACACATATTACCTAGTGACAAGGTAAGAGTTCTTTCCCTTACAAGATATTTTGTACTAAATTTTATAACAAAGATAAAAAACTAAACTTAATGCAAGCTGAATGATATGAATGAAACAAAACTTTAAAAGACAGTTAAACTGTTTTGCTGTGGATGCTGCAACTGAGTCCTATTGGAATTCCATCCTTTCTTTTTAAAATTAAAAAGAGATTTCAAAGTTGAGATAAATAGAAAGGTTGCATAAAGAATTGCTTATATGCTTGAATTTTTTCATTGGACCTTTGCACAACAGATGGAAGGCAGTGGACAACAACAGGCAATAGGAGGACAATGGACCATAACCAGCTGATGGAGGAGGGCAATGGACAAAGAACGATGAGAGGCAGGAATTAGGTAACATATTACCTATTGACAAGGTAAGAGTTCTTTCCCTTACAATACATTTTGTACTAAAGTCTATAACAAAGATAAAAAACTAAGCTTTTAATACAAGCTGAATGATATGAATGAAACACAACTCTAAAAGAAAGTTAAACTGTTTTGCTGTGGATGCTGCAGCTGAGTTCTGTTGGAATTCCCATCCTTTCATTTTTAAAATTAATAGAGATTTCAAAGTCTGGACATAGAGAAAGGTTACTAAAACCGTTGCTTATATACTTACATGTCTTTTTTATGGAACCTTTCAACAATAGATGTAAGGCATTGGACAACAACAGGCTTTTGGAGGACAATGGACCATGACCAGCCGATAGAGAAGGGCATCGGACAAAGAACCACGAGTGGCATGAATTAGGTGACACATTACCTAGTGACAAGGTAAGAGTTCTTTCCCTTACAATACATTTTATATGAAACTTTATGATTAAGATAAAATACTAAACATTAATATGATAATCTTAATAAAAGATGAATGATATGAATTGAACAAAAACTCCAAAAGAGAGTAAAACTGTTTTTCTGTGGATGCTGCAACTGAGTTCTGTTGGACTTCCCATCCTTTCATTTTAAAATTAAAAAGAGATTTCAAAGTAGGGATAAATAGAAAGGTTACATAAAGAATCGCTTATATGCTTGAATCTTTTTCATTGGACCTTTGAACAACAGATTGAAGGCAGTGGACAACAACAAGCAATTGGAGGACAATGGACCATAACCAGCTGATGGAGGAGGACAATGGACAAAGAACAACAACAGACCGGAATTAGGTAACATATTACCTATTGACAAGGTAAGAGTTCTTTCCCTTACAATACATTTTGTATGAAAATTTATAAAAAGGATAAAAGACTTAACGTAACTTAAGAGTGAAAGATAAGTGGTATAAAACGAATAAATTAATAAATTAAATGTAAAATTTAAAAGGTAAATGATACGTAATTATTTTTCAAAATTGATAAAACCATCAATAAAACTAAGGATTAAAAAAAAAAATAATATAATATTAAGTTTTGAAATTAGCAAAACTAAATAAAGCTTAAGATTTCAAAGATAAATGCTTAAAAATAAAATGTTATTGAAGAAACTATAAATAAAAGTTAAACTTTAAAAGATAAATGAAATAAAATCAATAAAATTATAAATAGAACTTAAAATGTAGAAGATATTTTCTAATTAAGGATACAGAGACAAGCTACATAAATAATTGCTTACATGCTTGAGTCTTTTTCATGGGGCCTTTGAACAACAGATGGAAGGCATTGGACAACAACAGACGAACAATGGACCATAACCAGCTGATGGAAGAATGCAATGGACAAAGAACAACGTATGTCATGAACTAGGTAACACATATTACCTAGTGACAAGGTAAGAGTTCTTTCCCTTACAAGATATTTTGTACTAAATTTCATAACAAAGAAAAAAAACTAAACTTAATGCAAGCTGAATGATATGAATGAAACAAAACTTTAAAAGAGAGATAAACTGTTTTGCTGTGGATGCTGCAACTGAGTCCTATTGGAATTCCATCCTTTGTTTTTAAAATTAAAAAGAGATTTCAAAGTTGAGATAAATAGAAAGGTTGCATAAAGAATTGCTCATATGCTTGAATCTGTTTCATTGGACCTTTGGACAACAGATGAAAGGCAGTGGACAACAGTTAATTGGAGGACAATGGACCATAACCAGCTGATGGAGGAGGGCAATGGACAAAGAACAATGAGAGGCAGGAATTAGGTAACATATTACCTTTTGACAAGGTAAGAGTTCTTTCCCTTACAATACATTTTGTACTAAATTTTATAACAAAGATAAAAAAGTAAGCTTTTAATACAAGCTGAATGATATGAATGAAACAAAACTCTAAAACAGAGTTAAACTGTTTTGCTGTGGATGCTGCAGCTGAGTTCTGTTGGAATTCCCATCCTTTCATTTTTAAAAGTAAAAGAGATTTCAAAGTCTGGATATAGGACAAAGAACAACAACAGACCGGAATTAGGTAACATATTACCTATTGACAAGGTAAGAGTTCTTTCCCTTTCAATACATTTTGTTTGAAAATTTATAATAAGGATAAAAGACTTAACATAACTTAAGAGTGAAAGATAAGTGGTTAAAATGAATAAATTAATAAATTAAACTTAAAAGTTAAAAGGTAAATGATATGTGATTATTTTTCAAAATTGATAAAACCATCAATAAAACTTAGATTAACTTAAGATAAAATACTAAACATTAATATGATAATCTTAATAAAAGATGAATGATATGAATTGAACAAAAACTCCAAAAGAGAGTAAAACTGTTTTTCTGTGGATGCTGCAACTGAGTTCTGTTGGACTTCCCATCCTTTCATTTTAAAATTAAAAAGAGATTTCAAAGTAGGGATAAATAGAAAGGTTACATAAAGAATTCCTTATATGCTTGAATCTTTTTCATTGGACCTTTGAACAACAGATGGAAGGCAGTGGACAATAACAAGCAATTGGAGAACAATGGACCATAACCAGCTGATGGAGGAGGACAATGGACAAAGAACAACGAGAGACCGCAATTAGGTAACATATTACCTATTGACAAGGTAAGAGTTCTTTCCCTTTCAATACATTTTGTATGAAAATTTATAATAAGGATAAAACACTTAACATAACTTAAGAGTGAAAGATATAAGTGGTATAAAATGAGTAAATGAATAAATTAAACTGAAAAATTTAAAAGGTAAATGATATGTAATTATTTTTTAAAATTGATAAAACCATCAATAAAACTTAGGATTTAAAAAAAATAAAAAATATAATATTAAGTTTTGAAATGATCAAAACTATAAATAAAGCTGAAGATTTCAAAGATAAATGCTTTTAAATAAAATATTATTGAAGAAACTATAAATAAAAGTTAAACTTTAAGCATAAATGAAATAAAATCAATAAAATTATGAATAGAACTTAAAATGTTGAAGATATTTTCAAATTAAAGATACAGAGACAAGTTACATAAATTATTGCTTACATGCTTGAGTCTTTTTCATGGGGCCTTTGAACAACAGATGGAAGGCATTGGACAACAACAGACGAACAATGGACCATAACCAGCTGATGGAGGAATGCAATGGACAAAGAACAACGTATGGCATGAATTAGGTAACACATATTACCTAGTGACAAGGTAAGAGTTCTTTCCCTTACAAGATATTTTGCACTAAATTTCATAGCAGAGATAAAAAACTAAACTTAATGCAAGCTGAATGATATGAATGAAACAAAACTTTAAAAGTTAGTTAAACTGTTTTGCTGTAGATGCTGCAACTGAGTCCTATTGGAATTCCATCCTTTCTTTTTAAAATTAAAAAGAGATTTCAAAGTTGAGATAAATAGAAAGGTTGCATAAAGAATTGCTTATATGCTTGAATTTTTTTTATTGGACCTTTGAACAACAGATGGAAGGCAGTGGACAACAACAGTTAATTGGAGGACAATGGACCATAACCAGCTGATGGAGGAGGGCAATGGACAAAGAAGAATGAGAGGCAGGAATTAGGTAACATATTACCTATTGACAAGGTAAGAGTTCTTTCCTTTACAATACATTTTATATGAAACTTTATAATTAATATGAAATACTAAACATTAATATGATAATCTAAATAAAAGATGAATGATATGAATTGAACAAAAACTCCAAAAGAGAGTAAAACTGTTTTTCTGTGGATGCTGCAACTGAGTTCTGTTGGAATTCCTATCCTCTCATTTTAAAATTAAAAAGAGATTTCAAAGTAGGGATAAATAGAAAGGTTACATAAAGAATTGCTTATATGCTTGAATCTTTTTCATTGGACCTTTGAACAACAGATGGAAGGCAGTGGACAACAACAAGCAATTGGAGGACAATGGACCATAACCAGCTGATGGAGGAGGACAATGGACAAAGAACAACGAGAGACCGGAATTAGGTAACATATTACCTATTGACAAGGTAAGAGTTCTTTCCCTTTCAATACCTTTTGTATGAAAATTTATGATAAGGATAAAAGACTTAACATAACTTAAGAGTGAAAGATATAAGTGGTATAAAATGAATAAATGAATAAATTAAACTTAAAATTTAAACGGTAAATGATATGTGATTATTTTTCAAAATTGATAAAACCATCAATAAAACTTAGGATTAAAAAAAAATAATATAATATTAAGTTTTGAAATGAGCAAAACTATAAATAAAGCTTAAGATTTCAAAGATAAATGCTTTAAAATAAAATCTTATTGAAGAAACTATAAATAAAAGTTAAACTTTAAAAGATAAATGAAATAAAATCAATAAAATTATAAATAGAACTTAAAATGTAGAAGATATTTTCAAATTAAGGATACAGAGACAAGTTACATAAATAATTGCTAACATGCTTGAGTCTTTTTCATGGGGCCTTTGAACAACAGATGGAAGGCATTGGACAACAACAGACGAACAATGGACCATAACCAGCTGATGGAAGAATGCAATGGACAAAGAACAACGTATGTCATGAACTAGGTAACACATATTACCTAGTGACAAGGTAAGAGTTCTTTCCCTTACAAGATATTTTGTACTAAATTTCATAACAAAGATAAAAAACTAAACTTAATGCAAGCTGAAAGATATGAATGAAACAAAAAAAAACTTTAAAAGAAAGTTTAACTGTTTTGCTGTGGATGCTGCAACTGAGTCCTATTGGAATTCCATCCTTTCTTTTTAAAATTAAAAAGAGATTTCAAAGTTAAGATAAATAGAAATGTATAAAGAATTCCTTATATGCTTGAATTTTTTTCATTGGACCTTTGAACGACAGGTGGAAGGCAGTGGACAACAACAGTTAATTGGAGGACAATGGACCATAACCAGCTGATGGAGGAGGGCAATGGACAAAGAAGAATGAGAGGCAGGAATTAGGTAACATATTACCTATTGACAAGGTAAGAGTTCTTTCCCTTACAATACATTTTGTACTAAATTTTATAACAAAGATAAAAAACTAAGCTTTTAATACAAGCTGAATGATATGAATGAAACAAAACTCTAAAAGAAAGTTAAACTGTTTTGCTGTGGATGCTGCAGCTGAGTTCTGTTGGAATTCCCATCCTTTCACTTTTAAAATTAAAAGACATGTCGAAGTCTGGATGTAGGGAAAGGTTAAAAACCATTGCTTATATACTTACATGTCTTTTTCATGGAGCCTTTCAACAACAGATGGAAGGCATTGGACAACAACAGGCTTTTGGAGGACAATGGACCATGACCAGCCGATAGAGAAGGGCATCGGACAAAGAACTACGAGTGGCATGAATTATGTAACACATTACCTAGTGACAAGGTTAGAGTTCTTTCCTTTACAATACATTTTATATGAAACTTTATGATTAATATAAAATACTAAACATTAATATGATAATCTAAATAAAAGATGAATGATATGAATTGAACAAAAACTCCAAAAGAGAGTAAAACTGTTTTTCTGTGGATGCTGCAAATGAGTTCTGTTGGAATTCCCATCCTTTCATTTTAAAATTAAAAAGAGATTTCAAAGTAGGGATAAATAGAAAGGTTATATAAAGAATTGCTTATATGCTTGAATCTTTTTCATTGGACCTTTGAACAACAGATGGAAGGCAGTGGACAACAACAACAAGCAATTGGAGAACAATGGACCATAACCAGCTGAAAGAGGAGGACAATGGACAAAGAACAACGAGAGACCGGAATTAGGTAACATATCACCTATTGACAAGGTAAGAGTTCTTTCCCTTACAATACATTTTGTATGAAAATTTATAATAAGGATAAAAGACTTAACATAACTTAAGAGTGAAAGATAAGTGGTATAAAATGAGTAAATTAATAAATTAAACTTAAAATTTAAAAGGTTAATGGTATGTAATTATTTTTCAAAATTGATAAAACCATCAATAAAACTTAGGATTAAAATAAATAAATAATATAATATTAAGTTTTGAAATGAGCAAAACTATAAATAAAGCTTAAGATTTCAAAGATAAATGCTTTAAGATAAAATCTTATTGAAGAAACTATAAATAAAAGTTAAACTTTAAAAGATAAATGAAATAAAATCAATAAAATTATAAATAGAACTTAAAATGTTGAAGATATTTTCAAATTAAGGATACAGAGACAATTTACATAAATTATTGCTTACATATTTGAGTCTTTTTCATGGGGCCTTTGAACAACAGATGGAAGGCAGTGGACAACAACAGTTAATTGGAGGACAATGGACCATAACCAGCTGATGGAGGAGGGCAATGGACAAAGAACAATTAGAGGCAGGAAATAGGTAACATATTACCTATTGACAAGGTAAGAGTTCTTTCCCTTACAATACATTTTGTAGTAAATTTTTTAACAAAGATAAAAAACTAAGCTTTTAATACAAGCTGAATGATATGAATGAAACAAAACTCTAAAAGAAAGTTAAACTGTTTTGCTGTGGTTGCTGCAGCTGAGTTCTGTTGGAATTCCCATCCTTTCATTTTTAAAATTAAAAGAGATTTCAAAGTCTGGATGTAGGGAAAGGTTACTAAAACCATTGCTTATGTACTTACATGTCTTTTTCATGGAGCCTTTCAACAACAGATGGAAGGCATTGGACAACAACAGGCTTTTGGAGGACAATGGACCATGACCAGCCGATAGATAAGGGCATCAGACAAAGAACTACGAGTGGCATGAATTAGGTAACACATTACCTAGTGACAAGGTAAGAGTTCTTTCCTTTACAATACATTTTATATGAAACTTTATGATTAATATAAAATACTAAACATTAATATGATAATCTAAATAAAAGATGAATGATATGAATTGAACAAAAACTCCAAAAGAGAGTAAAACTGTTTTTCTGTGGATGCTGCAACTGAGTTCTGTTGGAATTCCCACCCTTTCATTTTAAAATTAAAAAGAGATTTCAAAGTAGGGATAAATAGAAAGGTTATATAAAGAATTGCTTATATGCTTGAATCTTTTTCATTGGACCTTTGAACAACAGATGGAAGGCAGTGGACAACAACAAGCAATTGGAGAACAATGGACCATAACCAGCTGATGGAGGAGGACAATGGACAAAGAACAACGAGAGACCGGAATTAGGTAACATATTACCTATTGACAAGGTAAGAGTTCTTTCCCTTACAATACCTTTTGTATGAAAATTTAGAATAAGGATACAAGACTTAATATTACTTAAGAGTGAAAGATAAGTGGTATAAAATGAGTAAATTAATAAATTAAACTTATAATTTAAAAGGTAAATGATATGTAATTATTTTTCAAAATTGATAAAACCATCAATAAAACTTAGGATTAAAAAAAATAAATTCTATAATATTAAGTTTTGAAATGAGCAAAACTATAAATAAAGCTTAAGATTTCAAAGATAAATGCTTTAAAATAAAATCTTATTGAAGAAACTATAAATAAAAGTTAAACTTTGAAAGATAAATGAAATAAAATCAATAAAATTATAAATATAACTTAAAATGTAGAAGATATTTTAAAATTTAAGGATACAGAGACAAGTTACATAAATAATTGCTTACATACTAGAGTCTTTTTCATGGGGCCTTTGAACAACGGATGGAAGGCATTGGACAACAACAGACGAACAATGGACCATAACCAGCTGATGGAAGAATGTAATGGACAAAGAACAACGTATGTCATGAACTACGTAACACATATTACCTAGTGACAAGGTAAGAGTTCTTTCCCTTACAAGATATTTTGTACTAAATTTCATAACAAAGATAAAAAACTAAACTTAATGCAAGCTGAATGATATGAATGAAACAAAACTTTAAAAGAAAGTTAAACTGTTTTGCTGTGGATGCTGCAACTGAGTCCTATTGGAATTCCATCCTTTCTTTTTAAAATAAAAAAAAAGAGATTTCAAAGTTAAGATAAATAGAAAGGTTGCATAAAGAATTGCTTATATGCTTGAATTTTTTTCATTGGACCTTTGAACGACAGGTGGAAGGCAGTGGACAACAACAGTTAATTGGAGGACAATGGACCATAGCCAGCTGATGGAGGAGGGCAATGGACAAAGAAGAATGAGAGGCAGGAATTAGGTAACATATTACCTATTGACAAGGTAAGAGTTCTTTCCCTTACAATACATTTTGTACTAAATTTTTTTTTTTTTTTTTTTGAATGCATCATTGAGTACAGTTGTATATAGCAATAGATATGTAAGTTTTATATTATAATCTGCATTGTCATCATGATACTCAGAAGGATAGCATATACATTTTCATTAATTATAATTCGTATCAAAATTGATAGTCACTGTGATGCTTTTATATAAAAAGAAAGGAGGGAGAGAAAGAAGGACAACTCTTACACGCACTTGCATACTGGAATGAAGAAATATATTAGAAATAGAAGACTGGCATAACTATGAAAAGAAATTATCCCAGGGTCTCCACAAAGTTTCATATATCTCTTGTTTATTACTCTTTAAAAGTATAAATTTCTGTATTTCATGATTGATATTTAGATACTTTCTTAACCCAATTAGAGTTGGGATTTTCTCTTTTTTCAGGTTCACATATATGTAATATTTAGAATATAGTATTATGAAATTTATCACTATATTTTCATTTTTAAAATCTTTTCCAAATAAAATATCTTGCTTATCCAGTGAAATAGCACTATTTATCGATGAAGATATCAGTTGCATTAGATTGAGCCAAATATCATTAATGATTTCACAGTCAAAGAAAACATGTTGAAGTGATTCTGATTCTGTATTACAATAGAAGCAACGGTCATTTGAAATGACTCCTATTCTTTTGAGATAACTACCTACTGGAAGGATTCTATTTAAAAGACGATATTGAAACCATTGTATTTTCGTGTCTGGGGTGATTTTAAAACATATTTTAAAGATATCATACTGTGTTATTTTAAGTGAGTTATCTAATTTAGTTATCCATTTGTTTAAAGCAGGAATTTCAATGTCTGTTGTATTCACAAGTTTATATACCTCTTGATTTCCTTTCATCTGTTTCAATAGAATATCAATATAAAAAGGTTTAAATGGGTTTACAATGTCATTTTGATTTCTTAAAGAAAATTTTTTCTTAAGTAATAAAGATTTCACTGAATTAATCATGCCATTATACTTAAGGAAACATACATTTTCTAGATTAAATTTAGTTTCAAATTGCTCTTTAGTAAGAAACTTTTCATTTTCTATCAAATTTCCAATTATTGAAACTCCGTTTTTGTAAAAAATTTCATAAAATATTGGCTTTTTATTTACTAGAATGTGAGAGTTATACCAAAGAGGAAGGTAATAAAAATTAAAATGTATATTAAGGTCACTTTTATCCATCTGCACTTTCATAATTGACTTCCATGAAATAAAAGTATCTTCCCAAAATTTATTTTTGTTTTCTTTTAATAGTTTCTTTATGTATGCTTCACCAAAATCACATATCTTTTTAACAACATCAGAATCATTAAAAGAAGCTTCAAAAATACTTATCCAAGCCTGACCCCCATTTATAAGTCTTTTAATCCATGAACTTTTTAAAGATTGAATAAAATTTGTTAGATTTAACATTTTTAATCCACCTTTTTCATAATCCTGTTCAATGAGAACTTTTTTAACTTTATGGACATTACATCCCCAAATATAATTATAGAGATCTTTACTTAACGAGTTGATTAAGTTATCAGGTGGATTTGGTAAGGATATGAAGAGGTGGTTCAATTTTGGTATTATTAATGTCTTAACAATAGTGATACGTCCTATAGGGGTTATGATTCTTCTTTTCCATTGATTTATCAAAGTTTTTATAATAGGTAGTTGTTTATTATAATTAATATTAATCATTTCATCCAGTTTAACTGAGAATTCAATTCCTAATAAGTTGAATCTAGTAGGTCCCCATTCTAGTTTCCATCTAGAATGGTGATAGACATCCTTAGAAAATTTTTTTGAACCTATCCAGATTAATTTAGTTTTTGAGCTATTTATATGTAGTCCTGATATTTTTGCATATAGTTCAAGAGTATCAAGAGATGCAAAGAGAGATTTTTTAGAGCCATCAAGAATCAGTGTTGTATCGTCTGCATATTGAGAAATCTTGTGTTCCTTGTTATTAATTACTATACCTTTAATATCTTTATTATTCTTAATGAGGATGGAGAGAATTTCAGCACATAGTAAAAATAGGTACGGTGCGACTGGATCACCTTGCCTGCAACCGCGGAAAATACCTAGTTGTTCTGAAAGATGCCCACACTGAAGGATAGAAGCTTTTATATCTGTATTCAGGATTTTTATCCATGAAATTAAATTCCTTTTGAAACCAAAAAATTCTAGAACTTGGTAGATAAAGGACCAGGAGACTGAATCGAAAGCTTTTTCAAAGTCGATGAGTACTAATAAACCAGGGATAGAATTACTTTCTGTAAATAGCATAAGATCATAGATAAGACGAGTATTTTCGCCAATGTAACGCCCACTCATAAAACCTGTTTGTGTATCGGATATTAGTGTATTTAACGTGGATTTGATTCTTTTACTTATTATGCCTGATATAATTTTATAGAGAACGTTTAGTAGAGTGATCGGTCGCCAGTTTTTAAGAGAATTTCTAGGTTTATCTTTTTTAGGTATGCAAGTTATGATTCCAAGACGCTGAGAGACCGGAAGTATTTTTTTATCAAAAATGTCGTTAATTGCTCTCTTAATGAATTTTCTAAGGTCAGACCAGAAAAATTTATAGAACTCGGCGGAAAATCCATCACTACCAGGAGATTTATTATTCTTTAAGTTCTTAATTACTTCTAAAATTTCCTTTTCATCTATTGGGTTTTCTAATTTTAACGCTGTGTCCTGATCCAGTTTTGGAACAGTTAGTGAATCAAGTAAGTCTTCTAATTCAATATTTTCTAAGTTATCACCTCTTTCAGAGTACAGGGTTTTATAAAAGTCTCTACATTCTATCAAAATTTTTCTCTGGTCATATATAGTCTCTTTTCCTTCTATATCTAGTTTATAAATTATTTTGTTTGTGTAATTTCGAGATTCTAAATGACAGAAGTAATTTGATGGCTTTTCGCCTTCCTCTACCCATTTAGCTTTGGATCGAATTAGATTACCCTTCAATTTTTCTTGTCTTATATTTTCTAATTGGGCTTTTTTTTTCTTGTAGTATATTCAAGATATCTACAGTAACCTCATTTCGTATTTCCAATTTATTAATTTCATCAATAAGATTCTTTTCCATTCTATCTTTCTCTTTTTTGCGAAAGCTTGAATGTGAAATAGCCAATCCTCTAATCTCCATTAAAAGTACATCAAAAAATGAGCTATCACTGATTTTTAGGTCAACTATGTCATTTGGAACATCATCAATCATGTCTCTATTATAAAGAATATTTGAGTATTGGGATTTGACTCTTTTAATTGTATCTTTGACTTTATTTATAAATTCTTCATCTTTTAGCAGCATGTTATTAAATTTCCATATTCCATTCCCTTTAGTAAAATCACTGAGTTTCAGTTCTAATACGACACATGAATGATCAGAACGATAGCTTGCTAAAACCTGTATTTTTTCTATCAAATTAGCTAAATTCTCATATACCAAAAAGTAATCAAGTCTACTACATTTGATTGGATTCTTTTTATGCCATGTGTAAATTTTCTTATCCGGAAATAGTACTCTGTAATAGTCTAAGAGGTTAAGATTATTCATCATTTGTATAACTCTTGTGCGGGCATTTGGATTATTTAATGATGTATAATTATATGAATCTAGATCGGGATCAAGGACTATATTATAATCTCCACAGATTATACAATAATCATTTTCAAAGTCTTTAATAGTATCTTCAATATTTTCAAAAAAGATAGGGGAATCTTGATTCGGACCATAAATATTGATAAGAGTTACTCTTTTATCACAAATGCTTAGATCTAGCGCTAATAAATTACCATCGGAGTCCTTTTTTTCTTTGTGCAAAGTAAACTCAAAATTGTTATTGAACATTATTGCTACCCCTCTTGAATTAGAACTATAGGAATTAAATATGCACTTGTAACCCCACTGGGCCTCGATATAAGGTTCAAGGTTTGAAACAAAGTGTGTGTCTTGCAGACAGATTATGCTATAGTTTTTAGATTTATAAAAATTAAGGACATCTTTACGTTTTGACGGACCACCAAGACCCTGACAGTTTATCGTAGCAATTTTTATTGTGTTAGTTTTAGCCATTCTTTGACAAATCCATAAACACAGCACATTTGCACACAACATTCACACAAGAGGAGAGGGAAAGAATATAAGGAGTAAAAGATATGAGAAAAAAGACAAAGTAAGAGGCGTAAAGGTTCAAAAATAAATGAGTAGGCAATAAACGATGGTGGTAAAAGACTCATTTAGTTCAAATGGGCGACACAACAAAACCATAAAGAAACGTCAGAGGAAACCCGAGTACTCTCACCTTTAGAAGGCATAGTACGCAAGATGAAAAATGCATTTTGGCGTTAGTAGAAATTTTCCTACTTTGTCTGAAGCTCAAAGTATGAAAACACTCGAGTAATAATATTGTAACTCACTGGGCACTGGCAGGAAGATAAATGAATGATGAACGCGGGTTGCTAGAATCTATAACGGTGGAGGAGTACTCGAGTTTCCGGAAAATTCGTTTTTCTGGTGTTACGCTAAGGATACCAAACAGGATATAAATATAGGCTGATTCAAAGTTATAATACACAGGTATATACAGGAAAACATAACATTGAAACAGGAAAAAATAATAAAGACAATAATAGTAAAGGAAATCGAACACATATTTCTGTTGGTATACACACATATGTAACACAAAATCATCAAAATGATTGATTTTATTTTGTTCTTTTTTCCGTGTCACATACTTTTTCATATAAGGAAAAAAAGGGACAGGGATAATATCACTTATTTATAATTATTCAGTAATGGATGAAGTGGTTCGTATCACAGGTGTTCTATAGTTCATTCGTCGTCGGAGTCGGAGTTGGTATTGTAACCGGACGCAAGAGAAGGCTGACGGTGACCTTTCTTGATTTTTTTGTCAATGTCAGTGTGAATATCAAAACGTAACCGCTTGGATCCACCCTTCACTCGACCGTAAACATATCCATTGAAATAATAAGCCTGTTCTATTTGGTGATGGGCACTGAGGTGTTTCAAGAGCTGAATATTTAACTCGGTCACATCGTCTGCAAGCCTGAGACCGTGTCCATAACTTTTGACCTTAGATCTTTGCTTCATTATTCTTGATTTTATTTCGGAGTTCTTCACCTTGAGTATTATAGGTCTCGGTAAACCTGGTTTTCCGGCCGGAATTCGATGGGTTGCAATAATTTCGTTTTCTTCTAACTGTACTTCGGCCACTTCTTTGAGCATTTGACAAACGATTAGCTTTGTGTTTTCTCTCTCTTTTTCTGTTACTCCATAAATTTTTATATTTGTTTTCCTCGAGTATTGTTCGTTGAAATTGGCTTTACTTTCCGCTTTCTTTGCTATTTTGGATGTTTGGTTTACGTTGATTTCCATTTCTCTCATTGATTTAGATTTTCTTGCAAGCTCTTCCCTTAAGTCGATATTTTGTTTTTCCAATTTGTCTATTCTTTCGTTTAATTGACTTTTGACCTCCTCTTGCTGTGATTTAAATTCTTCCATTTCCTTTTGCATTACGTTTTTTGCCTCGAGTAGCATTTCTTTTACAATGGAAGTGACTATGGTCTGAATGTCTCCTTTAGTGACTAATTTTGATTTTATTTCATCTAAATCAGACATAATGGTGCTCATATCCTCAATGCTAGTGTTTGAAACATCGCTGATATTTCGTTTGCACTTAGCAGGTTTACCCATGGATGAAAATTTGCGTGCAGCCATATTGTTAGTAGAGTGACTTACGTGATCTTTAAACAGTGGAATGTAATGTCCGTGATGAGTCTCACTGACCAAAACAATAAAGTTAAATCGCTATGTAAATCCCAGTTTTTCACGTAAACTTCAGGAAAATGAATTAAAGTATAGTCCACAATATATTAATACATAATTCATCTGATTAAGTCCTCATACACCGCAATTAATACGTATTTATGGTCTTGTACGGGAGAGCGATTATATGCGTGCTGACCCCCTAGACGCCATCTTACCTGAGCTCATTTTGTCCTAAATTTTATAACAAAGATAAAAAACTAAGCTTTTGATACATGCTGAATGATATGAATGAAACAAAACTCTAAAAGGAAGTTAAACTGTTTTGCTGTGGATGCTGCAGCTGAGTTCTGTTGGAATTCCCATCCATACATTTTTAAAATTAAAAGAGATTTCGAAGTCTGGATGTAGGGAAAGGTTAAAAACCATTGCTTATATACTTACATGTCTTTTTCATGGAGCCTTTCAACAACAGATGGAAGGCATTGGACAACAACAGGCTTTTGGAGGACAATGGACCATGACCAGCCGATAGAGAAGGGCATCGGACAAAGAACTACGAGTGGCATGAATTAGGTAACACATTACCTAGTGACAAGGTAAGAGTTCTTTCCTTTACAATACATTTTATATGAAACTTTATGATTAATATAAAATACTAAACATTAATATGATAATCTAAATAAAAGATGAATGATATGAATTGAACAAAAACTCCAAAAGAGAGTAAAACTGTTTTTCTCTGGATGCGGCAACTGAGTTCTGTTGGAATTCCCACCCTTTCATTTTAAAATTAAAAAGAGATTTCAAAGTAGGGATAAATAGAAAGGTGATATAAAGAATTGCTTATATGCTTGAATCTTTTTCATTGGACCTTGAACAACAGATGGAAGGCAGTGGACAACAACAAGCAATTGGAGAACAATGGACCATAACCAGCTGATGGAGGAGGACAATGGACAAAGAACAACGAGAGCCGGAATTAGGTAACATATTACCTATTGACAAGGTAAGAGTTCTTTCCCTTACAATACCTTTTGTATGAAAATTTAGAATAAGGATAAAAGACTTAATATTACTTAAGAGTGAAAGATAAGTGGTATAAAATGAGTAAATTAATAAATTAAACTTATAATTTAAAAGGTAAATGATATGTAATTATTTTTCAAAATTGATAAAACCATCAATAAAACTTAGGATTAAAAAAAATAAATTCTATAATATTAAGTTTTGAAATGAGCAAAACTATAAATAAAGCTTAAGATTTCAAAGATAAATGCTTTAAAATAAAATCTTATTGAAGAAACTATAAATAAAAGTTAAACTTTGAAAGATAAATGAAATAAAATCAATAAAATTATAAATAGAACTTAAAATGTAGAAGATATTTTCAAATTAAGGATACAGAGACAAGATACATAAATAATTGCTTACATGCTTGAGTCTTTTTCATGGGGCCTTTGAACAACGGATGGAAGGCATTGGACAACAACAGACGAACAATGGACCATAACCAGCTGGTGGAAGAATGCAATGGACAAAGAACAACGTATGTCATGAACTACGTAACACATATTACCTAGTGACAAGGTAAGAGTTCTTTCCCTTACAAGATATTTTGTACTAAATTTCATAACAAAGATAAAAAAACTAAACTTAATGCAAGCTGAATGATATGAATAAACAAAACTTTAAAAGAGAGTTAAACTGTTTTGCTGTGGATGCTGCAACTGACTCCTATTGGAATTCCATCCTTTCTTTTTAAAATTAAAAAGAGATTTCAAAGTTGAGATAAAAAGAAAGGTTGCATAAAACATTGCTTATATGCTTGAATTTTTTTTATTGGACCTTTGAACAACAGATGGAAGGCAGTGGACAACGACAATTAATTGGAGGACAATGGACCATAACCAGCTGATGGAGGAGGGCAATGGACACAGAACAATGAGAGGCAGGAATTAGGTAACATATTACCTATTGACAAGGTAAGAGTTCTTTCCCTTACAATACATTTTGTAATAAATTTTATAACAAAGATAAAAACTAAGCTTTTAATACAAGCCGAATGATATGAATGAAACAAAACTCTAAAAGAAAGTTAAATTGTACTGCTTTGCTGTGGATGCTGCAGCTGAGTTCTGTTGGAATTCCCATCCTTTCATTTTTAAAATTAAAAGAGATTTCAAAGTCTGGATATAGGGAAAGGTTACTAAAACCATTGCTTATATACTTACATGTCTTTTTCATGGAGCCTTTCAACAACAGATGGAAGGCATTGGACAACAACAGGCTTTTGGAGGACAATGGACCATGACCAGCCGATAGAGAAGGGCATCAGACAAAGAACTACGAGTGGCATGAATTAGGTAACACATTACCTAGTGACAAGGTAAGAGTTCTTTCCTTTACAATACATTTTATATGAAACTTTATGATTAATATAAAATACTAAACATTAATATGATAATCTAAATAAAAGATGAATGATATGAATTGAACAAAAACTCCAAAAGAGAGTAAAACTGTTTTTCTGTGGATGCTGCAACTGAGTTCTGTTGGAATTCCCACCCTTTCATTTTAAAATTAAAAAGAGATTTCAAAGTAGAGATAAATAGAAAGGTTATATAAAGAATTGTTTATATGCTTGAATCTTTTTCATTGGACCTTTGAACAACAGATGGAAGGCAGTGGACAACAACAAGCAATTGGAGAACAATGGACCATAACCAGCTGATGGAGGAGGACAATGGACAAAGAACAACGAGAGACCGGAATTAGGTAACATATTACCTATTGACAAGGTAAGAGTTCTTTCCCTTACAATATCTTTTGTATGAAAATTTATAATAAGGATAAAAGACTTAATATTACTTAAGAGTGAAAGATAAGTGGTATAAAATGAGTAAATTAATAAATTAAATTTATAATTTAAAAGGTAAATGATATGTAATTATTTTTCAAAATTGATCAAACCATCAATAAAACTTAGGATTAAAAAAAATAAATTCTATAATATTAAGTTTTGAAATGAGCAAAACTATAAATAAAGCTTAAGATTTCAAAGATAAATGCTTTAAAATAAAATCTTATTGAAGAAACTATAAATAAAAGTTAAACTTTGAAAGATAAATGAAATAAAATCAATAAAATTATAAATAGAACTTAAAATGTAGAAGATATTTTCAAATTAAGGATACAGAGACAAGATACATAAATAATTGCTTACATGCTTGAGTCTTTTTCATGGGGCCTTTGAACAACGGATGGAAGGCATTGGACAACAACAGACGAACAATGGACCA
This sequence comes from Pinctada fucata, assembly GCA_028142955.1. NCBI lineage: Eukaryota > Metazoa > Mollusca > Bivalvia > Pterioida > Pteriidae > Pinctada > Pinctada fucata. The sequence continues at coordinate 19,602,032 of AP027109.1, forward strand.
TAACCAGCTGATAGAAGAATGCAATGGACAAAGAACAACGTATGTCATGAACTACGTAACACATATTACCTAGTGACAAGGTAAGAGTTCTTTCCCTTACAAGATATTTTGTACTAAATTTCATAACAAAGATAAAAAACTAAACTTAATGCAAGCTGAATGATATGAATGAAACAAAACTTTAAAAGAGAGTTAAACTGTTTTGCTGTGGATGCTGCAACTGAGTCCTATTGGAATTCCATCCTTTCTTTTTAAAATTAAAAAGAGATTTCAAAGTTGAGATAAAAAGAAAGGTTGCATAAAACATTGCTTATATGCTTGAATTTTTTTCATTGGACCTTTGAACAACAGATGGAAGGCAGTGGACAACGACAATTAATTGGAGGACAATGGACCATAACCAGCTGATGGAGGAGGGCAATGGACACAGAACAATGAGAGGCAGGAATTAGGTAACATATTACCTATTGACAAGGTAAGAGTTCTTTCCCTTACAATACATTTTGTAATAAATTTTATAACAAAGATAAAAACTAAGCTTTTAATACAAGCTGAATGATATGAATGAAACAAAACTCTAAAAGAAAGTTAAACTGTACTGTTTTGCTGTGGATGCTGCAGCTGAGTTCTGTTGGAATTCCCATCCTTTCATTTTTAAAATTAAAAGAGATTTCAAAGTCTGGATATAGGGAAAGGTTACTAAAACCATTGCTTATATACTTACATGTCTTTTTCATGGAGCCTTTCAACAACAGATGGAAGGCATTGGACAACAACAGGCTTTTGGAGGACAATGGACCATGACCAGCCGATAGAGAAGGGCATCGGACAAAGAACTACGAGTGGCATGAATTAGGTAACACATTACCTAGTGACAAGGTAAGAGTTCTTTCCTTTACAATACATTTTATATAAGAAATCTTATGACTAATAAAAAATACTAAACATTAATATGATAATCTTAATAAAAGATGAATGATATGAATTGAACAAAAACTCCAAAAGAGAGTAAAACTGTTTTTCTGTGGATGCTGCAACTGAGTTCTGTTGGAATTCCCACCCTTTCATTTTAAAATTAAAAAGAGATTTCAAAGTAGGGATAAATAGAAAGGTTATATAAAGAATTGCTTATATGCTTGAATCTTTTTCATTGGACCTTTGAACAACAGATGGAAGGCAGTGGACAACAACAAGCAATTGGAGAACAATGGACCATAACCAGCTGATGGAGGAGGACAATGGACAAAGAACAACGAGAGACCGGAATTAGGTAACATATTACCTATTGACAAGGTAAGAGTTCTTTCCCTTACAATACATTTTGTATGAAAATTTATAATAAGGATAAAAGACTTAACATAACTTAAGAGTGAAAGATAAGTGGTATAAAATGAGTAAGTTAATAAATTAAACTTAAAATTTAAAAGGTAAATGGTATGTAATTATTTTTCAAAATTGATAAAACCATCAATAAAACTTAGGATTAAAATAAATAAATAATATAATATTAAGTTTTGAAATGAGCAAAACTATAAATAAAGCTTAAGATTTCAAAGATACTATAAATAAATTGAAGAAACTAAAAATAAAAGTTAAACTTTAAAAGATAAATGAAATAAAATCAATAAGATTATAAATAGAACTTAAAATGTTGAAGATATTTTCAAATTAAGGATACAGAGACAAGTTACATAAATAATTGCTTACATATTTGAGTCTTTTTCATGGGGCCTTTGAACAACAGATGGAAGGTATTGGACAACAACAGACGAACAATGGACCATGACCAGCTGATGGAAGAATGCAATGGACAAAGAACAACGTATGTCATGAACTAGGTAACACATATTACGTAGTGACAAGGTAAGAGTTCTTTCCCTTACAATTCCTTTTGTATGAAAATTTATAATAAGGATAAAAGACTTAACATTACTTAAGAGTGAAAGATAAGTGGTATAAAATGAGTAACTTAATAAATTAAACTTGAAATTTAAAAGGTAAATGATATGTAATTATTTTTCAAAATTGATCAAACCATCAATAAAACTTAGGATTAAAAAAAATAAATTCTATAATATTAAGTTTTGAAATGAGCAAAACTATAAATAAAGCTTAAGATTTCAAAGATAAATGCTTTAAAATAAAATCTTATTGAAGAAACTATAAATAAAAGTTAAACTTTGAAAGATAAATGAAATAAAATCAATAAAATTATAAATAGAACTTAAAATGTAGAAGATATTTTAAAATTAAGGATACAGAGACAAGTTACATAAATAATTGCTTACATATTTGAGTCTTTTTCATGGGGCCTTTGAACAACAGATGGAAGGCATTGGACAACAACAGACGAACAATGGACCATAACCAGCTGATGGAAGAATGCAATGGACAAAGAACAACGTATGTCATGAACTAAGTAACACATATTACCTAGTGACAAGGTAAGAGTTCTTTCCCTTACAAGATATTTTGTACTAAATTTCATAACAAAGATAAAAAACTAAACTTAATGCAAGCTGAATGATATGAATGAAACAAAACTTTAAAAGAGAGTTAAACTGTTTTGCTGTGGATGCTGCAACTGAGTCCTATTGGAATTCCATCCTTTCTTCTTAAAATTAAAAAGAGATTTCAAAGTTGAGATAAATAGAAAGGTTGCATAAAACATTGCTTATATGCTTGAATTTTTTTCATTGGACCTTTGAACAACAGATGGAAGGCAGTGGACAACGACAATTAATTGGGAACAATGGACCATAACCAGCTCATGGAGGAGGGCAATGGACACAGAACAATGAGAGGCAGGAATTAGGTAACATATTACCTATTGACAAGGTAAGAGTTCTTTCCCTTACAATACATTTTGTAATAAATTTTATAACAAAGATAAAAACTAAGCTTTTAATACAAGCTGAACGATATGAATGAAACAAAACTTTAAAAGAAAGTTAAACTGTTTTGCTGTGGATGCTGCATCTGAGTTCTGTTGGAATTCCCATCCTTTCATTTTTAAAATTAAGAGAGATTTCAAAGTCTGGATATAGGGAAAGGTTACTAAAACCATTGCTTATATACTTACATGTCTTTTTCATGGAGCCTTTCAACAACAGATGGAAGGCATTGGACAACAACAGGCTTTTGGAGGACAATGGACCATGACCAGCCGATAGAGAAGGGCATCGGACAAAGAACTACGAGTGGCATGAATTAGGTAACACATTACCTAGTGACAAGGTAAGAGTTCTTTCCTTTACAATACATTTTATATGAAACTTTATGATTAATATGAAATACTAAACATTAATATGATAATCTTAATAAAAGATGAATGATATGAATTGAACAAAAACTCCAAAAGAGAGTAAAACTGTTTTTCTCTGGATGCTGCAACTGAGTTCTGTTGGAATTCCCACCCTTTCATTTTAAAATTAAAAAGAGATTTCAAAGTAGGGATAAATAGAAAGGTTATATAAAGAATTGCTTATATGCTTGAATCTTTTTCATTGGACCTTTGAACAACAGATGGAAGGCAGTGGACAACAACAAGCAATAGGAGAACAATGGACCATAACCAGCTGATGGAGGAGGACAATGGACAAAGAACAACGAGAGACCGGAATTAGGTAACATATTACCTATTGACAAGGTAAGAGTTCTTTCCCTTACAATACATTTTGTATGAAAATTTATAATAAGGATAAAAGACTTAACATAACTTAAGAGTGAAAGATAAGTGGTATAAAATGAGTAAGTTAATAAATTAAACTTAAAATTTAAAAGGTAAATGGTATGTAATTATTTTTCAAAATTGATAAAACCATCAATAAAACTTAGGATTAAAATAAATAAATAATATAATATTAAGTTTTGAAATGAGCAAAACTATAAATAAAGCTTAAGATTTCAAAGATACTATAAATAAATTGAAGAAACTATAAATAAAAGTTAAACTTTAAAAGATAAATGAAATAAAATCAATAAGATTATAAATAGAACTTAAAATGTTGAAGATATTTTCAAATTAAGGATACAGAGACAAGTTACATAAATAATTGCTTACATACTAGAGTCTTTTTCATGGGGCCTTTGAACAACAGATGGAAGGCATTGGACAACAACAGACGAACAATGGACCATAACCAGCTGATGGAAGAATGCAATGGACAAAGAACAACGTATGTCATGAACTAAGTAACACATATTACCTTGTGACAAGGTAAGAGTTCTTTCCCTTACAAGATATTTTGTACTAAATTTCATAACAAAGATAAAAAACTAAACTTAATGCAAGCTGAATGATATGAATGAAACAAAACTCTAAAAGAGAGTTAAACTGTTTTGCCTTGGATGCTGCAACTGAGTCCTATTGGAATTCCATCCTTTCTTTTTAAAATTAAAAAGAGATTTCAAAGTTAAGATAAATAGAAAGGTTGCATAAAACATTGCTTATATGCTTGAATTTTTTTCATTGGACCTTTGAACAACAGATGGAAGGCAGTGGACAACGACAATTAATTGGAGGACAATGGACCATAACCAGCTGATGGAGGAGGGCAATGGACACAGAACAATGAGAGGCAGGAATTAGGTAACATATTACCTATTGACAAGGTAAGAGTTCTTTCCCTTACAATACATTTTGTAATAAATTTTATAACAAAGATAAAAACTAAGCTTTTAATACAAGCTGAACGATATGAATGAAACAAAACTTTAAAAGAAAGTTAAACTGTTTTGCTGTGGATGCTGCAGCTGAGTTCTGTTGGAATTCCCATCCTTTCATTTTTAAAATTAAAAGAGATTTCAAAGTCTGGATATAGGGAAAGGTTACTAAAACCATTGCTTATATACTTACATGTCTTTTTCATGGAGCCTTTCAACAACAGATGGAAGGCATTGGACAACAACAGGCTTTTGGAGGACAATGGACCATGACCAGCCGATAGAGAAGGGCATCGGACAAAGAACTACGAGTGGCATGAATTAGGTAACACATTACCTAGTGACAAGGTAAAAGAGTTCTTTCCTTTACAATACATTTTATATGAAACTTTATGATTAATATAAAATACTAAACATTAATATGATAATCTTAATAAAAGATGAATGATATGAATTGAACAAAAACTCCAAAAGAGAGTAAAACTGTTTTTCTCTGGATGCTGCAACTGAGTTCTGTTGGAATTTCCACCCTTTCATTTTAAAATTAAAAAGAGATTTCAAAGTAGGGATAAATAGAAAGGTTATATAAAGAATTGCTTATATGCTTGAATCTTTTTCATTGGACCTTTGAACAACAGATGGAAGGCAGTGGACAACAACAAACAATTGGAGAACAATGGACCATAACCAGCTGATGGAGGAGGACAATGGACAAAGAACAACGAGAGACCGGAATTAGGTAACATATTACCTATTGACAAGGTAAGAGTTCTTTCCCTTACAATTCCTTTTGTATGAAAATTTATAATAAGGATAAAAGACTTAACATTACTTAAGAGTGAAAGATAAGTGGTATAAAATGAGTAAATTAATAAATTAAACTTAAAATTTAAAAGGTAAATGATATGTAATTATTTTTCAAAATTGATAAAACCATCAATAAAACTTAGGATTAAAAAAAATAAATTCTATAATATTAAGTTTTGAAATGAGCAAAACTATAAATAAAGCTTAAGATTTCAAAGATAAATGCTTTAAAATAAAATCTTATTGAAGAAACTATAAATAAAAGTTAAACTTTGAAAGATAAATGAAATAAAATCAATAAAATTATAAATAGAACTTAAAATGTAGAAGATATTTTAAAATTAAGGATACAGAGACAAGTTACATAAATAATTGCTTACATACTAGAGTCTTTTTCATGGGGCCTTTGAACAACAGATGGAAGGCATTGGACAACAACAGACGAACAATGGACCATAACCAGCTGATGGAAGAATGCAATGGACAAAGAACAACGTATGTCATGAACTAAGTAACACATATTACCTTGTGACAAGGTAAGAGTTCTTTCCCTTACAAGATATTTTGTACTAAATTTCATAACAAAGATAAAATACTAAACTTAATGCAAGCTGAATGATATGAATGAAACAAAACTTTAAAAGAGAGTTAAACTGTTTTGCTGTGGATGCTGCAACTGAGTCCTATTGGAATTCGATCCTTTCTTTTTAAAATTAAAAAGAGATTTCAAAGTTGAGATAAATAGAAAGGTTGCATAAAACCTTGCTTATATGCTTGAATTTTTTTCATTGAACCTTTGAACAACAGATGGAAGGCAGTGGACAACGACAATTAATTGGAGGACAATGGACCATAACCAGCTGATGGAGGAGGGCAATGGACACAGAACAATGAGAGGCAGGAATTAGGTAACATATTACCTATTGACAAGGTAAGAGTTCTTTCCCTTACAATACATTTTGTAATAAATTTTATAACAAAGATAAAAACTAAGCTTTTAATACAAGCTGAACGATATGAATGAAACAAAACTTTAAAAGAAAGTTAAACTGTTTTGCTGTGGATGCTGCAGCTGAGTTCTGTTGGAATTCCCATCCTTTCATTTTTAAAATTAAAAGAGATTTCAAAGTCTGGATATAGGGAAAGGTTACTAAAACCATTGCCTATATACTTACATGTCTTTTTCATGGAGCCTTTCAACAACAGATGGAAGGCATTGGACAACAACAGGCTTTTGGAGGACAATGGACCATGACCAGCCGATAGAGAAGGGCATCGGACAAAGAACCACGAGTGGCATGAATTAGGTAACACATTACCTAGTGACAAGGTAAAAGAGTTCTTTCCTTTACAATACATTTTATATGAAACTTTATGATTAATATAAAATACTAAACATTAATATGATAATCTTAATAAAAGATGAATGATATGAATTGAACAAACACTCCAAAAGAGAGTAAAACTGTTTTTCTCTGGATGCTGCAACTGAGTTCTGTTGGAATTCCCACCCTTTCATTTTAAAATTAAAAAGAGATTTCAAAGTAGGGATAAATAGAAAGGTTATATAAAGAATTGCTTATATGCTTGAATCTTTTTCATTGGACCTTTGAACAACAGATGGAAGGCAGTGGACAACAACAAGCAATTGGAGAACAATGGACCATAACCAGCTGATGGAGGAGGACAATGGACAAAGAACAACGAGAGACCGGAATTAGGTAACATATTACCTATTGACAAGGTAAGAGTTCTTTCCCTTACAATTCCTTTTGTATGAAAATTTATAATAAGGATAAAAGACTTAACATTACTTAAGAGTGAAAGATAAGTGGTATAAAATGAGTAAATTAATAAATTAAACTTAAAATTTAAAAGGTAAATGATATGTAATTATTTTTCAAAATTGATAAAACCATCAATAAAACTTAGGATTAAAAAAAATAAATTCTATAATATTAAGTTTTGAAATGAGCAAAACTATAAATAAAGCTTAAGATTTCAAAGATAAATGCTTTAAAATAAAATCTTATTGAAGAAACTATAAATAAAAGTTAAACTTTGAAAGATAAATGAAATAAAATCAATAAAATTATAAATAGAACTTAAAATGTAGAAGATATTTTAAAATTAAGGATACAGAGACAAGTTACATAAATAATTGCTTACATACTAGAGTCTTTTTCATGGGGCCTTTGAACAACAGATGGAAGGCATTGGACAACAACAGACGAACAATGGACCATAACCAGCTGATGGAAGAATGCAATGGACAAAGAACAACGTATGTCATGAACTAAGTAACACATATTACCTTGTGACAAGGTAAGAGTTCTTTCCCTTACAAGATATTTTGTACTAAATTTCATAACAAAGATAAAAAACTAAACTTAATGCAAGCTGAATGATATGAATGAAACAAAACTTTAAAAGAGAGTTAAACTGTTTTGCTGTGGATGCTGCAACTGAGTCCTATTGGAATTCGATCCTTTCTTCTTAAAATTAAAAAGAGATTTCAAAGTTGAGATAAATAGAAAGGTTGCATAAAACATTGCTTATATGCTTGAATTTTTTTCATTGGACCTTTGAACAACAGATGGAAGGCAGTGGACAACGACAATTAATTGGAGGACAATGGACCATAACCAGCTGATGGAGGAGGGCAATGGACACAGAACAATGAGAGGCAGGAATTAGGTAACATATTACCTATTGACAAGGTAAGAGTTCTTTCCCTTGCAATACATTTTGTAATAAATTTTATAACAAAGATAAAAACTAAGCTTTTAATACAAGCTGAACGATTTGAATGAAACAAAACTTTAAAAGAAAGTTAAACTGTTTTGCTGTGGATGCTGCAGCTGAGTTCTGTTGGAATTCCCATCCTTTCATTTTTAAAATTAAAAGAGATTTCAAAGTCTGGATATAGGGAAAGGTTACTAAAACCATTGCTTATATACTTACATGTCTTTTTCATGGAGCCTTTCAACAACAGATGGAAGGCATTGGACAACAACAGGCTTTTGGAGGACAATGGACCATGACCAGCCGATAGAGAAGGGCATCGGACAAAGAACTACGAGTGGCATGAATTAGGTAACATATTACCAAGTGACAAGGTAAAAGAGTTCTTTCCTTTACAATACATTTTATATGAAACTTTATGATTAATATAAAATACTAAACATTAATATGATAATCTTAATAAAAGATGAATGATATGAATTGAACAAAAACTCCAAAAGAGAGTAAAACTGTTTTTCTCTGGATGCTGCAACTGAGTTCTGTTGGAATTCCCACCCTTTCATTTTAAAATTAAAAAGAGATTTCAAAGTAGGGATAAATAGAAAGGTTATATAAAGAATTGCTTATATACTTGAATCTTTTTCATTGGACCTTTGAACAACAGATGGAAGGCAGTGGACAACAACAAGCAATTGGAGAACAATGGACCATAACCAGCTGATGGAGGAGGACAATGGACAAAGAACAACGAGAGACCGGAATTAGGTAACATATTACCTATTGACAAGGTAAGAGTTCTTTCCCTTACAATTCCTTTTGTATGAAAATTTATAATAAGGATAAAAGACTTAACATTACTTAAGAGTGAAAGATAAGTGGTATAAAATGAGTAAATTAATAAATTAAACTTAAAATTTAAAAGGTAAATGATATGTAATTATTTTTCAAAATTGATAAAACCATCAATAAAACTTAGGATTAAAAAAAATAAATTCTATAATATTAAGTTTTGAAATGAGCAAAACTATAAATAAAGCTTAAGATTTCAAAGATAAATGCTTTAAAATAAAATCTTATTGAAGAAACTATAAATAAAAGTTAAACTTTGAAAGATAAATGAAATAAAATCAATAAAATTATAAATAGAACTTAAAATGTAGAAGATATTTTAAAATTAAGGATACAGAGACAAGTTACATAAATAATTGCTTACATACTAGAGTCTTTTTCATGGGGCCTTTGAACAACAGATGGAAGGCATTGGACAACAACAGACGAACAATGGACCATAACCAGCTGATGGAAGAATGCAATGGACAAAGAACAACGTATGTCATGAACTAAGTAACACATATTACCTTGTGACAAGGTAAGAGTTCTTTCCCTTACAAGATATTTTGTACTAAATTTCATAACAAAGATAAAAAACTAAACTTAATGCAAGCTGAATGATATGAATGAAACAAAACTTTAAAAGAGAGTTAAACTGTTTTGCTGTGGATGCTGCAACTGAGTCCTATTGGAATTCCATCCTTTCTTCTTAAAATTAAAAAGAGATTTCAAAGTTGAGATAAATAGAAAGGTTGCATAAAACATTGCTTATATGCTTGAATTTTTTTCATTGGACCTTTGAACAACAGATGGAAGGCAGTGGACAACGACAATTAATTGGAGGACAATGGACCATAACCAGCTGATGGAGGAGGGCAATGGACACAGAACAATGAGAGGCAGGAATTAGGTAACATATTACCTATTGACAAGGTAAGAGTTCTTTCCCTTACAATACATTTTGTAATAAATTTTATAACAAAGATAAAAACTAAGCTTTTAATACAAGCTGAACGATTTGAATGAAACAAAACTTTAAAAGAAAGTTAAACTGTTTTGCTGTGGATGCTGCAGCTGAGTTCTGTTGGAATTCCCATCCTTTCATTTTTAAAATTAAAAGAGATTTCAAAGTCTGGATATAGGGAAAGGTTACTAAAACCATTGCTTATATACTTACATGTCTTTTTCATGGAGCCTTTCAACAACAGATGGAAGGCATTGGACAACAACAGGCTTTTGGAGGACAATGGACCATGACCAGCCGATAGAGAAGGGCATCGGACAAAGAACTACGAGTGGCATGAATTAGGTAACACATTACCTAGTGACAAGGTAAAAGAGTTCTTTCCTTTACAATACATTTTATATGAAACTTTATGATTAATATAAAATACTAAACATTAATATGATAATCTTAATAAAAGATGAATGATATGAATTGAACAAAAACTCCAAAAGAGAGTAAAACTGTTTTTCTCTGGATGCTGCAACTGAGTTCTGTTGGAATTCCCACCCTTTCATTTTAAAATTAAAAAGAGATTTCAAAGTAGGGATAAATAGAAAGGTTATATAAAGAATTGCTTATATACTTGAATCTTTTTCATTGGACCTTTGAACAACAGATGGAAGGCAGTGGACAACAACAAGCAATTGGAGAACAATGGACCATAACCAGCTGATGGAGGAGGACAATGGACAAAGAACAACGAGAGACCGGAATTAGGTAACATATTACCTATTGACAAGGTAAGAGTTCTTTCCCTTACAATTCCTTTTGTATGAAAATTTATAATAAGGATAAAAGACTTAACATTACTTAAGAGTGAAAGATAAGTGGTATAAAATGAGTAAATTAATAAATTAAACTTAAAATTTAAAAGGTAAATGATATGTAATTATTTTTCAAAATTGATAAAACCATCAATAAAACTTAGGATTAAAAAAAATAAATTCTATAATATTAAGTTTTGAAATGAGCAAAACTATAAATAAAGCCTAAGATTTCAAAGATAAATGCTTTAAAATAAAATCTTATTGAAGAAACTATAAATAAAAGTTAAACTTTGAAAGATAAATGAAATAAAATCAATAAAATTATAAATAGAACTTAAAATGTAGAAGATATTTTAAAATTAAGGATACAGAGACAAGTTACATAAATAATTGCTTACATACTAGAGTCTTTTTCATGGGGCCTTTGAACAACAGATGGAAGGCATTGGACAACAACAGACTAACAATGGACCATAACCAGCTGATGGAAGAATGCAATGGACAAAGAACAACGTATGTCATGAACTAAGTAACACATATTACCTTGTGACAAGGTAAGAGTTCTTTCCCTTACAAGATATTTTGTACTAAATTTCATAACAAAGATAAAAAACTAAACTTAATGCAAGCTGAATGATATGAATGAAACAAAACTTTAAAAGAGAGTTAAACTGTTTTGCTGTGGATGCTGCAACTGAGTCCTACTGGAATTCCATCCTTTCTTCTTAAAATTAAAAAGAGATTTCAAAGTTGAGATAAATAGAAAGGTTGCATAAAACATTGCTTATATGCTTGAATTTTTTTCATTGGACCTTTGAACAACAGATGGAAGGCAGTGGACAACGACAATTAATTGGAGGACAATGGACCATAACCAGCTGATGGAGGAGGGCAATGGACACAGAACAATGAGAGGCAGGAATTAGGTAACATATTACCTATTGACAAGGTAAGAGTTCTTTCCCTTACAATACATTTTGTAATAAATTTTATAACAAAGATAAAAACTAAGCTTTTAATACAAGCTGAACGATTTGAATGAAACAAAACTTTAAAAGAAAGTTAAACTGTTTTGCTGTGGATGCTGCAGCTGAGTTCTGTTGGAATTCCCATCCTTTCATTTTTAAAATTAAAAGAGATTTCAAAGTCTGGATATAGGGAAAGGTTACTAAAACCATTGCTTATATACTTACATGTCTTTTTCATGGAGCCTTTCAACAACAGATGGAAGGCATTGGACAACAACAGGCTTTTGGAGGACAATGGACCATGACCAGCCGATAGAGAAGGGCATCGGACAAAGAACTACGAGTGGCATGAATTAGGTAACACATTACCTAGTAACAAGGTAAAAGAGTTCTTTCCTTTACAATACATTTTATATGAAACTTTATGATTAATATAAAATACTAAACATTAATATGATAATCTTAATAAAAGATGAATGATATGAATTGAACAAAAACTCCAAAAGAGAGTAAAACTGTTTTTCTCTGGATGCTGCAACTGAGTTCTGTTGGAATTCCCACCCTTTCATTTTAAAATTAAAAAGAGATTTCAAAGTAGGGATAAATAGAAAGGTTATATAAAGAATTGCTTATATGCTTGAATCTTTTTCATTGGACCTTTGAACAACAGATGGAAGGCAGTGGACAACAACAAGCAATTGGAGAACAATGGACCATAACCAGCTGATGGAGGAGGACAATGGACAAAGAACAACGAGAGACCGGAATAAGGTAACATATTACCTATTCACAAGGTAAGAGTTCTTTCCCTTACAATTCCTTTTGTATGAAAATTTATAATAAGGATAAAAGACTTAACATAACTTAAGAGTGAAAGATAAGTGGTATAAAATGAGTAAATTAATAAATTAAACTTAAAATTTAAAAGGTAAATGATATGTAATTATTTTTCAAAATTGATAAAACCATCAATAAAACTTAGGATTAAAAAAAATAAATTCTATAATATTAAGTTTTGAAATGAGCAAAACTATAAATAAAGCTTAAGATTTCAAAGATAAATGCTTTAAAATAAAATCTTATTGAAGAAACTATAAATAAAAGTTAAACTTTGAAAGATAAATGAAATAAAATCAATAAAATTATAAATAGAACTTAAAATGTAGAAGATATTTTAAAATTAAGGATACAGAGACAAGTTACATAAATAATTGCTTACATACTAGAGTCTTTTTCATGGGGCCTTTGAACAACAGATGGAAGGCATTGGACAACAACAGACTAACAATGGACCATAACCAGCTGATGGAAGAATGCAATGGACAAAGAATAACGTATGTCATGAACTAAGTAACACATATTACCTTGTGACAAGGTAAGAGTTCTTTCCCTTACAAGATATTTTGTACTAAATTTCATAACAAAGATAAAAAACTAAACTTAATGCAAGCTGAATGATATGAATGAAACAAAACTTTAAAAGAGAGTTAAACTGTTTTGCTGTGGATGCTGCAACTGAGTCCTATTGGAATTCCATCCTTTCTTTTTAAAATTAAAAAGAGATTTCAAAGTTGAGATAAATAGAAAGGTTGCATAAAACATTGCTTATATGCTTGAATTTTTTTCATTTGGCCTTTGAACAACAGATGGAAGGCAGTGGACAACGACAATTAATTGGAGGACAATGGACCATAACCAGCTGATGGAGGAGGGCAATGGACACAGAACAATGAGAGGCAGGAATTAGGTAACATATTACCTATTGACAAGGTAAGAGTTCTTTCCCTTACAATACATTTTGTAATAAATTTTATAACAAAGATAAAAACTAAGCTTTTAATACAAGCTGAACGATATGAATGAAACAAAACTTTTAAAGAAAGTTAAACTGTTTTGCTGTGGATGCTGCAGCTGAGTTCTGTTGGAATTCCCATCCTTTCATTTTTAAAATTAAAAGAGATTTCAAAGTCTGGATATAGGGAAAGGTTACTAAAACCATTGCTTATATACTTACATGTCTTTTTCATGGAGCCTTTCAACAACAGATGGAAGGCATTGGACAACAACAGGCTTTTGGAGGACAATGGACCATGACCAGCCGATAGAGAAGGGCATCGGACAAAGAACTACGAGTGGCATGAATTAGGTAACACATTACCTAGTGACAAGGTAAAAGAGTTCTTTCCTTTACAATACATTTTATATGAAACTTTATGATTAATATAAAATACTAAACATTAATATGATAATCTTAATAAAAGATGAATGATATGAATTGAACAAAAACTCCAAAAGAGAGTAAAACTGTTTTTCTCTGGATGCGGCAACTGAGTTCTGTTGGAATTCCCACCCTTTCATTTTAAAATTAAAAAGAGATTTCAAAGTAGGGATAAATAGAAAGGTTATATAAAGAATTGCTTATATGCTTGAATCTTTTTCATTGGACCTTTGAACAACAGATGGAAGGCAGTGGACAACTACAAGCAATTGGAGAACAATGGACCATAACCAGCTGATGGAGGAGGACAATGGACAAAGAACAACGAGAGACCGGAATTAGGTAACATATTACCTATTGACAAGGTAAGAGTTCTTTCCCTTACAATACCTTTTGTATGAAAATTTATAATAAGGATAAAAGACTTAACATTACTTTAGAGTGAAAGATAAGTGGTATAAAATGAGTAAATTAATAAATTAAACTTAAAATTTAAAAGGTAAATGATATGTAATTATTTTTCAAAATTGATAAAACCATCAATAAAACTTAGGATTAAAAAAAATAAATTCTATAATATTAAGTTTTGAAATGAGCAAAACTATAAATAAAGCTTAAGATTTCAAAGATAAATGCTTTAAAATAAAATCTTATTGAAGAAACTATAAATAAAAGTTAAACTTTGAAAGATAAATGAAATAAAATCAATAAAATTATAAATAGAACTTAAAATGTAGAAGATATTTTAAAATTAAGGATACAGAGACAAGTTACATAAATAATTGCTTACATACTAGAGTCTTTTTCATGGGGCCTTTGAACAACAGATGGAAGGCATTGGACAACAACAGACTAACAATGGACCATAACCAGCTGATGGAAGAATGCAATGGACAAAGAACAACGTATGTCATGAACTAAGTAACACATATTACCTTGTGACAAGGTAAGAGTTCTTTCCCTTACAAGATATTTTGTACTAAATTTCATAACAAAGATAAAAAACTAAACTTAATGCAAGCTGAATGATATGAATGAAACAAAACTTTAAAAGAGAGTTAAACTGTTTTGCTGTGGATGCTGCAACTGAGTCCTATTGGAATTCCATCCTTTCTTTTTAAAATTAAAAAGAGATTTCAAAGTTGAGATAAATAGAAAGGTTGCATAAAACATTGCTTATATGCTTGAATTTTTTTCATTGGACCTTTGAACAACTGATGGAAGGCAGTGGACAACGACAATTAATTGGAGGACAATGGACCATAACCAGCTGATGGAGGAGGGCAATGGACACAGAACAATGAGAGGCAGGAATTAGGTAACATATTACCTATTGACAAGGTAAGAGTTCTTTCCCTTACAATACATTTTGTAATAAATTTTATAACAAAGATAAAAACTAAGCTTTTAATACAAGCTGAACGATATGAATGAAACAAAACTTTAAAAGAAAGTTAAACTGTTTTGCTGTGGATGCTGCAGCTGAGTTCTGTTGGAATTCCCATCCTTTCATTTTTAAAATTAAAAGAGATTTCAAAGTCTGGATATAGGGAAAGGTTACTAAAACCATTGCTTATATACTTACATGTCTTTTTCATGGAGCCTTTCAACAACAGATGGAAGGCATTGGACAACAACAGGCTTTTGGAGGACAATGGACCATGACCAGCCGATAGAGAAGGGCATCGGACAAAGAACTACGAGTGGCATGAATTAGGTAACACATTACCTAGTGACAAGGTAAGAGTTCTTTCCTTTACAATACATTTTATATGAAACTTTATGATTAATATAAAATACTAAACATTAATATGATAATCTTAATAAAAGATGAATGATATGAATTGAACAAAAACTCCAAAAGAGAGTAAAACTGTTTTTCTCTGGATGCGGCAACTGAGTTCTGTTGGAATTCCCACCCTTTCATTTTAAAATTAAAAAGAGATTTCAAAGTAGGGATAAATAGAAAGGTTATATAAAGAATTGCTTATATGCTTGAATCTTTTTCATTGGACCTTTGAACAACAGATGGAAGGCAGTGGACAACTACAAGCAATTGGAGAACAATGGACCATAACCAGCTGATGGAGGAGGACAATGGACAAAGAACAACGAGAGACCGGAATTAGGTAACATATTACCTATTGACAAGGTAAGAGTTCTTTCCCTTACAATACCTTTTGTATGAAAATTTATAATAAGGATAAAAGACTTAACATTACTTTAGAGTGAAAGATAAGTGGTATAAAATGAGTAAATTAATAAATTAAACTTAAAATTTAAAAGGTAAATGATATGTAATTATTTTTCAAAATTGATAAAACCATCAATAAAACTTAGGATTAAAAAAAATAAATTCTATAATATTAAGTTTTGAAATGAGCAAAACTATAAATAAAGCTTAAGATTTCAAAGATAAATGCTTTAAAATAAAATCTTATTGAAGAAACTATAAATAAAAGTTAAACTTTGAAAGATAAATGAAATAAAATCAATAAAATTATAAATAGAACTTAAAATTTGGAAGATATTTTCAAATTAAGGATACAGAGACAAGTTACATAAATAATTGCTTACATACTAGAGTCTTTTTCATGGGGCCTTTGAACAACAGATGGAAGGCATTGGACAACAACAGACTAACAATGGACCATAACCAGCTGATGGAAGAATGCAATGGACAAAGAACAACGTATGTCATGAACTAAGTAACACATATTACCTTGTGACAAGGTAAGAGTTCTTTCCCTTACAAGATATTTTGTACTAAATTTCATAACAAAGATAAAAAACTAAACTTAATGCAAGCTGAATGATCTGAATGAAACAAAACTTTAAAAGAGAGTTAAACTGTTTTGCTGTGGATGCTGCAACTGAGTCCTATTGGAATTCCATCCTTTCTTTTTAAAATTAAAAAGAGATTTCAAAGTTGAGATAAATAGAAAGGTTGCATAAAACATTGCTTATATGCTTGAATTTTTTTCATTGGACCTTTGAACAACAGATGGAAGGCAGTGGACAACGACAATTAATTGGAGGACAATGGACCATAACCAGCTGATGGAGGAGGGCAATGGACACAGAACAATGAGAGGCAGGAATTAGGTAACATATTACCTATTGACAAGGTAAGAGTTCTTTCCCTTACAATACATTTTGTAATAAATTTTATAACAAAGATAAAAACTAAGCTTTTAATACAAGCTGAATGATGTGAATGAAACAAAACTTTAAAAGAAAGTTAAACTGTTTTGCTGTGGATGCTGCAGCTGAGTTCTGTTGGAATTCCCATCCTTTCATTTTTAAAATTAAAAGAGATTTCAAAGTCTGGATATAGGGAAAGGTTACTAAAACCATTGCTTATATACTTACATGTCTTTTTCATGGAGCCTTTCAACAACAGATGGAAGGCATTGGACAACAACAGGGTTTTGGAGGACAATGGACCATGACCAGCCGATAGAGAAGGGCATCGGACAAAGAACTACGAGTGGCATGAATTAGGTAACACATTACCTAGTGACAAGGTAAAAGAGTTCTTTCCTTTACAATACATTTTATATGAAACTTTATGATTAATATAAAATACTAAACATTAATATGATAATCTTAATAAAAGATGAATGATATGAATTGAACAAAAACTCCAAAAGAGAGTAAAACTGTTTTTCTCTGGATGCTGCAACTGAGTTCTGTTGGAATTCCCATCCTTTCATTTTAAAATTAAAAAGAGATTTCAAAGTAGGGATAAATAGAAAGGTTATATAAAGAATTGCTTATATGCTTGAACCTTTTTCATTGGACCTTGGACCTTTGAACAACAGATGGACGGCAGTGGACAACAACAAGCAATTGGTGAATAATGGACCATAACCAGCTGATGGAGGAGGACAATGGACAAAGAACAACGAGAGACCGGAATTAGGTAACATATTACCTATTGACAAGGTAAGAGTTCTTTCCCTTACAATACATTTTGTACTAAATTTTATAACAAAGATAAAAAAACTAAGCTTTTAATACAAGCTGAATGATATGAATGAAACAAAACTCTAAAAGAAAGTTAAACTGTTTTGCTGTGGATGCTGCAGCTGAGTTCTGTTGGAATTCCCATCCTTTCATTTTTAAAAATTAAAAGAGATTTCAAAGTCTGGATGTAGGGAAAGGTTACTAAAACAATTGCTTATATACTTACATGTCTTTTTCATGGAGCCTTTCAACAACAGATGGAAGGCATTGGACAACAACAGGGTTTTGGAGGACAATGGACCATGACCAGCCGATAGAGAAGGGCATCGGACAAAGAACTACGAGTGGCATGAATTAGGTAACACATTACCTAGTGACAAGGTAAGAGTTCTTTCCTTTACAATACATTTTATATGAAACTTTATGATTAATATAAAATACTAAACATTAATATGATAATCTTAATAAAAGATGAATGATATGAATTGAACAGAAATTCCAAAAGAGAGTAAAACTGATGTTCTGTGGATGCTGCAACTAGGTTCTCTTGGAATTCCCACCCTTTCATTTTAAAATTAAAAAGAGATTTCAAAGTAGGGATAAATAGAAAGGTTATATAAAGAATTGCTTATATGCTTGAATCTTTTTCGTTGGAACTTTGAACAACAGATGGAAGGCAGTGGACAACAACAAGCAATTGGAGGACAATGGACCATAACCAGCTGATGGAGGAGGACAATGGACAAAGAACAACGGGAGACCGGAATTAGGTAACATATTACCTATTGACAAGGTAAGGGTTCTTTCCCTTTCAATACCTTTTGTATGAAAATTTATAATAAGGATAAAAGACTTAACATAACTTAAGAGTGAAAGATAAGTGGTATAAAATGAATAAATGAATAAATTAAACTTTAAATTTAAAAGGTAAATGATATGTAATTATTTTTCAAAATTAATAAAACCATCAATAAAACTTAGGATTAAAAAAATAATAATATAATATTAAGTTTTGAAATGAGCAAAACTATAAATAAAGCTTAAGATTTCAAAGATAAATGCTTTAAAATAAAATCTTATTGAAGAAACTATAGATAAAAGTTAAACTTTAAAAGATAAATGAAATAAAATGAATAAAATTATAAATAGAACTTAAAATGTAGAAGATATTTTCAAATTAAGGATACAGAGACAAGTTACATAAATAATTGCTTACATGCTTGAGTCTTTTTCATGGGGCCTTTGAACAACAGATGGAAGGCATTGGACAACAACAGACGAACAATGGACCATAACCAGCTGATGGAAGAATGCAATGGACAAAGAACAACGTATGTCATGAACTAGGTAACACATATTACCTGGTGACAAGGTAAGAGTTCTTTCCCTTACAAGATATTTTGTACTAAATTTCATAACAAAGATAAAATACTAAACTTAATGCAAGCTGAATGATATGAATGAAACAAAACTTTAAAAGAGAGTTAAACTGTTTTGCTGTGGATGCTGCAATTGAGTCCTATTGGAATTCCATCCTTTCTTTTGAAAATTAAAAAGAGATTTCAAAGTTGAGATAAATAGAAAGGTTGCACAAAGAATTGCTTATATGCTTGAATTTTTTTCATTGGACCTTTGAATAACAGATGGAAGGCAGTGGACAACAACAGTTAATTGGAGGACAATGGACCATAACCAGCTGATGGAGGAGGGCAATGGACAAAGAACAATGAGAGGCAGGAATTAGGTAACACATATTACCTAGTGACAAGGTGTGGCATGAATTAGGTAACACATATTACCTAGTGACAAGGTAAGAGTTCTTTCCCTTACAAAACATTTTGTACTAAATTTCATAACAAAGATAAAAAACTAAGCTTTTAATACAAGCTGAATGATTTGAATGAAACAACTCTGAAAGAAAGTTAAACTGTTTTGCTGTGGATGCTGCAACTGAGTTCTGTTGGAATTCCCATCCTTTCATTTTTAAAATTGAAAAAAATTCAAATAAAGGATGAAGAGAAAGGTTATTGAAAACATTACTCATATACTTACATGTCTTTTTCATGGAGCCTTTCAACAACAGATGGAAGGCATTTGACAACAACAGGCTTTTGATTAAAAACTAAACTTAATGCAAGCTGAATGATATGAATGAAACAAAACTCTGAAAGAAAGTTGTGTTATGCTGTGGTTGAGATTTCAAAGTAGAGATAAATAGAAAGAATTGCTTATGTGTTTGAGTGTTTTTCATAGGGACATGGACCACAGATGGAAGGTATTGACAAAAACAGACTAATGAAGGACGTTGGACGACAACCAGCTGGTGGAGGAGGGCATTTGACAACGAATGACAGCAACTAGGTAACTTACTTACCTAGTGACAAGGTAAGAGTTCTCTCCCTTACATGACATTTTCATTTTGTACTTAAACCAAATAGAAAAAAAATGAAAGACTAAACATATAAATAAAAACATTATAGTAAAAGATAAATGATATAAAATGATAAAACTATGAATAAAACTTAAAATTTAAAAGAGATTTTTAAAGTAAAGGTATAGAGAGAAGTTATATCTAGAACTGCTTAAGTTTTTGAGTGTTTTTCACAGGGATATGGACCACAGATGGAAGGCATTGGACAACAACAGACTAATGGAGGACATTGGACAACAAGGAACTGGTGGAGGAGGGCATTGGACAACGAATGGGAGCAACAAGGTAACTTACTTACCTAGTGACAAAATTAAAAAAGATAAAATACTAAACATATGAATAAAAACATTATAGTAAAAGATAAATGATATAAAATGATAGAACTATAGATATAACTTAAAATTTAAAAGAGATCTTTAAGTAAAGGTATAGAGAAAAGTTTCACCAAGAATTGCTTATGTGTTTGAGTGTTTTTCATACGGACATGGACCACAGATGGAAGGCATTGGACAACAACAGACTAATGGAAGTCGTTGTACAACAACCAGGTGGTGCAGGAGGGCATTGGACTATATTACTAACCTATTGACAAGGTAAGAGTTATCTTCCTTTCAAGACATTTTCATTTTGTATATACTTAAACCAAATAAAGAAAAATAAAAGACTAAACATATCAATAAAAACATTATAGTAAAAGATAAATGATATAAAATGATAAAACTATGAATAAAACTTTAAATTTAAAAAAAGATTTTTTAAATAAAGATAGTGAGAAAATTTAAATCAAGAATTGCTTATGTGTTTGAGTGTTTTTCATAGGGACATGGACCTCAGATGGAAGGCATTGGACAACAACCGACTAATGGAGGACGTTGGACAACGACCAGCTGGTGGAGGAGGGCATTGGACAACGAATGACAGCAACTAGGTAACTTACTTACCTAGTGACAAGGTAAGTGTTCTCTCCCTTACAAGACATTTTCATTTTGTACTTCAACCAAATAAAAAAGATAAAAGACTAAGCAAAAATGAAAATATTAAACATAATAGTAAAAGATAAATGATGTAAAATGATAAAACTATAAATAAAATATACAATTTAAAAAAAGATTTTTTAAATAAAGATATAGAGAAATTTATATCAAGAATTGCTTACCTGTTTGTTTGTTTTTCATAGGGACATGGACCTCAGATGGAAGGCATTGGACAACAACAGACTAATGGAGGACATTTGACAACAAGGAACTGGTTGGGGAGGGTATTAAACAACGAATGGCAGCAACTAGGTAACTTACTTACCTAGTGACAAGGTAAGAGTTATCTCCCTTACAAGACATTTTCATTTTGACCTTAAATCAAATAAGAAAATAAAAGACTAAACATATAAATAAAAACATAATAGTAAAAGATAAATGATATAAAATGAATAAAACTAAAGATTAAATGTTAAATGCTACATTAGTAATATTTAAAATCAATAAAACTTTAAATAAAACTCAGGACTTAAGATAAAATAAAATAATAAAGGATAAAAGAAAAATGATATAAAATTAATTTTTAAAATAAATAAAACTATGAATAAAACCTATAGATTTAAAAGATGAATGATATAAAATAAATAAAACTGTGAATAGATAAAAGAGATTTTGAAAGTAAAGATATAGGGAAAAGATACATCAAGAATTGCTTACGTGCTTGAGTCTTTTTCCTAGGGACTTTGACCAAGGGATGGAAGGCATTGGACAACAACAGACTAGTGGAGGACATTTAACAACAACAAGCTGGTGGGGGAGGGCATTGGACAACGAATGGCAGCAACTAGGTAACTTATTTACCTAGTGACAAGGTAAGAATTCTCTATCTTTCAAAACAAAAGTAAGATAAAAGACTAAACATAAAATAATAAACATAAAAGTAAAAGATAAATGATATAAAATGATAAAACTATAAATAAAACT
This sequence comes from Pinctada fucata, assembly GCA_028142955.1. Lineage (NCBI taxonomy): Eukaryota > Metazoa > Mollusca > Bivalvia > Pterioida > Pteriidae > Pinctada > Pinctada fucata. Next base: position 19,624,397 of record AP027109.1, read on the forward strand.
TAAAATTAGAAAAAGATTTTTAAAGTAAAGGTATAGAGAAAAGTTAAATCAAGAATTGCTTATGTGTTTGAGTGTTTTTCATAGGGACACGGACCACATATGGAAGGCATTGGACAACAACAGACTAATGGAGGACGTTGGACAACAACCAGCTGGTGGGGGAGGGCATTGGACAACGAATGACAGCAACTAGTAAACTTACTTACCTAGTAACAAGGTAAGTGTTCTCTTCCTTCCAAGACATTTTCATATTTTGTACTTAAACCAAATAAAAACGATAAAAGACTGAACAAAAAAATAATGAACATAATAGTAAAAGATAAATGATGTAAAATGATAAAACTATAAATAAAACTTAAAATTTAAGAAAGATTTTTTAAATAAAGATATAGAGAAAATTTACATCAAGAATGCTTATGTGTTTGAGTGTTTTTCATAGGGACATGGACCACAGATGGAAAGCATTGGACAACAACAGACTAATTGAGGACGTTGGACAACAACCAGCTAGTGGAGTAGGACATCATAGAAGGAATGGCAAAAACTGCCAAACTTACTCACCTTTTCACAAGGTAAGAGTTGTCTCCCTTACAAAACATTTTCAATTTGTATTAAAAATTATAAAAAAGATAAAAGACTAAACATAAAAATAATAAACATAATCGAAAAATATAAAAGATTTGAAATGAATAAAACTATAAATAAAACTAAAGATTAAATGTTAAATGCTATATTAGTAATTTTTAAAATTAATAAAACTTTAAATAAAACTCAGGACTTCAGATAGAATAAAAGAATATAAGATATATGATATAAAATTAATTTTTAAAATGAATAAAACTATAAATAAAGCTTAAAGATTTAAAAGATGAATGATATAAAATGAATAAAACTATGAATAGATAAAATGTATTTTGAAAGTAAAGATATAGGGAAAAGATACATCAAGAATCGCTTACGTGCTTGAGTCTTTTTCATAGGGACTTGGACCAAGGGATGGAAGGCACTGGACAACAACAGACTAGTGGAGGACATTTAACAACAACAAGCTGGTGGGGGAGGGCATTAGACAACGAATGGCAGCAACTAGGTAACTTATTTACCTAGTGACAAGGTAAGAATTCTCTATTTTCAAAACAAAAGTAAGGTAAAAGACAAAACATAAAATAATAAACATAATAGTAAAAGATAAATGATATAAAACGATAAAACTATAAATAAAACTTAAAATTAGAAAAAGATTTTTAAAGTAAAGGTAGTGAGAAAAGTTACATCAAGAATTGCTTATGTGTTTGAGTGTTTTTCATAGGGACACGGACCACATATGGAAGGCATTGGACAACAACAGACTAATGGGGGACGTTGGACAACAACCAGCTGGTTGGGGAGGGCATTGGACAACGAATGACAGCAACTAGTTAACTTACTTACCTATTGACAAGGTAAGTGTTCTCTTCCTTCCAAGACATTTTCATTTTGTACTTAAACCAAATAAAAAAGATAAAAGACTAAACAAAAAAATAATGAACATAATAGTAAAAGATAAATGATGTAAAATGATAAAACTATAAATAAAACTTAAAATTTAAAAATGATTTTTTAAATAAAGATATAGAGAAAATTTACATCAAGAATGCTTATGTGTTTGAATGTTTTTATAGGGACATGGACCTCAGATGGAAAGCATTGGACAACAACAGACTAATTGAGGACATTGGACAACAACCAGCTGGTGGAGTAGGGCATCATAGAAGGAATGGCAAAAACTGCCTAACTTATTCACCTTTTGACAAGGTAAGACTTGTCTCCCTTACAAAACATTTTCAATTTGTACTGAAAATAATAAAAAAGATAAAAGACTTAACATAAAAATAATGAACATAATTGAAAAATATAAATGATATAAAATAAATAAAACTATAAATAAAATTAAAGATTAAATGTTAAATGCTATATAAGTAATTTTTAAAATTGATAAAACTTTAAATAAAACTCAGGACTTCAGATAGAATAAAAGAATAAAAGATATAAGATATATGATATCAAATTAATTTTTAAAATGGATAAACTATAAATAAAGCCTAAAGATTTAAAAGATGAATGATATAAAATGAATAAAACTATGAATGGATAAAAGATATTTTGAAAGTAAAGATATAGGGAAAAGATACATCAAGAATTGCTTACGTGCTTGAGTCTTTTTCATAGGGACTTGGACCAAGGGATGGAAGGCATTGGACAACAACAGACTAATGGAGGACATTGGACAACAAGGAACTGGTGGAGGAGGGCATTGGACAACGAATGGCAGCAACTAGGTAACTTACTTACCTAGTGACAAGGTAAGAGTTCTCTCCCTTACAACACATTTTCATTTGAACTTAAACCAAATAAAAAGAATAAAAGGCTAAACATATAGATAAAAACATAATAGTAAAAGATAAATGATATAAAATGATAAAACTATAAATAAAACTTAAAATTTAAAAGAGATTTTTAAAGTAAAGGTATAGTGAAAAGTTACATAAAGAATTGCTTACGTGTTTGAGTGTTTTTCATAGGGACATGGACCTCATATGGAAGGCATTGGACAAAACAGACTAACGGAGGACATTTGACAACAAGGAACTGGTTGGGGAGGGTATTAAACAACGAATGGCAGCAACTAGGTAACTTACTTACCTAGTGACAAGGTAAGTCTTCTCTCCCTTCCAAGACATTTCCATTTTGTACTTAAACCAAATAAAAAAGATAAAAGACTAAACAAAAAAAAATAATGAACAAAATAGTAAAAGATAAATAATGTGAAATGATAAAACTATAAATAAAACTTAAAATTTAAAAAAGATTTTTTTAAATAAAGATATAGTATAGAGAAAATTTACATCAAGAATGCTTATGTGTTTGAGTGTTTTTCATAGGGACTTGGACCTCAGATGGAAGGCATTTGACAACAACAGACTAATGAAGGACATTGGACAACAAGGAACTGGTGGAGGAGGGCATTGGACAACGAATTGCAGCAATTAGGTACATTACTTACCTAGTGAGAAGGTAAGAGTTCTCTCCCGTACAAGACATTTTCATTTTGAACTTAAACCAAATAAAAAAATAAAAGACTAAACATAGAAATAAATGCATAATAGTAAAAGATAAATGATATAGATGATGAAACTATGAATAAAACTTAAAATATAAAAGAGATTTTTAAAATAAAGGTATAGAGAAAAGTTACATCAAGAATTGCTTATGTGTTTGAGTGTTTTTCATAGGGACATGGACCACAGATGGAAGGCAATGGACAACAACAGACTAATTGAGGACATTGGACAACAACCAGGTGGTGGAGTAGGGCATCATAGAAGGAATGGCAAAAACTGCCTAACTTACTCACCTTTTGACAAGGTAAGAGTTGTCTCCCTTACAAAACATTTTCAATTTGTACTTAAAATAATAAAAAAGATAAAAGACTAAACATAAAAATAATAATAATAAATGATATAAAATGAATAAATATAAACGTCTTCAAATTGAATAGCATCATTTAAGAACAGATAAATTGGCAACGAGGACCAGACATGCACGTTTCGGGTACTTAACCCTCGTCAGTGATCCTCAAATCTAAACAATGTAATATGCCAAAAAATATGAAAGTTACTATGTCGAAAAAGCATACCGAAAGACGTGGCAGGATTGGTGGGATATGATGCTACAAGACCCACGGTTTAGAAATTTCAAGAAATTTTGATAACAGAAACTTTAGAATGCGTTGAAGAAACGATCAACCGAAATTGATCGAACTTGGCTACATGTGCCCTCGGGGACTCCTGGTCCACCAGCAGTGACACTCACCAAGTGGTATAAATATAAACGTCTTCAAATTGAATAGCATCATTTAAGAACAGATAAATTGGCAACGTGGACCAGACATGCACGTTTCGGGTACTTAACCCTCGTCAGTGATCCTCAAATCTAAACAATGTAATATGCCAAAAAGTATGAAAGTTACATGTACTATGTCGAAAAAGCATACCGAAAGACGTGGCAGGATTGGTGGGATATGATGCTACAGGACCCACGGTTTAGAAATTTCAAGAAATTTTGATAACAGAAACTTTAGAATGCGTTGAAGAAACGATCAACCGAAATTGATCGAACTTGGCTACATGTGCCCTCGGGGACTCCTGGTCCACCAGCAGTGACACTCACCAAGTGGTATAAATATAAACGTCTTCAAATTGAATAGCATCATTTAAGAACAGATAAATTGGCAACGTGGACCAGACATGCACGTTTCGGGTACTTACCCTCGTCAGTGATCCTCAAATCTAAACAATGTAATATGCCAAAAAGTATGAAAGTTACTATGTCGAAAAAGCATACCGAAAGACGTGGCAGGATTGGTGGGATATGATGCTACAGGACCCACGGTTTAGAAATTTCAAGAAATTTTGATAACAGAAACTTTAGAATGCGTTGAAGAAACGATCAACTTAAATTGATCGAACTTGGCTACATGTGCCCTCGGGGACTCCTGGTCCACCAGCAGTGACACTCACCAAGTGGTATAAATATAAACGTCTTCAAATTGAACAGCATCATTTAAGAACAGATAAATAAAACTAAAGATTAAATGTTTAAGATATAAGATATATGATATCAAATTAATTTTAAAATGCATAAAACTATAAATAAAGCCTAAAGATTTAAAAGATGAATGATATAAAATAAATAAAACTATGAATAGATAAAAGATATTTTGAAAGTAAAGATATAGGGAAAAGATACATCAAGAATTGCTTACGAGCTTGAGTCTTTTTCCTAGGGGCTTGGACCAAGGGATGGAAGGCATTGGACAACAACAGACTAGTGGAGTACATTTAACAACAACAAGCTGGTGGAGGAGGGCATTGGACAAGGAATGGCAGCAACTCCGTAACTTTCTTACCTAGTTACAAGGTAAGAATTATCTCCCTTACAAGACATTTTCATTTTGAACTTAAACCAAATAAAAAAAATAAAAGACTAAACATATAAATAAAAACATAATAGTAAAAGATAAATGATATAAAATGATAAAACTATAAATAAAACTTAAAATTTAAAAGAGATTTTTAAAGTCAAGGTATAGAGAAAAGTTACATCAAGAATTGCTTATGTGTTTGAGTGTTTTTCGTAGGGACATGGACCACAGATGGAAGGCATTGGACAAAAACAGACTAATGGAGGACGTTGGACAACAACCAGCTGGTCATGGAGGGCATTGGACAACGAATGGCAGCAACTAGGTAACTTACTTACCTAGTGACAAGGTAAGAGTTCTCTCCCTTACAAGAAATTTTCATTTTGAACTGAAAGCATGTAAAAAAGATAAAGATTGAACATTAAAATAATAAACATAATTGAAAAATATGTATGATATAAAATGAATAAATCTATAAATAAAACTAAAGATTTAATGTTAAATGCTATATTAGTAATTTTTAAAAATTGATAAAACTTTAAATAAAGCCTAAAGATTTAAAAGATGAATGATATAGAATGAATAAAACTATGAATAGATGAAATATATTTTGAAAGTAAAGATATAGGGAAAAGATACATCAAGAATTGCTTACGTGCTTGAGTCTTTTTCACAGGGACTTGGACCAAGGGATGGAAGGCATTGGACAACAACAGACTAATGGAGGACATTTAACAACAACAAGCTGGTGGGGGAGGGCATTGGACAACGAATGGCAGCAACTAGGTAACTTATTTACCTAGTGACAAGGTAAGAATTCTCTATCTTTCAAAACAAAAGTAAGATAAAAGACTAAACATAGAATAATAAACATAAAAGTAAAAGATAAATGATATAAAATGATAAACTATAAATAAAACTTAAAATTAGAAAAAGATTTTTAAAGTAAAGGTATAGAGAAAAGTTAAATCAAGAATTGCTTATGTGTTTGAGTGTTTTTCATAGGGACACGGACCACATATGGAAGGCATTGGACAACAACAGACTAATGGAGGATGTTGGACAACAACCAGCTGGTGGGGGAGGGCATTGGACAACGAATGACAGCAACTAGTTAACTTACTTACCTAGTGACAAGGTAAGTGTTCTCTTCCTTCCAAGACATTTTCATATTTTGTACTTAAACCAAATAAAAACGATAAAAGACTGAACAAAAAAATAATGAACATAATAGTAAAAGATAAATGATGTAAAATGATAAAACTATAAATAAAACTTAAAATTTAAGAAAGATTTTTTAAATAAAGATATAGAGAAAATTTACATCAAGAATGCTTATGTGTTTGAGTGTTTTTCATAGGGACATGGACCACAGATGGAAAGCATTGGACAACAACAGACTAATTGAGGACGTTGGACAACAACCAGCTAGTGGAGTAGGACATCATAGAAGGAATGGCAAAAACTGCCAAACTTACTCACCTTTTCACAAGGTAAGAGTTGTCTCCCTTACAAAACATTTTCAATTTGTATTAAAAATTATAAAAAAGATAAAAGACTAAACATAAAAATAATAAACATAATCGAAAAAAATAAAAGATTTGAAATGAATAAAACTATAAATAAAACTAAAGATTAAATGTTAAATGCTATATTAGTAATTTTTAAAATTAATAAAACTTTAAATAAAACTCAGGACTTCAGATAGAATAAAAGAATATAAGATATATGATATAAAATTAATTTTTAAAATGAATAAAACTATAAATAAAGCTTAAAGATTTAAAAGATGAATGATATAAAATGAATAAAACTATGAATAGATAAAATGTATTTTGAAAGTAAAGATATAGGGAAAAGATACATCAAGAATCGCTTACGTGCTTGAGTCTTTTTCATAGGGACTTGGACCAAGGGATGGAAGGCATTGGACAACAACAGACTAGTGGAGGACATTTAACAACAACAAGCTGGTGGGGGAGGGCATTAGACAACGAATTGCAGCAACTATGTAACTTATTTACCTAGTGACAAGGTAAGAATTCTCTATTTTCAAAACAAAAGTAAGGTAAAAGACAAAACATAAAATAATAAACATAATAGTAAAAGATAAATGATATAAAACGATAAAACTATAAATAAAACTTAAAATTAGAAAAAGATTTTTAAAGTAAAGGTAGTGAGAAAAGTTACATCAAGAATTGCTTATGTGTTTGAGTGTTTTTCATAGGGACACGGACCACATATGGAAGGCATTGGACAACAACAGACTAATGGGGGACGTTGGACAACAACCAGCTGGTTGGGGAGGGCATTGGACAACGAATGACAGCAACTAGTTAACTTACTTACCTAGTGACAAGGTAAGTGTTCTCTTCCTTCCAAGACATTTTCATATTTTGTACTTAAACCAAATAAAAAAGATAAAAGACTAAACAAAAAAATAATGAACATAATAGTAAAAGATAAATGATGTAAAATGATAAAACTATAAATAAAACTTAAAATTTAAAAATGATTTTTTAAATAAAGATATAGAGAAAATTTACATCAAGAATGCTTATGTGTTTGAATGTTTTTATAGGGACATGGACCTCAGATGGAAAGCATTGGACAACAACAGACTAATTGAGGACATTGGACAACAACCAGCTGGTGGAGTAGGGCATCATAGAAGGAATGGCAAAAACTGCCTAACTTACTCACCTTTTGACAAGGTAAGACTTGTCTCCCTTACAAAACATTTTCAATTTGTACTGAAAATAATAAAAAAGATAAAAGACTTAACATAAAAATAATGAACATAATTGAAAAATATAAATGATATAAAATAAATAAAACTATAAATAAAATTAAAGATTAAATGTTAAATGCTATATAAGTAATTTTTAAAATTGATAAAACTTTAAATAAAACTCAGGACCTCAGATAGAATAAAAGAATAAAAGATATAAGATATATGATATCAAATTAATTTTTAAAATGGATAAACTATAAATAAAGCCTAAAGATTTAAAAGATGAATGATATAAAATGAATAAAACTATGAATGGATAAAAGATATTTTGAAAGTAAAGATATAGGGAAAAGATACATCAAGAATTGCTTACGTGCTTGAGTCTTTTTCATAGGGACTTGGACCAAGGGATGGAAGGCATTGGACAACAACAGACTAATGGAGGACATTGGACAACAAGGAACTGGTGGAGGAGGGCATTGGACAACGAATGGCAGCAACTAGGTAACTTACTTACCTAGTGACAAGGTAAGAGTTCTCTCCCTTACAACACATTTTCATTTGAACTTAAACCAAATAAAAAGAATAAAAGGCTAAACATATAGATAAAAACATAATAGTAAAAGATAAATGATATAAAATGATAAAACTATAAATAAAACTTAAAATTTAAAAGAGATTTTTAAAGTAAAGGTATAGAGAAAAGTTACATAAAGAATTGCTTACGTGTTTGAGTGTTTTTCATAGGGACATGGACCTCATATGGAAGGCATTGGACAAAACAGACTAACGGAGGACATTTGACAACAAGGAACTGGTTGGGGAGGGTATTAAACAACGAATGGCAGCATACCTAGTGACAAGGTAAGTCTTCTCTCCCTTCCAAGACATTTCCATTTTGTACTTAAACCAAATAAAAAAGATAAAAGACTAAACAAAAAAAAAAAAATAATGAACAAAATAGTAAAAGATAAATAATGTGAAATGATAAAACTATAAATAAAACTTAAAATTTAAAAAAGATTTTTTTAAATAAAGATATAGTATAGAGAAAATTTACATCAAGAATGCTTATGTGTTTGAGTGTTTTTCATAGGGACTTGGACCTCAGATGGAAGGCATTTGACAACAACAGACTAATGAAGGACATTGGACAACAAGGAACTGGTGGAGGAGGGCATTGGACAACGAATTGCAGCAATTAGGTACATTACTTACCTAGTGAGAAGGTAAGAGTTCTCTCCCGTACAAGACATTTTCATTTTGAACTTAAACCAAATAAAAAAATAAAAGACTAAACATAGAAATAAATGCATAATAGTAAAAGATAAATGATATAGATGATGAAACTATGAATAAAACTTAAAATATAAAAGAGATTTTTAAAATAAAGGTATAGAGAAAAGTTACATCAAGAATTGCTTATGTGTTTGAGTGTTTTTCATAGGGACATGGACCACAGATGGAAGGCAATGGACAACAACAGACTAATTGAGGACATTGGACAACAACCAGGTGGTGGAGTAGGGCATCATAGAAGGAATGGCAAAAACTGCCTAACTTACTCACCTTTTGACAAGGTAAGAGTTGTCTCCCTTACAAAACATTTTCAATTTGTACTTAAAATAATAAAAAAGATAAAAGACTAAACATAAAAATAATAATAATAAATGATATAAAATGAATAAATATAAACGTCTTCAAATTGAATAGCATCATTTAAGAACAGATAAATTGGCAACGAGGACCAGACATGCACGTTTCGGGTACTTAACCCTCGTCAGTGATCCTCAAATCTAAACAATGTAATATGCCAAAAAATATGAAAGTTACTATGTCGAAAAAGCATACCGAAAGACGTGGCAGGATTGGTGGGACATGATGCTACAGGACCCACGGTTTAGAAATTTCAAGAAATTTTGATAACAGAAACTTTAGAATGCGTTGAAGAAACGATCAACCGAAATTGATCGAACTTGGCTACATGTGCCCTCGGGGACTCCTGGTCCACCAGCAGTGACACTCACCAAGTGGTATAAATATAAACGTCTTCAAATTGAATAGCATCATTTAAGAACAGATAAATTGGCAACGTGGACCAGACATGCACGTTTCGGGTACTTACCCTCGTCAGTGATCCTCAAATCTAAACAATGTAATATGCCAAAAAGTATGAAAGTTACTATGTCGAAAAAGCATACCGAAAGACGTGGCAGGATTGGTGGGATATGATGCTACAGGACCCACGGTTTAGAAATTTCAAGAAATTTTGATAACAGAAACTTTAGAATGCGTTGAAGAAACGATCAACTTAAATTGATCGAACTTGGCTACATGTGCCCTCGGGGACTCCTGGTCCACCAGCAGTGACACTCACCAAGTGGTATAAATATAAACGTCTTCAAATTGAACAGCATCATTTAAGAACAGATAAATAAAACTAAAGATTAAATGTTTAAGATATAAGATATATGATATCAAATTAATTTTAAAATGCATAAAACTATAAATAAAGCCTAAAGATTTAAAAGATGAATGATATAAAATAAATAAAACTATGAATAGATAAAAGATATTTTGAAAGTAAAGATATAGGGAAAAGATACATCAAGAATTGCTTACGAGCTTGAGTCTTTTTCCTAGGGGCTTGGACCAAGGGATGGAAGGCATTGGACAACAACAGACTAGTGGAGTACATTTAACAACAACAAGCTGGTGGAGGAGGGCATTGGACAAGGAATGGCAGCAACTCCGTAACTTTCTTACCTAGTTACAAGGTAAGAATTATCTCCCTTACGTTCATTTTGAACTTAAACCAAATAAAAAAAATAAAAGACTAAACATATAAATAAAAACATAATAGTAAAAGATAAATGATATAAAATGATAAAACTATAAATAAAACTTAAAATTTAAAAGAGATTTTTAAAGTCAAGGTATAGAGAAAAGTTACATCAAGAATTGCTTATGTGTTTGAGTGTTTTTCGTAGGGACATGGACCACAGATGGAAGGCATTGGACAAAAACAGACTAATGGAGGACGTTGGACAACAACCAGCTGGTCATGGAGGGCATTGGACAACGAATGGCAGCAACTAGGTAACTTACTTACCTAGTGACAAGGTAAGAGTTCTCTCCCTTACAAGAAATTTTCATTTTGAACTGAAAGCAAGTAAAAAAGATAAAGATTGAACATTAAAATAATAAACATAATTGAAAAATATGAATGATATAAAATGAATAAATCTATAAATAAAACTAAAGATTAAATGTTAAATGCTATATTAGTAATTTTTAAAAATTGATAAAACTTTAAATAAAGCCTAAAGATTTAAAAGATGAATGATATAGAATGAATAAAACTATGAATAGATGAAATATATTTTGAAAGTAAAGATATAGGGAAAAGATACATCAAGAATTGCTTACGTGCTTGAGTCTTTTTCACAGGGACTTGGACCAAGGGATGGAAGGCATTGGACAACAATAGACTAATGGAAGACATTCAACAACAACAAGCTGGTGGAGGAGGGCATTGGACAACGAATGACAGCAACTAGGTAACTTATTTACCTAGTGACAAGGTAAGAATTCTCTATCTTTCAAAACATTTTCATTTTGTACTTAAACTGATAAGTAATATAAAAGACTAAACATGAAATAACAAACATAATAGTAAAAGATAAATGATATAAAATGATAAAAATATAATTAAAACTTGAGATTTAAAAGAGATTTTTAAAGTAAAGATATAGGGAAAAGTTACATCAAGAAATGCTTATGTGTTTGAGTGTTTTTCATAGGGGCACGGAGCACAGATGGAAGGCATTGGACAACAACAGACTTATAGAGGACGTTGGACATCAACCAGCTGGTGGAGGAGGACATTGGACAACGAATGACAGCAACTAGGTAACTTAATTACCTAGTGAAAAGTTAAGTGTTATCTCCTTTACAAGACATTTTCATTTTGTACTTAAACCAAATAAAAGATAAAAGACTAAGGAAAAAATAATACACATAATAGTTAAAGATAAATGATGCAAAATGATAAAACTATAAATAAAACTTAAAATTTAAAAACGATTTTTAAATATAATATACAGAAAATTTACATTCAAGAATTGCTTATGTGTTTGAGTGTTTTTTATAGGGACATGGACCACAGATGGAAGGCATTGGACAACAACAGACTAATGGAGGACATTGGACAACAAGGAACTGGTGGAGGAGGGCATTGGACAACGAATGGCAGCAAGTAGGTAACTTACTTACCTAGTGACAAAGTAAGAGCTCTCTCCCATACAAGACATTTTCATTTTGTACTTAAACCAAATAAAAAGATAAAAGACTAAACAAAAATATAAATGGTAAACATAATAGTAAAGGATAAATGATGTAAAATGATAAAACTATAAATAAAACTTAAAATTGAAAAAAGATTTTTAAATAAAGATATAGAGAAAAGTTACATCAAGAATTGCTTATGTGTTTGAGTGTTTTTCATAGGGACATGGACCACAGATGGAAGGCATTGGACAACAACAGACTAATGGAGGACATTGGACAACAAGGAACTGGTGGAGGAGGGCATTGGACAACGAATGGCAGCAACTAGGTAACTTACTTACCTAGTGACAAGGTAAGAGTTCTCTCCCTAACAAGACATTTTCATTTTGAACTTAAACCAAATAAAAAAATAAAAGACTAAACATATAAATAAAAACATAATAGTAAAAGAAAAATGAGATAGATGATACAACTATGAATAAAACTTAAAATATAAAAGAGATTTTTAACGTAAAGGTATAGAGAAAAGCTACATCAAGAATTGCTTATGTGTTTGAGTGTTTTTTATAGGGACATGGACCACAGATGGAAGGCATTGGACAACAACAGACTAATTGAGGACGTTGGACAACAACCAGCTGGTGGAGTAGGGCATCATAGAAGAATGGCAAAAACTGCGTAACTTACTTACCTATTGACAAGGTAAGAGTTCTCTCCCTTACAAGACATTTTAATTTTGAACTGAAACCAAATAAAAAAAAATAAAAGACTAAGCATATAATTAAAAACATAATAGTAAAAGATAAATGATATAAAATGATAAAACTATAAATAAAACTTCAAATTTAAAAAAGATTTTTTGAATAAAGATATAGAGAAAAGTTACATCAAGAATTGCTTATGTGTTTGAGTGTTTTTCATAGGGACATGGACCACAGATGGAAGGCATTGGACAAATACAGACTAATAGAGGACGTTGGACAACAACCAGCTGGGGGAGGAGGGCATTGGACAACGAATGACAGCAACTAGGTAACTTATTTAACTAGTGACAAGGTAAGTGTTCTCTCCCTTACAAGACATTTTCATTTTGTACTTAAACCAAATAATAAGATAAAAGACTAAACAAAAATATAAATGGTAAACATAATAGTAAAGGATAAATGATGTTAAATGATAAAACTATAATTAAAACTTAAAATTTAAAAAAAGATTTTTTAAATGAAGATATAGAGAAAAGTTACATCAAGAATTGCTTATGTGTTTGAGTGTTTTTCATAGGGACTTGGACCTCAGATGGAAGGCATTGGACAACAACAGACTAATGAAGGACATTGGACAACAAGGAACTGGTGGAGGAGGGCATTGGACAACGAATGGCAGCATCTAGGTACATTACTTACCTAGTGAGAAGGTAAGAGTTCTCTCCCGTACAAGACATTTTCATTTTGAACTTAAACCAAATAAAAAAATAAAAGACTAAACATATAAATAAATGCATAATAGTAAAAGATAAATGATATAGATGATGAAACTATGAATAAAATTTAAAATATAAAAGAGATTTTTAAAATAAAGGTATAGAGAAAAGTTACATCAAGAATTGCTTATGTGTTTGAGTGTTTTTCATAGGGACATGGACCACAGATGGAAGGCATTGGACAACAACAGACTAATTGAGGACGTTGGACAACAACCAGGTGGTGGAGTAGGGCATCATGGAAGAATGGGAAAAACTGCATAACTTACTAACCTATCAACAAGGTAAGAGTTGTCTCCCTTACAAAACATTTTCAATTTGTACTAAAAATAATAAAAAAGATAAAAGACTAAACATAAAAATAATAAACATAATTGAAAAATATAAATGACATAAATGAATAAAACTATAAATAAAACTAAAGATTAATTCTTAAATGCTATATTGGTAATTTTTAAAATCAATAAAACTTTAAATAAAACTCAGGACTTAAGATAAAATAAGATAATAAAGGATAAAAGATAAATGATATAAAATTAATTTTTAAAATAGATAAAACTATAGATAAAACTTAAAGATTTAAAAGATGAATGATATAAATTAAATAAAACTATGAATAGATAAAAGATATTTTGAAAGTAGAGATATAGGGAAAAGATACATCAAGAATTGCTTACGTGCTTGAGTCTTTTTCCTACGGACTTGGACCAATGGATGGAAGGCATTGGACAACAACAGACTAGTGGAGGACATTTAACAACAACAAGCTGGTGGAGGAGGGCATTGGACAACGAATGGCAGCAACTAGGTAACTTATTTACCTAGTGACAAGGTAAGAATTCTCTATCTTTCAAAACATTTTCATTTTGTACTTAAATTGATAAGTAAGATAAAAGACTAAACATGAAATAATAAACATAATAGTAAAAGATAAATGATATAAAATGATAAAACTATAAATAAAACTTAAAATTAAAAAGAGATTTTTAAAGTAAAGGTATAGAGAAAAGTTACATCAAGAATTGCTTATGTGTTTGAGTGTTTTTCATAGGGACATGGACAACAGATGGAAGGCATTGGACAACAACAGACTAATGGAGGACGTTGGACAACAACCAGCTGGGGGAGGAGGGCATTGGACAACGAATCACAGCAACAAGGTAACTTAGTTGTATAGTGACAAGGTAAGTGTTCTCTCCCTTACAAGACATTTTCATTTTGTACTTAAACCAAATAAAAAAGATAAAAGACTAAACAAAAAAATATAATAAACATAATAGTAAAAGATAAATGATGTAAAATGATAAAACTATAAATAAAGCTTAAAATTTGAAAAAGAGTTTTTAATAAAGATATAGAAAAAATTGATATCAAGAATTGCTTATGTGTTTGAGTGTTTTTCATAGGGACATGGACCTCAGATGGAAGGCATTGGACAACAAGGAACTGGTGGAGGAGGGCATTGGACAACGAATAGCAGCAACAAGGTAACTTACTTACCTAGTGACAAGGTAAGAGTTCTCTCCCTTACAAGATATTTTTTTAACTTAAACCAAATAGAAAAAAGACTAAACACATAAATAAAACATAATGGTAAAAGATAAATGATATAAAATGATAAAACTATAAATAAAACTTAAAATTTAAAAAGGGATTTTTATAGTGAAGGTATAGAGAAAAGTTGCATCAAGAATTGCTTATATGTTTGAGTGTTTTTCATAGGGACACGGACCACAGATGGAAGGCATTGGACAACAACAGACTAATGGAGGACGTTTGACAACAAGGAACTGGTGGAGGAGGGCATTGGATAACGAATGGCAGCAACTAGGTAACTTACTTACCTAGTGACAAGGTAGGAGTTCTCTCCCTTACAATACATTTTCATTTCGAACTTAAACCAAATAAAAAAACAGACTAAATATATAAATAATGACATAATAGTAAAAGATAAATGATATAAAATGATAAAACTATAAATAAAACTTAAAATTTAAAAAAGATTTTTTTAAATAAAGATATAGAGAAAATTTACATGAAGAATTGCTTATGTGTTTGAGTGTTTTTCATAGGGACATGGACCTTAGATGGAAGGCATTGGACAACAACAGATTAATGGAGGATATTGGACAAAAAGGAACTGGTGGAGGAGGACATTGGACAACGAATGGCAGCAACTAGGTAACTTACTTACCTAGTGACAAGGTAGGAGTTCTTTCCCTAACAAGACATTTTCATTTTGAACTTAATCCAAATAGAAAAAATAAAAGACTAAATTTATAAATAAAAACATAATAGTAAAAGATAAATGATATAAAATGATAAAACTATAAATAAAACTTAAAATTTAAAAGAGATTTTTAGGATACTTCCTATCAGGAAGTCTCCTTATGTTACCGTAACAGTTGAGACATTCCCGATTTGCAAACAAATCCATACGACTCAAAATATAGTGCTTTTTCTAATTTAGGAATTTGCTGTCTGACACATGCAAGATCAAGATTAAAAGTTTCAATTGCATATAAAGTAAATGCATCACTAAAAAATCAACTATTCATTTCTTGCTTTCACTGCTCGCCAGTGGCGTAGTAATACATGTATAGTACTTCTTTTAACTTATACAATGTAAGAGTTGTCTTCCATTCTGTTATGGGTCAGAATACCCCAAAACGCCAGCAAAAATCAGACAAAGACAGAATATAAATTTACAGGTTTAATTATGTACAAAATATATATATTTGAAATGATTACAACTTACAATACAATGTCCGGATCAAAGTGTCCGTTACGGTCCACAAAGTCTATCGAATGTATGGTTTCCGGTAATCACAAACGTTCTCGAAAGATCAGTGTCCAAACGTTGTTAAATGGATTAAAGTCTCAACAAATAAAGTGTCCCAGTATATCAGAATAGATGAATGAATCGTGTCTACGAATGTGTACGAATGCCCTCTCAACACAGTTCCTCAGAGGTATTTATACTTAATAACAATGAATTAACCAGAAGCTTCTAGAACAATGACTCATTACAAATGATTAACAATAGAGTAAATTCTAGAAATCACAGTCATGTGATGATAATGATGTAACAAAGAACATACTGGAATATTCTCTATTGAAATAAACATGACATAGTAAAATCTAGAAAGAATTATTATGAAATCATTAAATAACCTGACTAAGTACATGTGTACCTACACATAAAGTAAAACTAAAATAATACATGACCCACAACACCTCCCCCCTTAAAAAAAGTTTGAATGTCAATGAAAACTTAGGTGGTAAATTCTTCAAAAATAACTCATGAAACTCTCGATAGTGCATCTGCAATCACATTGTCTTTGCCCTTGATATGGTTAATAATGATATTGTACTCTTGCAACAATAAACTCCACCTTGTAAGTCTTTGATTCTTGTTTGACATTTTGTGCAAAAATGTGAGAGGGTTGTGGTCAGTATATACAAGAATGGGATGTAAAGTAACATTCAAATAAACATCAAAATGTTGTAAAGCTAACAATAATGCAAGACACTCTTTTTCAATAGTAGAGTAATTCTTTTGACATTTTGTCAATTTCTTTGAAAAATAACAAACAACTCTATCTACACCATCATCATTTTCTTGAAACAAAGCAGCCCCGATTCCTACGTCACTGGCATCAACAGTAAGCTTAAATTGCTTATCAAAATTTGGAGCTGACAGGACAGGACTATTCATAAGAACACATTTGATTTTCTTAAAAGATTCGTCACAGTCATTGGTCCACGCAATATTCACTCTCTTTTGTAACAGATTGGTAAGTGGACCAACAACTGACGAGAAATTTGGACAAAATTTTCTGTAGAATCCTGCCATTCCCAAAAATCTCATTATCTCTTTCTTATTGGTAGGAATCGGGAACTTTGAAATAGCTTCCACCTTGGCCATGATAGGAGTAACAAAACCTTGACCTACTTTGTGACCCAAATATTCTACAGTCGCATGACAAAATTCACTTTTCGCAAGGTTCACTGTAAGGTTTGCTTTCGCCAGTATGTCGAAGAAGGTACGCATGATTCGGAGATGATCATCCCAGGTGTCGCTGTAGATGATGACGTCATCGATGTACGCCTTGCATCCTTCGAGATGATTTAGGAGCGAATGAATCATCCTCTGGAATGTGGCTGGTGCGTTTTTCATACCAAAGGGCATTACTTTATATTGGTATAGCCCATCTGGAGTCGCAAATGCCGATATTTCTCTGGCTCTCTCTGTAAGCGGGACCTGCCAATAGCCTTTAAGCAAGTCAAATTTACTGACATATTTTGCACTGCCAATTTTATCGATACAGTCATCGATTCGTGGGATCGGATAAGAGTCAGTTTTGGTGACTGAATTGACTTTTCTAAAGTCCGTACACAATCGGTAAGTTCCGTCTGGCTTCGGAACAAGAATACATGGGGAACTCCAATCACTATTGCTGGGTTCAATAATGTCATTTTCGAGCATGTATTGAATTTCTTTCCGCTTGTATTGAAGTTTTATCGGGTTTAACCGATAGGGATGCTGTTTGATTGGTGACGCATCACCCACAATGACGTCATGATGAGATGCATTCGTCTTTTTTGGAACGTCCGGAAAGATGGTCGTATATTCTCGCATTAATTGATGCACTTCCTCTTTTTGATGCACGGTCAGATGTCCGAGTTTCACTTCCGGATTTGTCAGAATATCAGAATTTTTCAAACGGACACTTTGAGCGAAGTCTTTTTCGACAGTCTCTTCATTACATTCAGGTTCAACACAATTTTCTAATGTATTTACATTGGCCAAAGTGGAAACTGGTTTTATAGAATTTCGGTCACTTCTATCAAAATACTCTTTCAACATGTTAACATGACACACTCTTTTTTCTTTTCGCCGACCTGGTGTCTTAACCACATAGTTAACATCACTAATTTTACTCTCAATCTCATAAGGACCGAAATATCTAGCTTGCAAAGGATGACCAGGGATAGGCAAAAATACAAGAACTTTATCGCCTGGTTTAAAAACTCTGTTTCTAGCATCTTTGTCATACCATGTTTTCATTTTCATTTGAGATGTTTTGAGATTTTCTTGAGCCAATTTGCAAGCATTATATAATTTCTCTTTGAAATTAGACACGTAGTCTAAGAGATTCAAATCGCTAGTCTCAGTCAACCATTTTTCCTTCAATAACTTCAATGGCCCCCTGACCGTATGCCCAAAAACTAGCTCAAAGGGACTGAACCCCAGGGACTCCTGAACCGCTTCTCGTGCCGCAAACAACACGAGGTGAACCCCTTCATCCCAGTCTTTTCCATACTGGTGACAATATGTTTTCATCATAGTTTTAAGGGTTTGATGAAAGCGTTCAAGTGCCCCCTGGGACTCAGGATGGTACGCAGAAGACTTATACTGCCTGATACCTAGCTCATGCATAACCTGCTGAAACAATCCTGACATAAAATTCGAACCCTGATCTGACTGAATAGCCTTGGGAGCACCTACGAAACTGAAAAACTTTCAAAGGGCCTTAACTATGGTCTTTGCCTTAATATTCCTAAGAGGTATGGCTTCAGGAAACCTAGTCGAAGTACACATAATTGTCAATAAGTACTGATTCCCTGACCTAGTCCTAGGCAAAGGACCTACACAATCAACTAACACCCTACTAAAAGGTTCCTCAAAGGCTGGAATGGGTTGGAGGGGAGCAGGTGGTATAACTTGATTGGGTTTACCTACCATCTGACAACTATGACAAGACTTACAAAACTCAGACACATCTTTCCTCAACTTAGGCCAGTAAAAGTGACTTAAAATCCTATTATAAGTCTTATTAACACCTAAATGACCTGCCATGGGTGTGTCGTGAGCTAAACTCATGATGTCCCCGCGATACGCTACTGGAACCACTATCTGGTGAACGACCCGCCACACTTCATTAGGGGGTGCATCGGGTGGTCTCCATTTCCGCATAAGGATGCCATCTTGTATGTAGAAGCACTCTCCGACTTTGTCCGCTTCTTCTCGGGGAAGGGCCCTCTTACTTAGTCGGATGATCTCCGGATCTTTAGTTTGCTTGGAGAGGAGCTGCTCACGGCTTAAGGCATCTGTATCTCTGTCTAATGGCGGATGGGAATCATCACCGGGTACTGTCGGAGACTTGTCAACATGAAGTGGTACTGACGTCTCAGGTACGCTGTCATCAATGGTAGACATGAATGTGTCAGAAAGGTCTATATTTTCGGAGGGATGGTCCTCGTTAAGTGCAGAAGTACTCGCAGCCTCTTTTAGTCTGTTCCTGGCCATCGCCCTGGTTACTGCGCAGGCTGGGTACAAGTCGTCGTCTTCATCATCGGACACGACATCGGACGTGATTTTCTCACAAACAATCGGATCGGCTACAACTTTGCCGCCAGCTAAATCGTTGCCAAGCAACAAGGAAACGCCTTGAACGGGAAGAGTAGGTCGAACGCCTACGATAACAGGCCCAGTAATTAAGTCTGACTTCAAATAAATTTTATGAAGGGGAACATCAATGACGCCTAGCTCCACACCCTGTAATAAAACTGACCTACCAGTAAAAGTGTGCTCAGACAAAGGCAATGAACCCTCTAACAATAAAGTCTGGGCAGCACCAGTATCTCTCAAAATCTGAACAGGCAACGCTTCGCTAGAATCACTGAGTGAAACAAATCCCTGTGACAAAAAGGGCTTATAATGATCCTCCACAAAATCATCAGAACTGGACTTAGAACCCTGAATCTCAGGAGTGTCAGAACAAATCGAATATAAGGCTTTCCTATCATTTCTAACAGACGCACAGGCCTGTGACTTAAGTTCTTTTTTCTTCTTAAGCTTCAAACACTCACCAATAACATGACCTTTTTTCTTACAATAATTGCATGTAGGAAGCGACCCCACCCCTGGGGATGCCTCAGAACGCTCGGACCTAGGACCGGACGTAGAACCACCTTGAGATGGTGACTGGGAACTAATGGACGACTGAGACTCTTGTAAATTTTTCTTTGGAAAATCTGACGTTTTTGCGCTATCGCTAGATTGAGTTTTTGACACAAAATTTTTCTTATGAGTGAGAGCATACGTATCAGACAAAACAGCAGCTTCTTCAAGAGTTTTAACATTTTTGTCTTCCAAATGAGTTCTTAAATCTTGATGTACACACTCTTTGAACTCTTCTATCAGAATTATTTGACGCAAATTGTCAAATGAATTGGGAATTTTCTTGGATCGAAACCACTGATCAAATAAATCTTCTTTTTCTCGAGCGAATTCAACATATGTTTGATTTTCAAACTTTTTGTACTTTCTAAACTTTTGTCTGTACGCCTCAGGTACTAACTGATATGCTCTCAAAATCGTGTCCTTGACCTTGTCATAGTCTGAACTCTCAGCAATACTGAGCGCCGAGTACACTTCAGCCGCTTTGCCAATAAGTACGCTTTGTAATAAAGTTGGCCAAAAATCGCGTGGCCACTTCAGATTGGCCGCGATTTTCTCAAAATGTGGAAAATATTTGTTCACGGACTTTTCTTGAAATTTTGGTACTAATCTGATGTTTTTGGCGGCGTCGAATTCAGACTTGACAGGCGAAGGAACAGGATTTTCCTTAGCGCTTTTCTCTAATTTTAACTTTTCTAACTCAAACTGGAGTTCTTTCTCGTGCATACGTTCCTGTTTCTCTCTTTCTTCTTTTTCTCTTTGTCTTTCTTTTTCTTCTTTTTCAAATTGTAATTGTAATTTCATTTTCTCTAATTCAAACTCATATTTTGACATTTTGGTTTCGCTTGAAACAGGTTCAACAGGAAAATCGTATGACGAAAAGATTTCCTCAGCTAAAAGCTCTTTAGCCACAATATTTCTAATTTCTTGTTTTCTCATTGAAGATTTTACATCTAACTTCAAGTGAAGACCTAAACCAATCAAATCATCTTTTTTCAATGATTCGAACTCATCTACAGTCGGCGATTTCAAAAATTCAGTGACCGAAAATACCATGATTGATTTCTGCTGGCAAACGTTTTACTAAAAAAAATTTTCCTTTTTTCAAAAAAACGAACTTTACGTAAAAATGCAAATATGCAGAGATTACTATCCCGGACGAGCCCCCAATTCTGTTATGGGTCAGAATACCCCAAAACGCCAGCAAAAATCAGACAAAGACAGAATATAAATTTACAGGTTTAATTATGTACAAAATATATATATTTGAAATGATTACAACTTACAATACAATGTCCGGATCAAAGTGTCCGTTACGGTCCACAAAGTCTATCGAATGTATGGTTTCCGGTAATCACAAACGTTCTCGAAAGATCAGTGTCCAAACGTTGTTAAATGGATTAAAGTCTCAACAAATAAAGTGTCCCAGTATATCAGAATAGATGAATGAATCGTGTCTACGAATGTGTACGAATGCCCTCTCAACACAGTTCCTCAGAGGTATTTATACTTAATAACAATGAATTAACCAGAAGCTTCTAGAACAATGACTCATTACAAATGATTAACAATAGAGTAAATTCTAGAAATCACAGTCATGTGATGATAATGATGTAACAAAGAACATACTGGAATATTCTCTATTGAAATAAACATGACATAGTAAAATCTAGAAAGAATTATTATGAAATCATTAAATAACCTGACTAAGTACATGTGTACCTACACATAAAGTAAAACTAAAATAATACATGACCCACAACACTATGTACATGATGTATATACCGAAGAGAAACGAAAGTAGAAACGAAGCATGATCTTGTTGAAACAAATAGGAAATTCTGGTAATTAAAATGAGAATTTTTGGAAATTACCAGTGATAATAAACTTAAAGTTACGCTGGAACTACATGTCACCGCTCTTTTATCATATATATTGTAGATTGTAAGTAATTTTAAACATGCATGCATGGTCTTAACGTCTTTCTAGTTTCTATTTTAAACATGCATGCATGGTCTTAACGTCTTTCTAGTTTCCAAATGGGTTAATTTTAAGACTCTGCTCCGGGTTTAAGTCGTCAGAATAAAATTTATTTTAAAGTATACCACTTATAGTAAATATAAACAGTTTATAAATTATGCTGTTTATAGAACACGATGAGCTCAGAAATGAAAATTATTAGCTTCACATGCATATGCATCCTATGTATAAAAAATCATCATCAATTCATCATTACATAAACAATAAAAGTTTTCAACATTCATTTTGAATAGAAGTATCGTTCAGGACCTTCAGTCCTTTGATTAAAGTAAAGGTATAGAGAAAAGTTACATCAAGAATTGCTTATGTGTTTGAGTGTTTTTCAGAGGGACATGGACCATAGATGGAAGGCATTGGACAACAACAGACTAATGGAGGACGTTGGACAACAACCAGCTGGGGTAGGAGGGCATTGGACAACGAATGACAGCAACTAGGTAACTTACTTATCTAGTGACAAAGTAATTGCTCTCTCCCTTACAAGATATTTTCATTTTGTACTTTAACCAAATAAAAATGATAAAAGACTAAACAAAGATAAAAATAATAAACATAATAGTAAAAGATAAATGATATAAAATGATAAAACTATAAATAAAACTTAAAATTTGAAAGGTATTTTGAAAGTAAAGGTATAGAGAAAAGTTACATCAAGTATCGTTATGTGTTTGAGTGTTTTTCATAGGGACATGGACCACAGATGGAAGGCATTGGACAAAGACAGACTAATAGAGGACGTTGGACAACAACCAGCTGGGGGAGGAGGGCATTGTACAACGATTGACAGCAACTAGGTAACTTACTTACCTAGTGACAAGGTAAGTGTTCTCTCCATTACATGACATTTTCATTTTGTACTTAAACCCCCAAAAAAAGGATAAAAGACTAAACAAAAAAATAATAAATATAAGAGTAAAGATAAATGATGTTAAATGATAAAACTATAAATAAAACTTAAAATTTAAAAAAGATTTTTTTGAATAAAGATATACAGAAAAGTTACATCAAGAATTGCTTATGTGTTTGAGTGTTTTTCATAGGGACATGCACCTCAGATGGAAGGCATTGGACAACAACAGACTAATGGAGGACATTGGACAACAAGGAACTGGTGGAGGAGGGCATTGGACAACGAATGGCAGCAACTAGGTAACTTACTTACCTAGTGACAAGGTAAGAGTTCTCTCCATTACAAGACATTTTCATTTTGAATTTAAACCAAATAAAAAGATAAAAGACTAAACATATAAATAAAAGCATAATACTAAAAGATAAATGATATAGATGATAAAACTATGAATAAACCTTAAAATATAAAAGAGATTTTTAAAGTAAAGGTATAGAGAAAAGTTACATCAAGAATTGCTTATGTGTTTGAGTGTTTTTCATAGGGACATGGACCACAGATTGAAGGCGTTGGACAACAACAGACTACTTGAGGACGTTGGACAACAACCAGCTGGTGGAGTAGGGCATCATAGAAGAACGGCAAAAACTGCGTAACTTACTTACCTATTGACAAGGTAAGATTTGTCTCCCTTACAAAACATTTTCAATTTGTACTAAAAATAAAAAAGATAAAATACTAAACATAAAAATAATAAACATTATTGAAAAATATAAATGATATAAAATGAATAAAACTATAAATAAAACTAAAGATTCAATGTTAAATGCTATATTGGTAATTTTTAAAATCAATAAAACTTTAAATAAAACTCAGGACTTAAGATAAAATAAAATAATAAAGGATAAAAGATAAATGATATAAAATTAATTTTTAAAATAGATAAAACTATTAATAAAACCTAAAGATTTAAAAGATGAATGATATAAAATAAATAAAACTATGAATAGATAAAAGATATTTTGAAAGTAGAGATATAGGGAAAAGATACATCAAGAATTGCTTACGTGCTTGAGTCTTTTTACTAGAGACTTGGACCAAGGGATGGAAGGCATTGGGACAACAACAGACTAGTGGAGGACATTTAACGTATCATATGTACAAATGAAGATCTCGCGGACGTCTCGTCCATTTAAACAGTGTTAAAATGATCTCGGTAATCTTCGGCAGTGTCTCGATAGTTTCCGTGGCTTGAGCGACGGTCGGCATCCTGACCTCTGATGTTAGAAACCATTATTTATGTTGTATTAGGTATATTTAGGTAAAAATATGCCATGATTCTAACTATATAATACACTTGATATTTATTTGTACAATGGATACCTTAACATCAACATGCAGGTGGAGGAGGGCATTGGACAACGTATGGCAGCAACTAGGTAACTTATTTACCTAGTGACAGGGTAAGAATTCTCTATCTTTCAAAACATTTTCATTTTGTACTTAAACTGAAAAGTAAGATAAAAAACTAAACATAAAATAATAAACATAATAGTAAAAGATAAATGATATAAAATGATAAAACTATAAATAAAACTTAAAATTAAAAAGAGATTTTTAAAGTAAAGGTATAGAGAAAAGTTACATCAAGAATTGCTTATGTGTTTGAGTGTTTTTCATAGGGACATGGACCTCAGATGAAAGGCATTGGACAACAACAGGCTAATGGAGGACGTTGGACAACAACCAGCTGGGGTAGGAGGGCATTGGAAAACGAATGACAGCAACTAGGTAACTTACTTACCTAGTGACAAGGTAAGTGTTCTCTCCCTTACAAGACATTTTCATTTTGTACTTAAACCAAATAAAAAAGATAAAAGACTAAACAAAAAAAATACTAAACATAATAGTAAAAGATAAATGATGTAAAATGATAAAACTATAAATAAAACTTAAAATTTGAAAAAGATTTTTTAAATAAAGATATCGAGAAAATTTATATCAAGAATTGCTTATGTGTTTGAGTGTTTTTCATAGGGACATGGACCTCAGATTGAAGGCATTGGACAACAACAGAATAATGGAGGACATTGGACAACAAGGAACTGGTGGAGGAGGGCATTGGACAACGAATGGCAGCAACTAGGTAACTTACTTACTTAGTGACAAGGTAAGAGTTCTCTCCCTAACAAGACATTTTCATTTTAAATTTAAACCAAATAAAAAAATAAAAGACTAAACATATAAATAAAAGCATAATAGTAAAAGATAAATGATATAGATGATGAAACTATGAATAAACCTTAAAATATAAAAGAGATTTTTAAAGTAAAGATATAGAGAAAAGTTACATCAAGAATTGCTTATGTGTTTGAGTGTTTTTCATAGGGACATGGACCACAGATGGAAGGCATTGGACAACAACAGACTAATTAAGGACGTTGGACAACAACCAGCTGGTAGAGGGCATCATAGAAGAATGGCAAAAACTGAGTAAGTTACTAACATTTTTGTACCTATTGACAAGGTAAGAGTTTTCTCCGTTACAAAACATTTTCAATTTGTACTAAAAATAATAAAAAAGATAAAAGACTAAACATAAAGATAATAAACATAATTGAAAAATATAAATGATATAAAATGAATAAAACTATAAATAAAACTAAAGATTCAATGTTAAATGCTATATTGGTAATTTTTAAAATCAATAAAACTTTAAATAAAACTAAGGACTTAAGATAAAATAAGATAATAAAGGATAAAAGATAAATGATATAAAATTAATTTTTAAAATAAATAAAACTATAAATAAAACCTAAAGATTTAAAAGAAGAATGATATAAAATAAATAAAACTATGAATAGATAAAAGATATTTTGAAAGTAGAGATATAGGGAAAAGATACATCAAGAATTGCTTACGTGCTTGAGTCTTTTTCCTAGGGACTTGGACCAAGGGATGGAAGGCATTGGACAACAACAGACTAGTGGAGGAAATTTAACAACAACACGCTGGTGGAGGATGGCATTGGACAACGAATGGCAGCAACTAGGTAATTATTTACCTAGTGACAAGGTAAGAATTCTCTATCTTTCAAAACATTTCCATTTTGTACTTAAAGTGATAAGTAAGAAAAAAAAAACTAAACATAAAATAATAAACATAATAGTAAAAGATAAATGATATAAAATGATAAAACTATAAATAAAACTTAATATTAAAAAGAGATTTTTAGCTCACTTCGATGAAGTTGAGATGAGGTTATGCTATAACCCCGGCGTCCGCGTCCCCGTCCGCGTCCGCGTCCGCGCCCGCGTCCACGTCCACGTCCACGTCCGGTTAAAGTTTTGGGGTAACTCAGTATCTGACAAAGTACTGATGCTACAGTAAGCAAACTTGCACAAGTGATTCATCTTGGGATGCTGATGTGAAGCCATGCATCGGATGCAGCATCTGACCTACATTTTCCGGTTGAATGACTTTGTCAATGTCTGGTTAAAGTGTTTGGGGTAGTTCAGTATCTGAAAAAGTACTGATGCTACAGTAACCAAACTTGCACAAGTGATTCATCTTGGGATGCTGAGGTGAACCCATGCATTGGATGCAGCATCTGACCTACATTTTCCGCTTTAGTGATTTTGCCTTACAAGGCAAATATTGAGCAAAGTATAAGTGCTACATGTACCAAACTTGCATATTGGATGTATCTTTGATCAAACTTTCATAAAATGACCTTGACCTACTTTTTTCGCCTGAGTGATTTTGCCTTTAAAGGCTAATATTGAGCAAAGTATAAGTGCTACATGTACCAAACTTGCATATTGGATGTATCTTTGATCAAATTTTCATAAAATGACCTTGACCTACTTTTTCCGCTTTAGTGATTTTGCCTTTAAAGGCCAATATTGAGCAAAGTATAAGTGCTACATGTACCAAACTTGCATATTGGATGTATCTTTGATCAAACTTTCATGAAATGACCTTGACTTACTTTGTTCCACTTGAGTGATTTTCTTAATATACATGTACTTAGAGATATGTTTAAATTGAACTTTGATGCCGCAAGGTGAGCTTCGTAATCTTTGATTACACTATGTTTAAAGTAAAGATATAGAGAAAATATACATGAAGATTTGCTTATGTGTTTGAGTGTTTTTCATAGGGACATGGACCACAGATGGAAGGCATTGGACAACAACAGACTATTGAGGACGTTGGGCAACAACAAGCTGGGGAAGGAGGGCATTGGACAACGAATGACAGCAATTAGGTAACTTAGTTACATAGTGACAAGGTAAGTGTTCTCTCCCTTACAAGACATTTTCATTTTGTACTTAAACCAAATAAAAAAGATAAAAGACTAAACATAAAATAGTAAACATAATAGTAAAAGATAAATGATATAAAATGATAAAACTATAAATAAAACTTAAAATTAAAAAGAGATTTTTAAAGTAAAGGTATAGAGAAAAGTAACATTAAGAATTGCTTATGTGTTTGAGTGTTTTTCATAGGGACATGGACCACAGATGGAAGGCATTGGACAACAACAGACTAATGGAGGAGTTTGGACAACAATAAGCTGGGGGAGGAGGGCATTGGACAACGAATGACAGCAACTAGGTAACTTATTTACCTAGTGACAAGGTAAGTGTTCTCTCCCTTACAAGACATTTTCATTTTGTACTTAAACCAAATAAAAAAGATAAAAGACTAAACAAAAAAATACTAAACATAATAGTAAAAGATAAATGATGTAAAATGATAAAACTATAAATAAAACTTAAAATTTAAAAAGATTTTTTAAGTAAAGATATAGAGAAAATTTACATGAAGAATTGCTTATGTGTTTGAGTGTTTTTCATAGGGACATGGACCTCAGATGGAAGGCATTTGATAACAACAGACTAATGGAGGACATTGGACAACAAGGAACTGGTGGAGGAGGGCATTGGACAACGAATGGCAGCAACTAGGTAACTTACTTACCTAGTGACAAGGTAAGAGTTCTCTCCCTAACAAGACATTTTCATTTTGAACTTAAACCAAAAAACATAAAAGACTAAACATATAAATAAAAACATAATAGTAAAAGATAGATGATATAAAATGATAAAACTATAAATAAAACTTCAAATTTAAAAGGTATTTTGAAAGTAAAGGCATAGAGAAAAGTTACATCAAGAATTGCTTATGTGTTTGAGTGTTTTTCATAGGGACATGGACCACAGATGGAAGGTATTGGACAAAGACAGACTAATTGAGGACGTTGGACAACAACCAGCTGGGGGGGGAGGGCATTGGACAACGATTGACAGCAACTAGGTAACTTACTTACCTAGTGACAAGGTAAGAGCTCTCTCCCTTACAAGACATTTTCATTTTGTACTTAAACCAAATAAAAAAGATAAAAGACTAAACAAAAATAAAAATAATAAACAAAATAATAAAAGATAAATGATATAATATGATAAACTATAAATAAAACTTAAAATTTGAAAGGTGTTTTTAAAGTAAAAATATAGAGAAAAGTTACATGAAGAATTGCTTATGTGTTTGAGTGTTTTTCATAGGGACATGGACCACAGATGGAAGGCATTGGACAACAACAGACTAATGGAGGACGTTGGACAACAACCAGCTGGGGGAGGAGGGCATTGGACAACGAATGACAGCAACTAGGTAACTTACTTACCTAGTGACAAGGTAAGTGTTCTATCCCTTACAAGACATTTTCATTTTGTACTTAAACCAAATAAAAAAGATGAAAGACTAAACAAAAAAAATAATAAACATAATAGTAAAGATAAAGATGTTAAATGATAAAACTATAAATGAAACTTAAAATTTAAAAAAGATTTTTTAAATAAAGACATAGAGAAAAGTTACATGAAGAATTGCTTATGTGTTTGAGTGTTTTTCATAGGGACATGGACCTCAGATGGAAGGCATTGGAAAACAACAGACTAATGGAGGACATTGGACAACAAGGAACTGGTGGAGGAGGGCATTGGACAACGAATGGCAGCAACTAGGTAACTTACTTACCTAGTGACAAGGTAAGAGTTCTCTCCCTTACAAGATATTTTTATTTTGAACTTAAACCAAATAGAAAAAAAAACTAAACATATAAATAAGACATAATGGTAAAAGATAAATCAGGGGGGCCGAAATACTAAACGCGATATTGTTAAGGTGGGATAAATAAGGTATAAACATCCGCTTCGATGAGGGGGTACGTATGTTTTTCTTTCTCACACATGTACGTCGCTTTATATGTCCAGCTAAACATAGTTATCATTCGCTAAGTTATTGCCAAAAGTATTTCCATAACGTTTAATACTGAACATAGATCATACCAGTTTTGCTATAACGTGACCGAAAGTTGGCAAATGTGCATCAGAATATTGCTTTGATGGTGTATTTGTTGATTTTTGGCCTATTTAGATTATTTTAATGCCATTGGACGTCCTATCATGACAAAAAATGAGAAACTTTGTC
Source organism: Pinctada fucata (assembly GCA_028142955.1). Classification (NCBI taxonomy): domain Eukaryota; kingdom Metazoa; phylum Mollusca; class Bivalvia; order Pterioida; family Pteriidae; genus Pinctada; species Pinctada fucata. The sequence goes on from AP027109.1 coordinate 19,654,222, forward strand.
ATGGAATTAGTCTCTTTAGTATTGAAATATACATCTGATCGCGAAAAATGGTAATAAATACAAAATTGTACGATAGGATCTTAATAAAGCCGATTTGTTAAGGGTGTAACCAGAATGACTCTTGCTGGTACTTGACCAATCTAAAGTATTGTAACAGCGCTTTCGTACGAATTCCTCTCTGACTGACTGTGACGACAGGACTCCATGACGTACCCTGTCCAAACCTCTTTAGAATTGACATTGATTCTCAACAGCATCTTCTCTTCGATTTTTTTTGGTAGGATTCTTCGGGGAAATAGCATGCATGAGCTTGCTACAGCCAGCAGAGCACGGACTTAATTTCATACGCATTCTGTTTTTCATATACATTTTCATTGCTTTGGCCTCTTCTTCATGTTGTCAGTTTGTTTGGTCATCTTACAGAGAGGATGATATTTTACACCACCATTGTATTCTTTGAGACCTCTGGGTTATCGGAAAATTGGGAGGGTTGTGCGCACGTAAACCGGATAACAACATCATCTGCTACTTGGATGACAGATGACCGTTCTCAGTCGGCACCGATTGCCCATTGGTATCGTTGGTTTATATTTACGATATATAGATATATCATTTTGGTTTAGCCTTAAATAAATCTATGGAAAGTGGTTTTAGACAGTACGTGTATTTTCGTATTTCTTATAGCTCTACAGTGCTCCATTTTGGCATATTTTCGTGGATTTCACACTTCATTGCCATGATGTGAAAACCCCATTAGTTATTTTAAAAATACTTGTATTTCTTTTTCTTTGTGCTTTTAAATCTCCCTTATATTAACATGTCGACTTTTAAATGCCCTAAAAATTGTGCAGCGCCGCATTCATTCATCTGAGTGGCGCCACCTATAATTATTACGCGTTCATACATGTTTATTCTGCTGTCTTAGTAATGTTATTGTTCGAGTATTGTCTTTTTTTCTCTCATGTTTAACCATCCCTCTGTAATCACTGCAACGTTTTCATTTTGGTGATCTCCTCCTTATCTAGTCCGGACGATCAGTATGTCCGACAAGAAAAAAAAATGAAATCAGTTCTGCTTTCATGAACTACTCCTTATCATAACATTTCTCAATATTATTCTCCTGGTTTAACTTTTCTTAATTAGTATCAAATATTTGACGATAAAGAAAAGAATATGTAAATAGAGAAATGTTATTCGCTCTCTTGATAACAAATGAAAAAAAATCGTATGAGTAACATGTATGATGTACGTTTTAATATGGAGAAATGTTTCGATTACTGAACCATACTGCCATGCGCTGTGTTGAGATTGAACTCGGTACTCCTGCAGCTTTGTAGGTTGAATTACACCAATATAGGACATCACAGTATGCTAGCGAGAGTTCGATATGAGTGTATTAGCGAATAGGATATCAAATTTAGATATATGACGAGAATTAAGGGAGATATTTAAGAAAATGTAATATATTTGTATCCATTTTTACCATTTTGGGAGTATTAAAATCCTCGTTTCAAATTCTTCATTAGTATTTAGCCCCCTGATAAATGATATAAAATGATAAAACTATGTATAAAACTTAAAATTTAAAAGAGATTTTTAAAGTAAAGGTATAGAGAAAAGTTGCATCAAGAATTGGTTATATGTTTGAGTGTTTTTCATAGGGACACTGACCACAGATGGAAGGCATTGGACAACAACAGACTGATGGAGGACGTTGGACAACAACCAGCTGGGGGAGGAGGGCATTGGACAACGAATGACAGCAACTAGGTAAATTACTTACCTAGTGACAAGGTAAGTGTTCTCTCCCTTACAAGACATTTTCATTTTGTACTCAAACCAAATAAAAAAGATAAAAGACTAAACAACAAAATAATAAACATAATAGTAAAGATAAATGATGTTAAATGATAAAACTATAAATAAAACTTAAAATCTAAAAAAGATTTTTTAAATAAAGATATAGAGAAAAATTACATCAAGAATTGCTTATGTGTTTGAGTGTTTTTCATAGGGACATGGACCTCAGATGGAAGGCATTGGAAAACAACAGACTAATGGAGGACATTGGACAACAAGGAACTGGTGGAGGAGGGCATTGGACAACGAATGGCAGCAACTAGGTAACTTACTTACCTAGTGACAAGGTAAGAGTTCTCTCCCTTACAAGATATTTTTATTTTGAACTTAAACCAAATAGAAAAAAGACTAAACATTTAAATAAAACATAATGGTAAAAGATAAATCAGGGGGGCCTAAATACTAAACGCGATATTGTTAAGGTGGGATAAATAAGGTATAAACATCCGCTTCGATGAGGGGGTACGTATGTTTTTCTTTCTCATACATGTACGTCGCTTTATATGTCCAGCTAAACATAGTTATCATTCGCTAAGTTATTGCCAAAAGTATTTCCATAACGTTTAATACTGAACATAGATCATACCAGTTTTGCTATAACGTGACCGAAAGTTGGCAAATGTGCATCAGAATATTCCTTTGATGGTGTATTTGTTGATTTTTGGCCTATTTAGATTATTTTAATGCCATTGGACGTCCTATCATGACAAAAAATGAGAAACTTTGTCATGGAATTAGTCTCTTTAGTATTGAAATATACATCTGATCGCGAAAAATGGCAATAAATACACAATGGTACGATAGGATCTTAATAAAGCCGATTTGTTAAGGATGTAACCAGAAATACTCTTGCTGGTACTTGACCAATCTAAAGTATTGTAACAGCTTATTGTAACAATTTCTTACGAATTGCTCTCTGACTGACTGTGACGACAGGAGTCCATGACGTACCCTGTCCAAACCTCTTTAGAATTGACATTGATTCTCAACAGCATCTTCTCTTCGATTTTTTTTTGGTCGGATTCTTCGGGGAAATAGCATGCATGAGCTTGCTACAGCCAGCAGAGCACGGACTGAATTTCATACGCATTCTGTTTTTCATATACATTTTCATTGCTTTGGCCTCTTCTTCATGTTGTCTGTTTGTTTGGTCATCTTACAGAGAGGATGTTATTTTACACCACCATTGTATTCTTTGAGACCTCTGGGTTATCGGAAAATTGGGAGGGTTGTGCGCACGTAAACCGGATAACAACATCATCTGCTACTTGGGTGACAGATGGCCGTTCTCAGTCGGCACCGATTGCCCATTGGTATCGTTGGTTTATATTTACGATATACGGATATATCATTTTGGTTTAGCCTTAGATAAATCTATAGAAAGTGGTTTTAGACAGTACATGTATTTTCGTATTTCTTATAGCTCTACAGTGCTCCATTTTGGCATATTTTCGTGGCTTTCTCACTTCATTGCCATGATGTGAAAACCCCATTAGTTATTTTAAAAGTACTTGTATTTCACTTTCTTTGTGCTTTTAAATCTCCCTTATATTAACATGTCGAGTTTTAAATGCCCTAAAAATTGTGCAGCGCCGCATTCATTCATCTAAGTGGCGCCACCTATAGTTATTACGCGTTCATACATGTATATTCTGCTGTCTTAGTGATGTTATTGTTCGCATATTGTCTTTTTTTTTCATGTATAATCATCCCTCTGGAATCACTGCAACGTTTTCATTTTGGTGATCTCCTCCTTATCTAGTCCGGACGATCAGTATGTCCGACAAGAAAAAAAAATTGAAATCAGTTCTGCTTTCATGAACTACTCCTTATCATAACATTTCTCAATATTATCCTCCTGGTTTAACTTTTCTTAATTAGTATCAAATATTTGACGATAAAGAAAAGAATATGTAAAAAGAGAAATGTTATTCGCTCTCTTAATAACAAATGAAAAAAATTGTATGAGTAACATGTATGATGTACGTTTTAATATGGAGAAATGTTTCGATTACCATACTGCCATGCGCTGTGTTGAGATTGAACTCGGTACTCCTGCAGCTTTGTAGGTTGAATTACACCAATATAGGACATCACAGTATGCTAGCGAGAGTTCGATATGAGTGTATTAGCGAATAGGATATCAAATTTAGATATATGACGAGAATTAAGGAAGATATTTAAGAAAAGGTAATATTTTTGTATCCATTTTTAGCATTTTGGTAGTATTAAGATCCTCGTTTACGAATTCTTCATTAGTATTTAGCCCCCCTGATAAATGATATAAAATGATAAAACTATAAATCAAACTTAAAATTTAAGAGATTTTTAAAGTAAAGGTATAGAGAAAAGTTGCATCAAGAATTGGTTATATGTTTGAGTGTTTTTCATAGGGACACGGACCACAGATGGAAGGCATTGGACAACAACAGACTAATGGAGGATGTTGGACAACAAGGAACTGGTGGAGGAGGGCATTGGAGAACGAATGGCAGCAACTAGGTAACTTACTTACCTAGTGACAAGGTAGGAGTTCTCTCCCTTACAATACATTTTCATTTTGAACTTAAACCAAATTAAAAAAAGACTAAATATATAAATAAAAACATAATAGTGAAAGATCAATGATATAAAATGATAAAACTATAAATAAAATTTAAAATTTAAAAAAGATTTTTTTAAATGAAGATAGAGAGAAAATTTACATGAAGAATTGCTTATGTGTTTGAGTGTTTTTCATAGGGACATGGACCTCAGATGGAAGGCATTGGACAACAAGGAACTGGCGGAGGAGGGCATTGGACAACGAATGGCAGCAACTAGGTAACTTACTTTCCTAGTGACAAGGTAAGAGTTCTCTCCCTTACAAGACATTTTTATTTTGAACTTAAACCAAATAAAAAAAATTAAAAGACTAAACATATAAATAAAAACATAATACTAAAAGATAAATGATATAAAATGATAAAACTATAAAAAAACTTAAAATTTAAAAGAGATTTTTAAAGTAAAGGTATAGAGAAAAGTTACATCAAGAATTGCTTATGTGTTTGATTGTTTTTCAGAGGGACATGGACCACAGATGGAAGGTATTGGACAACAACAGACTAATGGAGGACGTTGGACAACAACCAGCTGGGGGAGGAGGACATTGGACAACGAATGACAGCAACTAGGTAACTTACTTACCTAGTTACAAGGTAAGAACACTCTCCCTTACAAGACATTTTCATTTTGTACTTTAACCAAATAAAAAAGATAAAAGACTGAACAAAACTAAAAATAATAAACATAATAGTAAAAGATAAATGATATAAAATGATAAAACTATAAATAAACCTTAAAATTTGAAAGGTATTTTTAAAGTAAAGATATAGAGAAAAGTTACATCAAGAATTGCTTGTGTCTTTGAGTGTTTTTCATAGGGACATGGACCTCAGGTGGAAGGCATTGGACAACAACATGCTAATGGTGGACATTGGACAACAAGGAACTGGTGGAGGAGGGCATTGGACAACGAAGTGCAGCAACAAGGTAACTTACTTACCTAGTGACAAGGTAAGAGTTCTCTCCCTTACAAGACCTGTTTATTTTGAACTTAGAACCAAATAAAAAAAAGACTAAAGATATCAATAAAAACATAATAGTAAAAGATAAATGATATAAAATGATAAAACTATGTATAAAACTTAAAATTAAGAAGAGATTTTTAAAGTAAAGGTATAGAGAAAAGTTACATCAAGAATTGCTCATGTGTTTGAGTGTTTATGATAGGGACATGGACCACAGATGGAAGGCATTGGACAAGAACAGACTGATGGAGGACGTTGGATAACAACCAGATGGGGGAGGAGGGAATTGGACAACGAATGACAGCAACTAGGTAACTTACTTACCTAGTGACAAGGTAAGTCTCTCTCCCTTACGAGACATTTTCATTTTGTACTTAAACCAAATAAAAAAGATAAAAGACTAAACAAAAATAAAAATAATAAGCATAATAGTAAAAGATAAATGATATAAAATGATAAAACTTTAAATAAAACTTAAAATTAAAAAGAAATTTTTAAAGTAAAGGTATAGAGAAAAGTTACATCAAGAATTGCTTGTGTCTTTGAGTGTTTTTCATAGGGACATGGACCTCAGGTGGAAGGCATTTGACAACAACAGACTAATGGAGGACATTGCACAACAAGGAACTGGTGGAGGAGGACATTGGACAACGAATGGCAGCAACTAGGTAACTTACTTACCTAGTGACAAGGTAAGAGTTCTCTCCCTTACAAGACCTTTTTATTTTGAACTTAAACCAAATAAAAAAAAAAGACTAAAGATATAAATAAAAACATAATAGTAAAAGATGAATGATAGAAAATGATAAAACTATAAATAAAACTTAAAATTAAAAAGAAATTTTTAAAGTAAAGGTATAGAGAAAAGTTACATCAAGAATTGCTTATGTGTTTGAGTGTTTATGATAGGGACATGGACCACAGATGGAAGGCATTGGACAACAACAGACTGATGGAGGACGTTGGATAACAACCAGATGGGGGAGGAGGGCATTGGACAACGAATGACAGCAACTAGGTAACTTACTTACCTAGTGACAAGGTAAGTCTCTCTCCCTTACAAGACATTTTCATTTTGTACTTAAACCAAATAAAAAAGATAAAAGACTAAACAAAAATAAAAATAATAAGCATAATAGTAAAAGATAAATGATATAAAATGATAAAACTATAAATAAAACTTAAAATTTGAAAGGTATTTTTAAAGTAAAGATATAGAGAAAAGTTACATCAAGAATTGCTTGTGTCTTTGAGTGTTTTTCATAGGGACATGGACCTCAGGTGTGGAAGGCATTGGACAACAACAGACTAATGGAGGACATTGGACAACAAGGGACTGGTGGAGGAGGGCATTGGACAACGAATGGCAGCAACTAGGTAACTTACTTACCTAGTGACAAGGTAAGAGTTCTCTCCCTTACAAGACCTTTTTATTTCTAACTTAAACCAAATGAAAAAAATAAAAGACTAAAGATGTAAATAAAAACATAATAGTAAAAGATAAATGAGATAAAATGATAAAACTATGTATAAAAGTTAAAATTAAAAAGATATTTTTAAAGTAAAGGTATAGTGAAAAGTTACATCAAGAATTGCTTATGTGTTTGAGTATTTTTCATAGGGACAAGGACCACAGATGGAAGGCATTGGACAACAACAGACTAATTGAGGACATTGGACAACAACCAGCTGATGGAGTAGGGCATCATAGAAGGAATGGCAAAAACTGCGTAACTTACTTACCTATTGACAAGGTAAGAGTTGTCTCCCTTACAAAACATTTTCAATTTGTACTAAAAATAATAAAAAAGATGAAAGACTTAACATAAAAACAATAAACATAATTGAAAAATATGAATGATATAAAATGAATAAAACTATTAATAAAACTAAAGATAAAATGTTAAATGTTATATTAGTAATTTTCAAAATTAATAAACCTTTAAATAAAACTCAGGACTTAAGATAAAATAAAATAATAAAAGATAAAAGATAAATGATATAAAATTAAGTACAGTTCTCTGTAAAAATCATGCAATAGGTGCTACATGGGGGTCAATAGAATGTGATGAAACTTTGCATGGTATTAGGTTTCCGAACACTTATTATTAATTCAAACTTGTTTATACCAAATTTTACTCGTGGTTGCTATGGTAACGACAAAGTTGTTTTGCCAGCCTTATAAGCTGCAAAAAATGTGAAAAATGCAACATTTGAGCATAAACAAAAACAAGTAACATATTGAAGAAATTCCAATTGTACTATTTATTCATTAAATTTGATACTCGCATTTTCAAGATATATAATAATGAAATCAACGAAGAGTTAAGTAATTTGAAATATAGCTTATGGAAAAGAGTGGTAATCATATAAATAGCAAAAATGCATGAAATTGCTATTTTTTGCAAATTTTGACCTTTAATATTTGCTAAACCCAGCTTGATATAGCAAAAACTTCATAATCATAATAAAATATCATGATATGACTTTAAACTGATTCAAAAACATTTTTGTGCAAAATATTTCATCAGCCAGAAAAATAGTGCTAAAAAGGGGGATAACTCTTTAAATGTGTTTTTGCTATATTTTGCAAATTTTGACCTTTAATATTTGCTAAACCCAGCTTGATATAGCAAATACTTTACAATCATAATAAAATATCATGATATGACTTTTAATTGATTCAAAAACATTTTTGTGCAAAATATTTCATCAGCCAGAAAAAAAGTGCTAAAAAGGGGGACAACTCTTTAAATGTGTTTTTTGCTGTTTTTTGCAAATTTTGACCTTAAATATTTTCTAAACCCAGCTTGATATAGCAAAAACTTTACAATCATAATAAAAAATTATGATATGACTTTTATTTGCTTCAAAAACATTTTTATGCAAAATATTACATCAACCAGAAAAATTGGACTTATTAAAATTGCTATTTTTTGCAAATTTTGACCTTAAATATTTGCTTAACCCAGCTTGATATAGCAAAAACTTTACAATCATAATAAAATATCATAATATGACTTTTAATTGCTTCAAAAGCATTTTTGTGCAAATATATCATCAGCCAGAAAAATAGTGCTTAAAAGGGGGATAACTCTTTTAATTGCGTTTTTTGGATATTTTTTGCAAATTTTGACCTTTAATATTTGCTAAACCTAGCTTGATATAGCAAAAACTTTACAATCAGAATAAAATATCATGATATGACTTTTAATTGATTCAAAAACATTTTTGTGCAAAATATTTCATCAGCCAGAAAAATAGTGCTAAAAAGGGGGATAATCCTTTAAATGTGTTTATTGCTGTTTTTTGCAAATTTTGACCTTAAATATTTGCTGAACCCAGCTTGATATAACAAAAACTTTACAATCATAATAAGATATCATTATATGACTTTTATTCGATTCAAACACATTCGTGTGGAAATATATCATCAGCCAGAAAATTTGTACATTTTTTTTTTTGTTGCATATCTTGACCTTCAATATTTGCTTAACCAAGCTTGATATAGCAAAAGATTTACAATCACAATAAAATATCATGATATGACTTTCATTTGTATAAGAACATTTTTATGCAAAATATTTCATCAGCCAGAAAAAATGGGCTAAAAAGGAAGGTAAATTTGTAATTTATGCATTTCTTGATCTTGTATATTTGCTAAACCCAGTTTGATAAAACAAAAAATGTACAATCACAATAATTTATTATGATACAACTTTAAATTGATGGATTCCTCTGCCTTGCGTTTATAGTATCTCACGGTAGATGGCTTGACATCTTTCATGTTGGTTTTTTAACTGAGACCTTAGGGGACTGACATTTAAAGATTCCATGATAATGTTGATTTTTGGCAATTTTAATTCCACACAATCATCACTCCAATTGGATTGTTGGGAAATGTCACAATGGTTCTTTACGAACTCTGAAAAAATAAGATGCAAATTTGAAAACACTACCAACATTCATAGAATATTAACTAACTCATTATCCATCTGTAAACCCTATACTCTTTAATTTTTCACAAACATGTTTTGAGCAGTTATGTCACTAGAGAAAGTTCTGGTGTGTAGTATCAAAGTAGTAGCCAATCAAAATCATTGAGCAGATGAGATGAGGGCCGTTTTTAGCCCTAAATCTAATGCCATATTTCTCCCGCATGATGATTCGTATGCAGAATGAGCTTAAAATGCATCAAAGATGCGAAGTGCTGAGTTGCAAACTTAAATGTAAGCATGAATATGCAGACTTACAATATTCATGAATTGCCCTATGACCTTGACCTTTAACCTTTTTACTCCAAATTCAATAATCCTCGATTCATTGGAAACATTTTTGGCAACTTTCATGATAATAGGTGAAATACAGGCTCTAATATGGTCAAGACACCTTTTTCAATCATCATATTTCTATAACCTTGACCTTTGACCACAAATCAATAGGGGTCATTTTTTATTGATGGGAAGCATCCAAAATGCAATAGGGGCTATCCTTGATTCATTGGTAACATTTGCGGCAAGTTTCATAATCATGCTAGGTATTATATAGACTCAAATATTGTCCATTTTCAATTATGGAATTCCTGTGACCTTGGCCTTTGGACCCCAAAATCAATAGGGGTCATCTTCGTTTGATTCATAAGATACATTTCTGGTCAGGTGCAATACATGCTCAAATATGGTCTGGAAACCATTTTCCTATGATAATGACCTTGACCTTTGATATTTGGACCCCAAAATCAAAAGGATTCATGGGAAACAAGTTTCATGATCATACCTGTAGGTGCAATACAAGCTCCAGTATGGTTATGAAACCATTTTCAATAAATTTTTGAATCGCAAGCGATATAAGTCCCCTACCGGCATTAATCCATGTCCTTCAACACTGTCTTGACCTTTACTTACACCAAAAGATGAATCCAACATCAAAATAAGTTCAAAATGTGTATTAGAAAAAGGTCTGGAAAACAGGAAAATTTAATGAAATTTGCTATGAGGCCATACCTTTTGTAAGAACAAATAAATCAAACCCAACTTCAACTTATTCTTTATCATACTATATTGTATCTGCGTGTGGAAAATCAGCTCAATATCTACAACAACAAATATGAAAGACTGGAAACTGAGAAGTTCATGAAATTTGCTAAGTTCAGGGGCCATAACTCCTGTAAAAATGGGTCAATCAAATTGAAACACGAACTTGATTTGTATCACACTGAGATATATTCACATACCAAAAATGATTTCAATATCTGCAATACCATGGAAGAAAAGTCCACAAAACTTAGAATTTCATGAAATGTGCTAAGTCCAAGGGCCATAATTCTTGTGAAAATAGCTCATTGATAACCAAACTTAAACTTGATCTGTATAACACTAAGATGTAATCACATAAAAAAATTATTACAATATCTAAAACAACAGCCGAGGAAAGTACGGAAAACTGAGAATTTCATGAAATCTGCTATGTCCAGGGGCCATAACTCTTGTAAAAATAGGTCAATCGGAACCAAACTCAAAGTTGAGCTGTATAACACTTAAATGTATTCACATATAAAAGATTATTTCAATATCTGCAATACCTTGGAAGAAAAGTCAAGAAAACTGAGAATTTCTTGAAATTTGCTAAGTCCAAGGGCCATAATTCTTGTAAAAATAGGTGAATCGAAACAAAACTCGAACTTGATCTGTATCACATTGAGATAAACTCACATGCTAAAATTGAGTTCAATATATGCAACGAAAGCAAAAAAAATCTGAAAAACTAAAGTGTGACAGACAGACAGACGGACGGACAGACAAACGGGATGGAAACTATAAGTCCCCTCCGGCGAGCCGGTTGGGGGACTAATAATCAGAGACCTATGACTTTGACCTTTTGATCCCAAAATCAGTAGGGGTCATCCTTGACTCATGGTGAGTTAGTGTATGAAGTCTCATTGCACTAGCATCTATCAAACTTGACTTATAGTCTGGAAACCTATCTGGAAACCTATTGTTGACGCTAGCCCGCCTAGATGCAGGCCTGCCTGTTTGCAAATAGACGGGCCCCCAAACATGTTCTGAAGTATTATTGGGTAACATATTAATCATACTTTTGATCAAGTAAAATACTTAGTATTACTTACATGTGCAGATAATATTTCTTCAGAATGTTGCACACTTGAAGTTTCCATTTCTTCTGTTGGTTCCATTTCATGGGTATCCTATAATGAATTCTATCTATCATTTACATGTATCACGAATTCATACTTTAGTTCAGCTCTTCTGACCAACTTTTGAGCATTAGACAAAGTACATGTAAAACAACACAAGGAAAATAAACCTCTCAAACTGTGATCAAGTAAAAATCTAAGGAACACAACGTGTAGCATCCCTAGTTTTATGGCATCAATGTCAATGTAATCAAATACAAATATGCAGCTTTTAACCAATTCCAATTTCTATAAACCAATATCTTCAATAAAAATCACATAAAAATTGGCTTTCAAGGCTAAAAACAAAGATTTTAAATATGCCTCTCCAATCTGCAACATTGAAATTAATTGGATTCTTCCTCTTGTCACAAGTAATGAATATATGAAGTTGACTTCTATTCTGTATACAAGGACTTTTAACAATTCCAATTAGTGCCCTTGATATTATTATCTATCTTCCTAACATTAGAAGCAAAAGTATTATAATCATCTAAAAAAAATCTCTGTTTTTGCTTATACATATTTGACTTCTGTACAGGGTCATAATGGAAGCATTGTTCATCATCACTGAAGAAAGTCCTTAATAGATTTTATACATAAAGACATCACCTTAATATAACAGTTTTATAGAACATAAACAGATTAATGAGGCAGCTAGTATTTCCTTAAGGTCTAACCTACTGTTCTGCTACGCTATGAAAAATCAAATTATTGAGAGAAAAAAAAATTTATAAAGCTTACTATTGTAGATGATATATCTTCAGAATGTTGTCCAATTGTAGTTTTCATCTTTTCTATTGAGTCCAGTACATTGATGGCCTATAATATATAAATCATTCATTATTCATGTGAAGTAGGCAATTCTTACAACTCTTGGAAAAAAAAACAGAAAATTATACTTTACTGCTCTTTTACTTACTTTAATCGAAATTTCTGTTATAGAGGAATCCTCTGTCTCTGTGATTTGGTCCATTTCTACAACAAATGATTGACAGTAAAAGTTTATGAATATAAATCAATTATAAATTCTTATTTTCGACATTATTAGTAACTTAGAAAAAGATATACATGTCTCGTTTTATTAGTAATACAGTCTTTAAAAATATTTTCAAATAAATACTTTTTTTTTATCAACAAGGAATATCTATGATGTAATATTATATAACGAGAATGTAACATCGATTCTGATTGGTTAGTGCACAAGTCATTATTTTCCGATAATAACACTGCGGGCGGAAGATAATGATTTGATGTGGTATATTACTGATTCATTATTCGTGTCCTATTCTGTTTCTTTTTGTTTTCTTAGTCAGGGGTCTAGAATTTTTTTTCAAAACCTACTTGCCACGGGCAACTTATGACGTAAAATTTACGTGCCCGATCAATAAAATCACTTGCCCATCAAAAATTACATGTAGAGAAGGAAAGGTATACTGCAACTTATTTTAAAGGCCATGTTGAAATGTGTCATATCTAGCTAAAAATTGAGTGCTTGATTCTTCAGAAATCAGAATAAATCAAAACCCTGTCTTACCGGTAGAAGTAGGAGATACTATGATGATGCTATTGAATTTGAAGACGTTTAACATTTGAACTACTTGGTGAGTGTCACTGCTGGTGGACCAAGAGTCCCCGAGGGCACATGTAGCCAAGTTCGATCAACTTCGGTTGATCGTCTTTCTCTTCAACGCATTTGAAATTTTCTGTTACAAAATTTCTTGAAATTTCTAAAACGTGGGTCCTGTAGCATCATATCCCACCCATTCTGCTACGTCTTTTGGTACATTTTTGGACATAAATTTCATACTTTTTGGCCATATTACATTGTTTAGACTTAGGATCACTGACGAGGGTTAAGTACCCGAAACGTGCATGTCTGGTCCATGCTGTAAATTTATCATGTCTTAAATGATGCTATTGAATTTGAAGACGTTTAACATTTGAACTACTTGGTGAGTGTCACTGCTGGTGGACCAAGAGTCCCCGAGGGCACATGTAGCCAAGTTCGATCAACTTCGGTTGATCGTCTTTCTCTTCAACGCATTTGAAATTTTCTGTTACAAAATTTCTTGAAATTTCTAAAACGTGGGTCCTGTAGCATCATATCCCACCCATTCTGCTACGTCTTTTGGTACATTTTTGGACATAAATTTCATACTTTTTGGCCATATTACATTGTTTAGACTTAGGATCACTGACGAGGGTTAAGTACCCGAAACGTGCATGTCTGGTCCATGCTGTAAATTTATCATGTCTTAAATGATGCTATTGAATTTGAAGACGTTTAACATTTGAACTACTTGGTGAGTGTCACTGCTGGTGGACCAAGAGTCCCCGAGGGCACATGTAGCCAAGTTCGATCAACTTCGGTTGATCGTCTTTCTCTTCAACGCATTTGAAATTTTCTGTTACAAAATTTCTTGAAATTTCTAAAACGTGGGTCCTGTAGCATCATATCCCACCCATTCTGCTACGTCTTTTGGTACATTTTTGGACATAAATTTCATACTTTTTGGCCATATTACATTGTTTAGACTTAGGATCACTGACGAGGGTTAAGTACCCGAAACGTGCATGTCTGGTCCATGCTGTAAATTTATCATGTCTTAAATGATGCTATTGAATTTGAAGACGTTTAACATTTGAACTACTTGGTGAGTGTCACTGCTGGTGGACCAAGAGTCCCCGAGGGCACATGTAGCCAAGTTCGATCAACTTCGGTTGATCGTCTTTCTCTTCAACGCATTTGAAATTTTCTGTTACAAAATTTCTTGAAATTTCTAAAACGTGGGTCCTGTAGCATCATATCCCACCCATTCTGCTACGTCTTTTGGTACATTTTTGGACATAAATTTCATACTTTTTGGCCATATTACATTGTTTAGACTTAGGATCACTGACGAGGGTTAAGTACCCGAAACGTGCATGTCTGGTCCATGCTGTAAATTTATCATGTCTTAAATGATGCTATTGAATTTGAAGACGTTTAACATACAAAAGAAATCTGAATGAAGAGGGAAAAATGTTCAGCCAAGGCCAAGAAAAAAAAAAGGTTCTCAGGCCCTGCCGCATACGTGTTTTACCCCCATATTCATTTTTTTTTCAACCAAAAAACAAAAAAAAAAAAAAAAAAAGAAAAGAAAAAAAAAATAGACTAGAGAGATGGAAGTCCCCAGGTCCCGGGCTAACATATCCAATTCAAGAGAATTTACGAAATAAGGACCCCGATGCATGACGGGGCAGGCACTCCGTTGAAGGTGAAAACATAGCTAACGTTTCTCTGATCTCATCTACGATGCAGACGAGACGGGTATATATCTTATAGCATTATCAGACAGACGTCAGCATGGACATCAGTGGCGGATCCAAGGAATTCAAGGGGAAGGTGACGGTACCAGCAATGCGTAAATGACAGCTTACATGGCCAGGCAGATGCGCAAAATTCTTATGTTCAGTTCACCCGAAGGGTTCAATAAAGTGTTCTATTTCATCCAGATAAAATATTGATTTTCTCTATGACATTAATTTGTATTCTTGTTCTGCACCTGAGATTTAAATCTCTAACGTCCACTTATATCTTATCTTGTCTAAATGTACATGTACTTGTGTTTGCGTTCGTCGGTAAAATTTTCATGTTATTTCAAGCGGTCATTCAATGGGTACAAGCTGAAGTAATATGTCAATCACACGCTGAGGAAACAAATTACTAGCATAAAAGATATCATTACATTACAATTTGTAGTTGTTCTGAAAATGGCTTATGAAAAAAAAAAACCTGCCTGTCGCATATGATTTGAAAAAAGTTAGCCTGAGAACCAACTTTTTATTTTTTGCTTGGCCTAATCTACTTGCCCACGGGCAAGTGAACACATGCTTTGCACTTTCCCGACCCAACTTTTCACTTTCCCCGGGCAACGGGATATCGAAATGGGAATTCTAGACCCCTGTTAGTGTCCTTGTTTATTGACCTAGGTGTTATGTATATGTGTTGTATATAAGAAAGTGCAGCATCATTTGAAAACAATGTACATGTATGTAATAAATTCTGGCGAGCAGCAGCGAGCAAGAGAAAAAATTTTTAAAGCTGACGGCAAAATATTATCAAAATGAAAGATTTCTTATAATACAAATTCATGATCTATTTTTCAAATATTATGACAACAAAAGGGGAATTGGACTTAATCTTACGAAATATATGTATATAAAGCTATGTTCAGATGTTTTGAAAATTCCAAGGGGGGGGGGTGTACCCCTCTTCCCCTCTGAATCAGCCAAGTAAGCAAACTAGTGAATTGTTCATAAATATCTTAAATCTCAGTAATGTCTGCTCGACCAATAAATTATTCTAATAAAAAAATGAAATAAAACAGACTGACCTGTGCCAACTCTGCAGAGATGGCCCCATCTTAAATGAGTTGTGCCAATTCGCACATATGGCTAGATATTCCTCTCTGTGATTTGCACAATGATCCAGCATTGTGCCTCAAAAATCCGCATCGTACAGTGGGTCCCGCACACATTTACATCACGATCGGTATTGGACCGGACGTCCAGTTCCAAATACCGGCTCGTAGTGCGATCAAATGGCCTTCGCTCACAATATTTTGACTGACTTTGCACTCTCTAAGATGATCAGCAATCTTTTTATCACAATCAGTCAAATTAAACAAAAAGATTCACTAAATTTATCACTCTTACCACACGGGGAATCAAAATACCTGCTGAGGGAACATTTTGCGCCTTCCTCCATGGGCGCCGCCATTTTTGTTGTCAAGGTAATCATAAAGGGGAATAACTCAAATTTCGATTTTAAACAGAAAATTCAGTTTTAAATTATGAATAAACTAAACAATGACTGGTTTGCACAAAAAAATGTTTAACGAAGCAAAATCTATTTGATAAAGTCTTTTTATTCATATTATACAGATATTCACATCTATCTGGGTTTAACAGATATAAGCATGGTAAAAGGAGCACATTTCAATAAATTTATATAGTCTAGAAATAATAGTAAATTTTAAAAGGGTTGCCATTCACAGCATGTGATTCAGATATGACTGAAAATTCACATTTTGATTTCTAACGTTCCATAGATTTGGAATATGGTCAAATTTACAATAATTGTGAAAGTGCATGTAGCACGATGTTTGCAATTTGCATGATTCTTATAGAGAACTGTACTTAATTTCTGAAATGAATAAAACTATAAATAAAACCTAAAGATTTAAAAGATGAATGATATAAAATAAATAAAACTATGAATAGATAAAAGATGTTTTTAAAGTAAAGTATCATATGGCAAAATAGCGCTCAATTTATTCATATATGCAAATGTATTCATATGACGATTATATTGCGTCATATACCTATGTTTAAAACGCGCCAAATCTCAAACAAGAATGACCCGACATGCCAGGAAAAACAATACATTAAAAGTAACATTTTAATTACATCAGATCAAATAAATGCAAAGAGCAGAATGCGCCCATGGCAAAATACAACTGTTTCTAATCTATTTAAGCTTATTTATTACCAAAACATTTACCCACTCTACGTATGAACACAAGATTATCTTTATCCTGTCAAAGCCGATAAAGTGAATCCATCAATATGACAGGCCTATTTCTCAAAATATCGATTTTTCAACCCAAAAGTGACAGAACTTAATTTCATTTTATGATTCTCATGTTGACAAAATCCGGAATTTGATATCGCGATCTATCCGAAACCATGTGGACAAATACACAGCTCCTAAGATTTCCTACTGATAAACAAAGTTAAAGTGCGGCTAGTGACAAGTTTTGGACTTTTTTAACATTGGGGGTATGGGCAGTATCGCCTCGAATTTTCACCTCAAAAGTGACAGAAGTAAAAAATCGTTAATTTATCAAAGATGTGGATTTATAAATTCAGATTATTATAGAGTTTCTTCCTATATGTGGACAAATTTGATTGGTGTCTTGAAATCGTGAGTATTCTCAATTTATTATTTGCTCCCCATAGACTCCTATAGTAAGAATATGAAGCCTACGGAATCCAATATGGCCGCTATGCAAATTAGGAAATTGAGCGCTATTTTGCCATATGTAGAGAAAAGATACATCAAGAATTGCTTACGTGCTTGAGTCTTTTTCCTAGGGACTTGGACCAAGGGATGGAAGGCATTGGACAACAACAGATTAGTGGAGGACATTTAACAACAACAAGCTTGTGGAGGAGGGCATTGGACAACGAATGGCAGAAACTAGGTAACTTATTTACCTAGTGACAAGGTAAGAATTCTCTATCTTTCAAAACATTTAAAAGAGATTTTTATACTAAACATATAGAGGAAAGTTAAATCAAGAATTGCTTATGTATCTGAGTGTTTTTCATAGGGACATGGACCACAGACGGAAGTCATTGGACAACAAAAGAGTAATGGAGGACATTGCACAACAAGGAACTGGTGGAGGAGGGCATTGGACAACGAATGAGAGCAACTAGGTAACTTACTGATTTAGTGACAAGGTAAGAGTTCTCTCCCTTACAAGACATTTTCATTTTATACTTAAACCAAATAAAAAATGATAAAAGACTAAACATATAAATAAAAACATAATAGTAAAAGATAAATGATATAAAATGATAAAACTATGCATAAAACTTAAAATTTAAAAGAGATTTTTGAAGTGAAGGTATAGAGAAAAGTAATATCAAGTTTTGCTGATGTGTTTGAGTGTTTTTCATAGGGACATGGACCACAGATGGAAGGTATTGGACAACAGCAGACTAATGGAGGAAGTTGGAGAACAACCAGCCAGGGGAGGAGGGCATTGGACAACGAATGAGAGCAACTAGGTAACTTACTTACCTAGTGACAAGGTAAGAGCTCTCTCACTTACAAGACATTTTCATTTTTTACTTAAACCAAATAATAAAAGATAAAAGACTAAACAAAAATAAAAATAATGAACATAATAGTAAAAGATAAATGATATGAAATGATAAAACTAAAAAAAACTTAAAATTTAAATGAGATTTTTATACTAAACATATAGAGGAAAGTTAAATCAAGAATTGCTTATGTGTCTGAGTGTTTTTCATGGGGACATGGACCACAGACGGAAGCCATTGGACAACAAAAGAGTAATGGAGGACATTGCATAAGGAACTGGTGGAGGAGGGCATTGGACAACGATTGAGAGCAACTAGGTAACTTACTGACTTAGTGACAAGGTAAGAGTTCTCTCCCTTACAAGACATTTTCATTTTATATTTAAACCAAATAAAAAGGTAAAGATATAGAGAAAAGCTACATCAAGAATTGCTTATGTGTTTGAGTGTTTTTCATAGGGACATGGACCACAGATGGAAGACATTGGACAACAACAGACTAATAGAGGACGGTGGACAACAACCAGCTGGTGGAGGAGGGCATTGGACAACGAGTGACAGCAACTAGGTACCTTATTTACCTAGTGACAAGGTAAGAATTCTATATCTTTCAAAACATTTTCATTTTGTACCAAAACTAATAAGAAAGACCAAACATAAAATAAAAAGATAATAGTAAAAGATAAATGATATAAAATGATAAAACTATAAATAAAACTTAAACTTTTTAAAGTAAAGATATAGAGAAAAGTTACATCAAGAATTGCTTATGTGTTTGAGTGTTTTCCATAGGGACATGGACCACAGATGGAAGGCATTGGACAACAACAGACTAATTCAGGACATTGGACAACAACCAGCTGGTGGAGTAGGGCATCATAGAAGGAATAGCAAAAACTGCGTAACTAATTTACCTATTGTTGTCTCCCTTACAAAACATTTTCAATTTGTACTAAAAATAATAAAAAAGATAAAAGAGAAAACATAAAAATAATAAACATAATTGAAAAATATAAATGATATAAAATGAATAAAACTATAAATAAAACTAAAGATTAAATGTTAAATGCTATATTAGTAATTTTTAAAATTGATAAAATTTTAAATAAAACTCAGGACTTAAGATAAAATAAAATAATAAAAGATAAATAATATAAAATTAATTTTTAAAATGAATAAAACTATAAATAAAACCTTAAGATTTAAAAGATGAATGATATAAAATGAATAAAACTATGAATAGATAAAAAATTGTAATTTTCTTGAAGTTTACAAAGTTTCTCCACCAAAAATCATTATTCTGCACTGCATCAATTAATTAAAAAGTCATAATATAAATTTCCATATTTTATTAAACTCCAAACATTAATTTCATAATTTTGTCTAAATCCTAAAATTAGTAAACATACAATTTGGAAGATGGTCTAAAAACTAAAGAATTCTCACTAACTTTCATACATCTAACATCAAACTCCACCCACTCTCATGACAAGAACCAATCAGAATACATTAAATACGTTTCACATAATTATAACTTACAAATGTTAAAGAGTGACAGTAAGTTCTACATTTCAAAGATAAAAGCACTGAGTTATGGTCAACAGAAGTGCATGGTCGTCGAGAACACTGTATGAAAAATGATACCCATGAGACCAGGGGTGTCAGACACTTAGTAATTAAATCGTAGAAACAAGATCGTAAACTTAAGCGTATCAGCCTTAAAATGATAAATAATCGTCTTAATTAAAACCATGAAGTCAAAGATAGAATGAAGGATGAATGAATAGAGACTAAAGATTTTTAGAAAACCCGTATTACATACAAGTATATGACAAAATATTTTGAAAGTAAAGATATAGGAAAAAGATACATCAAGAATTGCTGACGTGCTTTAGTCTTTTCTATAGGTAATTGGACCAAGGGATTGAAGGCATTGGACAACAACAGACGAGGGGAGGACATTTAACAACAACAAGCTGGTGGAGGAGGGCATTGGAAAACGAATGGCAGCAACTAGGTAACTTATTTACCTATTGACAAGGTAAGAATTCTCTATCTTTCAAAACATTTTCATTTTGTGCTTAAACTGAAATGTAAGATAAAAGACTAAACATAAAATAATAAACATAATAGTAAAAGATAAATCATATAAAATGATAAAACTATAAATAAAACTTAAAATTTGAAAGGTATTTTAAAAGTAAAGATTTAGAGGAAAGTTACATCAAGAATTGCTTATGTGTTTGAGTGTTTTTCATAGGGACATGGACCACAGATGGAAGGCATTGGACAACAACAGACTCATGGAAGAGATTGGCCAACAACCAGCTGGTGGAGGAGGGCATTGGACTACGAATGGCAGCAACTACGTAACTTACTTACCTAGTGACAAGGTAAGAGTTGTCTCCCTGACAAAACATTTTCATTTTATACTAAAAATGATGAAAAAGATAAGCATAAAAATAATAAACATAATTGAAAAATATAAATGATATAAAATGAATAAAACTATAAATAAAAGTTAAAACTTTAATGGTAAATGCTATATAAGTAATTTTTTAAATTAATTAAGCTTAAAAAAATAAAACTCAGGATTTAAAAGATAAATGATATAATATAGATTTTTAAATGAATAAAACTATAAATAAAACCTTAAGATTTAAAAGATAAATGATATAATCTGAATTAAACTATGGAAAGATAAAAGATATTTTGAAAGTAAAGGAATAGGGAAAAGATACATTAAGAAATGGTTACGTGCTTGAGTCTTTTTCATAGGAAGCTGGATCAAGGGATGGAAGGCATTTGACAAAAACAGTCTAGTGGAGGACATTTGACAACAACAAGCTGGTGCAGGAGGGCATGGGACAACGAATGGCAGCAACTAGGTAACTTATTTACCTAGTGACAAGGTAAGAATTCTCTATCTTTCAAAACATTTTCATTTTGTACTTAAACTGATAAGTATGATAAAAGACTAAACATGAAATAATAAACATGATAGTAAAAGATAAATGATATAAAATGATAAAATTATAAATAAAATTTAAAATTAAGAAGAGATTTTGAAAGTAAAGATATTGGAAAAAGATACATCAAGAATTGCTGACGTGCGTTAGTCTTTTCTATAGGTAATTGGACCAAGGGATTGAAGGCATTGGACAACAACAGACGAGGGGAGGACATTTAACAACAACAAGCTGGTGGAGGAGGGCATTGGAAAACGAATGGCAGCAACTAGGTAACTTATTTACCTATTGACAAGGTAAGAATTCTCTATCTTTCAAAACATTTTCATTTTGTGCTTAAACTGAAATGTAAGATAAAAGACTAAACATAAAATAATAAACATAATAGTAAAAGATAAATCATATAAAATGATAAAACTATAAATAAAACTTAAAATTTGAAAGGTATTTTAAAAGTAAAGATTTAGAGGAAAGTTACATCAAGAATTGCTTATGTGTTTGAGTGTTTTTCATAGGGACATGGACCACAGATGGAAGGCATTGGACAACAACAGACTCATGGAAGAGATTGGCCAACAACCAGCTGGTGGAGGAGGGCATTGGACAACGAATGGCAGCAACTACGTAACTTACTTACCTAGTGACAAGGTTAGAGTTGTCTCCCTGACAAAACATTTTCATTTTATACTAAAAATGATGAAAAAGATAAACATAAAAATAATAAACATAATTGAAAAATATAAATGATATAAAATGAATAAAACTATAAATGAAAGTTAAAACTTTAATGGTAAATGCTATATAAGTAATTTTTAAAATCAATAAAGCTTAAAAAAAATAAAACTCAGGATTTAAAAGATAAATGATATAATATAGATTTTTAAATGAATAAAACTATAAATAAAACCTTAAGATTTAAAAGATAAATGATATAATCTGAATTAAACTATGGAAAGATAAAAGATATTTTGAAAGTAAAGGAATAGGGAAAAGATACATTAAGAAATGGTTACGTGCTTGAGTCTTTTTCATAGGAACCTGGATCAAGGGATGGAAGGCATTTGACAAAAACAGTCTAGTGGAGGACATTTGACAACAACAAGCTGGTGCAGGAGGGCATGGGACAACGAATGGCAGCAACTAGGTAACTTATTTACCTAGTGACAAGGTAAGAATTCTCTATCTTTTAAAACATTTTCATTTTGTACTTAAACTGATAGGTATGATAAAAGACTAAACATGAAATTATAAACATGATAGTAAAAGATAAATGATATAAAATGATAAAATTATAAATAAAATTTAAAATTAAGAAGAGATTTTTAAAGTAAAGGTATAGAGAAAAGTTACATCAAGAATTGCTTATGTGTTTGAGTGTTTTTCATAGGGACATGGACCACCGATGGAAAGCATTGAACAACAACAGACTAATGGAGGACGTTGGACAACAAGCAGCTGGGGGAGGAGGGCATTGGACAACGAATGACAGCAACTAGCTAACTTACTTACCTAGTGAAAAGGTAAGAGCTCTCTCCCTTACAAGACATTTTCATTTTGTACTTAAACCAAATAAAAAAGATAAAAGACTAAACAAAAAAATAATAAACATAATAGTAAAAGATAAATCATATAAAATGAATAAAACGATAAATAAAACTTAAAATATGAAATTTATTTTTAAAGCAAAGATATAGAGAAAAGTTACATCAAGAATTGTTTATGTGTTTGATTGTTTTTCATAGGGACGTGAACCTCAGATGGAAGGCATTGGATAAAAACATACTAATGGAGGACATTGGACAACAAGGAACTGGTGGAGGAGGGCATTGGACAACGAATGGCAGCAACTAGGCAACTTACTTACCTAGTGACAAGGTAGCAACTAGGTAACTTACTTACCTAGTGACAAGGTAAGAATTCTCTCCCTTACAAGACATTTTCATTTTGAACTTAAACCAAATAAAAAAAAATAAAAGACTAAACATATAAATAAAAACATAATAGTAAAAGATAAATTATATAAAATGATAAAACTATAAATAAAACTTAAAATTTAAAAGAGATTTTTAAAGTAAAGATATAGAGAAAAGTTACATCAAGAATTGCTTATGTGTTTGAAAAGAAGGGAGGAGATCTCCAACAAGACCCCGTTGCAGCATCAACAGTAAAACACAAAAACATCCGATGCAAAAACACAAAAGACGAGTAGAGCACGAGACGGAAAAGAGACACACGACATGTAAACATCAAACACAAAAGACTACACATAAACCGACGAGACCAATGGGTAACCGGTGCCGACTTTGGACGGCCATCTGTCACGCAAGAAGCAAATGGTGTGGTTATGCAGAGTTTTTCATAGGGACATGGACCTCAGATGGAAGGCATTGGACAACAACAGACTAATGGAAGACGTTGGACAACAACAGCTGGGGGAGGACAATGAATGACAACAACTAGGTAACTTACTTACCTAATGACAAGGTAAGAGCTCTCTCCCTTACAAGACATTTTCATTTTGTACTTAAACCACATAAAAAGATAAAAGACTTAAGAAAAATAAAAATAATAAACATAATAGTAAAAGATAAATGATATAAAATGATAAAACTATAAATAAAACTTAAAATTTGAAAGGTATTTTTAAAGTAAAGATATAGAGAAAAGTTACATCAAGAATTGCTTATGTGTTTGAGCGTTTTTCATAGGGACATGAACCTCAGATGGAAGGCAATAAAGACAATAACAGACTTATGGAGGACATTGGACAACAAGGAACTGGTGGAGGAGGGCATTGGACAATGAATGGGAGCAACTAGGTAACTTACTTACCTAGTGACAAGGTAAGAGTTCTCTCCTGTACAAGACATTTTCATTTCGAACTTAAACCAAATAAAAAAAAAATAAAAGACTAAACATATAAATAAAAACATGATAGTAAAAGATAAATGATATAAAATGATAAAACTATGTAAAAAAACTTAAAATTGAAAAGAGATTTTTAAAGTAAATATATAGAGAAAAGTTACATAAAGAATTGCTTATGTGTTTAAGTGTTTTTCATAGGGACATGGACCTCAGATGGAAGGCATTGGACAACAACAGACTAATGAAGGACATTGGACGACAAGAAATTGGAGGATGAGGGCATTGGACAACGAATGGCAGCAACTAGGTAACTTACTTACCTATTGAGAAGGTAGGAGTTGTCTCCCTTACAAAACATTTTCAATTTGTACTAAAAATAATGAAAAAGATAAAATAATAAACATAATTAAAAAATATAAATCATATTAAATGATAAAACTTCCAATAAAACTTAAAATTTAAAAGAAATTTTTTAGATAAAGATATAGAAAAAACTTACACCAAGAATTGCTTTTGTGTTTGAGTGTTTTTCATAGGGACTTGGACCACAGATGGAAGGCATTAGACAACAACATACTAATTGAGTACATTGGACAACAACCAGCTGGAGAAGTAGGGCATCATAGAAGGAATGGCTGAAACTGCGTAACTTACTTACCTATTGACAATGTAAGAGTTGTCTCCCTCACAAAACATTTTCAATTTGTACTAGAAATAATAAAGATAAAAGACTAAACACAAAAATAATAAACATAATTGAAAAATATAAATGATATAAAATGAATAAAACTGTAAATAAAATTTAAAACCTAAATGTAAATGCTATATTAGTAATTTTTAAAATTAATGAAATTTTAAATAAAACTCAGGATTTAAGGTGGTTAGTCTCACCAAAACCCCTACATTCAATTTTCTTCATAATTGTAATGTTTATTAACTATGATGTCATGCATATTTTGCTAAAACTTGAAAGAAATCGAACCAATCGTTTTGCGTGGGTCGCAATTCAAAAGCTCCAAATTTTGCCCCCTTTCAATGCTGAAAATGACGATTTTGTCACGAAATTTGTTCTCAGATATTCAATGAGCCTGCAAATTTATTAAATGTTAAACGTCTTTAAATTCAATAGCATCATTTCAAACCTGATAAATTTACAGCATGGACCAGACATGCACGTTTCGGGTACTAAACCCTCGTCAGTGATCCTCAGTCTAAACAATGTTATATGGCCAAAAAGTATGAAAACTATTATGTTCAAAAATGTACCAAAAGGCGTAGCAGAATGGGTGGGATATGATGCTACAGGACCCACGTTTTAGAAATTTCAAGAAATTTTGTAACAGAAAATTTCAAATGCGTTGAAGAGAAAGACAATCAACCGAAGTTGATCGAACTTATCAGCATTGCATTTCAAAGATGATACATACATCTTTCTTTTTTTAGTAAAATTTTGATGTTTTAATATCACCATATTTATTTCGGATGCGATTTTAATAGAAAATAAGGATAAACATGTATCTTTCTGAAGTTCCGAAAATTGTCACATTTACATAGGTCATGAAAGAACGTATCATTTAATTTCAATAAAAAACTAATGGAAAAAAGATTAATTATCTATCTTAAATCTGTGCAAATATCAGGGAAATCGAACCTATATTTACCGAGTTAGCGCCATTTGGGTTACCCGTACCCCCATTTTTTTATGTCGCGATACGTAACGTCGAGGTTAAGTATAGCGTTGTATGTCTTGTTGGCAAATTTATAATCAACATGCTTACGCGAAATTGTAAAATTAATTTGAATAAATAACAGTTATCATTATTTCAGAATTTGGACGTTATTCGTGCGTTTGATTCAGGTGATATTAAGATTAACACGGGAAGCAATCAAACAAAAAGTAAAATAAAAAAAAAAGAAGGAAAATAAAAAAAGGAAATTTTGGATGGACTGTCCAATGCGTTGGTATAGATGGAGTCGAGTTGTTTAGAACCGAAACCACCACCACAACCCCCGCCCCACCCTGGACCTCTCCTTTTGAAATTCATACAATATTTTTATTTTCCCGATCTTTTTTAATAAAAACTAATCGTCCCAGATTGCCGAGTCGGACACCTTTCCCCCTCTCTACGATACATTTTTCATTTATTTATTTCTTCTAAATGATCTTCTTATCAAACGAAGGTATCGTATAAAGGTAAATGTACTCTATTTCCACTAATCACGCTCAAATAAAATCGGAAGTATTCATGGTCATGATTATCAGATAACATCAGATTTCTTTCGACATTTACGTTAGGTCAAAGTATTAGTGTAGATACTGAAAATATCAAAAGAATAAAGAAACGGATAAATCTCGGAAACATATTTCATCTACAAGTTATGCTCAATTTCAGGAAATAAAACAGAGAAAATGAAATGCATACTTATGAAAATAGATAATGATATACAGACAAACCATAAAAAAAAATTCCCGTTTACCTCCGTTTACTGCGCGGAAAATTCCCCTATTATGACGTCATGATTAAGTCATACAGATGCTTGTCGTGAAAACAAACGATGGTAACGTTACGCCAGACAACAAACGTTCGCGAGATCAATTTTGAGTTACGTCCCTTACCCTGAGACTACCATCTTAAGATAAAATAAAATAATAAAAGATAAAAATTAAATGATGTAAAATTAATTTTTAAAATGAATAAAACGATAAATAAAACCTAAAGATTAAAAAGATGAATGATACAAAATGAATAAAACTATGAATAGATAAAAGATATTTTTAAAGTAAAGATATAGGGAAAAGATACATCAAGAATTGCTTACGTGCTTGAGACTTTTTCATAGGGATTTGGAACAAGGGATGATAGGCATTGGACAACAGCAGACTATTGGAGGACATTTAACAACAACAAGCTGGTGGAGGAGGGCATCGGACATGAATGGCAGCAACTAGGTACCTTATTTACCTAGTGACAAGGTAAGAATTCTCTATCTTTCAAAACATTTCCATTTTGTACTAAAACTAATAAGAAAGATAAAAGACTAAACATAAAATAATAAACATAATAGTAAAAGATAAATGATATAAAATGATAAAACTATAGATAAAGCTTACAATTTGAAAGGGACTTTTAAAGTAAAGATATAGAGAAAAGTTACACCAAGAATTGCTTATGAGTTTGAGTATTTTTCATAGGGACTTGGACCACAGATGGAAGACATTGGACAACAAAAGACTAATGAAGGACATTGGATAACAAGAAACTGGTGGAGGAGGGCATCGGACAACGAATGGCAACAACTAGGTAACTTACTAACCTAGTGAAAAGGTAAGAGTTCTGTCCCTTACAAGACATTTTCATTTTGTACTTCAACCAAATAAAAAAAATAAGAAACTAAACATATAAATAAAAACATAAGAGTAAAAGATAAATGATATTAAAAGATAAAACTATAAAGAAAACTTAAAATTTGAAAGCTATTTTTAAAGTAAAGGTATAGAGAAAATATACATCAAGAATTGCTTATGTGTTTGAGTGCTTTTCATAGGGACACGGACCACAGATGGAAGGCATTGGACAACAACAGACTAATTAAGGACGTTGGACAACAACCAGCTGGTGGAGGAGGGCATTGGACAACGAATGACAGCAACTAGGTAACATACTTACCTAGTGACAAGGTAAGTGTTCTCTTCCTTACAAGACATTTTCATTTTGTACTTAAACCAAATAAAAAAGATAAAAGACTTAACAAAAAAATAATAAACATAATAGTAAATGATAAATGATGTAAAATGATAAAACTATAAATAAAACTTAAAATTTAAAAGAGATTTATTAAATAAAGTTATAGAGAAAATTTACATCAAGAATTGCTTATGTGTTTGAGTGTTTTTCATACGGACATAGACCTCAGATGGAAGGCATTGGACAACAACAGACTAATGGAGGACATTTGACAACAAGGAACTGGTGGAGGAGGGCATTGGACAACGAATGGCAGCAACTAGGTAACTTACTTAGCTAGTGACAAGGTAAGAGTTCTCTCCCTTACAAGACATTATCATTTTGAACTTCAACCAAATAAAAAAAATAAACGACTAAAGATATAAATAAAAACATAATATTAAAAGATAAATGATATAAAGTGATAAAACTATAAATAAAACTTAAGATTAAAAAAAAGATTTTGAAAGTAAAGATATAGAGAAAAGTTACATCAAGAATTTCTTATGTGTTTGAGTATTTCTCATAGGGACATGGACCATAGATGGAAGGCATTGGACAACAACAGACTAATGGAGGACATTGGACAACAAAAAAGGTAGCAGGACGATCCGTCCACAAATAAATCCGTCCCCAGGTCTTTCCGTCCCCAAGACGATCCGTCCCCAGACGATCCGTCCCCAGATGATCCGTCCACAATGAATATGTAGTATAAAGTGATAATTATCCATAAAACAACTAATTATGTTGTTTTCTATCACCTCTACCATTAGTTTGACAATTAGTGTACTTAAATGGGGGTACTCCATGTGGTTTTGTGTATTGGAGTATGTTATTTATCCACAATAGTATCTCTTATTGTATGTTTTACGTCCTTTCAACTTTAAAAAAATTACAAGACGAAGCTCTAGCAGAATAGTTAAACAATGGTTAAAAAAGAAAAAAAAATGTGTATTTTTATCTCTGTTTCTTTATAACTTTTTTTTTCGAAGAAATCAGATTGCTTTGGGTGGGGGTTACTAACTATTCAAGACGTAAAACTTAGTCAATAAAAGACATTAAAGATTAAAAACTGCAGACGAGTCTGGTCCCTCCGTCATTAAAATTAATTTTCCTCAAATTAATTTTTTTTCATCATTTTGAAATAGATATGGAGTGAAATAATGGAAGACAAAGAAGTGTTGACACGAAAGATAGTTTTAAAAAGATGTTTTGTAAAAATGCATAATTATTGTATCACAAATTTTCTGATATATTTAATTCGATTCGATTCCGTATTGATTGGAGTATTTATGGATTTCAATTTTGTACAGACAATCGCGAAGTTTTTGTCATTTACTTCGTAAAGCAGGTTTTCTGTTTATTTTATGTCTGAAAATGGGTCCTTATTCCAAGTAGTTATTGTATCTTTCATCACAATTTCTCAATTTTACCGGAAATTTTAATTATATAATAAAAACAAATACTATAATATAAACATGTTCGAACTTACAGAACCTGAAAGTGCGTTAAACAATCAATAAATGTAAATGGTACGGACATCGGAACTTACACGTTTAAGTTTCTCTCTCTCTCTTTTTTTTTTTTTTTTTTTTTTTTTGTTGTGGTCGTCTACAAATTTTGTTGAAAAGATACTTTAAAATAACCGGGAAAATGGGCAAATATTTAACATTGGAATATAGCTCAAATATACTCCGGGGGCCTATAATTAAGCAAGTTTTTCTATTTCGTCGATCCATAAATATAAAATAACATGAACTAAAGTAAAAATCACCCAAATCTATAATTATGATACTAGAATAAACATCGTTTTCGCAAAAAAAAAATATATGAGAAAGTGTCTCCCCGGCATTGGCCAAAAAGAAGGGGGGATATGAAATGATATTTATAGCAATCCACTGTTCAAAAATAGTCCAAAGACACTCTAGAAACCACCGATTTGAATGTGTTTTAAAATTTTTTTCTCATGTTTCAGTCGAACTCAATACAACGATCGCTATCAAATTGTAGCACAACCCCCAACCCCTCTCCCCGCTTCCCACCCATACACACTCTTACCACACTGACAATGTTCCTTCATCATGTAAAATCAAATGAGAAATACGCAAGAAACGAACGAAAGAAGGAGAACAGAAAAGAAAGAGAACAGAAAAGAAAGAGAACAGAAAAGGAACGAAGAATTAAAGTAAACGACGAAAGAAATAATTTTCATATTTTAAGAACAATTTGAAAATTTTTCGCTTTGATACAAGAACATTTTAAACGAAAAAAAAAACTGGAAAAGAACAATAGAAAGAACGTACTAGTAATTCTTTTGCAATGTCCGTCAAACAGATTATACAACTTATAATATACAACGAAAAAAAAAAAAAAAAAAAAAAAAATAAAGAAGTATATTGAAAAATGAGCTTTATATATCTTTTCAACAATTTTTAATTGTAAGCGCTCAAAATTTTCTTTATTTGGACTTTTATTTTCAGGTGTTTAAGTTTTATTATTTCAATCAGCAAGTAGACGGCTAAACAAAATAATTATAATGATTTAATTAAGATAATTAAACTGGGGACGGATCATCTACGGTTTCCGTGGACGGAATAACCAAGGAGACGGATCGTCTGGGGACGGATCGTCTTGGGACGGATCGACCTGTGGACGGAACGTCTAGAAATCAACAAAAAACTGGTGGAGAAGGGCATTGGACAACGAATGGCAGCAACTAGGTAACTTACTTACCTAGTGACAAGGAAAGAGTTCTCTCCCTTACAAGACATTATCATTTTGAACTTCAACCAAATAAAAATAAAATAAAAATCTAAACATATAAATAAAAACATAAGAGTAAAAGATAAATGATATAAAATTATAAAACTATAAATAAAACTTAAAATTTGAAAGCTATTTTTAAAGTAAAGGTATAGAGAATCATCAAGAATTGCTTATATGTTTGAGTGTTTTTCATAGGGACACGGACCGCAGATGGAAGGCATTGGACAACAACAGACTAATGGAGGACGTTGGACAACAAGGAACTGGTGGAGGAGGGCATTGGACAACGAATGGTAGCAAATAGGTAACTTACTTACCTAGTGACAAGGTAAGAGTTCTCCCCCTTACAAGACATTTTCATTTTGAACTTAAACCAGATAAAAAAAATAAAAGACTAAACATATAAATAAAAACATAATAGTAAAAGATAAATGATACAAAATGATAAAACTATAAATAAAACTTAAATTTAAAAGAGATTTTTAAAGTAAAGGTAAAGAGAAAAGTTACATCAAGAATTGCTTACCTGTTTGAGTGTTTTTCATAGGGACATGGACCTCAGATGGAAGTTATTGGACAACAACAGACTAATGGAGGACATTTGACAACAAGGAACTGGTTGGGGAGGGTATTAAACAACGAATGGCACTAACTAGGTAACTTACTTACCTAGTGACAAGGTAAGAGTTCTCTCCCTTACAAGACATTTTCATTTTGACCTTAAATCAAATAAAAAAAAATAAAAGACTAAACATATAAATAATAAACATAATTGAAAAATATAAATGATATAAAATGAATAAAACTTTAAATAAAACTAAAGATTAAATGTTAAATGCTATATTAGTAATTTTTGAAATCAATAAAACTTTAAATAAAACTCAGGACTTAAGATGAAATAAAATAATAAAGGATAAAAGAAAAATGATATAAAATTAATTTTTAAAATAGATAAAACTATAAATAAAACCTAAAGATTTAAAAGATGAATGATATAAAATAAATAAAACTTTGAATAGATAAAAGAGATTTTTAAAGTAAAGATATAGGGAAAAGATACATCAAGAATTGCTTACGTGCTTGAGTGTTTTTCCTAGGGACTTTGACCAAGGGATGGAAGGCATTGGACAACAACAGACTAGTGGAGGACATTTAACAACAACAAGCTGCTGGGGGAGGGCATTGGACAACGAATGGCAGCAACTAGGTAACTTATTTACCTAGTGACAAGGTAAGAATTCTCTATCTTTCAAAACAAAAGTAAGATAAAAGACTAAACATAAAATAATAAACATTGGACAAAGAATGACAGCAACTAGGTAACATACTTACCTCGGGACAAGGTAAGTGTTCTCTCCCTTACAACACATTTTCATTTTGTACTTAAACCAAATAAAAAAGATAAAAGACTTAACAAAAATATAATAAACATAATAGTAAAATATAAATGATGTAAAATGATAAAACTATAAATAAAACTTAAAATTTAAAAGAGATTTTTTAAATAAAGATATAGAGAAAATTTACATCAAGAATTGCTTATGTGTTTGAGTGTTTTTCATAGGGTGATGGAACTCAGATGGAAGGCATTGGACAACAACAGACTTATGGAGGACATTGGACAACAAGGAACTGGTGGAGGAGGGCATTGGATAATGAATGGCAGCAACTACGTAACTTACTTAGCTAGTGACAAGGTAAGAGTTCTCTCCCTTACAAGACGTTTTCATTTTTAACTTAAACCAAATAAAAAAAAAATAAACGACTAAAGATATAAATAAAAACATAATAGTAAAAGATAGATGATATAAAATGATAAAACTATAGATAAAACTTCAAATCAAAAAGAAATTTTTAAAGTAAAGATATAGAGAAAAGTTACATCAAGAATTGCTTATGTGTTTGAGTGTTTTTCATAGGGACATGGTCCACAGATGGAGGGCATTGGACAACAATAGACGAATGGAGGACGTTGGACAACAAGGAACTGGTGGAGGAGGGCATGGACTGCGATTGGCAGCAGCTAGTTAATTTTTTTACCTAGTGACAAGGTAAGAGTTGTCTCCCTGACAAAACATTTTCATTTTATACTAAAAATGATGAAAAAGATTAACATAAGAATAATAAACATAATTGAAAAATATGAATGATATAAAATGAATAAAACTATAAATAAAAGTTAAAACTTAAATGGTAAATGCTATATAAGTCATTTTTAAAATTAATAAAACTTAAAAAAATAAAACTCAGGATTTAAAAGATAACTGATATAAAATAGATTTTTTAAATGAATAAAACTATAAATAAAACCTAAAGATTTAAAAGGTAAACTGAAAAAAACTATGAATAGACAGAAAATATTTTTAAAGTAAAGATATAGGGAAAAGATTCATTAAGTATTGGTTACGTGCTTGAGTCTTTTTCATAGGAACCTGGACCAAGGGATGGAAGGCATTCGACAACAACAGTCTAGTGGAGGACATTTGACAACAACGAGCTGGTGGAGGAGGGCATTGGACAAGGAATGGCAGCAACTAGGTAACTTATTTACCTAGTGACAAGGTAAGAGTTCTCTCCCTGACCAAACATTTTCATTTTATACTAAGAATAATGAAAAAGATAAAAGACTAAACATAAGATAAAAAGATAAATCTTATAAAATGATAAAACTATAAAATTTAAAATTTGAAAGGGATTTATAAAGTAAAGATATAGAGAAAAGTTACATCAAGAATTGCTTATGTGTTTGAGTGTTTTTCATAGGGACATGGACCGCAGATGGAAGGCATTGGACAACAACAGACTAATGGAGGACGTTGGACAACAAGGGACTGGTGGAGGAGGGCATTGGACACCGAATGGCAGCAACTAGGTAACTTACTTACCTAGTGACAAGGTAAGAGTTCTCTCCCTTACAAGACATTTTCATTTTGAACTTAAACCAAATAAAAAAAATAAAAGACTAAACATATCAATAAAAACATAATAGTAAAAGATAAATGATATAATATGATAAAACTATAAAGAATACTTAAAATTAAAAAGAGATTTTTAAAATAGAGGTATAGAGAAAAGTTACATCAAGAATTGCTTATGTCCTTGAGTGTTTTTCATAGGGACATGGACCACAGATAGAAGGCATTGGACAACAACAGACTAATTGAAGACGTTGGACAACAACCAGCTGGGGAAGGAGGGCATTGGACAACGAATGACAGCAACTAGGTAACTTACTTAACTAGTGACAAGGTAAGAGCCTTCACCCTTACAATACATTTTCATTTTGTACTTAAACCAAATAAAAAAGATAAAAGACAAAACAAAAAAAATAAACATAATAGTAAAAGATAAATGATATAAAATGATAAAACTTTGAATAAAACTTAAAATTTAAGAGAGATTTTTAAGGTAAAGATATAGAGAAAGTTACATCAAGAATTGCTTATGTGTTTGAGTGTTTTTCATAGGAACATTGATCACAGATGGAAGGCATTGGACAACAACACACTAATGGAGGACGTTGGACAAGAACCAGCTGGTGGAGGAGGGCATTGGACAACGAATGACAGCAACTAGATAACTAACCTACCTAGTGACAAGGTAAGAGTTCTCTCCCTTACAAGACATTTTCATGTTGTTATTAAACCAAATAACAAAGATAAAAGACTAAACAAAAAAATAATAAACATTATAGTTAAGATAAATGATATAAAATGATTAAACTATGAATAAAACTTAAAATTTAAGAGATATTTTTAAGGTAAAGATATAGAGAAAAGTTACATCAAAAATTGGTAATGTGTTTGAGTGTTTTTCATGGGGACATGGACCAAAGATGGAAGGCATTGGACGACAACAGACTAATGGAGGACGATGGACAACAACCAGCTGGGGAAGGAGGGCATTGGACAACGAATGACAGCAACTAGGTAACTTACTTACCCAGTGACAAGGTAAGTGTTCTATCCCTTACAAAACATTTTCATTTTGTACTCAAACCAATAAAAAAGATAAAAGACTAAAAAAAAAACAATAAACATAATACAAAATGTAGTAAAAGAAATATGATGTATAGTGATAAAACTATGAATAAAACTTAGAATTTAAAAGAGATTTTTTAAATAAAGATATAGAGAAAATTTGCATAAAGAATTGCTTATGTGTTTGAGTGTTTTTCATAGGGACATGGACCTTAGATGGAAGGCATTGGACAACAACAGACTAATGGAGGACATTGGACAACAAGAAACTGGTGGAGTAGGGCATTGGACAACGAGTGGCAGCAACTAGGTAACTTACTTACCTAGTGACAAGGTATGAGTTCTCTCCTTACAAGACATTTTCATTTTGTACTTAAGCCAAATAAAAAAATATAAAAGACTAAACAAAAATAAAAATAATAAACACGATAGTAAAAGATAAATGATATAAAATGATAAAACTATAAATAAAAAATTTAAAATTTGAAAGAGATTTTTTAAGTAAAGATATAGAGAAAAGTAACATCAAGAATTGCTTATGTGTTTGAGTGTTTTTCATAGGGACATGGACCACAGATGGAAGGCATTGGACGACAACAGACTAATGGAGGACATTGGACAACATCCACCTGGTGGAGGAGGGCATTGGACAACGAATGACAGCAACTAGGTAACTTACTTAACTAGTCAAAGGTATGAGTTCTCTCCCTTACAAGACATTTTCATTTTGTACTTAAACCAAATAAAAAAGATAAAAGACTTAACAAAAAAATAATAAACATAATAGTAAAAGATAAATGATGTAAAATTATAAAACTATAAAGAAAACTTAAAATTTAAAAGAGATTTTTGAAATAGAGATATAGAGAAAATTTACATCAAGAATTGCTTATGTGTTTGAGTGTTTTTCATACGGACTTAGACTTCAGATGGAAGGCATTGGACAACAACAGACTAATGGAGGACATTGGACAACAAGAAACTGGTGGAGAATGGCAGCAACTAGGTAACTTACTTAGCTAGTGACAAGGTAAGAGTTCTCTCCCTTACAAGACATTTCATTTTTAACTTAAA
Organism: Pinctada fucata; assembly: GCA_028142955.1. Classification (NCBI taxonomy): domain Eukaryota; kingdom Metazoa; phylum Mollusca; class Bivalvia; order Pterioida; family Pteriidae; genus Pinctada; species Pinctada fucata. The sequence continues at coordinate 19,690,108 of AP027109.1, forward strand.
CCAAATAAAAATAATAAACGACTAAAGATATAAATAAAAACATAATATTAAAAGATAAATGATATAAAATGATAAAACTATAAATAAAATTTAAAATTAAAAATAGATTTTTAAAGTAAAGATATAGAGAAAAGTTACATCAAGAATTTCTTATGTGTTTGAGTATTTCTCATAGAGACATGGACTACAGATGGAAAGCATTGGACAACAACAGACTAATGGAGGACATTGGACAACAAGAAACTGGTGGAGAAGGGCATTTGACAACGAATGGCAGCAACTAGGTAACTTACTTACCTAGTGACAAGGTAAGAGTTCTGTGCCTTACAAGACATTATCATTTTGTACTTCAACCAAATAAAAATAAAATAAAAATCTAAACATATAAATAAAAACATAAGAGTAAAAGATAAATGATATAAAATGATAAAACTATAAATAAAACTTAAAATTTGAAAGCTATTTTAAAAGTAAAGGTATAGATAAAATTTACATCAAGAATTGCTTATATGTTTGAGTGTTTTTCATAGGGACACGGACCGCAGATGGAAGGCAATGGACAACAACAGACTAATGGAGGACGTTGGACAACAACCAGCTGGTGGAGGAGGGCATTGGACAACGAATGAATGCAACTACGTAACATACTTACCTAGTGACAAGGTAAGTGTTCTCTCCCTTTCAAGACATTTTCATTTTGTACTTAACCCAAATAAAAAAGATAAAAGTCTTAACGAAAATACAATAAACATAATAGTAAAATATAAATGATGTAAAATGATTAAACTATAAACAAAACTTAAAATTTAAAAGAGATTTTTTAAATAAAGATATAGAGAAAATTTACATCAAGAATTGCTAATGTGTTTGAGTGTTTTTCATAGGGAGATGGAACTCAGACTGAAGGCATGGGACAACAACAGACTAATGGAGGACATTGGACAACAAAGAACTGGTGGAGGAGGGCATTGGACAACGAATGGCAGCAACTAGGTAACTTACTAAGCTAGTGACAAGGTAAGAGTTCTCTCCCTTACAAGACATTTTCATTTTTAACTTAAGCCAAAAAAAAAAATAATAAAAGACTAAACAAAAATAAAAATAATTAACATAATAGTAAAAGATAAATGATATAAATTGATAAAACTATAAATAAAACTTAAAATTTGAAAGAGATTTTTTAAGTAAAGATATAGAGAAAAGTAACATCAAGAATTGCTTATGTGTTTGAGTGTTTTTCATAGGGACATAGACCACAAATGGAAGGCATTGGACAACAACAGACTAATGGAGGACATTGGACAACATCCAGCTGGTGGAGGAGGGCATTGGACAAGGAATGACAGCAACTAGGTAACTACCTTACCTAGTGACAAGGTATGAGTTCTCTCCCTTACAAGACATTTTCATTTTGTACTTAAACCAAATGAAAAATAATAAAAGACTAAACATATAAATAAAAACATAGTAGTAAAAGATAAATGATATAAAATGATAAAACTATGAATAAAACCCAAAATTTAAAAAGAGATTTTTAAAGTAAAGGTATAGAGAAAAGTAATATCAAATTTTGCTTACGTGTTTGAGTGTTTTTCATAGGAACATGGACCACAGATGGAAGGCATTGGACAACAACGGACTAATGGACGACGTTGGACAACAGCCAGCCGGTGGAGGAGGGCATTGGACAACGAATGACAGCAACTAGGTAGCTTACTTACCTAGTGACAAGGTAAGAGTTGTCTCCCTGACAAAATATTTTCATTTTATACTAAAAATAATGAAAAAGATAAAAGACTAAACATAAAATAAAGAGATAATAGTAAATGATAAATCTTATAAAATGATAAATCTATAAATAAAACTTAAAATTTGAAAGGGATTTTTAAAGTAAAGAAATAGAGAAAAATTACATCAAGAATTGCTTATGTGTTTTGGTGTTTTTCATAGGGACATGGACCTCAGATGGAAGGCATTGGACAACAACAGACTAATGGAGGACGTTGGACAACAACCAGCTGGTGGTGGAGGGCATTGGACAACGAATGACAGCAACTAGGTAACTTAACTTACCTAGTGACAAGGTAAGAGTTCTCTCCCTTACAAGACATTTTCATTTTGCACTTAAACCAAATTTTTTTAAAAAAAAGTAAAAGACTAAACATATAAATAAAAACATTATAGTTAAGGACAAATGATATAAAATGATAAAACTATAAATAAGACTTAAAATTTAAAAGAGATTTTTACAGTAAAGATATAGAGAAAAGTAACATCAAGAATTGTTTATGTGTTTGAGTGTTTTTTATAGGGACATGGACCACAGATGGAAGGCATTGGACAACAACAGACTAATGGAGGACATTGGACAACAACCAGCTGGTGGAGGAGGGCATTGGACAACGAATGACAGCAACTAGGTAACTTACTTACCTAGTGACAAGGTAAGAGCTCTCTCCCTTACAAGACATTTTCATTTTGTACTTAAACCAAATAAAAAAGATAAAATACTAACCAAAAATAAAAATGATAAACATAATAGTAAAAGATAATTGATATAAAGTGATAAAACTATAAATAAAACTTAAAATTTAAAAGAGATTTTTAAAGTAAAGATATAGAGAAAAGTAACATCAAGAATTGCTTATGTGTTTGAGTGTTTTTTATAGGAACATGGACCACAAATGGAAGGCATTGGACATCAACAGACTAATGGAGGACATTGGACAACAACCAGCTGTTGGAGGAGGGCATTGGACAACGAATGACAGCAACAAGGTAACTTACCTACCTAGTGACAAGGTAAGAGTTCTCTCTCTTACAAGACATTTTCATTTTGTACTTAAACCAAATAAAAAAGATAAAAGACTAAACAAAAAAAATGATAAACATAATAGTAAAAGATAAATGATATAAAATGATGAAACTATAAATAAAACTTAAAATTTAAAAGAGATTTTTAAGGAATTTAGAAATAGCGCCCACGTGACTAACGTATTCAGCTTTATATCACCTCTAGCCCGATAGTAACTTAGTAAAACATATTACATATTTAAAGGGAAATCCAATCCAATCTGTCTCAAGCTATAAATGCAAACTTTCAGAAGGTAAAAACTATGGAAAAAGTAGCAAACGTCGGTCTATGACGTCATCGCGTGATAACGTCACAGATTACGTCATCATGAGGCTTCCGCAACGCAATACATATTCATTCAGTTTTGTTATCCTTATTCGTGTACATTTTTCAGACTTTATTGATTATTTTTCATCTTAGGGAAAAAAAGGAAATATATATATTGTTATGCTAATGTATATAATGATGGGTTATTTAATATAATGTAATGGAACATTCCGTGGTATCCTGATCACCCCTATCATATTGGACCCTTCCCACATAAAAAGGACATTCCTTGGGCTGAGAGCTCAGTTCTGCCTTGGGATTTACAGTGATTGCTGAATTAACTAGAAGATACCATGTACCAATATGAATGCAGAATTATGAACAATTAATCAAATACAGATGAATTAGAAGATTATTGTCCAGGCCTGGAACAGTGACAGCTAAGTTTGATTTATGTGATTTATCTACTTTAATTGTTGATTATATTGATTTCATATGTGATTTATTTGATTATGTGATTTGATTCTTATTTGATTCATTTGATTAAAATATTGAAATTGTACATTCTTATGTTTCACTGAATCATAGGTGATTTCTGGCCTGTAACAGAAATTGGGGGCTCTTCCCGGGATGGATTAATTTCATTAGATTTCATTTAATTCAAAATTCTGAAATTCATATTTTATCTTATTATTTATTCAGTGTCGCATTAGAATTTCATCATGACATCTTTATTAGAAACTTTTGTGAAAACGCCTTCTGTTGAGATACTTGACTCTTTTAAAAGGGAAGAATTAATTAGTTTAGCAAAACATTATAAGATTTCATATAAGGTTTCCATGAAAAAACAAGAAATTAAAAATCTTGTTATAGAGGGTTTAGTTGACGAAGAGATATTTTCTTATGATGCTTTAGAATATGTCAAAGAAACTACAAGTGCTTTGAAGTTAAGACAGTTAGAATTAGAGTATGAGTTGAAATTAGAACAGGCTAGAATAGAACAAAGTCAGAAAGAAAAAGAGTTAGAGTTACAAAGAGAAAAAGATAGGATGGAACATGAAGTTAGAATGAGAGAAATATATTTGGCTAGTCAACCTAAAGTTGTAAAATCAGACAACCTGCAATTTGATGCATCTAAAAACATTAAGTTAGTTCCAAAGTTCATAGAGAAAAATGTTGACAAGTATTTTCCCCATTTTGAAAAGGTAGCTACTAGTTTTAAATGGCCTAAAGATGTATGGGCATCACTTTTACAAAGTGTTTTAGTAGGTAAAGCTGCCGAGGTGTATGCATCACTTTCTGTTGCACAAAGTTCTAATTATGATACCGTGAAACAGGAAATACTTAAAGCGTATGAACTTGTCCCAGAAGCTTATAGACAAAAGTTTAGAGCTTATAGGAAGTTTGATAACCAAACTTATGTTGAATTAGGACGTGAAAAGGTTGAGTTGCTAGACAAATGGTTAGTTTCTAAGAATGTCAATGGTAATTATGATAGGCTCAGGGAATTATTCTTATTAGAAGAATTTAAACAGTGTGTTCCTATTGACATTAGAACTCATATTGATCACAAAGGTGCAAATACTTTAGATGAGGCAGCAAAAATGGCTGATAATTATGCACTAACTTCAAAGCAAAGTTTCATTAAGAAAAATCAAGTCGGCAATCAGTCGTTAGGTCAGAACAATTCCTCTTCATATCCCATTAGTATAAAGGCAGATAAACATGGTAAACCTGATGGTACCATTCTTAAGGATAAATATCCGCAAAGAGGAATTGAAAACAAATCTGAACCTACTTGTTCCTATTGTAAAAAGAAGGGACATATTATATCTGAGTATTTTAAGTTACAGAAAAAGAATCAGAAGGATTCTTTAAAACCTGAAGGTTGTTATGCCACAAAACATGAAATTGTGCATCAAGGTCAACCAGGTGTTGACTATGGTTCCAAACCATTTCTAGGTCAAATTGACAATTCCAGTTCCGAGTACATGGAGGATTATAAACCATTTGTATCCGAGGGTTTAGTTTCTATAACTGAGCATTCTCCTACCCAACCTGTTAAGATTTTGCGTGATACTGGCGCTTCACAAACTCTTTTGTTACAAGGTGTTTTACCTTTATCTGATCTTACTTCTACAGGTGAGTCAGTTATTCTACAGGGTGTGGGCTTGGAGTATATAAGTGTTCCTCTCCATAGTATTTATTTACAGTCTAATTTGATTACTGGATCTGTTGTAGTAGGAGTGAGACCTACACTTCCTATAGAGGGAATTACACTTCTCCTTGGTAATGATTTAGCTGGTTCTAAAGTTACAGCTAATCCTGTTATTTCAGATAGTAATTACAAGGATTGTGATCCTAGTTTGTCAGATACTGACATTTATCCGTCATGTGCGGTTACAAGGAGTATGTCTAGAAAGGTAGACATTGAGACATCTGAGAATGATGTTAGTCAAGGTGAAAAAGAATTTAGTGATTTGCATGAAACGTTTATGGCTAATTTGGATTATTATGATCAAGGTCATAAAAGGTCATCTGAGCATGGTTCTAAAGTTGAAGTTGATAGAGACATTAATGGAGACATTTTAGATAGGAGAAAACTCTTAGAGGAACAAAAGAAAGATCCTGAATTAAATCAACTTTTAAAAAAGGTTGTTAGAGATGATCAGGTAGTAAAGGAACCTGTATGTTTTTACTTGAAGGAAGGAATCTTAATGAGGAAATATCGTCCTCTAGATGCATGTATTGATGAGGAGTGGAAAGTAGTACATCAGATTGTTGTACCAAAGGTGTATCGGAAAGAAGTTTTAAGAATGGCTCATGACTCTGTGATGTCAGGTCACATGGGTACTGGTAAGACATATCAAAGGATTCTTAATCATTTCTTCTGGCCAGGTTTAAAGAATGATCAATGAAGTAACACGTGACCTTGAATGTTGTGAAGCATACATTGACGATGTTATAGTGTATACAGACACATGGGATCACCATTTAGAGTGTATTAAAGCTTTCTTTGACAGGGTACGCTCAGCCAATCTTACTATCAATCTTGTTAAAAGTGATTTTGGAAAAGCAGCACTAGTATATCTTGGACATGTTGTGGGTCAATGTCAAGTTAGGCCTGTCAATGCTAAAGTTGATTCTGTCATGAAATTTCCCATACCTAGATCTAAAAAAGAGGTCATGCGATTTCTAGGAATGGTAGGGTTTTATAGAAAGTTTTGCAAGAATTTTTCTACCATAGCACATCCTCTCACTAAACTTTTACAGAAGAAGGTTAATTTCATGTGGAATGAGTCGCGTCAGCAAAGTTTCGATAGTCTGAAGGCAATTCTTATGAATTCCCCTATTTTGATCACCCCTGACTATGAAAAACAATTCAAGTTGTATGTTGATGCCATTGATGTAGCTGCTGGATCAGTTTTAATGCAAGAGAAGAATGGGATAGACCATCCAATCAGTTATTTTTCTAAAAAATTCACAAAGAGCAGAGAAATTATTCTACTGTGGAAAAGGAGTGTTTGGCTCTCCTTCTTGCACTTCAACATTTTGATGTTTACTTAAGTACCACAGTTCACTCCATTCTAGTCTTAACTGATCATAACCCTTTGATCTTTATCAATAAAATGACGAATAAAAATGCAAGGCTAACTAGGTGGAGTCTCTTACTACAGGAATTTAATATTCAGGTTTGTCATATCAAGGGTACAGAAAATGTTTTCGCAGATACATTGTCAAGAATATGTTGAATTTGATATTGACATTCATTATGATTCATTGTATTGTATTACATTGTGTTTGATATTAACCATGTAGATGTATTTTCAGAACTTTTGCAGGAAAATTGTAAATGTGCTTTGAAGGACTGTAAACTGTGAACACTTTATTTGATATATATATACTAAGCACATTCATATTCATTATTGTTACATGTTACATTTACATTCAGTTAAACTACGTTTTCACTATATTCAAACTTTTTTTAAGGGGGGAGGTGTTATGCTAATGTATATAATGATGGGTTATTTAATATAAAGTAATGGAACATTCCGTGGTATCCTGATCACCCCTATCATATTGGACCCTTCCCACATAAAAAGGACATTCCTTGGGCTGAGAGCTCAGTTCTGCCTTGGGATTTACAGTGATTGCTGAATTAACTAGAAGATACCATGTACCAATATGAATGCAGAATTATGAACAATTAATCAAATACAGATGAATAATAAGAAGATTATTGTCCAGGCCTGGAACAGTGACAGCTAAGTTTGATTTATGTGATTTATCTACTTTAATTGTTGATTATATTAATTTCATATGTGATTTATTTGATTATGTGATTTGATTCTTATTTGATTCATTTGATTAAAATATTGAAATTGTACATTCTTATGTTTCACTGAATCATAGGTGATTTCTGGCCTGTAACAATATATATATTTAAAAGAAGACTGGCAAAACCTGTCGGTGGTGACGATGTACACTAAGAAGTTCTGCCGATCGCACATGTTTTCAAACGGGAAAAAATATGGCGCCTTGTGGGAATGAATAACGAACAAACGAAAATGTGCAGTGAATCTCAAATTGTGAACGATTAATGATTTCATATTTGAAATCACAACGATTAATATTATCTCACAAAAGAGTACTGTACGTGTTATATTCCTAGTCAATGCGTCATTATGCCCTTGTTTATTTTATTTTTTTTTCTTTGTCCGTCTGTTCGCATCTCAAAACCTCCAAATCCTGTTTATCAATCTTTTTTATTCATATGACAATGAACGGAAAGCGGAGGGGGGGGGCTGCCTTACATTTATCGAATTAGTCTGGTTCCCGCTTTATTAATAAAGAGGTCCCGGGAACCAGGACCCAGACTTTTATCGAATTAACCTGCATATAGAATGTGAAACATGTAAATATCTATTCTAGAATCTTTTACACACTTGTGTTAAGAAAAATAAGCTCGCAAAATATACTTCAAAAGTTTAAAAATGTAAGAAGTCAACAATTTGAGTAGAGGAAAAACCTATTTTTGGAACAAACAATTTGTCCGATCCCCTTTTATTCAATTCCTCATGAGAGAGAAGTGCTCATGATTTTTTTACGAATGACACAAACCCATCAAGTCATGACATTTTTTTAATTTTGGGGTTGCGGTCGTTCCGTTCCGAAGGAGGTTAAAATACACGTAAAATTTAGACAAATTTCATTGGGGATCAATGACAGCGACCTTCCTAATTAATAATTCTTTATAACGTTGATGCTTATTCTGAACCGTATGGTTTCAACCTATTTTTCGTTGTGAAAAGATTATCTGACAAAGGTTGTGTCTTCGTCCGTTCGTCATCCAAAATGTAACTCGATCATGAAATGTTAGTGATATTTTTTCATGCCAAGATCTATCTCTTAATCAATACATTTATTGATTTATACTTGTATCTATATACATGGGAGGATCTCGAAATTTTTCAAAGAAGGAGTCGGGAATGTTCTGAAGAAAACAAAACAAAACAAAAACAAAAACAAAATAAATAAATAAGTAAATAACAAAAAAAAAAACCCAACCTTGCACACGTTGTCCAAAGTGTTTGATTACTGACCTTCAAATGATTCCTTGTCATGATAAATGCATTCGTGACATTGTATTTTTAACGAGCAAATTTTTATACGAATGTAAATGCCAAACGATACTATTTCTTTATCCCGAAGGTGTATTTTCGACTCCGTGAAAAAGGTAAGGTACATTTAATATAGATAGGTATGAGTGAGGGGACACGGGATATACGGAGAAAATCAAGAAATAAACAAGCTGACGAGCGGTAGCGAGCAAGCACCTTGTTAAAAATAAAGAAAAATAAAACTTAAAAATACCATGAAAACAAAGGATCTCCATTTCCATGAATGTCATTGAAAAAAAATTACCCCCAAAGAAGGAAGAGGGTTGGACGCAATTGACTACATGTATCTCTAAATCCGCCCGTGTACGTATATTCATTTAATTATCTTATATTAACAGACACTTAGTTAGTATTCTTCAATACTTGGGGAAATTGCTATTTTCTATCATTCTCATTTTTGATAGTGTTGGACACAAGAGAAATGTTGAATGACGGATGGACAGACGTTCAAATAAAGTCTACAAGTGAAAAATTTGGTCTAGAAATCTGTATTCGTAAACGTTACGGTACACCTGTTAATTCCATATTATGGTACTTAGGAGTATATATCGCAAAAAAGAAAATAAGTAAACAGGCAGAAACACACGATCGGTTACGCACATACGTACATATAAGATGATTTAGTGTTCAAGGGCGTAGCCAGGCGTACCTTGGTATGCAAAATCGTCCATAGTTTTAAAGCAAATGAAATAAGGTCATCCATTGGTTAGAAAAGCCAAAAGTTAAACGTCTTTAAATTTAATAGCATCATTTAAAACCTGATTAATTTACAGCATGGACCAGACATGCACGTTTCGGGTATTAAACCCTCGTCAGTGATCCTAAGTCTAAACAATGTAATATGGTCAAAAAGTATGAAAATTGTTATGTCCAAAAATGTACCAAAAAAGACGCAGCAGAATGGGTGGGATATGATGCTACAGGACCCACGTTTTAGAAATTTCAAGAAATTTTGTAACAGAAAATTTCAAATGCGTTGAAGAGACAGACGATCAACCAAAGTTGATCGAACTTGGCTACATGTGCCCTCGGGGACTCTAGGTCCACCAGCAGTGACACTCACCAAGTAGTTCAAATGTTAAACGTCTTTAAATTTAATAGCGTCATTTAAAACCTGATTAATTTACAGCATGGACCAGACATGCACGTTTCGGGTACTAAACCCTCGTCAGTGATCCTAAGTCTAAACAATGTAATATGGTCAAAAAGTATGAAAATTGTTATGTCCAAAAATGTTTAAGACACACCACAAACTACCGATTCGGAAGGATGCATTGCTGTCAAATTCAATATCCGTATGTGAACGCCTTGTACAATTTTGGAGAAACTACAGCACAATGTTCATATCGAATTTTTTGGGTTTTTTTTTTCATCTTAGATATGGTTCATCGTTTCCTGACACCGAATCATCTCTCGCGATTTTTTTCTAAATTCAGCTCAAATCCACCAATGCTTCCTTTTTTCGATTTTTGTCGGGGGCGGCCAACACCCACCAACGTGAGGGGGAACGATCCTTCGATAGCATCTCCAAGACGGTCCTTTGCGTCTCGGAAGTTATCCCTCATAAAAAAAATGCCTATCCCCCAGAACTGCCGAGATTTTAGATCCGCCAAAACTTGAGACGTCCACATTCAAAACAACAAAGCTACGCCCCTGGCGTAAATGAAGCGTATTCATAGTATTTCAATAACTGTAATTTATATAACAACAATCCACGCTTTACTTGAAACTGATAAATTGAAATCGTTTATGACAACATGCAGTATTACATCGATCTAATGGCGTTATGACGTCATAAACTGTAAGATATTTGCACATCACTACAAGTACATGCACACGTAGAGCTTATAAATGTTTTCTTTTATGGTATAATATTTGATATATATTGAAATACATTTCTGGATCATGTGATGAAATAATAAGTGAGTTTGTATCTGATATAGCCAAGACTAAAAAACCCGATCACCCAACTGATTTCATATTCGCATTTAATTTTTTTTTTACAAATCCTATTATCTTGACTACATATTCAGTAGAAAAAGTACCTCTCTTTTTGTGAAAATTGACAATTTTTACATTCTTATTCAGTTTCTCTTTCAATTATTACAAGATGATGTTATTTTGTAATATTTTGAAATTAAATATAGCAATATTTTGGCTCCCTTTTAATATTTAGTCATATGAAATGTACAAGGGAGAGATAACTTTTGCATGTCAATTTCTCAAAAATACTCATTAAAGACCGAAAGTTTTTTTGACCAATTTTTCATAACTTTTTCAAAGGTAGTTGTACTAGTTTTTTATTAACCTCAACTGGGCAGTTCTTTCACAATTACTATTTCTGTCAAAAAAATATCAATATGAAAATCACAAAAAGAGGGATGAAAAACGGGAAATTTCACATACCTTTACTAAATTCCTCGAAAAATATGTAATTTTTCCCTTTTGAATTATAAATTAAAGTCAGAAGTCTTAAGTAATTCTAAATTTGTAAACTTTTGACGTCTAGAATATATCGAAATTATTCATTATACCTGCTATTTTCCGAAATATTTATTTCAGGGGGAGGTAACTCTAGTGAACGAGTTTTCTCTAAAAGTAGCCAGTTTTCAGGGGCAAATTTTGTAATGAACTTTTACTTAATTCACATTTATGGAAATTTTGAGAGAAATTAAATGGGAGGTTATTTTGCCACTGAGGTGTTTCTAAATTCCTTAAAGTAAAAATATAGAGAAAAGTTACATCAAAAATTGCTTATGTGCTTGAGTGTTTTTCATAGGGACATGGACCACAGATGGAAGTCATTGGACAACAACAGACTAATGGAGGACATTGGACAACAAGGAACTGGCGGAGGAGGGCATTGGACAACGAATGAGAGCAACTAGGTAACTTACTTACCTAGTGACAAGGTAAGAGTTGTCTCCTTACAAGACATTTTCCTTTTGTACTTAAACAAAATAAAAAAGATAAAAGACTAAACAAACAAAAATAAACATAATATTAAAAGATAAATGATATAAAATGATAAAACTATAAATAAAACATAAAATTTAAAAGAGATTTTTAAAGTAAAGATATAGAGAAAAGATACATCAAGAATTGCTTATGTGTTTGAGTGTTTTTATAGGGACATGGACCACAGATGGAAGGCATTGGACAACAACAGATTTATGGAGGACGTTGGCCAATATCCAGCTGTTGGAGAAGGGCATCATAGAAGGATTGGCAGAAACTGCATAACATATTTACCAATTGACAAGGTAAGAGTTGTCTCCCTTAAAACACATTTTCAATTTGTACTACAAATAAAAAAAAAGATAAAAGACTTAACATAAAAATAATAAACATAATTGAAAAATATAAATGATATTAAATGATAAAACTATGAATAAAACTTAAAATTTAAAAGAGATTTTCTACATATAGATATAGAGAAAATTTACATCAAGAATTGCTTGTGTGTTTGAGTGTTTTTCATAGGGACATCGACCTCAGATGGAAGGCATTGGACAACAACAGACTAATGGAGGACATTGGACAACAAGGAACTGATGGAGGAGGGCATTGGACAACGAACGAATGGCAGCAACTTGGTGTAACTTACTTACCTAGTGACAAGGTAAGAGTTCTTTCTCTTACAAGACATTTGTACTTAAACTAAACATATAAATAAAAACATAAGAGTAAAAGATAAATGATAAGAAATGATAAAACTATAAATAAAACTTTAAATTCACAAAAGATATTTAAAGTAAAGGTATAGAGAAAAGTTACATCAAGAATTGCTTATGTGTTTGAGTGTTTTTCATAGGGACATGGACCACAGATGGAAGGCATTGGACAACAACTGACTAATGGAGGACGTTGGACAACAAGGAACTGGTAGAGGAGGGCATTGGACAACGAATTACAGCAACTAGGTAACTTACTTACCTAGTGACAAGGTAAGAGTTCTCTCCCTGACAATACCTTTTTCATTTTATACTTAAACCAAATAAAAAATAATAAACGACTAAACATATAAATAAAAAAATAAAAGTAAAAGATAAATGATATAAAATGATAAAACTATAAATAAAACTTAAAATTTAAGAAAGATTTTTGAGGTAAAGATATAGAGAAAAGTTACATCAAGAATTGCTTATGTGTTTGTGTGGTTTTCATAGGGACATGAACCACAGATGGAAGGCACTGGACAACAACAGACTAATGGAGGACGTTCGACAACAAGGAACTGGTAGAGGAGGGCATTGGACAACGAATGACAGCAACAAGGTAACTTACTTACCTAGTGACAAGGTAAGAGTTCTCTCCCTTACAAGACATTTTTATTTTGTCGCCATAGCACTTTCTATATAGACGTGACCTCAGACAGTGCATGTATTTTATATATTCTTTTCTTTTTTATGCGTGAACATCGACGGCGGGTGCGGCTAGCCAACAGGGGATGCTTACTCCTCCCGGGCACCTGGTCCCACCTCTAGCTTGCTAGGGGTCCGTTGATGCTCAATTTGGTACTCTATTGTGAGTGCTGTTGAGATTATCGTCAGGATCTTCTTTAACTCATTTATGTCACACTTATGCCCTTTGCCGTGTGGAGCTCGTAAAAAAGTTCCCCGCGAGGGGTTTGACAGTAAGTGTTTTGAATATTTTTCCCTGACATTGTCGCCATAGCACTTTCTATATAGACGTGACCTCAGACAATGCATGTATTTTATATATTCTTTTCTTTTTCATGCGTGAACATCGACGGCGGGTGCTGCTAGCCAACAGGGGATGCTTACTCCTCCCGGGCACCTGGTCCCACCTCTAGCTTGCTAGGGGTCCGTTGATGCTCAATTTGGTACTCTATTGTGAGTGCTGTTGAGATTATCGTCAGGATCTTCTTTAACTTAATTAAACCAAATAGAAAAAAAAAGACTACACATAAAAATAAAAACATACTAGTAAAAGATAAATGATATCAATGATAAAACTATGAATAAAACTTAAAATTTAAAAGAGATTTTTAAAGTAAATGTATAGAGAAAAGTTATATGAATAATTGCTGATGTGTTTGAGTGTTTTTCATAATGACATGGACCACAGAGGGAAGGTATTTGAGAACAACAGACGAATGGAGGACGTTGGACAACAACCAGCTGGTGGAGGAGGGCATTGGACAAATAATGACAGGAACTAGGTAACTTACTTACCTAGTGACAAGGTAAGAGTTATCTCCCCAAGACGACATGTTCATTTTTGACTTGACCCAAAGAAAAAAAAATGAAAGACTAAACATAAAAATAATAAGCATAATTGAAAAATATAAATGATATAAAATGAATAAAACTATAAATAAAACTTAAAACCTAAATGTTAAATGCTATATTAGTAATTTTTCAAATTAATGAAACTTTAAATAAAACTCAGGATTTAAAATAAACTAAAATAATAAAAGATAAAAATTAAATGATATAAAATTAATTTTTAAAATGAATAAAACGATAAATAAAACCTAAAGATTTAAAAGATGAATGATATAAAATGAATAAAACTATGAATAGAACACTTGGACAAATAACTCCGGACTGGACATTTGTCCGGAGTTTAGCTACCTTAACCGGCATAGTTAGGTAAGTTTTGATAAACAGGTATACATATACCTAGCCCCAAGTCTCCTCTTTTGATTGGTATAGCGCATATACCCCTATCGAACCTGGTAGAAGACGTAGGAGCGCGCATATCGAGGTCTAATGGGCGCTTTTTATAGCAGAAATAATCAATATGAGTAAATAAATGAAATTCTACCTATCTGAAACCAAATCAATCTTGATGAAACTTGGCATGTACCCAGCCCAAAGTCTCTTCTTTTGATTGGTATAGCGCATATACCCTTATCGAACCTGGTAGAAGACGTAGTAGAGTCCATATAGAGGATTAATGGGCGCATTTTTAAGCAGAAATGATCAAATGAGTAAAGAAATAAAATTCTACCTATCTGAAACCAATTTAATCTTGATGAAACTTGGCATATACGTAGCCCCAAGTCTCTTCTTTCGATTGGTAAAGCGCATATACCCCTATCGAACCTGGTAGAAGACCTAGGAGAGCGCATATAGAGGTCTAATGGACGCTTTTTATAGCAGAAATCATCAAATGAGTAAATAAATGAAATTCTCCCTATCTGAAACCAATTCAATCTTGATGAAACTTGGCATGTAGTTAGCCCCAAGTCTCCTCTTTTGATTGGTATAGCGCATATACCCCTATCGAACCTGGTAGAAGACGTAGGAGCGCGCATATAGAGGTCTAATGGGCGCTTTTTGTAGCAGAAATGATCAATATGAGTAAATAAATGAAATTCTACCTATCTGAAACCAATTCAATCTGGATGACACTTGGCATATACCTAGCCCCAAGTCTCCTCTTTTGATTGGTATAGCGCATATACCCCTATCGAACCTGGTTGAAGACGTAGGAGCGCGCATGTAGAGGTCTAATTGACGCTTTTTATAGCAGAAATGATCAATATGAGTAAATAAATGAAATTCTACCTATCTGAAACCAATTCAATCTTGATTAAACTTGAAATGTACCTAGCCCAAAGTCTCCTTTTTCGATTGGTATAGCGCATACACCCCTATCGAAACTGGTAGAAGACGTAGGAGCGCGCATATAGAGGTCTAATGGGCGCTTTTTATAGCAGAAATGATCAATATGAGTAAATAAATGAAATTATGCCTATCTGAAACTAATTCAATCTTGATGAAACTTGACATGTACTTAGCCCCAAGTCTCTTCTTTTGAATTGGTATAGCGCATATACCCCTATCGAACCTGGTAGAAGACGTAGGAGAGTGCATATAGAGGTCTAATGGGCGCTTTTTATAGCAGAAATGATCAATATGAGTAAATAAATGAAATTCTACCTATCTGAAACCAAATAAATCTTGATGAAACTTGGCATGTACCTACCCCCAAGTCTACTCTTTTGATTGGTATAGCGCATATATCCCTATCGAACCTGGTAGAAGACGTAGGAGAGCGCATATAGAGGTCTAATGGGCGCTCTTTATAGCAGAAATGATCAATATCAGTAAATAAATGAAATTCTACCTATCTGAAACCAAATCATCTTGATGAAACTTGGCATGTACCCAGCCCCAAGTCTCTTCTTTTGATTGGTATAGCGCATATACCCCTATCGAACCTGGTAGAAGACGTAGGAGAGCGCATATAGAGGATTAATGGGCGCATTTTTAAGCAGAAATGATCAAATGAGTAAAGAATTAAAATTCTACATATCTGAAACCAATTTAATCTTGATGATACTTGGTCCCTGGTCCCATCTCTAGCTTGCTAGGGGTCCTTCGATGCTAATTTTGTGCTATATTGTGAGTGCCGTTGAGATTATCGTCAGGATCTTCTTTAACTTATTGTGTCACACTCATGCCCTTTGCCGTGTGGAGCTCGTAAAAAAGTTCCCCGCAAGGGGTTTGACAGTAAGTGTTTTGAATATATTTCCCTGACATTGTCGCCATAGCACTTTCTATACAGACATAACGTCAGACAGTGCATGAATTTTAGATATTGTTTTCAGTTTCGTGCTTAGACATCGACGGCGGGTGCGGCTAGCCAACAGGGGATGCTTACTCCTCCCGGGCACCTGGTCCCATCTCTAGCTTGCTAGGGGTCCGTCGATGCTAATTTTGTGCTATATTGTGAGTGCTGTTGAGATTATCGTCAGGATCTTCTTTAACTCATTGGCATGTACGTAGCTCCAAGTCTCTTCTTTCGATTGGTATAGCGCATATACCCCTATCGAACCTGGTAGAAGACCTAGGAGAGCGCATATAGAGGTCTAATGGGCGCTTTTTATTTCAGAAATGATCAAATGAGTAAATAAATGAAATTCTCCCTTTCTGAAACCAATTCAATCTTGATGAAACTTGGCATGTACCTAGCCCCAAGTCTCCTCTTTTGATTGGTATAGCGCATATACCCCTATCGAACCTGGTAGAGGACATAGGAGCGCGCATATAGAGGTCTAATGGGCGCTTTTTGTAGCAGAAATCATCAATATGAGTAAATAAATGAAATTCTACCTATCTGAAACCAATTCAATCTAGATGAAACTTGGCATGTACATAGCCCCAAGTCTCTTCTTTCGATTGGTATAGCGCATATACCCCTATCGAACCTGGTTGAAGACGTAGGAGCGCGCATATAGAGGTTTAATGGGCGCTTTTTATAGCAGAAATGATCAATATGAGTAAATAAATGAAATTCTACCTATCTGAAACCAATTCAATTTTGTTGAAACTTGGCATGTTTCTAGCCCTAAGTCTCTTCTTTTGATTGGTATAGCGCATATACCCCTATCGAACCTGGTTGAAGACGTAGGAGCGCGCATATAGAGGTCTAATTGACGCTTTTTATAGCAGAAATGATCAATATGAGTAAATAAATGAAATTGTACCTATCTGAAACCAAATAAATCTTGATGAAACTTGGCATGTACCCAGCCCCAAGTCTCTTCCTTTGATTGGTATAGCGCATATACCCCTATCGAACCTGGTGGAAGACGTAGGAGAGCGCATATAGAGGATTAATGGGCGCATTTTTAAGCAGAAATGATCAAATGAGTAAAGAAATAAAATTCTACATATCTGAAACCAATTTAATCTTGATGATACTTGGTCCCTGGTCCCATCTCTAGCTTGCTAGGAATCCGTCGATGCTAATTTTGTGCTATATTGTGAGTGCTGTTGAGATTATCGTCAGGATCTTCTTTAACCCATTTGTGTCACACTTATGCCCTTTGCCGTGTGGAGCTCGTAAAAAAGTTCCCCGCGAGGGGTTTGACAGTAAGTGTTTTGAATATATTTCCCTGACATTGTCGCCATAGCACTTTCTATACAGACATAACGTCAGACAGTGCATGAATTTTAGATATTGTTTTCAGTTTCGTGCTTAGACATCGACGGCGGGTGCGGCTAGCCAACAGGGGATGCTTACTCCTCCCGGGCACCTGGTCCCATCTCTAGCTTGCTAGGGGTCCGTCGATGCTAATTTTGTGCTATATTGTGAGTGCTGTTGAGATTATCGTCAGGATCTTCTTTAACTCATTGGCATGTACGTAGCTCCAAGTCTCTTCTTTCGATTGGTATAGCGCATATACCCCTATCGAACCTGGTAGAAGACCTAGGAGAGCGCATATAGAGGTCTAATGGGCGCTTTTTATTGCAGAAATGATCAAATGAGTAAATAAATGAAATTCTCCCTTTCTGAAACCAATTCAATCTTGATGAAACTTGGCATGTACCTAGCCCCAAGTCTCCTCTTTTGATTGGTATAGCGCATATACCCCTATCGAACCTGGTAGAGGACATAGGAGCGCGCATATAGAGGTCTAATGGGCGCTTTTTGTAGCAGAAATCATCAATATGAGTAAATAAATGAAATTCTACCTATCTGAAACCAATTCAATCTAGATGAAACTTGGCATGTACATAGCCCCAAGTCTCTTCTTTCGATTGGTATAGCGCATATACCCCTATCGAACCTGGTTGAAGACGTAGGAGCGCGCATATAGAGGTTTAATGGGCGCTTTTTATAGCAGAAATGATCAATATGAGTAAATAAATGAAATTCTACCTATCTGAAACCAATTCAATTTTGTTGAAACTTGGCATGTTCCTAGCCCTAAGTCTCTTCTTTTGATTGGTATAGCGCATATACCCCTATCGAACCTGGTTGAAGACGTAGGAGCGCGCATATAGAGGTCTAATTGACGCTTTTTATAGCAGAAATGATCAATATGAGTAAATAAATGAAATTGTACCTATCTGAAACCAAATAAATCTTGATGAAACTTGGCATGTACCCAGCCCCAAGTCTCTTCCTTTGATTGGTATAGCGCATATACCCCTATCGAACCTGGTGGAAGACGTAGGAGAGCGCATATAGAGGATTAATGGGCGCATTTTTAAGCAGAAATGATCAAATGAGTAAAGAAATAAAATTCTACATATCTGAAACCAATTTAATCTTGATGATACTTGGTCCCTGGTCCCATCTCTAGCTTGCTAGGAATCCGTCGATGCTAATTTTGTGCTATATTGTGAGTGCTGTTGAGATTATCGTCAGGATCTTCTTTAACCCATTTGTGTCACACTTATGCCCTTTGCCGTGTGGAGCTCGTAAAAAAGTTCCCCGCGAGGGGTTTGACAGTAAGTGTTTTGAATATATTTCCCTGACATTGTCGCCATAGCACTTTCTATACAGACATAACGTCAGACAGTGCATGAATTTTAGATATTGTTTTCAGTTTCGTGCTTAGACATCGACGGCGGGTGCGGCTAGCCAACAGGGGATGCTTACTCCTCCCGGGCACCTGGTCCCATCTCTAGCTTGCTAGGGGTCCGTCGATGCTAATTTTGTGCTATATTGTGAGTGCTGTTGAGATTATCGTCAGGATCTTCTTTAACTCATTGGCATGTACGTAGCTCCAAGTCTCTTCTTTCCATTGGTATAGCGCATATACCCCTATCGAACCTGGTAGAGGACATAGGAGCGCGCATATAGAGGTCTAATGGGCGCTTTTTATAGCAGAAATGATCAAATGAGTAAATAAATGAAATTCTCCCTTTCTGAAACCAATTCAATCTTGATGAAACTTGGCATGTACCTAGCCCCAAGTCTCCTCTTTTGATTGGTATAGCGCATATACCCCTATCGAACCTGGTAGAGGACATAGGAGCGCGCATATAGAGGTCTAATGGGCGCTTTTTGTAGCAGAAATCATCAATATGAGTAAATAAATGAAATTCTACCTATCTGAAACCAATTCAATCTAGATGACACTTGGCATGTACATAGCCCCAAGTCTCTTCTTTCGATTGGTATAGCGCATATACCCCTATCGAACCTGGTTGAAGACGTAGGAGCGCGCATATAGAGGTTTAATGGGCGCTTTTTATAGCAGAAATGATCAATATGAGTAAATAAATGAAATTCTACCTATCTGAAACCAATTCAATTTTGTTGAAACTTGGCATGTTCCTAGCCCTAAGTCTCTTCTTTTGATTGGTATAGCGCATATACCCCTATCGAACCTGGTTGAAGACGTAGGAGCGCGCATATAGAGGTCTAATTGACGCTTTTTATAGCAGAAATGATCAATATGAGTAAATAAATGAAATTGTACCTATCTGAAACCAAATAAATCTTGATGAAACTTGGCATGTACCCAGCCCCAAGTCTCTTCCTTTGATTGGTATAGCGCATATACCCCTATCGAACCTGGTGGAAGACGTAGGAGAGCGCATATAGAGGATTAATGGGCGCATTTTTAAGCAGAAATGATCAAATGAGTAAAGAAATAAAATTCTACATATCTGAAACCAATTTAATCTTGATGATACTTGGTCCCTGGTCCCATCTCTAGCTTGCTAGGAATCCGTCGATGCTAATTTTGTGCTATATTGTGAGTGCTGTTGAGATTATCGTCAGGATCTTCTTTAACCCATTTGTGTCACACTTATGCCCTTTGCCGTGTGGAGCTCGTAAAAAAGTTCCCCGCGAGGGGTTTGACAGTAAGTGTTTTGAATATATTTCCCTGACATTGTCGCCATAGCACTTTCTATACAGACATAACGTCAGACAGTGCATGAATTTTAGATATTGTTTTCAGTTTCGTGCTTAGACATCGACGGCGGGTGCGGCTAGCCAACAGGGGATGCTTACTCCTCCCGGGCACCTGGTCCCATCTCTAGCTTGCTAGGGGTCCGTCGATGCTAATTTTGTGCTATATTGTGAGTGCTGTTGAGATTATCGTCAGGATCTTCTTTAACTCATTGGCATGTACGTAGCTCCAAGTCTCTTCTTTCCATTGGTATAGCGCATATACCCCTATCAAACCTGGTAGAGGACATAGGAGCGCGCATATAGAGGTCTAATGGGCGCTTTTTATAGCAGAAATGATCAAATGAGTAAATAAATGAAATTCTCCCTTTCTGAAACCAATTCAATCTTGATGAAACTTGGCATGTACCTAGCCCCAAGTCTCCTCTTTTGATTGGTATAGCGCATATACCCCTATCGAACCTGGTAGAGGACATAGGAGCGCGCATATAGAGGTCTAATGGGCGCTTTTTGTAGCAGAAATCATCAATATGAGTAAATAAATGAAATTCTACCTATCTGAAACCAATTCAATCTAGATGAAACTTGGCATGTACATAGCACCAAGTCTCTTCTTTCGATTGGTATAGCGCATGTCCCCCTATCGAACCTGGTTGAAGACGTAGGAGCGCGCATATAGCGGTTTAATGGGCGCTTTTTATAGCAGAAATGATCAATATGAGTAAATAAATGAAATTCTACCTATCTGAAACCAATTCAATTTTGTTGAAACTTGGCATGTTCCTAGCCCCAAGTCTCTTCTTTCGATTGGTATAGCGCATATACCCCTATCGAACCTGGTTGAAGACGTAGGAGCGCGCATATAGAGGTTTAATGGGCGCTTTTTATAGCAGAAATGATCAATATGAGTAAATAAATGAAATTCTACCTATCTGAAACCAATTCAATTTTGTTGAAACTTGGCATGTTCCTAGCCCTAAGTCTCTTCTTTTGATTGGTATAGCGCATATACCCCTATCGAACCTGGTTGAAGACGTAGGAGCGCGCATATAGAGGTCTAATTGACGCTTTTTATAGCAGAAATGATCAATATGAGTAAATAAATGAAATTGTACCTATCTGAAACCAAATAAATCTTGATGAAACTTGGCATGTACCCAGCCCCAAGTCTCTTCCTTTGATTGGTATAGCGCATATACCCCTATCGAACCTGGTGGAAGACGTAGGAGAGCGCATATAG
Organism: Pinctada fucata; assembly: GCA_028142955.1. Classification (NCBI taxonomy): domain Eukaryota; kingdom Metazoa; phylum Mollusca; class Bivalvia; order Pterioida; family Pteriidae; genus Pinctada; species Pinctada fucata. Next base: position 19,711,781 of record AP027109.1, read on the forward strand.
AGGATTAATGGGCGCATTTTTAAGCAGAAATGATCAAATGAGTAAAGAAATAAAATTCTACATATCTGAAACCAATTTAATCTTGATGATACTTGGTCCCTGGTCCCATCTCTAGCTTGCTAGGAATCCGTCGATGCTAATTTTGTGCTATATTGTGAGTGCTGTTGAGATTATCGTCAGGATCTTCTTTAACCCATTTGTGTCACACTTATGCCCTTTGCCGTGTGGAGCTCGTAAAAAAGTTCCCCGCGAGGGGTTTGACAGTAAGTGTTTTGAATATATTTCCCTGACATTGTCGCCATAGCACTTTCTATACAGACATAACGTCAGACAGTGCATGAATTTTAGATATTGTTTTCAGTTTCGTGCTTAGACATCGACGGCGGGTGCGGCTAGCCAACAGGGGATGCTTACTCCTCCCGGGCACCTGGTCCCATCTCTAGCTTGCTAGGGGTCCGTCGATGCTAATTTTGTGCTATATTGTGAGTGCTGTTGAGATTATCGTCAGGATCTTCTTTAACTCATTGGCATGTACGTAGCTCCAAGTCTCTTCTTTCCATTGGTATAGCGCATATACCCCTATCGAACCTGGTAGAGGACATAGGAGCGCGCATATAGAGGTCTAATGGGCGCTTTTTATAGCAGAAATGATCAAATGAGTAAATAAATGAAATTCTCCCTTTCTGAAACCAATTCAATCTTGATGAAACTTGGCATGTACCTAGCCCCAAGTCTCCTCTTTTGATTGGTATAGCGCATATACCCCTATCGAACCTGGTAGAGGACATAGGAGCGCGCATATAGAGGTCTAATGGGCGCTTTTTGTAGCAGAAATCATCAATATGAGTAAATAAATGAAATTCTACCTATCTGAAACCAATTCAATCTAGATGAAACTTGGCATGTACATAGCCCCAAGTCTCTTCTTTCGATTGGTATAGCGCATATACCCCTATCGAACCTGGTTGAAGACGTAGGAGCGCGCATATAGAGGTTTAATGGGCGCTTTTTATAGCAGAAATGATCAATATGAGTAAATAAATGAAATTCTACCTATCTGAAACCAATTCAATTTTGTTGAAACTTGGCATGTTCCTAGCCCTAAGTCTCTTCTTTTGATTGGTATAGCGCATATACCCCTATCGAACCTGGTTGAAGACGTAGGAGCGCGCATATAGAGGTCTAATTGACGCTTTTTATAGCAGAAATGATCAATATGAGTAAATAAATGAAATTGTACCTATCTGAAACCAAATAAATCTTGATGAAACTTGGCATGTACCCAGCCCCAAGTCTCTTCCTTTGATTGGTATAGCGCATATACCCCTATCGAACCTGGTGGAAGACGTAGGAGAGCGCATATAGAGGATTAATGGGCGCATTTTTAAGCAGAAATGATCAAATGAGTAAAGAAATAAAATTCTACATATCTGAAACCAATTTAATCTTGATGATACTTGGTCCCTGGTCCCATCTCTAGCTTGCTAGGAATCCGTCGATGCTAATTTTGTGCTATATTGTGAGTGCTGTTGAGATTATCGTCAGGATCTTCTTTAACCCATTTGTGTCACACTTATGCCCTTTGCCGTGTGGAGCTCGTAAAAAAGTTCCCCGCGAGGGGTTTGACAGTAAGTGTTTTGAATATATTTCCCTGACATTGTCGCCATAGCACTTTCTATACAGACATAACGTCAGACAGTGCATGAATTTTAGATATTGTTTTCAGTTTCGTGCTTAGACATCGACGGCGGGTGCGGCTAGCCAACAGGGGATGCTTACTCCTCCCGGGCACCTGGTCCCATCTCTAGCTTGCTAGGGGTCCGTCGATGCTAATTTTGTGCTATATTGTGAGTGCTGTTGAGATTATCGTCAGGATCTTCTTTAACTCATTGGCATGTACGTAGCTCCAAGTCTCTTCTTTCCATTGGTATAGCGCATATACCCCTATCGAACCTGGTAGAGGACATAGGAGCGCGCATATAGAGGTCTAATGGGCGCTTTTTATAGCAGAAATGATCAAATGAGTAAATAAATGAAATTCTCCCTTTCTGAAACCAATTCAATCTTGATGAAACTTGGCATGTACCTAGCCCCAAGTCTCCTCTTTTGATTGGTATAGCGCATATACCCCTATCGAACCTGGTAGAGGACATAGGAGCGCGCATATAGAGGTCTAATGGGCGCTTTTTGTAGCAGAAATCATCAATATGAGTAAATAAATGAAATTCTACCTATCTGAAACCAATTCAATCTAGATGAAACTTGGCATGTACATAGCACCAAGTCTCTTCTTTCGATTGGTATAGCGCATGTCCCCCTATCGAACCTGGTTGAAGACGTAGGAGCGCGCATATAGCGGTTTAATGGGCGCTTTTTATAGCAGAAATGATCAATATGAGTAAATAAATGAAATTCTACCTATCTGAAACCAATTCAATTTTGTTGAAACTTGGCATGTTCCTAGCCCCAAGTCTCTTCTTTCGATTGGTATAGCGCATATACCCCTATCGAACCTGGTTGAAGACGTAGGAGCGCGCATATAGAGGTCTAATTGACGCTTTTTATAGCAGAAATGATCAATATGAGTAAATAAATGAAATTGTACCTATCTGAAACCAAATAAATCTTGATGAAACTTGGCATGTACCCAGCCCCAAGTCTCTTCTTTTGATTGGTATAGCGCATATACCCCTATCGAACCTGGTAGAAGACGTAGGAGAGCGCATATAGAGGATTAATGGGCGCATTTTTAAGCAGAAATGATCAAATGAGTAAAGAAATAAAATTCTACATATCTGAAACCAATTTAATCTTGATGATACTTGGTCCCTGGTTCCATCTCTAGCTTGCTAGGGGTCCGTCGATGCTAATTTTGTGCTATATTGTGAGTGCTGTTGAGATTATCGTCAGGATCTTCTTTAACCCATTTGTGTCACACTTATGCCCTTTGCCGTGTGGAGCTCGTAAAAAAGTTCCCCGCGAGGGGTTTGACAGTAAGTGTTTTGAATATATTTCCCTGACATTGTCGCCATAGCACTTTCTATACAGACATAACGTCAGACAGTGCATGAATTTTAGATATTGTTTTCAGTTTCGTGCTTAGACATCGACGGCGGGTGCGGCTAGCCAACAGGGGATGCTTACTCCTCCCGGGCACCTGGTCCCATCTCTAGCTTGCTAGGGGTCCGTCGATGCTAATTTTGTGCTATATTGTGAGTGCTGTTGAGATTATCGTCAGGATCTTCTTTAACTCATTGGCATGTACGTAGCTCCAAGTCTCTTCTTTCCATTGGTATAGCGCATATACCCCTATCGAACCTGGTAGAAGACCTAGGAGAGCGCATATAGAGGTCTAATGGGCGCTTTTTATAGCAGAAATGATCAAATGAGTAAATAAATGAAATTCTCCCTTTCTGAAACCAATTCAATCTTGATGAAACTTAGCATGTACCTAGCCCCAAGTCTCCTCTTTTGATTGGTATAGCGCATATACCCCTATCGAACCTGGTAGAGGACATAGGAGCGCGCATATAGAGGTCTAATGGGCGCTTTTTGTAGCAGAAATCATCAATATGAGTAAATAAATGAAATTCTACCTATCTGAAACCAATTCAATCTAGATGAAACTTGGCATGTACATAGCCCCAAGTCTCTTCTTTTGATTGGTATAGCGCATATCCCCCTATCGAACCTGGTTGAAGACGTAGGAGCGCGCATATAGAGGTTTAATGGGCGCTTTTTATAGCAGAAATGATCAATATGAGTAAATAAATGAAATTCTACCTATCTGAAACCAATTCAATTTTGTTGAAACTTGGCATGTTCCTAGCCCCAAGTCTCCTCTTTCGATTGGTATAGCGCATATACCCCTATCGAACCTGGTTGAAGACGTAGGAGCGCGCATATAGAGGTCTAATTGACGCTTTTTATAGCAGAAATGATCAATATGAGTAAATAAATGAAATTGTACCTATCTGAAACCAAATAAATCTTGATGAAACTTGGCATGTACCCAGCCCCAAGTCTCTTCTTTTGATTGGTATAGCGCATATACCCCTATCGAACCTGGTAGAAGACGTAGGAGAGCGCATATAGAGGATTAATGGGCGCATTTTTAAGCAGAAATGATCAAATGAGGAAAGAAATAAAATTCTACATATCTGAAACCAATTTAATCTTGATGATACTTGGTCCCTGGTTCCATCTCTAGCTTGCTAGGGGTCCGTCGATGCTAATTTTGTGCTATATTGTGAGTGCTGTTGAGATTATCGTCAGGATCTTCTTTAACCCATTTGTGTCACACTTATGCCCTTTGCCGTGTGGAGCTCGTAAAAAAGTTCCCCGCGAGGGGTTTGAAAGTAAGTGTTTTGAATATATTTCCCTGACATTGTCGCCATAGTACTTTCTTTACAGACATAACGTCAGACAGTGCATGAATTTTAGATATTGTTTTCAGTTTCGTGCTTAGACATCGACGGCGGGTGCGGCTAGCCAACAGGGGATGCTTACTCCTCCCGGGCACCTGGTCCCATCTCTAGCTTGCTAGGGGTCCGTCGATGCTAATTTTGTGCTATATTGTGAATGCTGTTGAGATTATCGTCAGGATCTTCTTTAACTCATTGGAATGTACGTAGCTCCAAGTCTCTTCTTTCGATTGGTATAGCGCATATACCCCTATCGAACCTGGTAGAAGACCTAGGAGAGCGCATATAGAGGTCTAATGGGCGCTTTTTGTAGCAGAAATCATCAATATGAGTAAATAAATGAAATTCTACCTATCTGAAACCAATTCAATCTAGATGAAACTTGGCATGTACATAGCCCCAAGTCTCTTCTTTCAATTGGTATAGCGCATATACCCCTATCGAACCTGGTTGAAGACGTAGGAGCGCGCATATAGAGGATTAATGGGCGCTTTTTATAGCAGAAATGATCAATATGAGTAAATAAATGAAATTCTACCTATCTGAAACCAATTCAATTTTGTTGAAACTTGGCATGTTCCTAGCCCTAAGTCTCTTCTTTCGATTAGTATAGCGCATATACCCCTATCGAACCTAGTTGAAGACGTAGGAGCGCGCATATAGAGGTTTAATGGGCGCTTTTTATAGCAGAAATGATCAATATGAGTAAATAAATGAAATTCTACCTATCTGAAACCAATTCAATTTTGTTGAAACTTGGCATGTTCCTAGCCCCAAGTCTCCTCTTTCGATTGGTATAGCGCATATACCCCTATCGAACCTGGTTGAAGACGTAGGAGCGCGCATATAGAGGTCTAATTGACGCTTTTTATAGCAGAAATGATCAATATGAGTAAATAAATGAAATTGTACCTATCTGAAACCAAATAAATCTTGATGAAACTTGGCATGTACCCAGCCCCATGTCTCTTCTTTTGATTGGTATAGCGCATATACCCCTATCGAACCTGGTAGAAGACGTAGGAGAGCGCATATAGAGGATTAATGGGCGCATTTTTAAGCAGAAATGATCAAATGAGTAAAGAAATAAAATTCTACATATCTGAAACCAATTTAATCTTGATGATACTTGGTCCTTAGTCCCATCTCTAGCTTGCTAGGGGTCCGTCGATGCTAATTTTGTGCTATATTGTGAGTGCTGTTGAGATTATCGTCAGGATCTTCTTTAACCCATTTGTGTCACACTTATGCCCTTTGCCGAGTGGAGCTCGTAAAAAAGTTCCCCGCGAGGGGTTTGACAGTAAGTGTTTTGAATATATTTCCCTGACATTGTCGCCATAGTACTTTCTTTACAGACATAACGTCAGACAGTGCATGAATTTTAGATATTGTTTTCAGTTTCGTGCTTAGACATCGACGGCGGGTGCGGCTAGCCAACAGGGGATGCTTACTCCTCCCGGGCACCTGGTCCCATCTCTAGCTTGCTAGGGGTCCGTCGATGCTAATTTTGTGCTATATTGTGAGTGCTGTTGAGATTATCGTCAGGATCTTCTTTGACTCATTGGCATGTACGTAGCTCCAAGTCTCTTCTTTCCATTGGTATAGCGCATATACCCCTATCGAACCTGGTAGAAGACCTAGGAGAGCGCATATAGAGGTCTAATGGGCGCTTTTTATAGCAGAAATGATCAAATGAGTAAATAAATGAAATTTTCCCTTTCTGAAACCAATTCAATCTTGATGAAACTTGGCATGTACCTAGCCCCAAGTCTCCTCTTTTGATTGGTATAGCGCATATACCCCTATCGAACCTGGTAAAGGACATAGGAGCGCGCATATAGAGGTCTAATGGGCGCTTTTTGTAGCAGAAATCATCAATATGAGTAAATAAATGAAATTCTACCTATCTGAAACCAATTCAATCTAGATAAAACTTGGCATGTACATAGCCCCAATTCTCTTCTTTCGATTGGTATAGCGCATATACCCCTATCGAACCTGGTTGAAGACGTAGGAGCGCGCATATAGAGGTTTAATGGGCGCTTTTTATAGCAGAAATGATCAATATGAGTAAATAAATGAAATTCTACCTATCTGAAACCAATTCAATTTTGTTGAAACTTGGCATGTTCCTAGCCCCAAGTCTCCTCTTTCGATTGGTATAGCGCATATACCCCTATCGAACCTGGTTGAAGAAGTAGGAGCGCGCATATAGAGGTCTAATTGACGCTTTTTATAGCAGAAATGATCAATATGAGTAAATAAATGAAATTGTACCTATCTGAAACCAAATAAATCTTGATGAAACTTGACATATACCTAGCCCCAAGTCTCTTCTTTTGATTGGTATAGCGCATATACCCCTATCGAACCTGGTAGAAGACGTAGGAGAGCGCATATAGAGGATTAATGGGCGCATTTTTAAGCAGAAATGATCAAATGAGTAAAGAAATAAAATTCTACATATCTGAAACCAATTTAATCTTGATGATACTTGGTCCCTAGTCCCATCTCTAGCTTGCTAGGGGTCCGTCGATGCTAATTTTGTGCTATATTGTGAGTGCTGTTGAGATTATCGTCAGGATCTTCTTTAACCCATTTGTGTCACACTTATGCCCTTTGCCGTGTGGAGCTCGTAAAAAAGTTCCCCGCGAGGGGTTTGACAGTAAGTGTTTTGAATATATTTCCTTGACATTGTCGCCATAGCACTTTCTATACAGACATGACGTCAGACAGTGCATGAATTTTAGATATTGTTTTCAGTTTCGTGCTTAGACATCGACGGCGGGTGCGGCTAGCCAACAGGGGATGCTTACTCCTCCCGGGCACCTGGTCCCATCTCTAGCTTGCTAGGGGTCCGTCGATGCTAATTTTGTGCTATATTGTGAGTGCTGTTGAGATTATCGTCAGGATCTTCTTTAACTCATTGGCATGTACGTAGCTCCAAGTCTCTTCTTTCCATTGGTATAGCGCATATACCCCTATCGAACCTGGTAGAAGACCTAGGAGAGCGCAAATAGAGGTCTAATGGGCGCTTTTTATAGCAGAAATGATCAAATGAGTAAATAAATGAAATTTTCCCTTTCTGAAACCAATTCAATCTTGATGAAACTTGGCATGTACCTAGCCCCAAGTCTCGTCTTTTGATTGGTATAGCGCATATACCCCTATCGAACCTGGTAGAGGACATAGGAGCGCGCATATAGAGGTCTAATGGGCGCTTTTTGTAGCAGAAATCATCAATATGAGTAAATAAATGAAATTCTACCTATCTGAAACCAATTCAATCTAGATAAAACTTGGCATGTACATAGCCCCAAGTCTCTTCTTTCGATTGGTATAGCGCATATACCCCTATCGAACCTGGTTGAAGACGTAGGAGCGCGCATATAGAGGTTTAATGGGCGGTTTTTATAGCAGAAATGATCAATATGAGTAAATAAATGAAATTCTACCTATCTGAAACCAATTCAATTTTGTTGAAACTTGGCATGTTCCTAGCCCCAAGTCTCCTCTTTCGATTGGCATATACCCCTATCGAACCTGGTTGAAGACGTAGGAGCGCGCATATAGAGGTCTAATTGACGCTTTTTATAGCAGAAATGATCAATATGAGTAAATAAATGAAATTGTACCTATCTGAAACCAAATAAATCTTGATGAAACTTGGCATGTACCCAGCCCCAAGTCTCCTCTTTTGATTGGTATAGCGCATATACCCCTATCGAACCTGGTAGAAGACGTAGGAGAGCGCATATAGAGGATTAATGGGCGCATTTTTAAGCAGAAATGATCAAATGAGTAAAGAAATAAAATTCTACATATCTGAAACCAATTTAATCTTGATGATACTTGGTCCCTAGTCCCATCTCTAGCTTGCTAGGGGTCCGTCGATGCTAATTTTGTGCTATATTGTGAGTGCTGTTGAGATTATCGTCAGGATCTTCTTTAACCCATTTGTGTCACACTTATGCCCTTTGCCGTGTGGAGCTCGTAAAAAAGTTCCCCGCGAGGGGTTTGACAGTAAGTGTTTTGAATATATTTCCCTGACATTGTCGCCATAGTACTTTCTTTACAGACATAACGTCAGACAGTGCATGAATTTTAGATATTGTTTTCAGTTTCGTGCTTAGACATCGACGGCGGGTGCGGCTAGCCAACAGGGGATGCTTACTCCTCCCGGGCACCTGGTCCCATCTCTAGCTTGCTAGGGGTCCGTCGATGCTAATTTTGTGCTATATTGTGAGTGCTGTTGAGATTATCGTCAGGATCTTCTTTAACTCATTGGCATGTACGTAGCTCCAAGTCTCTTCTTTCGATTGGTATAGCGCATATACCCCTATCGAACCTGGTAGAAGACCTAGGAGAGCGTATATAGAGGTCTAATGGGCGCTTTTTATAGCAGAAATGATCAAATGAGTAAATAAATGAAATTCTCCCTTTCTGAAACCAATTCAATCTTGATGAAACTTGGCATGTACCTAGCCCCAAGTCTCCTCTTTTGATTGGTATATCGCATATACCCCTATCGAACCTGGTAGAGGACATAGGAGCGCGCATATAGAGGTCTAATGGGCGCTTTTTGTAGCAGAAATCATCAATATGAGTAAATAAATGAAATTCTACCTATCTGAAACCAATTCAATTTTGTTGAAACTTGGCATGTTCCTAGCCCCAAGTCTCCTCTTTCAATTGGTATAGCGCATATACCCCTATCGAACCTGGTTGAAGACGTAGGAGCGCGCATATAGAGGTCTAATTGACGCTTTTTATAGCAGAAATGATCAATATGAGTAAATAAATGAAATTGTACCTATCTGAAACCAAATAAATCTTTATGAAACTTGGCATGTACCCAGCCCCAAGTCTCTTCTTTTGATTGGTATAGCGCATATACCCCTATCGAACCTGGTAGAAGACGTAGGAGAGCGGATATAGAGGATTAATGGGCGCATTTTTAAGCAGAAATGATCAAATGAGTAAAGAAATAAAATTCTACATATCTGAAACCAATTTAATCTTGATGATACTTGGTCCCTGGTCCAATCTCTAGCTTTCTAGGGGTCCGTCGATGCTAATTTTGTGCTATATTGTGAGTGCTGTTGAGATTATCGTCAGGATCTTCTTTAACCCATTTGTGTCACACTTATGCCCTTTGCCGTGTGGAGCTCGTAAAAAAGTTCCCCGCAAGCGGTTTGACAGTAAGTGTTTTGAATATATTTCCCTGACATTGTCGCCATAGCACTTTCTATACAGACATAACGTCAGACAGTGCATGAATTTTAGATATTGTTTTCAGTTTCGTGCTTAGACATCGACGGCGGGTGCGGCTAGCCAACAGGGGATGCTTACTCCTCCCGGGCACCTGGTCCCATCTCTAGCTTGCTAGGGGTCCGTCGATGCTAATTTTGTGCTATATTGTGAGTGCTGTTGAGATTATCGTCAGGATCTTCTTTAACTCATTGGCATGTACGTAGCTCCAAGTCTCTTCTTTCGATTGGTATAGCGCATATATCCCTATCGAACCTGGTAGAAGACCTAGGAGAGCGCATATAGAGGTCTAATGGGCGCTTTTTATAGCAGAAATGATCAAATGAGTAAATAAATGAAATTCTCCCTTTCTGAAACCAATTCAATCTTGATGAAACTTGGCATGTACCTAGCCCCAAGTCTCCTCTTTAGATTGGTATAGCGCATATACCCCTATCGAACCTGGTAGAGGAAATAGGAGCGCGCATATAGAGGTCTAATGGGCGCTTTTTGTAGCAGAAATCATCAATATGAGTAAATAAATGAAATTCTACCTATCTGAAACCAATTCAGTCTAGATGAAACTTGGCATGTACATAGCCCCAAGTCTCTCCTTTCAATTGGTATAGCGCATATACCCCTATCGAACCTGGTTGAAGACGTAGGAGCGCGCATATAGAGGTCTAATGGGCGCTTTTTATAGCAGAAATGATCAATATGAGTAAATAAATGAAATTCTACCTATCTGAAACCAATTCAATTTTGTTGAAACTTGGCATGTTCCTAGCCCTAAGTCTCTTCTTTCGATTAGTATAGCGCATATACCCCTATCGAACCTAGTTGAAGACGTAGGAGCGCGCATATAGAGGTCTAATTGACGCTTTTTATAGCAGAAATGATCAATATGAGTAAATAAATGAAATTGTACCTATCTGAAACCAATTCAATCTTGATTAAACTTGAAATGGACCTAGCCCCAAGTCTCCTCTTTCGATTGGTATAGCGCATATACCCCTATCGAACCTGGTAGAAGACGTAGGAGCGCGCATATAGAGGTCTAATGGGCGCTTTTTGTAGCAGAAATGATCAATATGAGTAAATAAATGAATTTCTACCTCTCTGAAACCAATTCAATCTCGATGAAACTTGGCATGTACCTAGCCCCAAGTATCTTCTTTCGATTGGTATAGCGCATATACCCCTATCGAACCTGGTAGAAGACGTAGGACCGCGCATATAGAGGTCTAATGGGCGCTTTTTTATAGCAGAAATGATCAATATGAGTAAATGAATGAAATTTTACCTATCTGAAACCAAATCAATCTCGATGAAACTTTACATATACCTAGCCCCAAGTCTCTTCTGTCGATTGGTATAGCGCATACATCCCTATCGAACCTGGTAGAAGACGTAGGAGCGCGCATATAGAGGTCTAATGGGCGTTTTTTATAGCAGAAATGATCAATATGAGTAAATGAATGAAATTCTACCTATCTGAAACCAAATCAATCTTAATGAAACTTGTCATGTACCTATCCACAAGTCTCCTCCTTCGATTGGTATAGCGCATACATCCCTATCGAACCTGGTAGAAGACGTAGGAGCGCGCATATAGAGGTCTAATGGGCGCTTTTTATAGCAGAAATGATCAATATGAGTAAATGAATGAAATTTTACCTATCTGAAACCAAATCAATCTCGATGAAACTTGACATATACCTAGCCCCAAGTCTCTTTTGTCGATTGGTATAGCGCATACATCCCTATCGAACCTAGTAGAAGACGTAGGAGCGCGCATATAGAGGTCTAATAGGCGCTTTTTATAGCAGAAATGATCAATATGAGTAAATGAATGAAATTCTACCTATCCGAAACCAAATCAATCTTAATGAAACTTGTCATGTACTTAACCCCAAGTCTCCTCTTTTGATTGGTATAGCGCATACATCCCTATCGAACCTGGTAGAAGACGTAGGAGCGCACATATGGAGGTCTAATGGGCGCTTTTTATAGCAGAAATGACCAATATGAGTAAATTAATGAAATTTTACATATCTGAAACCAAATCAATCTCGATGAAACTTGACAGGTACCTAGCACCAAGTCTCCTCTTTCGATTGGTATAGCGCATGCATCCCTATCGAACCTGGTAGAAGACGTAGGAGCGCGCATATAGAGGTCTAATGGGCGCTTTTTATAGCAGAAATGATCAATATGAGTAAATGAATGAAATTTTATCTGAAACCAAATCAATCTCGATGAAACTTGACAAGTACCTAGCACCAAGTCTCTTCTTTCGATTGGTATAGCGCATACATCCCTATCGAACCTGGTAGAAGACGTAGGAGCGCGCATATAGAGGTCTAATGGGCGCTTTTTATAGCAGAAATGACCAATATGACTAAATGAATGAAATTTTACCTATCTGAAACCAAATCAATCTGGATGAAACTTGACATGTACCTAGCACCAAGTCTCTTCTTTCGATTGGTATAGCGCATTTATCCCTATCGAACCTGGTAGAAGACGTAGGAGCGCACATGTAGAGGTCTAGTGGGCGCTTTTTATAGCAGAAATGACCAATATGAGTAAATGAATGACATTTTACCTATCTGAAACCAAATCAATTTCGATGAAACTTGACATATACCTAGCCCCAAGTCTCTTTTGTCGATTGGTATAGCGCATACATCCCTATCGAACCTGGTAGAAGACGTAGGAGCGCGCATATAGAGGTCTAATAGGCGCTTTTTATAGCAGAAATGATCAATATGAGTAAATGAATGAAATTCTACCTATCTGAAACCAAATCAATCTTAATGAAACTTGTCATATACCTAGCCCCAAGTCTCCTCTTTCGATTGGTATAGCGCATACATCCCTATCGAACCTGGTAGAAGAGGTAGGAGCGCGCATATAGAGGTCTAATGGGCGCTTTTTATAGCAGAAATTATCAGTATGAGTAAATGAATGAAATTCTTGTTATGGGTCAGAATACCCCAAAACGCCAGCAAAAATCAGACAAAGACAGAATATAAATTTACAAGTTTAATTATGTACAAAATATATATATTTCAAATGATTACAACTTACAATACAATGTCCGGATCAAAGTGTCCGTTACGGTCCACAAAGTCTATCGAATGTATGGTTTCCGGTAATCACAAACGTTCTCGAAAGATCGGTGTCCAAACGTTGTTAAATGGATTAAAGTCTCAACAAGTAAAGTATCCCAGTATATCAGAATAGATGAATGAATCGTGTCTACGAATGTGTACGAATGTCCCCTCAACACAGTTCCTCAGAGGTATATATACTTAATACAAATAAATTTACCAGAAGCTTCTAGAACAATGACTCATTACAAATGATTAACAATAGAGTAAATTCTAGAAATCACAGTCATGTGATGATAATGATGTAACAAGGAACATACTGGAATATTCTCTAATGAAATAAACATGACATAGTAAAATCTAGAAAGAATTATTATGAAATCATTTAATAAGATGACTAAGTACATGTGTACCTACACATAAAGTAAAACTAAAATAATACATGACCCACAACACCTCCCCCCTTAAAAAAGTTTGAATGTCAATGAAAACTTAGGTGGTAAATTCTGCAAAAATCACTCATGAAACTCTCGATAGTGCATCTGCAATCACATTGTCTTTGCCCTTGATATGGTTAATAATGATATCATACTCTTGCAACAATAAACTCCACCTTGTTAGCCTTTGATTCTTGTTTGACATTTTGTGCAAAAATGTGAGAGGGTTGTGGTCAGTATATACAAGAATGGGATGTAAAGTAACATTCAAATAAACATCAAAATTTTGTAAAGCTAACAATAATGCAAGACACTCTTTTTCAATAGTAGAGTAATTCTTTTGACATTTTGTCAATTTCTTTGAAAAATAACAAACAACTCTATCTACACCATCATCATTTTCTTGAAACAAAGCAGCCCCGATTCCTACGTCACTGGCATCAACAGTAAGCTTAAATTGCTTATCAAAATTTGGAGCTGACAGGACAGGACTTTTCATAAGAACACATTTGATTTTCTTAAAAGATTCGTCACAGTCATTGGTCCATGCAAAATTCACTTTCTTTTGTAACAGATTGGTAAGTGGACCAACAACTGACGAGAAATTAGGACAAAATTTTCTGTAAAATCCTGCCATTCCCAAAAATCTCATTATTTCTTTCTTATTGGTAGGAATCGGGAACTTTGAAATAGCTTCCACCTTGGCCATGATAGGAGTAACAAAACCTTGACCTACTTTGTGACCCAAATATTCTACAGTCGCATGACAAAATTCACTTTTCGCAAGGTTCACTGTGAGGTTTGCTTTCGCCAGTATGTCGAAGAAGGTACGCATGATTCGGAGATGATCAATCCAGGTGTCGCTGTAGATGATGACGTCATCGATGTACGCCTCGCATCCTTCGAGATGATTTAGGAGCGAATGAATCATCCTCTGGAATGTGGCTGGTGCGTTTTTCATACCAAAGGGCATTACTTTATATTGGTATAGCCCATCTGGAGTCGCAAATGCCGATATTTCTCTGGCTCTCTCGGTAAGCGGGACTTGCCAATAGCCTTTAAGCAAGTCAAATTTGCTGACAAATTTTGCACTGCCAATTTTATCGATACAGTCATCGATTCGTGGGATCGGATAAGAGTCAGTTTTGGTGACTGAATTGACTTTTCTAAAGTCTGGCTTCGGAACCAGAATACATTGGGAACTCCAATCACTATTGCTGGGTTCAATAATGTCATTTTCAAGCATGTATTGAATTTCTTTCCGCATGTATTGAAGCTTTATCGGGTTTAACCGATAGGGATGCTGTTTGATAGGTGACGCATCACCCACAATGACGTCATGATGAGATGCATTCGTCTTTTTTGGAACGTCCGGAAAGATGGTCGTATATTCCCGCATTAATTGGTGCACTTCCTCTTTTTGATGCACGGTCAGATGTCCGAGTTTCACTTCCGGACTTGTCAGAATTTCGGAATTCTTCAAACGGACATTTTGAGCAAAGTCTTTTTCGACAGTCTCTTCATTACATTCAGGTTGAACACAATTTTCTAATGTATTTACATTGGCCAAAGTGGAAACTGGTTTTACAAAATTTCGGTCACTTCTATCAAAATACTCTTTCAATATGTTAATATGACACACTCTTTTTCTTTTCGCCGACCTGGTGTCTTAACCACATAGTTAACATCACTAATTTTACTCTCAATCTCATAAGGACCGAAATATCTAGCTTGCAAAGGATGACCAGGGATAGGCAAAAAGACAAGAACTTTATCGCCTGGTTTAAAAACTCTGTTTCTAGCATCTTTGTCATACCATGTTTTCATTTTCATTTGAGATGTTTTGAGATTTTCTTGAGCCAATTTGCAAGCATTATATAATTTCTCTTTCAATTTGAAATTGTCTTTCTTTTTCTTCTTTTTCAAATTGTCTTTCTTTTTCTTCTCTTTCAATTTGAAATTGTCTTTCCTTTTCTTCTTTTTCAAATTGTAATTGTATTTTCATTTTCTCTAATTCAAACTCAAATTTTGACATTTTGGTTTCGCTTGAAATAGGTTCAACAGGAAAATCGTATGACGAAAAGATTTCCTTAGCTAAAAGCTCTTTAGCCACAATATTTCTAATTTCTTGTTTTCTCATAGAAGATTTTACATCTAACTTCAAGTGAAGACCTAAACCAATCAAATCATCTTTTTTCAATGATTCGAACTCATCTACAGTCGGCGATTTCAAAAATTCAGTGACCGAAAATACCATGATTGATTTCTGCTGGCAAAAGTTTTGAGAAATTTCCTTTTTTCAAAAAAAAAAAACAAAAAAAAACAACAAAAAAAACCAAAAAAAACCGAACTTTACGTAAAAATGCAAATATGCAGAGATTACGATCCCGGACGAGCCCCCAATTCTGTTATGGGTCAGAATACCCCAAAACGCCAGCAAAAATCAGACAAAGACAGAATATAAATTTACAAGTTTAATTATGTACAAAATATATATATTTCAAATGATTACAACTTACAATACAATGTCCGGATCAAAGTGTCCGTTACGGTCCACAAAGTCTATCGAATGTATGGTTTCCGGTAATCACAAACGTTCTCGAAAGATCGGTGTCCAAACGTTGTTAAATGGATTAAAGTCTCAACAAGTAAAGTATCCCAGTATATCAGAATAGATGAATGAATCGTGTCTACGAATGTGTACGAATGTCCCCTCAACACAGTTCCTCAGAGGTATATATACTTAATACAAATAAATTTACCAGAAGCTTCTAGAACAATGACTCATTACAAATGATTAACAGTAGAGTAAATTCTAGAAATCACAGTCATGTGGTGATAATGATGTAACAAGGAACATACTGGAATATTCTCTAATGAAATAAACATGACATAGTAAAATCTAGAAAGAATTATTATGAAATCATTTAATAAGATGACTAAGTACATGTGTACCTACACATAAAGTAAAACTAAAATAATACATGACCCACAACATTCTACCTAACTGAAACCAAATCAATCTCGATGAAACTTGACATGTACCTAGCCCCATGTCTCCTCGTTTGATTGGTATAGCGCATACATCCCTATCGAATCTGGTAGAAGACGTAGGAGCGCGCATATAGAGGTCTAATGGGCGCTTTTTATAGCAGAAATGATCAATATGAGTAAATGAATGAAATTTTACCTATCTGAAACCAAATCAATCTCGATGAAACTTTACATATACCTAGCCCCAAGTCTCTTTTGTCGATTGGTATAGCGCATACATCCCTATCGAACCTGGTAGAAGACGTAGGAGCGCGCATATAGAGGTCTAATAGGCGCTTTTTATAGCAGAAATGATCAATATGAGTAAATGAATGAAATTCTACCTATCTGAAACCAAATCAATCTTAATGAAACTTGTCATGTACTTAACCCCAAGTCTCCTCTTTTGATTGGTATAGCGCATACATCCCTATCGAACCTGGTAGAAGACGTAGGAGCGCACATATGGAGGTCTAATGGGCGCTTTTTATAGCAGAAATGACCAATATGAGTAAATTAATGAAATTTTACATATCTGAAACCAAATCAATCTCGATGAAACTTGACAGGTACCTAGCACCAAGTCTCCTCTTTCGATTGGTATAGCGCATGCATCCCTATCGAACCTGGTAGAAGACTTAGGAGCGCGCATATAGAGGTCTAATGGGCGCTTTTTATAGCAGAAATGATCAATATGAGTAAATGAATGAAATTTTACCTATCTGAAACCAAATCAATCTCGATGAAACTTGACAAGTACCTAGCACCAAGTCTCTTCTTTCGATTGGTATAGCGCATACATCCCTATCGAACCTTGTAGAAGACGTAGGAGCGCGCATATAGAGGTCTAATGGGCGCTTTTTATAGCAGAAATAACCAATATGACTAAATGAATGAAATTTTACCTATCTGAAACCAAATCAATCTGGATGAAACTTGACATGTACCTAGCACCAAGTCTCTTCTTTCGATTGGTATAGCGCATTTATCCCTATCGAACCTGGTAGAAGAAGTAGGAGCGCACATGTAGAGGTCTAATGGGCGCTTTTTATAGCAGAAATGACCAATATAAGTAAACGAATGACATTTTACCTATCTTAAACCAAATCAATCTCGATGAAACTTGACATGTACCTAGCACCAAATCTCCTCTTTCGATTGGTATAGCGCATACATCCCTATCGAACCTGGTAGAAGACGTAGGAGCGCACATATAGAGGTCTAATAGGCGCTTTTTATAGCAGAAATGACCAATATGAGTAAATGAATGAAATTTTTCCCATCTGAAACCAAATCAATCTCGATGAAACTTGACATGTACCTAGCCCCAAGTCTCCTCTTTCGATTGGTATAGCGCATACATCCCTATCGAACCTGGTAGAAGACGTAGGAGCGCGCATATAGAGGTCTAATGGGCGCTTTTTATAGCAGAGATGATCAGT